>JBBMJY010000024.1:16752206-16822883 GCA_037833715.1 Toxotes lorentzi | reverse complement strand
CCCCCCCCCCCCCCCCCCCCCCCCCCCCCCCCCCCCCCCCCCCCCCCCCCCCCCCCCCCCCCCCCCCCTCCCCCAACTCTCATCTGGTCCTGTGGGGATCAATGACCACAGCTAATGTCAGCAGCTTTCTGGCCCTCTGTGAGTTTAGTCAACGTTAATCAGCTCAATTACTCAGAGTACCACCTGTGATCTCACTGAGCTATTGATGGCAGTCCAGGTGGGATCCAGCACTAGGTGAAATCCTCTGTCGGATAAACATGCCAGTGCTGACATTCACTCTCGTGACATTAAATAGACCAGCAGGTAAATTCAAAAGCATTTCTTTAACAGGCAACAAAGGTGAAAGCACACAATCTTTAACAAATGGTACTATATACGGGTGTGTGTGTGCTTTGAGAGTCCTCTCCTTGTGTAACATTGAGGAAAGCGTTCAGTGCAGCAGTCTGCTCCGAGCAGGCTACAGGTCAGAGGTCAAAGAGCGCCAGCTCAGGCTGCAGAGAAGAACGGCAGAGCCAAGCAGTTGTTGCTGCCCCCACAGCATCAGTGAAGAGAAGAGAGTGAGACAAAGGACTGCCGAGGATTTGCTGACCTGGTGACTTCATAGGTCACAGGCCACGCATTGACTAATGGTAGCTGGTAGTTAGGATGAGTTCAGGTACTGGTGTGACACCTGGGTAATTCTGGGAAGTGGAGTTCAGTTTAAATCACACAATGAACAAACTGGCCCTTCACAGTACAAAAGAAGAATGTGAGTGAAAACAACAGACGGTTAATTGAGCGTAGAAAAGTTCAACAGGGGCCCAAGACACACCGAGAAAATGTGGGAGAGCAAACTATACATGCCTTGAAACCAGGAAAATGACTAAAAATAGAAAAAATGAACTCAGTGATTATCATGTTTCCTTTCCTAACTCTATTGTGCTGTATGTGTGGTTATTGGATGATTGTCCAGTAATCACAGGTAGTTCCATGGTGTAGCAGGTTTATTTTTTCTATTTTTTTTATTTGTGTCTGCCATTTTGTTAACAAACACTGAAAGACAGGGGGCAATTAAAAACATCAACAGTATGTCTGAAGTTGGAATACATGCATTTTTAAAGCATTTCTGCATGTCATACATGTTGCATTTATCTTTTTGCATTAAACCGACCAGTCATTGTTTAACATGCAGTACTTACAATTCAGTAAATAAAATAACTCATAGTAGATAAATAAACTGCATATTTGCAGGTTAAAAATGCTTTAAAACATTTTTAACACACGTTACTTCATCATTATGATTCTTGTCATTGTTTTGTTTTTGTTTTGTTTTTTTACCACACCAAACAGTGCAACTTTTGTCTGTGCTGAATAGGACATACAGGCAATACAGACCCTGATCATAAACTCCCCAGGGTCATGCTTTTGTCTTGTATTTCCAACAAACAGCAGTCTATATCCAGTGATCCATTATCTGTATTACCAAATTAGGGTCTAGGGAGGTTGGGTCTGTTATAGGTTTAACACCTAAAGACAAACAGCCATTCACTATCATAGGCAGTTTGAAGTTTCCAATTTACTAGGCATGCATTGAACTGTGGGAGGAAACCTAGGAAATGAATTTCCAGAGCCAGCTGGTGGATTTGAACCATCTTGCTTGCTGAGGTGACAGTGCTAACCACTGAGCCACAGTGGCTTATACTCTTATAATACTCTTATTTTCTCCCATGCTGACAATTGTGATATTATTTGACAGACCAAAATTTCCCTGAGAACCCAGAGACTTCGGGACACGACCTCTCTTTCTGTAGCCCGGTATATTATTAGTAGTTGAATGACGAGATCAGTGCAGAGCAATTGTTTGTGAAACTAAGACAGGTTTGAACAGATTTTACACTATGAACATCATGTTCAAGATGGTAAGATATGGGTAGCTCTAAGAATCACCGTTGGCCAGTCATCCTTATCCCCAAATGATCGCGGATTGCTCAGATACAGGAGAGAATTTCAGTTCAGTTGCTCTTTTGCTGTCTATTCATGCAGCATTTGTATATTCAAGAGTGTTTAAAGTGTTACAGGCAAACGCCTTTGTATCTATCCACAGCAGCCGACTCTCACCATCCTGCTCTAATTTTCTAAACTTTGTTGAGAAACGAGACACTCTTCAGACATTACCTGCAATGACGTGCTGCTCCAATACACAGTTTGTACAGTCACACTGAAAGAGGGAGAGATGTACACTCATTTTCCAGACTAATGTCAAAGCCCAGCCCAGAGCGAGTGACCAGCTTGGGCCCTGCTTAATAAACAAGGTGTTCCACCCATTTTCTCTTGCTGCATGAAGTGCAATGTATAATAAGACACAAGAAACCCGTCAATCAGCCTTAACGTTTTGTTTTTTTTGGTACTAGAGACATAAACAGTCCTTATTTGGGCTCACAGAACTCCTTTTGACTGGCCTGCATCCTCAGCGGCCATACGGCAGTAACCAAATGTTTCCACCGACTTGTCATGTACGTTTGGGTGAACAGTGCTCTAGCCACAGTGTATCAAAGGCAGGTCATTGTGTTTTGCACCACACCACCCACATTAAGTGGCCTCATTATACACCAAGTTATTTATTGCATTTTAAGGGTCAACGCAAAAGCTCTCTGAATAATTCCTGTAAAATGCTGTTTTTCATGCAGCCCACAGTGTATGTGGTGAGGCCACAGATCATTTGACCTGTGACCAGGACATTCTCCTTTTTCAATTAACATGTGGAGAGTCTGATAAAACAGACGAAACACACACGCCCACAGTCCCACTTGTACACACACATCTTTGTTCTGTTGAAATTTGTGGGGACATAACACTGACTTCTATTCATCTCTTAATCTCTAACCTTAGCCTGAACCCTCATCGCTTAACCTTAATGCTTATGCCGACCCAGTCCCCTATGTACTGCATTCCTCCAATTATATTCATCCTACAAACACACATAATTATTTGCACACATTTAAAGCTGAATATATTGAATTGTAAATATGAAGCAGAAAGAAACCTCCACAGAAATATAGTAGTTGATAATCTCAGGTGTGTGGGTGGAGGGTGTGAACAAATCTTTAAACTGCACTTCAATAAAGTATGTGTGTGTGTGTGTGTGTGTGTGTGTGTGTGTGTGTGTGTGTGTGTTATGTGTGTGTGTTATGTGTGTTCATGGAATAACTCTTTATACTGTTTGACAAACTGCAGTTTTAAAACATGTCTTTAAATTGAATATTGTAAGCTTCACAAAGGTAGAGCATGCACAGCTACCAGATAAACATATTTTTAATTTATTTTTTGCTTGCTCGTTTGTTTTTAAAAATGCACAGTAATAGTATACTTCTGCAATTTTGCCCATTCACAACACAATTCATAACTCTAACTTCTCTCACACTTAGAACCCACTCGTAGTGCTAAAATGCTTCGTGATTTTATTATCCATCCATCCATTTATTATCCATCCATCCATTTTCTGTACCGTTTGATCTGTCAGGGTATCCCAGCTGACTGTGGGCGAGAGGCGGGGTACACCCTGGACTGATCACCAGTCAATTGCAGACAACCACACATGCACACACTCACACCTAGGGGCAATAGTAGCCAACTTAATGTTTTTGGGATTGTGAGAGGAAGCCGGAGTACCCGGAGAGAACCCACGCAGGCACAGAGAGAACATGCAAACTCCACACAGAATACCGGGGTTCGAACCTCTTGCAGGTTTGTTGTGAGGCGACAGTGCTAACCACTGCACCACTGTGCCACTCTCGTGATCTACTATTGAACTTAGAAGTCCCAAAGTTAGAACTGACATGCCCCTGATTTTTAGGAGTTTCTCCTAACTCATCCAGCTCCTTTAAACTTTAAGATGCTTTGAGAACATGGCCCCAAATGTGTTTATTCAGTGAATAACATATCAACACATGGCCTGCTACTCATCACGTCACATTTTTGACAGATCACAAGGTGACAATGTACTAGGGCACAAAACTATGTCAAAATTTTGACAAGTTGAACTGTGTAGTGTGTGCATACTGCTGCCAACTCGCCATTATACCAATGTCCAAGTCACTCTCATCTGGAGTATACTACCAGCCTTGTCTCACTAAACATAGACAATATGATCAATTGCGTTGACACAAGAAGAAATTGTATTCAAGATAAGAACTAGAAATAACAAACCAGAAGAAGTGGTCTTGGCATCCATGCCGCACTATGCCATGCTGTTTGTTTTGAAAATACTACCACTTCTAGATTGATAAAGTCATAAGAGTTGAGCCAAAGGCTTATTTTTTTTTGTACCCCAAGTGAAAAAACTGAGCACAAGATTTTCTGCCAGCTGCTACCCAGACATCAGGTGCAGAGGGCTGTGATGCACCTTGATGGATTGAAATATGGGTTTACTTGCCAGTATGAGGACATGTACAGTATTAAAAGAAAAATAGTTTGGTCACATATAATAATATAATACAAGAGTGCACATGTTCGGCAACTGTCCTGTGGCTGGGGCTTCTCACTGAAATCATTTGGTGGCTGCAAATATCATTTATTTAGCAGCTGATGGCATTGCAGTTTTTTCAAAATCTAATGGAGATTCTAGAGAAATGATGTGATTTAAAAAAAATCGATTATAAGATTCAACCATTTGCATTTTATAAATATTTATAAATATTTGTATCAATTTTCTCTCTCTCCAGAAAATCTCTCAAACACACATATGCAGCCCTTAATCATAGCACAGTGATGTCACATATGTAAATTAGCACATTGTGTAAACATGTTTTAAGAGCATAAAATCCATTTTTAATTTGGGTTTGGAAACCCCTCTCGTTCTTCCTCTCCATCTCTGTCTGTTATTCTATTCTTCTGTTTTGCCATAATGCCACTAATTTCTCAGCCTCACTCTGAGTTTCAGATTCGTTCTGTGTCCAAGTTGTTGAGCGTATTCTTAGACTGAATTGTTATGTCCCTGGAGGGGTGGGAGGGACTGCAGTGGCTCTTATTTCACATATATCGGCCAATTAGCATAACTATGGGACTGCAACTTCAGCAACATTTACATTTCTGTGCTTGTCATCTATTAGATGTCAGAACTTATTCAGCATATTTCAAACACTAAATGCATACACAGGCCACGGAATGATAACAGAAAAGATAGAAAACTGTTATGCCAGGGAGCTTTGCATGTTTAAGCCTATCATAGGAGCAGACTCTATAGCATACAGTATAGTGTAGGGTCAGGAAATCCTTTAAAATGATCACTGCCAGTTTGTTTTGCTTTTTACCTACAGTCCCTGTTTTGTTTGTGTTCACTTTTTTAATTGCAGGCCCCCAACATATCCTTTTAAGGCATTTTCTGTTTGGCTCTAATTGCTCTTACCCTCTGCCTATCACCACCCCATCAAACAACACAGGGTTTCAGCAAAAGCCTGTTATTATCAGCAATGCTGAGAACTTATTGACATGGTTCCATGCTCAGGTTCAGGAGTATTTTGTGTGATTTTGTGCAGTAGTCTGATGTATTTTTGAGCCAATGAGACCAGACATCACCTTTTTTTTCTCCATTAGTGCATTATTCTACAACAAAAAGCACAATTTACGGTTTGCTGTTATACAATTTGTATCCAATGTTTACAGTGTCTCCTAGATAGGACATACTGTTTGCATGTGTCTGCTTTGTTTCTGCATGAATGGCATATTGGGTCTGAGAATGTTGATGACTGAAAGGTTGATCGCAAAACTTCACCTTTAAAAATTCGTTCAACCAGGACACCGACTAGCACTGACTAGCTGGCAATGTTGTTGCGTGGCTCTCAGCTAACAAGTTACGGCTCGTTTAAGCCACTGTTCTATTTTGCAGTATCATTTGTGAGAAAGTAAAAGTTTTTTTTTTTATTTAGACTTTTCATCCTGAGGTCCTTATGTCTTGAACTCGTGACATAAGGGAGAAGTGTTAAAGCAGCTATAATCTGGATGTTTTTATATTATCAGTGGCTCACATGAGTACTTTTATGTGATGGGCTCACTTGTAGTGATGGACCCACAGAGAATGATCGCCCAAGTCTGCAGTTCCCCTAAAAGTAAAGCATCTTTTAGCAATTTATTTTGGTTTTCAGGCCCGCAACTTTACTGTTTTGGTTCAGTCTCTGTGTTCTCATCATCCAAAAGCAGCAGGCTGTTGTTAAGCCAAAAAGTTCTGAGAGGAGCTGATGCACGTAGTGGAACATTCAGCAGCTTCAGAGACAGATATCTCCGTCAGGATTTGGTGGAGACCAAAACAAAGCTAAAATAAGACTGGACTTACCTATTCGTTGGGTGGCCAAAACTCATAGCTCTAAATGAATGATAATGTTGCTCCATGTCTAAACAAGCAACATGTTCTCTACACCAATTAAAAGCTGTTTATATGTCACTGTTGTATTTACAACTTTTTTCCACCTCCCCCAGCTAAAAATTCATCACAAGTGTAACATACATTTACATTTAACATACCTTTAACATGCTTCTTGTTATTACCAAAACATGTGCAGAGCTCACCTTATTGATGTGCAGCACCTTGAGTGTTTGCTGATTGAGCAAGAAGAATTATAATGTTCAGCTTTTTGTTTTGTGCTCATTCAGTCTGACTTCAGGCCTTTGCTTGCATGATAATTTCTGTGTAGTGTTGCCTAAAACCATATTTTATAAATTCCACAATCAGAGCTATGCAGCTTTGCCTTTCAGAGGTCAACATGCACATCTGGCTGGATGTGCAAATTCAAAAGTCACCGTATGAATGGTGCCTGAGGACGGTGGAACAGAAATGTCTTGCAAAAATAGTTGTGTTACTGCCACCATTTTGTCAGTTTCTATTAAAGTGAAGAATGGGTGAAGCAAATATTCATTGGTACTTAACGTGACTGCACCTTTAAGACTTTGTTAGCGAGCTCAGCCCCTGGCGCCATGTAAAGCATATTGTAATAAGGCTTAACATGCTGATTGAAGATAAAGCTGAGAAAAGGAAATGTAGAGGAAGGGGAACTGGGTTGTGTAATCTACTACTGAATGATCCCTCATTGAGAAGAAGAACAACATGTTGTAGTATTCTGACTTTTTTTTTGTTTTTGTTTTTTGGATTATGCCTCACAACATAAAATCATCATCTGTATTATTAATTTGGGAAACCTTCATTCGACAGTATATCTAATTGTTGTGTTGGTTATCCCACGGGGCTCCAGAGATAAAGGGACAAGAGGCCATTTGGGGGAAGGCAGCATCTGCCCTCCTTTGTTCCTAAATTCCTGTGCTGCACGCAAGTCCCTTGACATGCTCACCTCCTTGATGCCAGTCAAACCATGATTAGAAAGACACACCTCAACGCCAATTTCTAAAGTCACACACCTGTTTATCTGTAAGATTGGAAGAAACTTGACTGGCCAGTTTATGCTTGAATTGCGCTGGGGAGACAGAGTGACAGAGTGAGTGAGAGGGTAGACGTGAATGTCAGAATGCGTGGGTGGACACAGGACAAGCTTGAAAGAGAAGATAGGTAAGAGAGGTTTCAGGCTCCAGATTGAGACAGCTGAGGGACACGAATGGCATGAAAACATGAGAGTGCGCCCTGTGATAGCATCTCTTCAGCCGGCTTCCTTTTGCTTTGGAACATTGCTCGCATTGCTAATGGTATATGTAGGCAGTCGACGAGCTTAGACCTGTTCCCTGACTTTTAAAATAGAACAGCCGGTCCTTGTGTTTGGTTCTTCCTTAGCAGCAAGGCCAGTCGAGTACCAGCCCAAAAATGCAAACAGGACATCTCATTGCTCAGGGGAAACCAATCCTCATTAAGTGGGGAAAAAAAAACTGCACGGATGGAGAAACATGCCTTGTTATCCTGAAGTCATTAGAGATACTGCCTTGCCGCTGAGCCAGAATAATTGGCAGTAAGTGCTGCCTTTTTTAGAGAAACTGGCAAAAAGAAAATTCTCAACCTTTGCTTTATGAACTACATGGACCAACACTTGCCTATTAGACCCCTCAGTAAAACCAGAAAGTGTCATGCAGATTTTATATTTTATCCAGGTGGATACCCCCCATCCTTTTCCCCCCATCAACAGTTTTTGGAGGTCACAGAAAAAGAAACCCAGATCAGAGGCAAGTCTGTGCTCAATAGCTTTTTATGAACTGTTCAAAGACGCCTGTCAGTGAGTCCAAATCCAGTAATGTGAAAAGTGTTGTGACCAGTTGGGCAGGACTAGCTCAGTGCTGCACTGTGTATTTTTATGTGGCAGTTCAGAAGACATTAATGTATGATGCTGTGGGCTTGAATGAGACTTCAGTTGCTCAGATGAGGACTTGAGTCTTTCTTTGGACTGCTCTGAGACTTGGCATTTTGACCTGTAAATGCACCAGGAAGGTCTTTCACAGTCACATACTTAGCATATTTTGCCTGGTAACGACTCAGCTATGTAAAAAGAAAAAAAAACAAAACAAAAACTATTGATAAAATTAATGAAAACAAAACGAATGGTCTGATGAGACCACTAAGACTGAACCAAAGAGGTTACGTCTCAGGCTGTAAAACCAAAACACCGAGCTTAAAGATGCTAAAACGCTCCATAGAGTCAAGAGTGTTTATGCTTATGAAGTCGTATGGCATGTTATCCTGGCATCTTAAGACTGTAGTTGCGACAAATGACTTAAAAGCAGTTCTACATGAACCATGACTTGTCTAAAAAGGATGTTGACACTTGTTGATTCTAAGTAACTAACAACTTTCACCTTCTACTTTAACCCTTTATGAATGTGTTTCTCTGTTCTTCGCCCTGTCAGCTACAGAAATCTCCACTTCCAAATGCTGCTGCAGCAGCTGCTTGTTTCTGGCAGATTAGACCCAGAGTTACTGGAAGAAGTGTCTCCTTATAAACTTGTTTTAATGGCACTAAATTGCCAAATGGGCACTCGATAGCCAAGAGGAAGGTATTTACTGAGATATCGAAGCAACTTCCTTCTCCTGCTGTGACTCCTTGTATGTGTATTTTGTCCCATCAGCTCAGTCAACAGTCTCATATTTGAATGATCCACTTGCTCTTGCTGTGCACATACTGGTCTGAAGTAAGGATGAAGTTTGGTCTCGTCCATGTTTACGCCTCCAGCAGTTTCCCATTCCTGTGATTTGAGCCTTGTCCTGTTTACCTTGATTTACTGTTATTTTTGTTACATGAGGGTCTCAGGTTCAATGAACCTAATTAGTGTTACTCAAGAAATGAGAAAAGTGTTTGAACAGCTACCTGGAACTGAAGTGAACTGCTAACTTGAACCTCAGAGTAAATTTAATGCTTTTCCATGGCTACACTTATTTTAGTTGGGAATAATAAATAAGGTGATTGTAACAGCAGATTAACATGTGCGATTTTACTGTAGCTTTCTTGTTTGCATTTTCCCTGCCTTTGAGTTCTGAGCATGCAGGTTTACCTATCACTCTACAGTACACTCTGGTCAAAGATTAAGCTAAGCGACAGACCATGATCCCATGTGCATCCATGCACACAAGTTTTGTCCATTATTTTATGCACTCTGCAGGTGTGTGCGTGTTTGCGCAAATTCTTGCATGTTTTTGTATGTGTCCGATGTGCAAAAAGTCAAGTGCACAAACCATTTTGTAATGATTGTTTCCCTCCTGTGTGCCAAGTGAGACATGTCTGTGGGGGCTGCGAAATGAAGGATGCAAGCAGCTAAAGTGAAAACAAATATTTGTTCATAGACCATTTTTCCAAGCTGTGTTGAAATGATTTTCAAGTGAGGAACCAGAGATGTGGGCACACAGAGGACGGTTAAGCTCAGCTACTAATTGTGAAATTGTGTGTGATTTTGCTCAGAGGTCCTTCCCACCAAGAGTCAGAGGTACTACATGCAACCAGTAGTTTGTAGTTTAAATCAAATAACGTTATCTGATTATCCCGTCTATTCTTATGACCCACTTAGCCTTAATAGAGTGGATGATAAAGCTTGTGTGCGCTAATGTTTTTGCAAAAGTGCACTGGAAGAGATGAGTTCGGCTGGAGCTAACACCCCAAATAAAAAGATCATTAAGTATGCCTCAGTGACTTCTCATGCATTTTTGGAACACCCACTCTTCTTATTGCAGGCATCTACAGGGAGCCATGGGAAACCAAGAGAGTTTTTCTTTCATGAGGCAGAGTCTGTGGATTGGATTGGATTGGATTGGATTGGATTGGATTAGTGTTACTTCTGTCTATTTTGGTCTCTCCCTTTGTTGAGTCTGCAGTTAACTGGTAATTAATAGCAATAAAGTCAGAATTGTTGATGGTGTGAGAACAGTCTCATACTGTACTTTTTAAGTTAGATTTTCCAGCAGCTGCACATATGCATTATTACATTTCTTGCCTCTCTTGTCTCACTCTTTGCTTTCTCACTTTTCTCAGTTGTCTCTCACAGTGTCTTCTAATTGAATTCCTTGTTTATCTGAGAGAGAAATCATGCTTCCTTCTTGAGTTAGAGTTTCCTGGGTTGCTGCCTGTTTAGTTGTCTCCAACATTTCCCTATCTTCCCCCCACCGTGATGGATCCCTGATGCCAGGAGGGGCAGGTCCAGGCTTAGGCCAAAGACAATTTGATGCTTGAGAGGTGCACAGTAAAACAGAGGCCGAAAGTGTTCTGTTTTCTTTCTTTCTCTTTTTTGTATCACAGGCAATAATTAGATTATTTGGCCCATGTCTTATAGTCTGACTGTGTCAGATTTCTGTATTGCAGAAACATGAATCTGAAATGTCAGGTCAAAACCGATGATCACTCAGGCGGCTATCAGGCTGAGGAGGCAGCTCACTACCTCATGACACCTGCATTTTTCACATTCTTCAACAGGTGTGGGACACACGCGATCTTACTTTAGATTGTACATTGTCACCATTTTATATCACTTATCACCGCAGTGGGAGAACAAAGCTGTTCTACATGTTGTCTGAAAAACTAGAAGTCATAGAAAATAAGCAGCTTTCTCTATGGTACAGTATATTTACACAGTTAAACATGATGTGCTATTTTAGGTGCTTTAATTGTCAGAGAATCTTTAAAATGCTGCTGCTACTGGTACATAATTGTTTACACTACTGTTTGAACATTCTGTGTATCAAACTATGTGTTAATTCATAACAGGTGCACACTCGGGCCTGTCATTGACAATTTCCATAACCACAGTGAATCAAGTTTCCTCACTGAGCTTTTTTTAACCCTCGATGTGATCACGGTACAAAGGAAATTTCCAGTGCTGCATGTCGGCGTGTTGAATGAATGGCGTTGCCGTGTGTGCTGTGTAAACTCGATCTCCATCTGTGGTTCCTAAAGCAGGTAGAGCCCAGATGGCAGGATTGCAACTGACCACGCTTTGACCCTAAAGCCTTCCAACCAACAGCTTCACAAGTCCAGGAAAAAGCAAAGTATTTCACTGTGCATGAAAGCCGCTTTAAAGGGAAGAGACTGACTTATTTTGGACAGATTTATGGATCACTTTTCTTGGCCATCCTGGTAAGGGTGTAGATGAGTGATTAGGTTGACAAGCTGTTCAGTAAATGCTCTCCGACACTGAACACTGAACAGGACATCATAACATATACATTACAATGACTGATTCTACAAAAGTGACTCAAAGCCTTGTCTACACTGCACAAACTTCTTAGATGATGTCAGTTTTGTCTAATTAAACCTATTGATGTTAACGTTGGCTGCAGTAAAAGGAGACAGTCATCAGTGTCTGTGTGAGCAGAAATAGTGAGACTTTGATCAGGCAACAGACTATCAACTGTAAAAAAACAAAAAACAAAAAAAAAAACAGCTGTAGTTGTTTGTGTGTGGTCTGAGAACAAGCCCCCTCTCCCCTAAACACTGTATTGTGTCTCTTATGGGCTTTAGGGAGTGACCTAACTCTGTGGGTTGGTATGCCGCCTCAGTGAGGCGCCCTTTGTAAATCCAGACACATTACATCAGATGATCAGATTCTTTCAGGTTTTCGTTCCAGATCAGATAAAACCTGCGTTTCACCTTTCACCTTCTGGCCTAAGTCTCCACCTGCAGCCTGTTTGTTTTCCAGTTTGGAATATAGACATGAGTCAGCATTAGTGAAACTCTGAGCTGATTGGACATCATGACATACCACAGTGCTGCCTGCTTATCAGTACATAAATTATGCAACTTCCAAAATATGATGAAACTCTGATGTTTGTGATCAGGACAGCCTCACCACAGCTGGTTCAGATGTTTTTCAAGGGAAACAGATCTGTTTTTAGACCTGGGCAACAAGTTTCACTCCGATAGTGGCAGCAGAGCACAGAGGCTTTTCTGGTGAATTTAGTCCATAATGGCTGAACAAGCAGTGTTGCATTTGCACGACTGGCATTATCAGCAATACAGGAGATAACACAGGTTGTTTTTACTGGAGGAGACAATGGGAAATGAGGACTTGGGGTGGGGTTGGTGGGAGTGAAGGGTGGGGGTACATGAGACCATTGTGAACTTGGAAAAGTCTGGGTTTCCTTACGCCAGCATGATTAATCTCACACGCACACCCACAGAAAGCCATGGCCAATGGGAGTTTTCATTGTGGGAATTTTGCTCAGACCAATAGGAATCCTGAGTAGCTATAATTATATTCTTCAAAGACCCATTCCCTCAAGACCCAAGGTATATGTTCTAAATAGGCAAATGAGAGGCAGTTGCATAAACCTATATATTTATTTATAATGCCTCTGGGGTTTATTTTAGGCTCAGAAGTGCACTTTACAGTTTCTTGTGATTTGACACATTGACATTCCAGTCTTGTTCTCAGGCCCCCATGCTGGTCTCCACATAGCCATCCCTTGAGTCAGTCCCTGCAACAGTGCAGGCACAGTTGAATCTAGTTCAAGTGTTATTACTACAGCAGCACTGAGGACTGACAGAGAGTTGCTCAATAGATTGCTCCTAAATAAGAAAAAAAAACATTACATAAAATGGAAAACTGACATTTTCATGCTTCAGTTTTTGTACAGATTCATGAAACAAGATTTAACATATCAGTTGGGGAGCGTTAGAGGAGCTGGTAGATGGATTTTGTTTGCATTTGGAAAGAGATTCTTCCAGTATTTATACTAAGTTAAGCTAAACAGCCACTGGCTATCCAGCTACATATTTTTACCATTTTTATTTTGTCAGAGTGGTATTGATTGGTCAAGTCATGTCTTGTCATCATCTGCTGCTTATCTGGGTCCAGGCCCAGATAAGCGACTGCCGCCCGACTGCCATGAGAGGCGGTGCCGCCCGGAGTGGGGTTCAAACCCACGACCCCGAGAAATTGAGTCTCGTGCTCTACCAACTGAGGTAACCAGGTGGCGGTATTGATTGGTGTGTTTCCCAAAATGTCAGACTGTTCCTTTAAATAATTCTTGAAATAGTAGAAGTCCATTTAAACTTTTAAACCAACACAGACAAGAACTCTTAAATGTGCTGTGGGTGAAATCAAACTAATTAAACTTGCATCTCAGCATATCTTTCTCCATGACTGAGCAAACTCCATCCACAAAAGCTGGACTCTGATTTAGGATTTTTTTTTTTTTTTTTTTTTTTTGTTAAACTTATTTTAAGTTAAAGCAGACTTTTTGTATGCCAATTTGAGCAGTAGCATATGTACAACAATACATTGCTATCTAGTAATTGGTAATTATTATTCATAATTGCTTCCTAAACAACTCTAAATCAGGGGCTAAATAATCTATAATATTGTTACTTAGACTGCTGGATACAGTGTTAATGAACCACTGTCTCATGATTTTTTCCTATCTGTGAATCTGCAAACTGGCCACTTTCTTAATGAATCCTTCCTGATTAACTGATCAGGATCTTCCTTATTACACAGATTTTTGCCATTACGTTTGTGTCCTTTGGTTCATACTGAGTTCTTACTAGGAATGCATTACTTCATGCATTCTTCATAACCTCTTACTAATTTGAAAGATATTTACCAAAAAAAAAAAAAAAAAATTCTCTGTATTTTCAGCCTTTGATGATACGAGAATTAATGACAGTCTTACACAACTGTTGCTGTGCAAGCAGCTGTGCTGTCACGGATAATCTGTGCTTCACTTTCATAATATCAGTTATGACTTTTGAACCATTACAGACGTACAGGTATGCAGACTGATGTGAGTATAGCTCCAGCTGAGGGGCATACACCTCCTTCTGACAGCTCTTTGGCTCTGTCTCTCACTATCTATCTACAAATGCTAGTGCTCATGATTTCACACCACAATTCATATCGTCTTTTCAGATCCAAAAGGGGATAAAAATCAGAAAAAAGTTTTTTTTTCATAGAAAGATACAGTGAAGAGCCCTTTAAAGTGTGTTATACACGTTAATACAATGCATTTGTCCCTTTGTTTTTACTGGAACATTACTACTGTCAGAAGGTGGCAGTTGGCAAAAGCTGTTTGCCAACAAAAGAAGAAGAAGAATCACTCACTGAGCGTTACTACCAGGCACCGGTAAAACGTGTGTGGCGTTGTGAGATTAGATGGTACTATAGCAACAGGAGAAACACGCAAAGCCTAAGACCACTACAGCCCTCAAAAGGTTCTGTGTACAAGACTTCTTGTACACGTTCCGTCTTTTATAAAATAAATGAAAATGAGGTTCAGTGCAAACTCAGTTCCTGGTAAAGCTACCATATCTCAAGTCTACCACAACTATGCAGCCCTGCACATTTTTGCCAGAGCTGTGAAAGGTGTGGATGGTTCTCTGAAATTAAAAGTGAAATTCAAATCAGCTTTATTGGAATGACAGGTCAGAAACCTACACTGACAAAGCAGTATAGAAAATTAGAAACACTGAGAGATGATTAGCAGTAGATATACAGTAATGTGTAAATGTCAACCATATTAAACATATTAAATTCAACTCATGACCATGTAGGACAGAAAGTTGTCCATAATGTATGGAAGGAACAAGCGTCGTAGACAGAATAACATGAGCAGCTGTAATACTTTTACATATGTAATCACTCAGGAACATCTACTACAGAGTCTGCTTCTCTTCATGTATAACAACAGTCAATATATTTTGCAGTTAATACTGCACACTGACTTTTCTCTCCACATAGATACGACAGTTTCTGAAGATCAGGAAGATGGATAAGCTCAGGATATGTGTTGTTTATTTTTTCAAAGAAAATCTCTCTGAGATCCTCATAGGAAGTGAGATTCTGTCTCAACTTCATTTTTATGGCAGATTGAACACAGCCTGGCCTCCCTGGGTAGCCTGCTCTGTCTGTGACGGCCTGTTTCTTTGGCTGTGTCCACTCAGTCTGTACATTGTCAACATTTTCCATAGTTTTCCATCAGTCACGGTGGTCAGGTGTACTCCCACCGTGCACTCTCTGCTTAAGGTTAAGCAGAATTCAAATGTACTTTGTCATTTGGTGGTTTCGTTCCAATGTTTGATCTAATTTTCTTTTTGTTTTTAGATGATTTGGTTGGGCCAGATTGTTTGGTATCCTGAAGCTCTGGTGTGTGTGTGGGCGGAGGTTCAGGACCTGCCGGCAGAGGGGACTCTTGTCCTTGTTGAACCCTTGGCACTGAGGGGCCTTGTACTGGTGGGAGTGGGGGGGTGTCGCTAGATTGGAGATGTTTCTAAAATTTGATGGCTCGCTTTTGAATTTTAATTATTAAAGGACACTGGCCAAGTTCTGCCCTTCATCCATTATTGGCTGTGTGTCAGTAAGTGTGTTTTTGCACAATTCTTCATGCTAAGTTTCCAGTGGATGTTTTTCCCATTTTGGGAGGTTTTGGCTGGTTAATGGACTTCACACTTTACTACCATATAATATTATTGAGTCTGAATTACTGAATTTAAAAGTTGGAGTCAGGTCCTGAATGTAACATCAATCAGAAATTTAGTTTTGATGGCGTGAAAAGCCCTTCTTGCCATGTCTTTCAGCTCATTCACTGGCAATATCTCTCTCTCTCTCTCTCTCTCTCTCTGTCTCGCTCTCCCTTGGTGTGTGTGTGTGTGTGTCTGTGTGAGTGTGTGTGTGTTCACGTGCGTGGGTGGAAGACTTGGTTGAATAGTTCCCACTGAATATCGAATGGTATTTCTGCTTGAAGTGCCCACCCCTACAGTGTATAGCAAGTACGATCAAATCTCAGGAGAGATGCTGAGAGCTCACTGGGGACCACATTATGGGATGTGAGTTCACCACACAGCTGTAATTGGCAGTGACATGTTGGCGCACTGCCACAGTGCAGTCCTGGGCTCTTCCCTCTTGATAATTGGTATGATTACAGTACGCATTAGGCATTCTTGATTAGATTTGGGAAATTCTGAGGACAGTGAGTTGCCCTGTATATAGGTGCTGTTGTCAGTGCAGAGAGACAGTCAGTGTTGGATTTTTGCCTGTTAACTAACCTTAATGATGTGATGCAGTGGGGTGAAGTGAGTTGTGTCTTTTGAGGTGAAGTTAACTTTCTAGTGCTTCCACGTCTGTGGTCACTCTACTTGGCGCATGGCACTCAGCCCAGTCTCATACTTCATTAATCCTTTCCCTGCCTGATGCTGCCTACAAGCAATAATCTGTTGGAAGAGGGGTTATTTCAAATTGTCACTACTTTACCCACCCATCTGGTTCTGTGATTTATAACCAACCACAGCCGAGGAAATTGCTTCTGCGTGGTTTAGTTTGAGGACGTCTGTTGACTTCTAAAGGAAACAAACACATCCCTCTATCAAACAGTAGTTAATAGTTGGAGACAATGATTTATTGAATTGGGCCAACACACACAGAAACCAAATCCCTCCAGTTATTTCCAACCACTTTTTGTAAAAGCCAGTGAGTATTCTTCCATATTTCCTCTGGATCAATCTTATCTGTCCTGCTGATGAAAATGGCTTAAAAACATGGAGACAAACACTCACTTCCAGAGACTCAGGTTCACACTGCAGAGCCAAGCGCTGAGGTAATCAGTTTCCCACAGTACCCACAATAGCAGAAGTTATTGTTATTTGAACACAGTCAATTGCTTCTGTTTAGTAAGCCATTACTCTGTGACTCTATAAACTCACCTTTCTGTGCTGCCTCTAATGAAAACATCAGCATTTATTCTGAGTCTGCAGCCAGCTTTGACACTATGATAAGACTTTATGCTTATCGGTTTAAGAACAGTTTAAAATGACTAAGGAAAAAATACAGCTGTGTTAACGGGCATTTGTACAGTAGCTTGTCCCTTACGGATGGAACTTATTGGATAATATCAGTTTTTCAATATTTTCCATGACTTCTATTTCAGCTATGGTAACGCTGTAGTCACCAAAGTAACTGCTGAGATCTGGGAACACATCATCGCTATAACAAGTCAGACGGGACAAAAACCCTGATCAGACAGCAGTTTTTCCAGATAATCTAAATCACTATAGTTGGACGTAATATTAAAAAAAAATCCTTCATTGCACAGGAAATTGTGAGTATGCACACAACTATGCCAAGTATGGCAGGTCCAAGTTGTACCAGGAAGTCAGTCTGTAAACTGTGATGCATGTTTACAACACACAGTTTTGATACTACGGTGATTTTACCTTTCTGTTCTAAATCATTTTGGCTAAATGTCCCATCTGGACATTAGTTTAAAATCCTGACTGATGATCTGACAGCTCATGTTTTTTACCCTGTCTGACCTCTATTTAGCAACGTGATACTGTTCCCAGTGCAAACTTGGTGAGTACAGTGTTATTGTTACTAAGTAGAATGACAGCCAAAACTGTGCACATAAGGCCTGCAGTATGTTGTAAGAAACCAAAATCATTCTTTAAACCGCATACGTGAAGTGGCAGATCAGAAGGTGGGAAAATACCTTGGATGTGTCACTAGTCCTCATGTATCTAATCTGTGACATATGCTGAATAACATTGTATATCATTAGCTATGTCTAATGTTTTCATTTGTCCAACAATAACAGCTGTATGAAAAATAATTCATTTATTTAGCATAACGCTCAGTTCTGTTTTCATAGTAATGGCTGTTGGTTATGAAAACACTTTCCAGCTTTCATTCATTGTTGATATCTGGGGATGCAGAGCTTGAACGGAGTCCAGTTGGACAACACAATCAGTTGGTGAGAAGCGCCTAAATATAAATATGTGATAGTAAATAAAAAGTTACAGGTAGAAATTGTCTGTTTCAAAGTAATGGTCGTGCAACAGTCTTTTGAAACTGGAAAATTGTAAGTTAAGTCGTGCATGTTGTTTTTCTACTTTACGGTAATCTGCCATGAAAAGGTGCGGTGGCACTTAAAGGGTTTCCGAAATCAGGCTCTAAGCAGGAGAAAGCATTATCCTCCTACTGCCGCTGAGTTTGTTATTTCAATCTGGAGAGTTCTGCCTGCCAGAAACCTGCGTATTATTTTGGAGACCAGAGATGAGATGTCAGGCTCAGGAAACATTGCTGATGCATATGACAACCCCCTTAATGCCTGCTTCAATTCACACCATCCATCTCATTTTACAGTGACTGGTCATTTGTCTTATGTTTGTCAACCTTTTCCCTCAGCCAAGCATGAAGTAGGCTTTGACTGAGCCTCCTCCTGGGGGAACTCCGATCTGCACGTACGCAATGAAGGTTCAGTGATACATCTATCTCATGACCCTCAGATCTCTTGGTACTCTTTATTTTTAAGACCATTAGTAGCAGAGTAGGTGTCAATAGGAAGTTTCAGTATCTAGCTCCAAAACATAAGCTGGCTTCTTGTTAAGCTTCTATTTTGTGTTTTCTGATGTAATTTACTTTTTCAGTGAAGCCAGCATTATATATAGTGTACCAAATACAGATCCCTGATGTGTTTCTAAGCTATTTAAACTTATACTCACTTGGTACTGGGTTATTGATGTGACACAGGTCAGTGTAATAGAATAGTTTTATTATTTTCCATTGCTATAAGCAGGATTTGCACAAATAGTTAAAGAAATAATGCAATAAGTGGTCAGTCATTAATGTGGTGTTTTGCACTGCACTTCACTTTTATGAGTTTCTGTTAAAACAAAAATACTGTACAGTAATTTGGGCAGTAGACTTATATAAATGCAAAGAAATGATACCAGGCAGAAAGTTCATTTTGCCACTGATCCAAATGAAAAACTAGATCACTCACTGTAGCCTGTTGCTCAGAAACTACAGACTTGCCAGTCACCTCTCATCTCACAGTAAATCTCAAAAGATGAAGCCAATGTTCACTCCAATTATGACTCAAAGGTTTTCATGGGATTTTCTGTTGATGACAGTTGGGTTTGCCGTGTTGTTTGTCACCACGATTAATAAATATGTACTCCTTTCATTCCATACAACCTGTTGATGCAAGAGACTTTTCCTCTTTGTGCCTGTTGCTTGAAAGACACCAAAACAAAACAAAAACATTTATTTAGGGGACAATGAAAATCTACAGACATAAAAACCTACAACCTAAATCTGAATGTGTTCAATTGAAAACATTTGTCCAATCGTATCATGACGTATAGAGGTTCAAAACTGTCCGAGTAACTGAATAGTTTTTACAAATAAAAAGATCCATAATGAATCTTAATTAATAACAATCTCAGGCTTTTAAGATGTAATGTTAAAGGGCTTAGTCATCCTGTGAACAAAAATAATGCTCCTTTTAAAATAAAGCAGGTATGGCCATACGGAATATTCTCATATTCTCTCTCTGTGTATCAGTAAAAGGTGAAATGAATTTGTACCATCTTTTAAGTTGATGTGTACTGTTTTTGACCTCATGTATAAGCTTTGGCTGATGGGAGTGTCTTTGATTATGTGCAGTAGGTATGGACATGCCATATTGCTAAAAAACATAAGGTGACTGACAGTTGTAGCAATGGTTAGGAGGTAGAAGAAGAGTCATTATCAATAAAAGAAGGTGCAGTGGCCATCCTCAAAAAATGACATCACCCACAATATGCTATGGATGCAGCCTTGCATTGAAAAACTGACTGGTAAGGGCCTCAGTCTTGGCACAAGGATTGTCTTGGGGAAATTGGTGTTTCAGATCAGAAAGTGCAAAGGACATTAAATGAAGTAAATCTCAAGGGACGGCGCCCAGGAAGAAAAGCATTTATCACAAAACTGCGAGATTAAACTTTGCCAAAGAGCATGAAAACAGGCCTAATGAATATTGGCAGCACATTCTTTGGTGAAACCAAAACAAATTTGTCTGGATCAGATGAGGTCTAGCATGTTTGGCATGGACTGCAGAGACTGTGCCAAACCTGAAACATGGAGGTGGGAGTGTGCTGATACCATGGTATCATTGTTATCATATAAGACATCATAGAAGAATGTGGTTTTTTGTTGTTTTTTTTTAAGAAAAATGCTGTTTGTCAGCAACCAGACTGGTGTTCATGTTGATAGAAACGTGTTGTCCACTGTCTGAACCGTCACTATGCAGAACGATGACTCTTATGTGACAGCTGATTCTCTAAACCAGCCATATCACACATGGAAATAATGAAGCCACTGGTGTGTTGTGGCAGTGCCATCATATCCATTGTGCTGCTCGCTATCCTCAAGGGAGTCTGAGGTCAGGTCCAAGGACTCTGCTGACTACTCATTAGTGTGGTACTACAAGCCACCAGGGTTTGTGGTACATTTGATGAATGCAGTCTGTTGTGCCAGGAGGTCCAATGAAAGTGGAATAGATATCTGTTCCTGTCCCTCCGGAGAACAAGCTGCTTTATTTTCATCCACATAAAGTGGTGTCCAAAAGCAACGTGAACTTTCCACAGAAAATTAACCACGTCTGAACTCTAAACTATTGAAAGTATCTGTTATAATCAGTAATGCTTATGTTTCTCTTTTTAGTGAACATATAAAAATAGTTTGAGTATTGGTATCACCTGTGCGGAATAACTTAAGTTAATTGATCTGATGATCTGTGCTTGCATAATTTGGTGATAAAATAAAGGTAATTTGGTCAAGAAAATTAAAACTATGCTTAAAAGATTTGTCAAAATGCTCATTTTATTTCCTAAACCAATAAAGTCTTGAACCACTAAACCACTGATAACCATAAGTGGTTTAATTTCAACACTGAGTGCCACAAATTGTATCTCAACAGCACACACACACACACACACACACACACACACACACACACACATATGCATCTGTTATTCATGACTGTTGTATTAGGTCATATTCAGTTGATTTGTTATGGTGAATTCTTTATGGATGCAGATCTTTAAACACTTGTCTTAATTTTACAACCCAAACAATTTATTGGTCGGGGCATTTTATTGGCTGATATTGGGCTATCACAGATAAATTTCTGTCGGTGTACATGTTGTCCAAAATCGGCTGATATACTGATGTAGGAATTTTTTACTCCCTAAAATCGGCACTGGCCCCAAAAATCCAGCACTGGTTGGGCTCTACTTAATTTATGAGAAAGCTTCTTCAGATAAAGACCGAAATAGCCTTCACTTTGACAGTTTCCCCATCGGGACTCTGATCTCAGGGTCATCTTGAACAGTTTCTCACTGAGTTTGGCTCAGTTATCCTTTCTGATCAGACATCAACAACCAACCAACCATCACACAGTTCTGGGAAATATCCTGGATGAAATGGGGTTTTAGACACTGTAACAGGTAAAACAAGTCATCTCAGATGCACACTTGATGGGCGTTGCTTTCTGTGTAAGATTTTTTTGAATTCGTAATATCTGTCTGCTTAAATCCATACTGGGATCTTTATTCAAACAGACCTGCATAATGTTTCAGCCACTGGCTGGAATGTACCTACCCTAACAATTCGGAGTGTGTACCTTGTTGCTATCAGCAGTTGGTCATGTCACATGTCAGTTATGTAATAAGTGGACAGTAACTAAAAACAAGTAGGTGCAAACGATATGCTAAGAATGGTTGAATATTTTCTCTTCAACCAAGAGGAAGTAACAGAGCAGAGAGCAGAAGATCCTCCTTCAACTTTGAGGAAACAAAAAATTAATTAGACACGCCTACCTATGATCGCATGATTTAAAATTTTTTTAAAAGCTTTGCAGTTTGAGCCGTGATTGATACAGGTCTATTGCTCAAGTTGGCGGCCAACTCTAATAAAGAATATTTTAAATACATAATGAAATACACCAAACTGAAAATAATCATTTTACATATGATTAGCAGCCAACTAGTGAATATTACTCAGTGGTACCAACGAGTTAAATTTACTTTCACAAAAAAGTCCTATCTTCTGAAATGACTCTGTTTACTTACACAGGGAAGTATTCTTGCTTAGTGTACTGTGACCACAAATGATTAAAAAAACAACAACAACAAGAAAAAGAACAACAACATACATAAAATGTTTCCCTGTTCTGTATGTAAAAACACTCCTCCCTTTGCTGGAGAAAAAAAGGTACATTCCACAGGAAGTTTATCCATCGCTTCTTCCCTTCATCCCTCACTCTTCCCGACTCTACCAATCTTCCCTGATTACTGTTGGCTGGGTGGGCTGATAAGAGATGCTTAAGGAGAGGAGACCCTTGATATTTAGTGATGTGAATCTTTTTCACACAAAGATAAGTTATGACAAATCGCTAAAAACAACATTTTATATTATCCATGTAAAAACTAGATGTAGAAATGATGATGTACACAGCATAAGCTAGCTTTTTTTTTCTTTTCCATCAAATATACTGTTATAGCATCTGCCACAAGTTCCATCAGATAGCGTGACTGTTCCAGTGCAGGTCGTCTATTTGTCACCACTGCCGTCAACACCGTCCACTCCCAGTCAGCACACCTGCTGCCACTGCAATCAGAAGACTAATCCAAAATCTGCTGCTGCATTGTCTGCAGCTGACAGAATAGCTGCCTGTCACCACAGACCTGTGAGGAGAAGCACGTCCCAGCGCCACAAACATTATACGTGCATTCAATACTTTGCTGTAGGGCAGGTGAATGTCTTTTATACTGTTGCTGACACACACATATACACAAAATTTAACTCAGGAGAGCGTAGCCATCATCACAGTGGCTCAGGGCTAAGTGCTGTTAGCCTCACAACGTGGTACCTGCATGGCTTTCATCTAAATCCATTCATGTCAGGTTGGATTGATGAAAATGAGGGATTATCCGTCTGTGCTGGTGTTTTCTGCCTGCTGGTCTCTGTATGTCAGGCAGGGCTGTAGCTGGGATTTTAGAAATGCCACGTTCACAGTAGATAATAGGAAAGATTCCCATGTTAATAACTGTATGTTTACAGAGCTAGGCTGTCTGCCATCTTTACAGATCCCATGTGAAATAGAAGAAACTTAGCAATACGAAGGAACGAGCTACAGTCTTACCTCCATACGTCCTGTAGTGACACAATTAGTCTGGAGTAACGTTCTGCCCCTTTACATGTTTCCACTGCAGTTACCTCTAATTTGACTTTGTATTAATGTAGCACATCTGGCATATATCCAGTGCTTGGTATGTAATGGTACGAATATAATAACCTGAATGAGCGTGCCTGTGCAAACAGCATGACTTCAGTTTTTTTATGTTAATATTGAGCTTTTCAGTTTAACCTGTGCTGACAGTTTATATTTTTGGACATACACAGGTCATTTATTTCTAGCTGTGGAGCTAACTTTGTGCATAGCCTAATTTTGCTGATATTTGGCTCTCTTTATCTGTCATGGTAGCTTCCAGATTCATCTGTCAAATGTGGAAGCTACGCAAGAATAAATCACATTGTCACAATCATTTCATGAGGAGAGGTAAAATATATGCACATGCATAAACAATGCACTTTCTATGTTTTGTTCTTTACAGCAGAAAAGGTGTCTTTATCCTCTGGGGTTTTGAAATATAGTTTCTGTTGAATTTTCAAGTGGAATGAAAAATGAAAAATAAGTTATCTTGTGTTGGATGGCAATGAGGCATTACAGGAAGATTATCCGCATCACAGCCAAACATAAAATGCAAAAGGGAAATCTGCTCTCAATTTTCTGCACTGTTACTTTCCGTGTTTCCCTTTTCTCAAAAGATTTCAACACAGCTGAAAAAAGGCTATCAAGTGAGGAAAAAGTTGGGAGAATATCTGTTAAAGCATTTATAAGTACACAGGTAAAGGGCCCCCGGTCATTATCCATGACCGTGGAATATTGAGAAATGGACCAAGTCACGAATAAAGAGTTCTCCACTACCAGCAGGGATGTGAGGCAAATGTGTGGCTCTGATGAAGGGGAGGAGTGTGAAGACTGATGCAGAGAGTGCGGGGACAGATTGTGTTCAGGTTAAAAAAACAATATTCTATGATATGAACCATGACCTGCACCGTGCTACGGTATAAAGGAAGTGATCATCTTATTCCTCTAAAATCTTTCCTTTTGATACTCAAAATGTATTTTACTGCACAGTGTCAGTATTCTTTAGTAAGCCAAATTTCTTTCAAAATGTGCCTGCTTGACTTCCAAAGTCCAGATTCTCTATATAATGTCAGAGTTTGGACCATACTTATGGAAATCTTTACACTTCTGACAAATGGGTGCAATAATTAAGGATTGAACCTCTCCATTGCTGAATCCCAAGAAAGTCAAGAATGTTTGCTCAGGTATGTGATGATTGGCTTCCCCTTACAGGGGATGAGATCCAGATGTGTAGTGTGTCTGCTACTGGAGTGAAAGAGGGCACTCCGGCTCTCACATGTGGGTGCGTTACATCTCACAGTCTAATAATGAGCCACTCTGAAGTAGTAGTAAATGCCAAAACAAGCCAGCAGATAGGAAGGAATCTGACAGTCCCTCTTCTAACAATCGTGTGAGATTTGTTTTTCAAAAATAAACTACCATCTATCAGAGACGACGATCCAGGTGCTTTGATTGCAATTTAATATACACAGACATCTCTACACGACTGCTTTGTTCTGTTTTCATCAAGCTTGATGGAATATGTAATCAAAACTTGGATGCTGGTTGGAGTGTCTTTGATTACTTGCGGACGTGCCGTATTTTTCCTTGTGTAATGTAATTCTGTGATTATGAACAACATTAAGGTTTAAATTACCATCAGGGGAAAGTAACATCTGTACGAATTACCTGAGCCGCTGTAATTTACTGAAGTCACCGACACTAGACAATGGACAATATGGTGTATGACATTACCCTAAGAACAATGGAAAGATAATGAAAGGTCATTTCAAGCTGAAAAAGGCCATCTTGATGAGAATGGCTACCTGGAATCGAGGAAAGATAAAGGTCAGGTCCCGTCATTAAAGGTAAGTAGTTTCATTTTCTCTAGTGTGCTCAGAAGCTCATAAGGTTTCAACAAAAGCTTGCAACATTTGGGGACCACCTCGTCGGAGAGGATTCAGAGAGGCGCTGGGGCGAAGTCGGGGTAAAAGCACAAAGCAAATCCTTGTTTTCATTTCAATTATTTTAAAAAAGAAAAAAAGGCGAGGCAAAGAAGTGAAACAATACCCCATCCCTGTCCCTTTGATCACAGAGAATTACAAAAATGTTATTTTGCCATGCGTCATTTAAAGGATCATTTCATGCATGAAGAAGAAATATCTGTAGTTGGGATGTTTTCAGGCCTATTTTATAAAAGAGATACACCACCAAAACCTCCTGTGATATCTTGTGATTCTGATGGAAATAATGTATTTTGTCATATTTTTACAAAACTGTATGGAATAGATCCTGAAAACATGGATGCATAAAAGAAAAGTAAATCATGGCACAAGCATGCTCTGAGAAGTTCCTATGTATGGGTGTGTTAACAGTTGTTTTTTTTTTTTTTTTGTAATTCTTTGTAACTGAGAAATTAGGCAACTATTCTGTGTTAAAGAGAAAATTACAGACCTTTAACAGGTTTCTTTGAACCCTGGATATTTTTAATGATGCAACCGTAGCTCTCTTCAGTTCACAAACACTATTAGACTCTGTTCTAGTACTTGCTGGTATGCATATATAATACTTGCTTTTTTGACCCTGCCTTTTCACCTTATCTAAATCCAGACACCAAATTGTAAGCATGTTTTGGTTCTCAGGGGACCACACAAAATGAGAACAAAGTATGTTTACCTTCAGCCTTTGGGTCAGCAAGGCTCTAGCATATTGTAGATGAACACTGAGGAAAGAATGCACCACAGCTTTGTCATTTATCACCAGAGCACTAACAACTCTGCAGCTCATATAGTTTAATGGCTCAATTATTTTAGCAAAATGGTCACCACATGTTAAAAAGTGTGGTTACACTGAATCCAAAGCATTAGCTGTACTAGAATGAATGTTCTGTACTCTGTAAACAAATAATCATGCATACGCACATTGACTAAGAGAGATATGAGAGCCTTATATGAATCAACAGCCATGTGTCTTAAACTGTTCTATAATGCGTTAAGTATGTAAACCACTTACAGTAGAAATGTGAAACACATGCACTTGGTGCTTGATTAATCATCTGTGCTCCAAACACTTTAGGTGGCAGGAATTTAGGAATTAAAATGGAAAAAATGACTCCTGTAAAATGTAACCCGATTACCTATTAATTAAAATATCCATGAAAGGTCAAGAAAATTCTTGTGTCAAAGTTTGTCCAAAGCCCAATATGACTCCCCAAAACACACACACACACACACACACACACACACACACACACACACACACATAGAACTTGTCCTAATGAGATAAAGGATGAATAGAGGTGGTATCATCCAAAAATCAAGCTTTGTAACGTTGATGTAATGGTGGAAAGCGTAAAAATGGGGTCCGGGTTGCTGTATATATGTATATAGTGATGAAATAGTGACCCCTGCAGGAGAAATTCTCACACTGTCAAAAACACATTATCAGCAAAGTCCTCTGGTTAATTTAAAAACTCACTGGTAAATTGTGCAATGTTTTGAACTGATAAATGAAATCTATTTCTGGTCAGTTTGACTTCTGATGCAACCACAAATTTAAGAAACAGGCTGACCTTTTATTCTAACCCAACATTTCTCAACCTTGAAGGTGGAACCTCCTGTTGGCTTATTGCCGGTCCACACGGGTTTGCATGAGATCTGTAAAAGTGGTATTCTGATTTTGTCGACTCCATTTTTTTGGTAAATACTATGAGACTAACATTGTCTGTGGTGAAACACACTGGCAAAAGATAGGAGAAAACTGAAAATGTGTGAGGAGACATATATGCACAACAGAATAGATCCCT
This sequence comes from Toxotes lorentzi, assembly GCA_037833715.1. Lineage (NCBI taxonomy): Eukaryota > Metazoa > Chordata > Actinopteri > Toxotidae > Toxotes > Toxotes lorentzi. The sequence goes on along the minus strand of JBBMJY010000024.1, from coordinate 16,795,686 downwards.
GACTGTATGTAAAATGTTGAGGATTTTCATCTTAGACAGAGAGGTCTGCTGAGTTGGTTGGAATATCCTGACTGGCTCTAATATCATATACAGAGTTGATTGACCCATGAGATTGAAGTGACCTGTACTAAGCTCTTGTATTATGTGTCAGTTGTTATTTCGTATACGTGTTGTGTGATAAGGAAATTTGAAGTTAAATGGGATTCCTTTGAACAAAAACACTGTCGTAGCATATTCCCGTGAAGTTGAAAATAAAGCTAAACATTTCTAACAAGCTGATTCTGCTGCAAAAATTGCAAATAATATCAGTAAGTTTGACTTGATATAAGCAAGAAAGAGAGGGATTTATTTAACCACTTTGCATGCCCTTCACTTATCAAAAGAAAGGGGAAAAAGAAGAGCAAGATAAAGGGAAGAAAATGAAACAAAATGAAAGGTAAATCTTTAAATATGAGACGTCTTCTTGGTACAGATTGGATAGCAGAAACTGATATTTCCAGCAAATCTCAGGACAGAGGACAAGTACATTAAACACAAGGAAAACCTGTGGATCATTTTGTTTTGCAGCAGGCTACAGTTGGTAGCCTGAATCTTATGGTATAACAACAAAAGGCTTGTACCACATCACTGCATCTATTCACTGCAAGCAACACAGGATTCTCATTACAGTTTGTTTGGTTTTTTTTATTTTCATAAATACAATTCCTGACACAGCATTCTCAAAACTTTTGCATTGCAAAAACAAGATGAGTAATATTAAGACTGAAGATCATTGCAGATATTCTGAAAACATATTAGCTGTTTTTCTCCTTAATACTCAGATATCTGCTACGTTGTGTATATTAGGCAATGAACTAAATCTAATCTCCTACATCATCTGAAATTGTCAAAATACAAATTTGCACCTGATTAGGGTTTTTGTTTTTTTTTTTATCAAGTTTAGTTCAACTGCGGAAGACCTTCTAACCAGCTACATGGTGCATAAACCTAAACAAAAAGGGCAAAATTATTGCACTGCTAAAATCTGCTTATAATTACTGTAACTTTGAGTTCATAGTTGATCCGCGCAGAACTAAGATGATCAGACTGTTACTTTTACAGAGTTGGGACCAGAACCAGAGCAGATTGACAGGAAGTCGCTGTTGTTTTGACCAATCACATCATCAGAAGTCCAGCAGGATGGAGCCCGCAGAGAGGAGCTGGAGAGGACTCATCTCACTAGCCCGTACTCTGTTTGTAGCTACGTTAGCTCTGTCATTAAGTTAGTTGAGCAGCGTTGTTGTTACAGCCTGCAGGACGCACAAAAGCAGCGGAGGTCTGTCATTTTCACTGCGACACAGACGAGTAGAGCAGCCGTGGGACTAAACAGGATTTCGGCTGGATGATAGCAGTGGAGATGTGTAATAAGCTGCATTGGACACTAAGGACCTACCTGGCTGCCAGTCTTTCAACTGACAGCTGTCAGCGCACCTAGCTGCTCAGCTAGCTGGCTAAGTGAGCTAACGGCTAACAAGTGTTTTTTTTGGGGCTCATAGCCTGGCTAATTTAGCCAGCCAGCGCTGCTCTCGGTTCAGAGTGGAAAGCAGTGACTTCCGCATAAACGTTATATTTTATTATTTTCTCAACAGTATTTGACTCCGCCTGCTGTTCAAACCATGAGTTAGTCAAGGAGCGTCGGACAGCAGTGTGTGTAATATTTTGAGGTCCAGCTAGTGAGCTAGCGTTTAGCTCGAAGCTAGCTAGCTGCATTCATTCAATTATTGAAAAATTGCTAAAGCGTTAACACTAACACCTTAGCGAGCGGGGACTGTGTACATCCAGCCGTAGCCTTTGTTAGGATAGTGTTACATTTTTGGACTTGACCGGACTGGCTAACATCTGGGAGAAATGAAGAAATTTTTTGATTCTCGTCGGGAGTTGGTGAGCTCTGGGCCTGGTTCCGGAGCCGGTGGAGGAGGCGCTGGTTCCGGCGGCGGTGGCAGCTTCATCGGACGGGTCTTTACCATTGGACGGTATCAAGTGACCGTCGAGGAAATTGTCGCAGAAGGTGAACTATGTGGCTTTCTGTTGTGTGGATTACACACCTGTCAGCCACTTTTAACCAGATCCACAATCTGAATTTCAGCACATTGTTGTGAGCATGGACAGCCTAATAACATTAGTTAAAGGAGTGGGCCTGCTTTTGTTGGACTATGGCCCAGCTAGAGTACCAGCGCATTCTACTATCACCTTTATTACATGTTATTGATGGTAAAGGCTGTGGTTATGTTTATGCTGGCACAAGGCTAAAGCAGTTAACATTATGTCCTTTGTGACCAGCCCAGGTGGCTCTTGCCAGATAGCGTTGCTTCAGTCTGACTTTTATTATGTGGCCTGAATTTGCTTGCTTCTGTGCAATGAACAAAAGAGTGGGGGGAAAAAAAGCTGAAAATTCAAATTTGGCAGAGGGGAGCTGTCAGTTGTTGAGACTGTCTTTGCATTACTTCATTCTATAATTCAGGGCTGGGAGGAACATGGTATAACTGGATTTTCTAGTGTGTTGTAGAGTGCCAATGCAAAGCTGAGTCACCTGTCTCGATATTTACAGAGGGAGTGACAAATCACAAATGTACATTCAAGAAGATTGGAAGAGCAATTTCTTAGTTGTTAGAAGGAAGGAATGGTAGTTAGGCTGCACATCCACATAAAACATGACTTCCTGACAAGGTGGGACTTTAATTACAAGTTTGGTAATATACTTGAGGTCTGGATTTTTTCCATATTAAAATAATCTTGCATGTGTATTAGCTGCAGGGGAATTCAAATTGTTGAGTTCAAGGGTGAGAGATGTTTTGTTGGAAACTGATCTTAACTTCTAAGGTGGTCTTTACAAAACCATGGCTAATCAGGCCTCGTGATAGAGGTAACAGGTTCCCCATGGTCATTTCTCTTTGCAATGAGAGTCTGCCATGCTCTGTTAGCTAAGAGCGCCTGTTACTAAAAAATAGATGAAAGAAGACTGATTAATTCATCAGTACTATAGATGACCACCATCTGTTTGGCCACACTGCGGCTTTATGAATGGGTGAGACATCTAACCTCAGCCCTACCCTGCACTGAGATGTCAGTGGAAACCTTTCGAGGAATTTGTTCATTTCTGTGAGTTAGGAGATATTGTGGTTTTCTTATCAGTTCTAGAAAAACTTTGGCCTTGATGCAGAAGTTCACTCGGGAGAGGCACCGTTCAGGTTGGTTGTTGTTTGGCCTCATAAACAGGATTTTGCATAGACAGTAAAAGTGAATAATTTCCCCAAGATTGTACATTTTTCACAAAATGGTAGTTGTAATGGTTTTCTGCAGATTTTTTCTTGCTCCGGCAGTCAACATACCGCTTGCAATGTGACTCCTCCCAGTGTCACTAGACCTATTTATTCAGATGGTTTTAGTTGTAGTCTGGGCTGTTGCTTGCTCCTCCATTTGGAAATGCTGATTTTCCCCTCTGCCTAGTCCCTTTGTAGTCATTGTTGAACTCTGTTGCCTTTCGCTGCAATAAACACACTTTTCACAATATACAAAAAAGCAGTCAGAGGGACTCACTGTACTGGCTTTTGTAGCTTAAGGCCTATGGGACATGCTTGGAATTGTGTAATTTTTGTAGTTTATGTTCAAGACATTAGGATTAAAGGCAGATTTCTGATTTCCTCTCAGCCAGTTGTCTGAGGACTTTCCGAGACACAGCTTTCTGTCTTTGCGGACAAGATGTGTTTTCTTTTGTCCGTATAGAGTTACTGCTGGTAACATTAGCTCTGTTCTGGAGACGTATGTGACATGTTGCATTGTAGCAGAGAATGTGTCCCCAGTTCCTGCTTTTAGCCAACATAATAAGGAGCGTCTGTGAGCCATTCCCTCATTTGTAAACCAAAATCATCCAGTTCTTTAAACAAAAACTTTCACTAAGAATCGTCCATGCTAATTTTGTCTCCAGTAGATCTGTGGTGCTAGTATTTCTTGTTGTCATTGCAGTGTCGTGTAACCTTTCAGAGAGCATGTTTGTAAACAGCATAGTAGTCGTAAGGTCATGTGTTGTGTATAGTCCAAAGCCTAGAAGGTAGTTATGTAAGTACCATTACAGTGATGACAAATTGTGAGCGCACACTGTCACCATTCAACACGCTTTTCATAGCAGTGCCTTAAGGTGTATTTTTGTGTGCATTTTCCTGAGCGTGTATGCGTACGCAAGAGTGGTGTAATCCTGACAGTCAGTTACGTCAAGGGGCAGTGGCTATTTGTAGCTGTACTTACACTTATTTGGTCGCACTGTCTACTGAGATTGTGGACCACTGCTAAATGTTGCTTAAGAAGGCTGCTAATCCTTCTCATTTCTTACCGGCATCTCAGATTAGACTGTGCAAGACAACAGGGGTTCGGCTGTCGGAACTCTGACAGGCCTCACACACACGAGACCTGTGTCTCATGTGCTCTTGAAGTGTGTTTCCCTCTGCTGTGTATTCAGATTCAGAGTCTCATTTAGTTTGATTATTGTCTTCACTGAACCCCTCACTAATTGATTTGCCAGTACCACGTCTGTTGTGGGTTTTTGCACTTCATGTGTTGTGAACTTTCCAGTGAATGAATTTATAGTTAATGACATCAGTGACATTGTGATGTGTTGTCATCTGTGGTGACCCAGCTCCACCCTGTCACTGACAGCACCGAGCACTGAAACACAAATGATTTTAAAGTAGTTTGAGTTTATTGTGTTCATTGGCCCATTTAGGCAACCTTAATGCTAATAATGATTTAATATTTCTGAGTCCCACTGTGTCTTTGTACTTCACTCATTTTCTTTTCTAATATTACAGCTTACAGTGATGTAGCCCAAAGCAGTCCTAATCAAATGTCAGCCAGACCAATCACATGGAACTGTCCTTGGCTTAGTGATGCCAGCTGGATGAGTCAGCCCTGTGCACAGCGTTAACACAAGCTTTGAATAAATAAAAAAAACTGTGAACAGAAGAGCCGCGGTAACCACAATATTCAGGCCTTTGCAGCAGAAGCTGCTAGATGCTGTCAACATAAAATTCACTGAGAGCCAAATGAAAGCTGATGCTAGTTCATATCTAGAAGTCAATTTAGATAAAGACTTTGTGTAATCCAGCTGCCCACCTAAATTATTTTCTAATGGAGAATTTTATACGGTACAGTTTACAGAAATATTCATGTATATCTGTGGAGATCTGCTTTATTCATCTATGTAGTTGTTGGTGGTTTCAGTTGCTATGGATGGACACAACCATCTGTGCTTTTTCCTATGTGTCAACATCCCTGTGACCAAAGGTGGGATGATGAATTTGCTCACTTCCTGTATCCTGTGTCAGTTTTGCCTATTTCTTCCATCCTTCCCCCTCAGCACAACTGCTGACTCACAGGGTGGTGTTTCAAGCTCCTCTTACCAGTTTGCCAGTCAGGTTTCCATTGCATGCATATAAGCACTTCTGTCCTTACCTCATGACTATGATAACATGACATACATACATATAGAAATGAATCAGTTTAGCAGAATCAGTCAGTCTGAGCTGCTAGTATGAAAAGGTGTCTGATCAGGGTCACAGCACAGCTGAGGGACATTTAGTTTGAAGATAGTTTTAGAAAAAATAAATTAAGGTATCTGCTTCTGTCAGAATCTCTTTAATTGATCTTAAATACTTGTTCAGGAGTCTTTTGTGGTTATGCTTGTAGATAAATACATAATGTCAGCAGCTGACAGTAACTGTAATGAAAAGTGAAATTAACCAGTTTTTACTATCACTCCACATCTTAAATGAAAAAACAAAATGAACAATCTAAAAACAATATAACAATATTTGGTATTGCTGCTCCTACAGCTAAAAGTTCAAAAATGCAGCGGATTGAGATTAGTTGAGATAGTAAATTTGGATTTCATAATTATTATTATTATTTAGTTGGTTTAACTTTGTTGGACTAAATAACTAAATGTGTTCGTTCTCTTTTTTTCTTCTTCTCTGTGTGCTTATTTGCAGGAGGTTTTGCCATAGTTTTTCTGGTGCGGACTCATCAAGGCCTACGTTGTGCACTAAAAAGAATGTATGTCAACAATGAACATGATCTGCAGGTCTGCAAACTTGAGATACAGATTATGGTGAGTAAGATCTTCCAGTAACTGACTGCTGAGTGCAGCAAACTATACTGTTTTTTTTTTTTTTTGATGCTACAAGGAAGTGGGCTTTAAAGAGCATTGTTGTGCATTAGTGTTGAAATGGATGGAATTAGGAAAATATTACTGCATCAGAACTTACGACACACAGAGAAATCCAGAACTGACCTTCAAAGATTTTCAGATTTTTTTTCTGGTCTAAGCTAACTCTGAATGCTTAAAGTCACTTCAAATACAAACACTGAAAATGGTCTGAAAATACTCTTATATTATAATGCTCTTTGACCCAGGAGTAGTGACGGCAGGATAAGGCAGCTCAGGGGTTAGATTGTAATAAATACCCTTGTACCACATAGAAATCTGCTCAAAATGTCGGATTGGCCGTCTAAACTCTCTTGTTCGTCCATTGGGTGGCATGACTATTTCTGGATGGTTATCGTTATTACTTCTAGACCTTTGGCACAGAGTCAGAATGTCTGCAGATAAAAATAGATTAAACAGTGAAAAACATGGATGTAGTTTGTAAATTAGAAAGCCAAATGTTTCCAGACTGTAAAATCTCTGAAAACTGTATCTCCATTGTTTGTCATTGTTGCTCTTTCGGTGTTTGTTTACACAGAGGGACCTAGTGGGCAACAAAAACATAGTCGGCTTCCTGGATTCCAGCATAACTGCAGTTGGAGCTGGCGATGTGTGGGAAGTCCTAATCTTAATGGACTTCTGTCGAGGTAAATAGCCCCCCCCCCCTCGGGCCTGTCTGTCTCTGTTGAATTCAAAGCTCCATCACCCTGTTCATCTCACAGCATCGGGTTCTGTTTGAAGGCAGATATTCAACTGATAGCTGTTGTAGGCAGTAGAACTTCTGTGTCAATCGATACATATCTGAGTGGTGTTATTAATAGAAAGTTCAAATATTAACATTACTGTGTAGATGTTGAAGCCACTGTAGAGTGAAACTAACAGAAAAACAAAACTCTGTGAAACAATTTGGCAGACCACTTTCAGAAGTGCAATGTGAAAAAAGAAAGAAAGATAAACTTGTATTTATTGTAGATGTTTTTAACAAATCTGATTATTTTAGCCCTTGTTAAAACCTCCAAGCATGAAATTACTGTTTACTTCACAGATTCAAGTCTTCAAGCCAAAAATTAGGGGAAGAAAATAGTTAACTGTTCTAAACAATTTATTCATAAAATAAATAGTAGTTAGTGATCAAGTAGGGACGGTGTTTTGTGTTGTCCACTAACCCTTAATAGCCTCTTAGTTGACCTATATATGTTATTTTATGTAGGTGGACAGGTTGTTAACCTAATGAACCAGCGGTTACAGACAGGCTTCTCTGAACCCGAGGTGTTACAGATCTTCTGTGACACATGTGAAGCGGTCGCTCGTCTCCACCAGTGCAAAACACCAATTACCCATCGAGATCTCAAGGCAAGTCTAATTCATTTTGCATACTGCTTTTACTACTGCGTGAAGCTTTGGAACTGAGGTCTCATCATTGTCTTCCTTATGCAGGTAGAAAATATTCTCCTGCATGACCGGGGACACTACGTGCTCTGTGACTTTGGAAGTGCCACCAACCGTTTCCAGAACCCTCAGACAGAGGGGGTGCCAGTTGTGGAGGAGGAAATCAAAAAGTGAGTTTTTCTTTATACCTTCTATCCTTTCTCTAACCGAAGTTGAGAAGCTCACTGCTCTTCTCTTAACACCAGGTACACTACTCTGTCATACCGTGCTCCAGAGATGGTGAACCTCTATGGTGGAAAGGTCATCACAACAAAGGCAGACATTTGGGTGAGAAGGATTGTGTTCATTACCACTGTGCTACATTACGATGACTATACGATCACATTAATTCACTATGATAATGACGTGCATATGAGGAAGTACAGAATCACATTTACATAAAGTGTGTTGATTGTCTTGTCTGTACAGGCCATGGGCTGTCTACTCTATAAGCTGTGCTACTTTACACTTCCTTTTGGGGAGAGCCAAGTGGCTATCTGTGATGGCAGCTTCACCATCCCAGACAACTCCCGCTACTCCCAGGACATGCACTGCCTCATTAGTGAGTAACCTTACTCATCAGATTATACCCGCTGTCCTACTTACTGCATGTGCGGCATTTCCCAAACATAGGCTCTACTTGGGCGGTTTGCTCCCAGGTAGATTAAGACCTGTCTATATATGTGCAGTGAATTTTCATGTTTCTGACTCTACATAAACATCACTTGTTCATTGACCCCTCAGGATACATGCTGGAACCTGACCCAGATAAGAGACCAGACATCTACCAAGTATCCTACTTTGCCTTTAAACTGGCTCGACGAGAATGTCTGGTCCCAAATGTACATGTAAGTCAGTGTGGCCAGAGAAGTGGCAGGAATATGAGATGAGAATATACTGTAGGGTTAGTGTTAATTATTAACAGGTGAGGCAGGCCTGGTTATGTATCTCATGTACAGTGGTGTCTGTTGTCTCATTGCTTTCCCAAAAAAACAAAAAACAGTAATCTAGGGTGTAATGATACTGGAGAGAAGCCGTGCTTTCTAGCTTTTGCTAGTTGGCCGCCCTCCATTCTTCATGCCCTTTACTAATGTATTTACAAGCTTGGCACTTGGACGTCTGATTCAGCCAATTTTCTGACCTCACCTCTAAGTATTATTAAAGTGGGTAGTTATTGTGCATTCATGGAAGCTGCAAATCCATAGCAGAGTGTATGCAGTGACTCCCAGAATTTTTCCTGAATACCTCACTGACATAAGTACTATTTCGTTTGGTTGTCTTTGATAAAATGAAAATCCTCTTACTGTTGTAGAATTCGCCCATTCCTGCAAAACTTCCTGAGCCTGTCAGAGCCAGTGAAGCTGTGGCCAAAAAGAGTCAAACCAAAGCCAGGTGAGTGGCAAGCAAAGCCTTTGAGAGTTATCATTATAAGGCTCTCTACCTTTACTTGTCAGTTCTCTCTTTTCCTTGCATCAGGCTTACAGACCCTATTCCTACCACGGAAACCTCAATTGCACCTCGACAACGGCCTAAGGCTGGCCAGGCTCAGCCCCAGCCAATATCAGGCATTCTTCCCATCCAGCCAGCTCTCACCCCACGCAAGAGACCCAGTGTGGGTGCTGGAGCACCCCAGGCCATAGGTACAAGTATCTCTGTAATATCTCAAAATGTCCGTGTTAAGACCATTGATGATAGAAGCGTGCAGTCACGATGACATTGGTAATAATATACTCTATAATAAATTCTGAAGGGCATGCTCTAGTGAACTGCTCAGGAATTTGACCTCCCAGTTCCCACCCATTTCCCAGTGGCTCAATTAGCCTGGTCTTAAAAGGCTTTTAATTGCCTATTTATGAGGCCTGTGACAGTCGGTGGCCTGATGTCACATTAATTAAAACAGCATGCACTCATACTGGCCAGTCCTAACTCATTTATTTGGTTGGTTTCCATCTAGGTAGTTTTTATGATATAAATTGTATAATTTATTGAAATCGAAAGCAAAAATACTACAGAAGAGCTGCCAGAAGGTTTTATTTGTTTAATTTTGCAAAGTAAATGCACTCATTGTTACCTTAAAATGCTTGAGTATTTGTGTTGTCTTCAGATTAAGGTGTAGGGAAGACCCAAAGTAACACTTTCACCCAAATATTAGCAGCTTTTGAGAAACTGGAAGGTCCTTTTTGACATTCAGGGAAAATACAAGTATACAAATACTTGTAACCCCCCCCATAATTTTGATGTCTCCCTTCCAGGTGTTGGTATTGGTGTCCCACCTCCAGCTGCAGCTGCTGTCCAACCTCAGCAGGCCACTGCAGCACAAGCGGCACCACAGCCAGCTCAGACGGCCAACATGCAGCCACAGGCTACACCACAGCATCACCAGCTCCTCATGAAGCAGCAGCAAACCTCAGCCTTCTTAAGCCCACAGAGTAACCAGCAGGTAGGCATCCTTGCAAAACAGCACAGTTTAGATTAGTTTGTTCCACTACTCTTGCTTCAATTCACAGTCACTATCCATGCAATAACACACACAATGTGATGCCACACACAAACCGATGAATTGAGCTGATAATAAGCCACAACTATGGAAACGCTCAAACACATTGTGCAGTGCTATCTGTTTATCATTTTTGTTTGATGTTTTAAATGTAAGTCTTTTAATGAACCATTCAGTTTTCTGTGATTGTTACTGGTAGAATTTTTTTTAGCCTGTTCCTGAGGTTCAGCGAAGTTAAAATTCAACATGAATTCTATTCATCACTGGTGTATTTTGCAGGTCATACTCGTGCATTTAGAGTGCTCTGGATCTTAAAAGCCTATTTATTATATGTTTGTGTGCAGCTCTTGACAAATGTCATCTCATCTCACTCTCCTACGTCTATTTCTCTCTCTCTTTGTATTTGTCAGTCTCTTTCCTGTACTTTCTGCTTCCATTGTGTCCTGAGAAAAAACAAACACTGAAAATTATTCTCTTTAAGTCTGCTGTACTTGAAAGTGAAAGTGCAGTAAATCAATGCAAATATATTTAAACTGAAGCAAAGTTTGAAACTGAGCCTTCCTCATGATTGGCTGTGTGGTATTCCTGTGTAGCATCAGCTGGTACAGAGCCTCCATCACCAACAGCAGCAACACCAAGCGTCTCAGGCGTCTTCCCTGCTGCAGTCCAAAGCTAAACCTGTTCCTCCAGTTGTTGCCCTGCAACTGCAATACCAGCAGCAGCAGCCGCAGCAGCATCAATTATTCCATGAAACAGCAGCTCCCCATCTCACACCCATCCCTGAGTCTGCAGTCATTGGTCCTGCAGCTGACCCAGAGGTCATGGTAACATCCTACTCCTGCTGCCGTCTGCTGCTCTTTGGGTCGGGGCTGATTATTGGCTTGTCGCTAACGAATCTCATCCAGATTTTTACTCTTTTTCCTAGCAGGAATGGTCTCGGGATATAAATGTGGGAGTGTTGATGGTGTGTAGCTAGAAATATTTCTTTCAATGATGTCTGTATTAGAAAAATGCCAATGCGTTGTCACATAGATACTGTATAAATCATATAAGCAAATGATTTTCTTTTGCACTCCTCACTGCTTCTGTCATATTTTTGCTGTATCTATTTTCAGGTTACTCGAATCACAAGGTGCATCTGTTTCTGTCCAATCTCTGTATTGGGAATACTTTCTTCTCTTCTGTTACTGTTTTCTCTGTTATTTGACATATTAATAATTCATAATCTTGAGATTTTCTTCTTCAACTGATCTTACTTGGTCTTATGTTCGGGGGTGTGATTTGTTTGTTTATTCTCATGCACTAAGCAGATATTCTCTCTGTTTGCATCAATTTTCTCTAATCTCTCTATCACCTTAATCTCATTACAGACGGCTGGCCGAGGGATTCACAAAGTCGGTTCCTTGACTCCCCCTTCGTCACCAAAGATGGCCCCTAAGAGTGGCCACAGACGCATCCTGAGCGATGTCACCCACAGTGCCGTGTTCGGGGTTCCAGTCAGCAAGTCCACCCAGCTACTTCAGGCAGCCGCAGCTGAGGCCAGCCTCAACAAGTCCAAGTGAGCAGAATTAGCTCCCTTCAGTGATCTGGGGATGAACTGTCCTTTCATGGCACTGAGTGAGCTCAGAAGGCCAATAGACAGTCCATTCATATGACAGAACCCCGAAGGAGGATAAATGACCCTTTTTACATCTCATAGAATCCATCTTAAGAAGAATCACTTAATTCAGTCTTTAAATAACTCCGTTCAGTTGCTCTTATTTGCATACATCGGTAGGCCAGAGTCCACATCCTAACACCCATGATCAAATTTCACTGTGCACTCGTGCCCTTGTTTATGTTTACACCTCTGTGCACTGCAGATCAGCCAGCACTACTCCCTCTGGCTCGCCCTGCTCGTCCCAACAGAGTGTGTATCATCCAGGTGATGCCGATGCCCCGTCAGGCCTCACTGCAACCAACACTCAGCCCAGCTGGAACCCCTTTGGGGATGATAACTTCTCCAAGCTGACAGCAGAGGAGCTGCTCAACAAAGACTTTGCAAAGCTAGCTGAGAGTAAGTTCAACTTGTTCACTATAAATTTCCACTTGCCACATTGGTAAATGGTTGTGTTGTCTAAAAATAATAATAACACTTTGCTCCTTGTTCGTACACAGCTGCAGGAGAGAAGATCACAGGCTCCAGTGAAAATCTTATCCCAGGGCTCAATGCTTTTCCAGGTAAAGCTTCGCCTCACCACTCAGTGTGGTGTCTCATAGTTTTACATACTACATGTCCCTGGATACTGCTCTTTGACTGATATATCTATAACCAAGTGGAAATTTCTCTAAATATCTTAGTTAGCTCCTCTACACCCTGGTCCAACCCTCTCTCCTCTTCTGTTCTTCATACTCTCACAGTCCTTCATTTGTTCTCTCCCATCTTTAATCACTGTGCAATGTTAAGCTGAAAGATCTGCAGACATCATGAGTGCAGGTTCAGCACTGTTGACTGCCCGGGACCCTTTTAATACCCTTTCTGACACCACAGGTAATTTTCTTGTCACAACGTGACTCAGTACGAGCCATGCCTTTGATTCTCTGAGCAGAGCAAATATATTCCTAAAGCGTATGAGTCAGTTTTTTGTCAGAGGTAGTTTCCTGGGTATCACACTTTCCAGAGGTTCGTTTATGAGTGCTAGTTTTGTGGTTGGGATTTGTACACGGTCCTATCTTGTTGACATAGCAAGCAGCCTCACAGTGGCTCCTTGTCAGCCTCCATGAATAGAGACCATAGCTACAGCTAGATCGCATCTCATTTGCAGATCTGTGCTTGTGCTGTTGCCTGGTAACGCGAAGGACAAATTCTCCTTTGTTAATTGGATTGCCTTACTGCTGCTGCTTATCAGTAGCACTAAGAACAACAGAAACTTAAGCACGCTGTCTTGTTAAAATGATGACCAAGCCTTTTATGTTCTCGTCAGTTTAGCCTTTAGCTGTTTTTGGAAGTGCATGCTTCTTAGCTGTGTAACCTCCTTTGTGTAGTTGCTGTTTTAAGGCCTGAACTGGCAGGATAAAAATGGCTGAGGCTGTTACATAATCAGGGTGTGGTTAATCTTCTCTACGCAGCCTAAGCTGTCTCTTTGACTCTCTGTGTATCGCTCTTACAAATAGGATGCATACAAGCAAACAGAGAAGCAGAGAGCCCCATCAGAGCAGCACTTAGAAATAGTTTGAATTAATTACAGAAACTACAGTGTGCTGTAAAATCACATGTTCTCTGTTGACTTTATTGGGAGAATTAGCTTTGTGACATTTAGGATTTGTAAAAAGCTTTTCATCAGTATTGGCCTCTTTCCTATAGTGAAGGGGGCTAAAGGTCACATCTGCTGTGCCATTTTCTGAGCCAACACATTCCTTGTCTAAGACCCCCCCCCCACCCAATTTTGCCCCATAGCAGTTTCCTGTAAGTATGAGCTGCAGTGAAAAGTCAGTAATTTGTCGTTTCATGCATGGGACTGTTTTGCATGCAGGGAAAAGCCAACTTAACAAACATGTCCTCTGCTCATGTGTTTGCACTGGTCCCAAAATAGAGTGGAGAGGTTTGGCATGTGGACAGTCTAATGCAGTGGGGCAGTGTATATCCTGTGTGGAGAAGCTCACTGATTGCTGTGGCTTTTTTATATAATTGAATGTTCGCTGTTGAAGTTTTTAATTTACAAGTGTGGAAAGAAATAGCTTTATTTGTTATGATACTGTTGGTAAAGGATTGAGTTTTTTGTTCTTTTAATCATGGGATTTCAGTCCCATATATATGGGTGTGGTAGGCAGAACTAAGTGAACTAACACATCATACAATAATTTTATCACAGTGTTATGGCTTTATCAACCCTGAGAGCAGTCTGATTTTCAAGTCATGGGAATGTGAGATTACCTTAATATGTTGAAATGATGGTCTTCATGCAGTCGTCATCCTATCATGTTTAGGTCATGTGGGCAACTTGATATTTACAGTATCCTAAATATTACTAAACTGTAATTATCCTCAGTGATTTTTGCAAATATTTGACATTTTCCAACTTTGCTTTGTTTCATATTTCTACTTTTTCTGCTCCTTTTTAATTTATATGCAAAATCCTCCCTTCTTGCCGGTCTCTCTTCCTTGCCATCTGTCCATTACCTCTCTCCATCTTCTCTCTCTGGCTCGCTCACAGAGAAGCTGATTGAGGGACTGAAGTCCCCTGAAACTTCTCTGCTGCTCCCCGACCTCTTAACCCTGGCTGACCCCTTCAATAGTTCTGCAGAGAGCTCCACCAATGGTACCAGCTCTGTTCTTGTCCCCTGCCTTGCTCTAAAATTCCCTTTCTGCCCTGCATGAGCCGTCTTGCCTTCTCCTCTTTCACTCACATGGCCACAAAGTCAGACGGGAAAGGAGTAAAAAAAGGCCTTCATCAATTTTATCCCTACTATTTTACATTACTAATCATTTCTTTGTACACCCCCCCCCCCAAACTTGCTGTCTCTGTGTAGCAAAGACAGAGGTCTGTATGGGTTCACTGATTCCTGGGTTGGAAGCCCCCCAGGCCCAGCGACATTCAGCCCAGCCAGAGCTCATCCCTGCCAGCATGCCAGGTTAGCGTCCTGGACCTAAAATATATGAACGCAATTCTTCGCAGCATTTTCACCAAAGAATAATTATCTCCAGTTATGTTCCTGTTCCCCTTGCCATCTGTTGATATCATCTTGACCCAAAGTTTGTTTTTTTGTTTTTTGTTTTTTTTTTATTGAGGGTTGTTTACAACTGCAGTCACTTTATGTTTTGGTGCAGAAAGCACAAACTAATTTATCATTGACAGTTGCCATTGCCACGTCATGCTTCCCTGTCCCTGCAAATCATTTTGGCCTGTGACTCTTTCAAAATGGCAGCTAACGTCAGTGACTGGAGCAGTTGCTTCAGTGTAGCACAGTGATGTGAGGTTTTCTCAGGTGTGAAACAGTCTGTCCAATGAGAACATTAACACATTTTTCAGTATCAGTGCTAATCTTGCCCAACATCCACCCACAGTGGACATTCTTCTATAATGATTCATATTAGTTATAGAAAAAAACGTTTTTGACTTATAGCTACTGCCCCTCACTTTGCGGCATATTTTCTATGGGACTTGATGCTGATGTTTACATGCTTTCAGCAATAAGATGGTGAACTGTCTTACTAACAAAATGCATTTGTCTTTGCTCCTTCAGCTAACAATCTTATTTTTACTGTGACCCCTTGTCCCTCTGACTTTGCTTCATCCTGACATGCTGTCTCAGACTCTCTCACTGGGGAGGACTCTCTGCTGGGTTGCGATCTGTTATCTCATACTTCTCCTCATGGAAACCAGCCTGTTTCTGCTCTTCCCTCCTCCTCCTCCTCCTGCTCCTCTGCTCCTCCTGGCTCCGGCTCTGGGTCCTGTCTGGAGGAGCTGCCGCCTGGTCAGACAGCTTCTGGTAAGGCCTCCCCCTTGCAGCACCCCTCAGCTAGCCTTATGTCCGCTGGGGGTTTTGTCCCTGTGAAACCAAATCATTCCTAAAACAGGAGGGCCTGTTCAAACAGAGAAAACAAAGCCTTACACATGTTATACAGATACTGAATTAGACACGTTAAATGTCAGCTTCAGCAGACCCTTGACTCATTTGTAGAAGAGCCACCTAAAGCCACCTAAAGTGCATGGCTTTTAAATACTGTGACTACCCTGGCTCCATCTATTTTTAATCTACTTGCATCCTCCTTTCTTTTTGCTCTTTTCTTTGGCTGAGTTAACTTCTTTTCCCCCCTCCATTATTCCTTCACTTCCTCTTCCTTCACCGCAGACTCTGCTTTCCTCATGTCGTGTGGGGAGAAGGGCAATGACGACGAGTTTGACCCTATTCCCGTGCTCATCTCCAAAAACTCAAATCAAGGTAAGGTTAACAGAATCCCGAGATGAGCACTCACACCTCCCGGAACCCCGACTAGGAGCCACAAAGATGAATGACTTAGCCCCCGATTCAGTTGCAGTAGCTCGTTCCTGTGGCTGCTGAAGTCTTGTATGGGTGCGCTTGTCACATTAAGGCTTTTTATCCCATCAGGCTCTCACATAAGCCATCTTTCTCTCCTTTGTTTCTAATGTTATACTGCCAGTGCTTCTCTGCCTTGCAGGTGTTTAGCTCTTTGTAGTTTATCGTGAAAGTCTCCTCATGTTAGAATGGCATTCCCTTACTCTCCCCCTGTAATGATGCAGCTGTATAAAATTAATCCCAGCTCACTCTCTGCCTGTTTCTTTTTCTCTTTCTGCCCCTGTTCATGCATCTCTCTGCTCTGCCATCACATTCCCCTCATACTCATCAACTCCTCGCTCTTAATTTCTCCGTACAACCTCTGTTAATATTACTTATTCTTTTGCTTGTCTTTCACAATCTCCCTCGACTCTTCCATGTCCATCTATCTCTCTCCCTCTCCCTCTCTCTCTGTTTCTGGCACGTTTCAGGTGGTCACTCGCGCAGCAACAGTGGCAGTTCAGAATCCAGCATCCCCAACTTGGCCCGCTCCCTTCTGCTGGTGGATCAGCTCATCGACCTCTAGAGGGGGTGGGAGAGGTCGAAGGGGCAGTGTGCAATCCTAACAAGGGGTGGGAGGGAGGGGGTATAGAGATGGGGAAGCAGAGGCACTTAATGTAGCACCTTATGAAGTGAAACAGAGGAGCCAGCATAGATGGGTTCAGTGGAACCTTTTGTATTTTTTTTGTGCCTCCTTGGCCTCAACTCCATCTCTAGTTGCCTGATAAGCTGGTTTCATATATCTCTGCTGGCCGTTCACATTCCCACGCTGGTTAAAAAAAAAAAAAAAAAATCTTTTCATTAATGCCTGAGCATATCGTCTGCTTTCTGTCCCGGCTACACCATGGTCTTCCTCATGCTTTCCTCATACTTGCATTAATATCCCCCATTGAGTGCACCGCCATGGTGATCAACTGTCATCATATGCACATGTTAAAATGCTTGATCACAGCTGCACTGCACTCACCTTGTGTTCGTATTCAGGGTCGAAGCTTTATTTAAACAAGCCACCTCCAGGCATGCTCATTTGTGTCAGGGGTCTGACTAAATAATGAAGAGTGAAAATGCTGTAGACCTCCTGGATAAATTGATGCACTTTCCTACGAAAGCTTTGAACTAAACTTATGACCAAACAAAGACATGACCTGAGTGAACCACCGAGAACTATTTGCACTGACTGAACCATTTTGTGAACCAGTGAAAGAGAAGAAAAAAAGATCTGTTCAATTCTGTGCTACTTTTCCTCACATAGTACACAGTAACCATGTTTTTAGCAGTTGCTTTTAGAAGCTAAGCTTCAGGATAACCGTATAGTGTCACCTCTCTCTGGATGTTAAGCAGGGTATTATTTCTCCCAGAACTACACCTGTAAGTCTGTCTGAAGTTGGCATTAACATGGACGGATTAATTCGGCTCAGTAGCCACAGCAGGATGCTTTCACTCTCAGCATTATCTACAATATATAGTTAAGACCATTACTGGTATGTGTGCATTTTATAATTACATCTTTTTATGTGCGGGGTCGTGAACTCGCCATCATATCTTTACAAAGATATGCACAGCTGAAATAAAAGGGAAGGAAATTATTCCATGCCAAAGCTAATGGAAAGATTTTATTATCATGCTGTATTTGCCACGTGTTGGTCTGCTCTCAGAATCGGTGAAGATGAGCAGATTTTTAGCAGTATACCACTGTCAAAGCGAGGGAGGCACCATGTAGATTCCATTGAGTTATTTTGTGTAGGTGCAGTGCTAACAAATAAGCTTTACATGTAAATCTCTCTCTCCTATTGATGTCCTCTCTGTTTTATCTAGCTAGTCCATTCCTACCACACACTTTGACCTTGAGGTCACTTGGCCAATGTGACTAGCTAGAGGAGATATTTAAAACAAAAAAAAAAACATTATATGTACATAAAATCACTTTTTCAGTTTTGCTCATGTCTAATCTGGTAAAAGTAGATTTTAAGCATTTCATCTATCATGGTATGAGTAAATGTGACTATTATTGATAGTGCTTTAGAATGAATGTATTACTTAGTACCATTATAAAATATGTAAAATGTATGAGGATATATAGATTTAAAAAAAAATTGTGTATGAAGCTGTATTTAAGAGTGCAAAAATGTTGACCCTGTGTCCAAAGTCCTTCTGTCTTTTTTCTCCATTCAGCGTCAAGCATTCAGCTAGTGCTTTTGGTTTAGGTGTTATCATTGATACATGAAACAAAGTGCTTATGACTTACCTGACTGGGTATAGTATTTTTAGCTCTCCACTTCTTCACATAGTAATGGTACTTGAAAGTTACTGTAAATTACCGGGTTAGATTTTATTTAACAGACAGTAAAACAGAGCTGATGACGGAATTTCCTTCCTGATATCTCTGTAGCACCTTTCACCTCTTTCCTTTGGCTGATGATAATTAAGAAAAGCTTGTTTGGCTTGTAAAAAGAAAAAGAAAAACAACTGTATCCGTTATATTACAGTACTTGTGATCACAAAATCCCACCAAGTATTACCCTTAATTTTTCTCTAGCCAGGGGAGGTCCATTGAATAGGCGCAGGTCTCTTTTTCACGTCCATATCACCGTATATATGTGTACATAAAGACAGAGAACAGTATATTTCCCCTAGTATACCACCACTGTTAGTTATGCTTTGGGCTTTCTCCTCCTCCCACCTGTATGACATATTGTGAGGGTTAGTCACAGACATCGACAATACTGTAAAAACAGGCATGGGTGAAGAGAACTATGCTCTTTTTTAAAAAATGTTTCTCTTTGTCTGATGTTGTTCAGTTAAGTCATTTGCATTTGTGTGGCTAATCTATGCAATCCTACAATAATGCTTCATGTTCTTATCAGACACTACAGTGCTGTATCCTGTAGAGTTCTCGCCTTGGCCCCCGTAGAGTTTTACTTGTGTTGCTGTGTGAAACTAATGTATTTACTGTGCTGGTTGGGTTGAAATGGTGACAGGCATAATAACTGCTTTGATTATATCAAGATGTTTCGACTTGAATTGGCAGCAGGTGTCCATGTGTCAAAGCAGGATCATTATCGAGTGTGTACTTCTATTTTTATGAATTAAGGTTTCGAAAAGAGAGACACTGAATAAAACTCATAAATGTGAATGTAAATGAAGTCTCTTTGGGTCACATTATTTAATTTTTACTCTAAAGAGCAAAGGAGCCAGCTGATGCCATTGACAGTCTGAAAACCAAATCCAATTGCACATTCTCAGTAATGCTTTTTCTCCTCAGTATTAAAGCATTATTTTGTGCTCTGTGCTTCACGGCTGTCAGTAAACATGTACTTTAAACTCATTATTGTTCACTGCTGTTGTGATTCAAGGGCAGAAACTATGGAAAGTGCTTTGGGTCCTGGGATTGTGTCCCTGCGTGTTAGGATGTGACTGTAGAGTCTGCGAGTTGTATTGTGAGGCGTTGGTAGCTGTTATTCCACATGAATACATGAGCAGCCTCACTGTTTGTTGTTTGTTGTCAGCCAGCTGTGGCCAGTGAGATGATGATGTGTGGGTAATTTTTCATTTTGATTCACTCTGACTCAAATCATGTGGCAACGTGTATAGTATGGGAAATGGGCTGTGGACAGTTTGAGGGGAAATTACCGAAACTGGATAAACAAAACTGCTGTTTTCCTTTAATGGCTGCAACTAACATCTTCCCAAGAGCTGCCAGTTAACAGTTGCTGTCAACGCTGCTGAGGTAAGACTGACCTGTCTCTGCTCATCTGTGCAAACCTGTCTGTCCCTAACTACCTCTACTTTTGCCATGAAGGCTGTTTGTCCTTGTTTCCACAGACCTACTGACTCTCTCTGAGCTCCATATACCTCAACACAATCAGTCGTAACTAAAAGCAAACTGTTTCCCCAACACAAAGCACTGTTTTTGAATGTTGAGGAACAGCTGTGCTGAAACCAATTTGTGGAAACAAGGTTATTTGATGTTGTAATAGTAGATCTTGATAGTCTTGTCTGTCTCATATGTGACTTGTTCAGACTAGACTGTGTATCGTTGGGAGTCTTGTGCTGGTTTCCTCACTGTTGGGTCGTTGATCAGTGGTTTATAGATTTTAAAGATGGTCCATTGGTCATACAGTATGTCGTGTGTGACTGAGCTTGATGGCCTGATGGATAAACAGGCATTTGGACCTCAGATGGGAAAATTACTTTTTACTTAGAAAATTTGTACCATCTTCACGTTTAGTTTTTTTTTTGTTCACCTCTGATATGTTTTTCTCTTATCTCTGCTCTTGCACAGACCCACAAGCGGAGAGCAATGACTACTCTGTGCTCGGGGAGGGACAAGAGACTGAGCCTCTGGAAGGAGATTCTCAAATAAACGAGGGCTGTGTGCACTCCAGCGATGAAGACGAGGAGAACGGAGGAAATAAGGAAGAGCAGCAGGACGGTGGAGCCGTTGAGAGTCATGTACCAGCCCATGACTGCAGTGGCTCCAGACCTCTGCTGCTGGACTCTGAGGAAGAAGAGGAACAAGGGCCTCAGTTAGCCCTCCACTCATCACCACAGTCCAACACAGCACCAACACAACCATCCACTACCTTCCATCATCCTACTCCAAGCACCATTGCTCAGAATCATTCCCAGCATGCACCTGAGCAAGCAAAGGGGACAGATGTAGCTGCAGATGTCTTCTCTAAAGCCCCCTTTCGGGTCGCACAAGAAGATGTGAGCGACGTGTTTGCCAATGCTCCGTTTCCACGGGCTCCCGTCGCAGCTCAGCAACAGCTCGACGTATTCTCTCAGGCTCCCTTTGGAAAAAGAAAGGAGGCTACAGAAGCTCAGCCCAAGACCTCGTACCCTCATGCAGCTGGAGTTCATGCTGTAACTCCTGATCCAGGTGTGCTTGGACAGGTTCCTCCTCAATCATTCCGCCCTCAAGCCCTAGCCAAATATTCCCGACACTTTGAGGGACCCGTGCCTCAGCAGCTAGTAGCAGCTCACAAAGTGGTATCCAGTGTGAGCAGGCAAGCCGCTGTGTCATCAGTCCCTGTTGGATCCCTTCACTCATGGACGTCAGAAGTGAGCGCTGTCGACCCCTTCGTCTCTGCACCCTTTCACCTCAAGGCCCCTCAAGAAAAGCCCTGAAGGCACACTCAGAGGTCAGGGCAGTGGGTATCAGCGCCACTGAATTATGCAAACTATAACAGGCATACTGCATGCTGTCACCAGCGCTGCAGCTGGACTGCAGGCCCGCATGGATCTCATTCTCAGCTGGCTCCAATTAGATCTGATAGAGCACGGTCATCAGACTTAGAGTAAGAAAACTGACATCCTTCCCAGACTCCTAGTCACTCTTTATGTTTTCCCGTCACATCCTTTTACCATTTGAATTGTCCTCAGTCCATTTTGGTACGTACATCCACACAAAGACGATGTGGTGATTAAGCATTTGATTGTTTTCTTGCCTACCTCAGTTACTTTTTGTGTCAGCGCTAAAATACCACAATAGTGAGGGTGTTTGTCTGAGGCTTTGGCAGTTTCATTTCCTGTACGTCGGAGCTTTACTGTGAAACTATGGTCTGATAACACCTCATTCCTCCGTTGAATCGGTTCTCAGGAAGAACAGATTCTGCTTGAATCACTAAATCATAATTTCACAGAAGCCTGAAAGAGGAAAAAACACATAGCAGAGCACTACTAGCGAGTATAACAGATCTGCAGTCTCTGAACACTACTGTGAGAGTTTCGCAACAAGATGTTTCAGAGGAATTCATCTGTAGTTACACCAAACATAACTGTGCCCTTAAAGTCAATAGTTTAGGGAGCTGTGGTCTTTACACTTGGCAGTTTATGACAGTTATGAAGCCGTTGCTGGATAATGATGCACAGACATTTCAAAGATAACATTCACTAATATGAACTGTTTTTTTTTCTCAATCCGAAATGTTTGCATTTTTTTTCATTTGTATTGTTTGTGATCACTGTCCTGTCTAATGAAAATGGCATAGCAGTGTTTGTTCCATGTAATGTACGAACCTTATATAAATGTTAGGCATAGTAAATTCATAACAGTAGTTCCTATGTTAGATAAATTCAGGAGACTCACTTTTCTTTGTTTCTCCTTTATAAAATGGCATCTCTGAAGCCTTACACTCTTCCAGTACTTCCCTCCTACAACATCAGATAGCATAAATCACCTTTGCCTTTTGTGCCCGCCTAAAAAAAACTGCTGCATTTATTTTATTGCTCTTGCATTCAGCACCAAATACTTGTGTACAATCATGTACAACTTCCGTTTGCTGTCTGCAGTATGCACATGCACAAAGATTCTCTTTCAGCTCTTCAGTGCATAGACATCTCTGTAAATTCCAAATGTATAAAAACTGTGACTCACACTTACGAACAACCCAAGTGAAAACAATGCTTTCCTGCAGTCACACAAATAAGTACAGCACTTGCGCTTTGCAAATCTCCAGGGATTGTAATAGTAGTAGCTTGTAAGTGAGATCTTGAATGGTGATGGAGTGATGACATTCCTTTTGAATTTATTTCCATTGTCATTTTTGAAAATATTTTAATTGTCTTTGTGCTTTGCAAAATCATGGAACACTTTTTGGTTCCCACCAAGGCACTTTTAAGAAAGGGGATCCGACCTGTTTCAACCCAAAGTTTAATTCATGTATTCTTCTGTTGCAGTGTAAAATCCTGTATTCTTTTCTTTTTTTAAGTGTACAATCTTTTTTTTTCTTTTTTCTGTTTTTGTTTTTTTAAATAAATGCTCACTTGTCTCATCCACCTTGTATACATGAAGGTTGCACATAGTCACTGACACAGAGTCAAGGTTCTCAAAGAATGTGTTTTGATTGTAACACAGCTGTAAAGTTTATTTCGACCAGTGTTGCATAGGAAATCTTTGGAGGATTCAACGGCTGGTTGGACGAGAAAAGAAAAAAAAAAGCACTCGAAACACTTGTTATGCTGCACAGCCTGCCTTTGAAAACCATGTTGTAAGTCATAAACAAAATATTAAATGAATGTAAATCAAACTTTGAACAGCGTTTGCACTTATTTATCATCACTGAAACGTTCATGCGTGAATGTTAATACAGTTAATACAGTTTTGATGCACTTGAACTTTTATATTATGCTAATTTCTAATACACTACATTTATCTGACAGCCATTTTAACAGATTTAGACTTTACATGCATTCACCTCAATCAACTATAACATTCAAGTGATACATGCATGTGCACACTTCTTGTTTTTCTGCACTTTATCCTTTTTTCCTGTTTTGCTTGTGAGCTGCCTAACAAGTGAATTTCCCTTCTGTGGGATCAACAAAGTGTTATCTTATGTTTATATGTTAATGGAATCAACAGCAGTTATCCAGTATCATAGTAGGCTGTTAGAAACACAGGGGATATTTTTCCGCTCAATGAGAAGCTATAATTTCTGCTGTAATCTATTGGTGAACAGTCCTGGAAGCACTCAGGGAAAAGTGCAGGTGATCCGATACTGGACTTGAAGTGGGTGTTATACACCGCAAAGGCCACAAGAGGCAACAATGAGCCCACTCCACACTCGGAAGCAAAGGGAGACAAGCGGCATAAAAATGAAAATTGATGCTTTATTGTGTTTTCAAACAGCACTTTCCCAGTTTTGCATGAGAAAAAACAGGACTGAGAACCAACTGGTAGGTTTTGCTAATGTACGTCTGGTTAATGGCCCCACAGCCGTTAAAAGCACTTTTCCCCAGGGAGGCAATTTTGCTGATAAAACTTAAAAGTACTACTTGAAACTTAAAAGTACTACTTGAAACAATTCTGAAACATTTTTTAAAATGTCAATTTATACATGAAAATAAATGGATCTCACAAAAGTTGTTTATTTTGTGTGATCAGTGTGAAACAAGGAACTAACGCTAGAGGGCGGTAAGACATGGACACACCGGGTACATCGCCCTCAAACATCAAGAAGAAGAAGAGGAAGCAAACGTAGTGGCTCTCGTTTTAAACAATAGCGATATTGTTTACAAAGTATGCGGTAAGAAGAGAACTATTACAGAATTTGTATTAAAATATATCTATGCAGCAAAACAGATGCGAAAACGGCGCGTTAGTTACAGGTTTATCTCGTCCGTTGGTGTTGTGAACGCACGCGCCTTTTCATGCTAGCTAGTTGTTCGCTCGAGAATGATGTTTGCGTTTTGTTTTAACTTTGTTTTATTGTTGTTATTAGGACGAGTCTCGTCAGCTAAACGCGTTTCTCTGTGTTAACTTGCTGTGGACAGGTAGCGTGTGCCGTGTTGCCTTTTCCTGAGCACGATGGCAACTCAGAGAGTGCTCCCTCAAAGCAAAGAGACTCTGCTGCAGAGCTACAACAAGAGACTGAAAGATGATATCAGGTCCATCCTGGACAACTTCACAGAGATTGTCAAAACAGCAAAGGTACACAGATGCCTCCCTTTTCTTGTTTCTGTTAAGAGAATAACACTTTCTCTGCCGTTTTCTGTTTTATATGTCCAACATCTGATGTCTCACAGCCTTTATGCCCCTCATTCTTCTCCTTGTACGTTTTGTCACCTGCCTCCATACATTATATATTTAGAGTTATGTGATATTCTCACACCGTTTTCTTTGTCCAGATAGAGGATGAGACGCAGGTTTCTCGAGCCACTCAGGCAGAGCAGGACCATTATGAAATGCATGTCAGAGCAGCCAACATTGTAAGTATCAAGGGGGCACAATCATCTGGAGTATGATGAATGCACAGTTTAACTTTTTTTTTTTTTTTTTTAAATCACATAGGGTTAACCACTTTTTCTTTGTTTTTTAATGAATGTGATCACCAATAATTCGCTTGGAGGATTTAGTAAAGTCAGCTTGTTCCAACTCTGTATTCAAGCTATATGATGTTTACCCTAACTGGAATATTTACACCTAAGAGTCCATATTTGTTATGTTAGGTTTAAGAGATTGACTGAGACTGTTTCTAGACTCTGAAGGTTTCTGTTTGCAGTGTCCTTAGTCCACAAATAGGAACAGAAATATAATTATTTATATCTCAACACACTTCCTACTTCTGTGTTGTTGCATTAGGTACGTGCCGGCGAGTCCCTGATGAAGCTGGTGTCTGATCTGAAGCAGTTCCTGATTCTGAATGACTTTCCCTCCGTGAACGACGCCATCAGCCTCCAGAACCAGCAGCTGCGCTCTCTGCAGGAGGAGTGTGACAAGAAGCTCACCTCGCTCCGTGATGAGATCGCCATCGACCTGTATGAGCTAGAGGAAGAATATTACTCCTCCAGGTACAAGTAGGCTCATACACGTCTCCCCCATCCCACCGCCCCTCTGCTGTCCCATGCCCAGCACCATGTACTTCCTCACCTTTTACCATTCACTGCTGAGCCCAAGGAAGGGTTTGTCATATCCAAATGGTAAAATTAATCAATACAAATCATTGCTGAGGGTCACTGTGATGGAGCTCATCGCAGTAAGTGAGTTTACATTGTTACTGATTAGCAAATGCCTTGATTTTTTTTTTTTTACCCCTGCTCTATGACGTGTGTCATAATTGGTCAAAGTGGTGAGGACTTCAGCATTAACAGGGTATACACCTGAAAATCAGCAGCGTAAATTTATCAGACTTTCGAACTACAACAGTTCAGATGACACAGTGTGACAGCCAGGAAGCTTTTTTGAACAGAAAGCACCAGTGTTGACTTACTGCACGGTTTTTATTTGTAAATGGTAATAAGACTTATCAGTTTCCTGGTCTTCAGCTTCCAATAGGCTTGAGAGAAGTTTTAACAAATACTGTGTGGTACATGAGAGAGAGGGAAAGGTTTAGTGGAATGGAAGTAATGAGGCCTCCATGTTCATTACGCCTTTACAAGAATGACACATTACTAGAACTAAAACTATATCAGAATAGATTTTTATAAAAGTGTCATTGATTTAAGATTATTTATATGTAATATTTAAATCATAAATATCGTGATGATGCCCCTATGTGCTACATTTTAAGGATGGACTGTGGATGGATGTTTTTTATTGACTGTACAATGAGAGATGACTTTGTACTGTTATTTATCTGAGCTCAAATTTTAAGCTACTAAGACTTTCTTAAGTAGGTGTTTTCTGCCAAATCAAATTAGCTGTAACCATGCAGGGGGTTGTCAGTCACACATGGTGTGGTTGTACATATGTACCAGTTTGTATCAGCTGTTCCAACAGACCCAGAATTATTTAAAAAAATAATAATAATAATAAAGTAGAGACAAAACACTGTAGTAGTTTGTCTTGTTTTCTATGAGAAAGTATTAAGGAGTGTCTCTCAGTCCTGTTTGGAGCATGCTGGGTGTGGGCCTTCCTTCCTTGCTGCATTTGCTTTGCTTTCTCCTTCATCAGAAACTAATCTCACCCTTTTGCCAGTCTTAAAATCAACAGTCACGCCTCTAAACAGACATCTGTTTCATGTGTTTGCAGTGTTTCTGCATAACCTCCATGCTTCTATCGAATGTGTGCCTTCACATGCTCCTCTATGTGTATGAATGTGCTTATTCTGACCTGCTGCTCTTGTCTGCCCCTCTCTTTCTGTGCTGCGCTGACTGTTTGCCTTCTACTGGTTTCTGCTCTGCAAAGCTACAGTCAATGGGACAGCACTGATCTACCACTGTGTGAGGCCTTCAGACAGCGAGACAGTTGGGCCTCCCCAGGCAGCAGCTGCAGTTCCAACCAGGGCGACAGAGAGGACGTGGACAGACCTCCCTCACAGGAGACAAACCCCCAACACCACCTCAATGGACACGGGACTGCCTCTATAGAGAAACCATGAGGAGGAAACTGGACACTGATTGGAACACACAACAGCTGTGCTCAGTTTGGACAACTGCGGTTTGGATAATTTAGTTTCCATTACACATTGTGAACTAGTGTCTGATTAGGTTTGCCACTGTTTTGTGTTATGAACTTGAAACTTGACTAAAACTTTGGCACTGAGGATTTCTTTTGCATTAACAGGTGTTGCAGGAAAATAGTGAAATAAAGAAACTGTACTGAATAAGAAATACTTGAAAAACTCATTAGAATCACAAGTAACATTCCCCTCAGTTTATGACTTTTTCTAAATGATTTAAACATTTGCTTACTCTATACAAACCTGACTGAAGTATACAAAAAAAGCGCTCACAAAATTTTGCAGCACTGAAGTACGTTTTGTTTTTTAACATTCTTATGTTGGACTTTAAGTATTGAACACGAGTGTATGTTTTTCCATTTATTTTTGTAAAAGTTTGCTTTCGTAACATCTTATTTCTGCTTTCTTACTACATTGAGCACTGATCAAATTAAAAGGACAAGTTAAATGTTGTTGGCTTTATCTTTTAAATCAAATCTGTTTTCTTGAAAGCCTTAAAAACACAAGTCTACAACCAAAAGCTGAGATTTCAAAGTGAACTAAAATGAAAATACTAAACATTTCAGACAATCCCACTCTGTTTTACAATTCTCATGTCCTTCCTGTCCTACAACCTAATTTCCTCATGTCGGATTATCCTTTAACATAACGCATTACAAAGCAGATGTACTGCCTACAGATAGTGACATGAAGCTATATACAAAATTTACAAAGTACAACACTGTTGATTTCTGTCAGAAACAGTTGTTTTGGAAAGCCATTCTGTAAAGGATCTTCATGTCTCAACTTCTTTAAAAATGGGCATCATGTTGAGAAAAAAAAAAAGCAGCTCCTTAATATCGTCGATTCATCTTCTTGAATTTCTCATAGTGGTAGTCGTCTGTGGCCTTTTCGTTGTTTGGTCGTTTGCGGTAGTTGGGCGGAGATGATGCTGTGGATTTAAAAATGAAGTAATAACTTTGATTTTAGAAGGTTTCAAATGAATACTGTGTAACTAACTATTTGTATGCATATGTTTCAAAATCCTAATTCCAGACAAAGTAAGTAAAATCATTCACAGTGTTTATCAACTGATGCTCCTCTGGCTAATAGAGTGACAACAGCATTATTCTACACAATACAGAACAGTGTGTGACTGGGTGTGGCTGTGTGCAGTCTCTTACTTTCTGGACCTGGTTTCTCAGTGTCTCCCACACGCAGTGGTCTTGCTTTGGGCTCTTCTCTGTGTCTGTGGTGCCTCTGTGGTGCATTCACATCCTCATGATAGACTGAGGGAATAAATAAGAAAGATTAGCCAACGTTTCACCTGCTATTACCTCTCACTCTTTAAAGCACACTGTTTTCTGATTGGCAAAACTCACAGCGGTTGTGCTGGACATAGTTGACAGCAATGTTGGTCGGTACAAATGATGTGCCGTGGTCTTTCTTCTTGTTCCTCTGTTCCGCCAGAAGCTTGGCTTTTGCCTCTTCTGTCTGGATAATATTCTTTATCTTTGCACTAAAAAAGACACAGAAAAAGAGTTGCATCCTTTCTGTCTGCTAGTCGCTGTCAGGTCTCAATACAGAATGTCTTTCTCTTAAAGATGACATCTACAGGATTATTATGAGAATTTTCTGTACGCACTCAATGCCAAGATCGACTTCAGGGATCCCGCTCAGCATCTGATTGGATAACATCTCCTCGGTCTTCTTGGCAGAGTTGACTCGAATGTTCTCAGGCAGCTCATACAGGTGGTCCTCTGCATTCTTCACCTTAACTTTCTGTTCCTCAGCCTCCACCAAGCCCTTCTTCTTTTTCAGCTCTGTCTCAATGTATTTCATCCTGTGAGATGAAGTTTATCTTTATGTAGCAAATGTTGGGTATTACAGTATCATACCTTATGTAATTTTAGATGTAATACAGTTATTACAAGAAAGATTTAATAATCTTTAAACTAAAACAAATTAAATAAATCAAGCATGTTGGCTCTCCACATTTAGATAAAGTAAATATTATTGTTTAGCATATAGATATATTCATGCAAACCAAAGAATAAACAGGTCCTTGGTTTAGATTTATGATTGGGATGAAGCTGTTCATCAAACTGAAGTCTGACTGCTGTGTCCCCTGGATGTAATTCTTTTTGAATGCCACAGAGAGCAAGGTTTTAACCGCACATGTGTGTATGTCACAGCTGAAAGAGGCATACGTACATGTCTGCATCTTCGTCTCTTCTGTTAGTTTCAGCAGAGAAAGAGGTGCCCAAGTTGAGGTCTGTCTCGTCTTCGGTCCTGTACATGGAATGGAGGTGGTCTTGGGTTAAATCAGTGTAATGTGTGATGACACATTTTCCATTTTGTAATAACATGATAGTACATACACAATGCATTAGACACATTGTATTAAGATAATTAGAGAGGTCACAGATTTACTTACATGTCCCTGTTCCTGTCTTTGATTTTCTTCATGTCTACAACCCCACCAGTCTTCAGTTTAAATGGGTCATTCTGTGAGAAACATTTATTTTCAAAACACAACAAATAGTTAAACAAACAGTCTGGTTAATTATAATCAATTAAAAATCAACTAGGTCACTTACATCAATTTCAGCCTCTGGTGGCAGTTTCTCTCCAACCAACAAGGCAGTCACACTAAAAGAAAGGGAAATATTAATACTAACTTCTATCTCATATGTTTCATTACACTTCAACGACTTTACCACCGACAAAAAGCTAAAGAAGCAACCAAACTTAAGATTCACGTTACCTGACTCCGTTTTGTCGTCTCCGCAAACTCTGAAGCTCTTTAGCCTCTTCTAATTTAGACCTAAACGGCCAGGAAATATACAAAAATGAAATCAAACTGGCTGCATACCTTATTGAAAACACAACTAAAGCCAAAAACAGGTAATTATCGTTTTTTTACTTGTACAGAACAGTTAGCTATGTTAGCATAACCGGAGTCTAGATGGTGTTTTTGTTCACGTTGCCGGAGTTTAAAAAAAGAAAAAGCACTTTACCTGACTTCTTCGGTGGTCTCTTCTTCCTCTACATCTGATGAGTCCCTCCTCCGCCTAAAGTTTTTGCCACACGGCATTTTTAATGCAGTTAAATGTTATTTATGGGCTTCCCAGAATTGCGATAGCAGATGGTTGGAAATTAACGGGAAGACTTACACAAACGTACAATAATAATGCGTCACTTCCGCACGGGCATAAACACCACTTCCGTTCCTTCTAGGTACCATAACAAACATGGCGACTTACATACAGGTCGGCAGGTTGTTGTGCATTTCAGCAAGACTTAGGCGTCCGTAAGTTTACCTGTTTATCATTTGTGAGGTCGCAGTGTCCTCTCATTTCGCCCTTTTAATGCTTATATGAATTCATTTACCTCTTAAGAACCAAAGACCGACTGACATTAACTATTAGCGGCTAGCTAGCTAGCTAAGTCGGAGAGTGACGCAAACTAATTGTTACTTCTCATATAATTGCCTTGGCTTTATTGTTTTAACTCTTAAAATCAGAGAGAGCCATTAAAGCCTTTTTGAATGACTCTGAATGTCATACCGTAAGCAATTATTTAAGTTGTAGCATTTGTAAAACTAAGTTAACTGCAACCTCGAGTTCACGTGCACATGCGGACATTGAAGTGTTTCATCGGTTAATCCTTCAGAACCGGGGACTGTTAGTGAAACCCCTGAGCCCATTCAACACCTGGTACCAGGACTTTCACTAATAGTTCCCGTTTGTTGTTTGGATCTTATTTCTTTTTGTAAAACCTTTTTTTTTTGCAAGTCACAATTTCCAGTGTTAGTAAAAATGGCTTTTTCTTAGTTGCTATAACTGTTGCATGCACATAATATATCCGATCTCATGTCAAATTCTTGTAATATTTTCGGACTGAATTTAACTGTATTCTGATGGATGTTCAGTGACTCTGGAATATTCTTGTATCAATTGTGTTAAACTTTCTTGTGGATTTGTTTGGAATGTGTCCTTGCTATTAATCCAGACACAGACATATTTAATCTGTCACACATTGGGTGATCTCCAAATGACTAATTATGCAACTTCTAGTAGCAGTTGACTGCACCAGTAACGATTTATGTTTGTCATTGGGAAGGAGATAAAAGTTTCTGTGATATTAACATAATTTGTCAAATAGGTTTTCCTGCCTTTTCTATGTTCATTTAGGTCACATTGTGTTTACCTGTATGTGTTTTAATTCCAATAATCATTAAAATATATGTCAGATAAAGTTGCTACAGCAGAAAAATTAACCTATTATTATACCATCAAAGGGAGGAAATGAAACAGGCTTGTGAGGGCAATGAATATTAAGAAATTATATACAAATGAATTTGCTAATGTAATTTTCACTGTAGTCACCTTTTGAATCTATTTTTTCATGTGCTGTCACAGTCTTGCTGGCTGTGGATATCAGAGTGCAGGATTACACTGGCCTTCACATGTCACTGGAGTCTCAAACATATGGCCACAAAACCCTCATTGGGTTGTTCCAGGTTTGTATTTCTGCAGCTTCCTTGTGGCTCTTTTAACTTGGAGAAAACACTATATTATGACTGATATTAAATTCTTGTTCTTTGTGTTTTGTCTGTTCAAAGGAAGGACCATGTTTGTGCAGACGCAGGACACACCAAATCCAAACAGCCTGAAGTTTCTGCCAGGTCGTACAGTTCTTGAATCGGGAACTATGAATTTTGACGGCCCTCGTGATGCATACTGCTCTCCCTTAGCCAGGTATAGGCCTTCTTCAATCCAAGGTTACTGAACAGAGCTTGTTTTATTGCATCTATGGCCTGTATGTTTGTCTGATCGGATTCATAATTATGTCTAATTAAGCTTTAAGTCATTCGGTTTTAACAACTGTAAACAGAACAAATTATATCCATGGATGGTTTTCATTTTTTAACATTCAGTCTAAAGTAAACTTTTCAATTGTAATAAAACCTCATTAATGTTCTGTATTGTTTTCAGACAGCTGTTTAGGATTGATGGAGTGAAGAGTGTCTTCTTTGGCAATGACTTTATTACCATAACAAAGGTAAAACCAACTGAACCTCTTATTATAGCACTGTGTGATGCCATTCCCTGGAATAACTTGTTTTCTTTTTGATCTCCACTTAGTCTGATGTAAATATGGAATGGAAAGTAATCAAACCCGATGTATTTGCTGCCATTATGGACTTTTTCACCTCTGGACTTCCAGTTATCAATGAGGACACAAAACCTAGTGCAGATACAGGTAAAGGATTTAACCATGTGTGCAGGGCAGAAAATTGAAAATGAAAATAGAACAGGTAGGGCCGGCTGTTTTTGAATGTGAGGAAATCTCCTCTTTTCTTTCCAGCTCCATCAGATGATGATGATGAAGTTGTTGCAATGATCAAAGAATTGCTGGATACTCGAATAAGGTGCTTGTGACAACGCAGTCTGATATCAATGCCTGTTCCATGTCACCGTGGCGTGTTCTGTTGTTTTCTCACACATGCTAATGTTCTCCTTCCACAGACCAACAGTGCAGGAGGATGGAGGTGATGTTCTGTATCGGGGATTTGAGGATGGTATCGTTAAACTGAAGCTGCAGGGCTCCTGCACCAGTTGTCCCAGTTCCATTGTTACTTTGAAGAATGGAATCCAAAACATGCTGCAGTTTTACGTCCCCGAAGTTGAATCAGTGGAGCAGGTTTGGCTTTAAAAAAGAAAAACTTTAAAAACATGTTTTGTGTTGTAATTTTGTAATCTTTACATTTCTTTTTACGACTAGACGGTTGTCATAATTCTCAGTCACTATTAGGACACAAATATATTATAGGGAAACCAAACTCTACAACATACAATTAACAAAATACCCTCAGGAATAAATAAAGCTGTGCAACTTGAAAATGTTAACTAAACTTATTATGTGTTTATCCACAGGTGAAGGAAGAGGAAGAGGAGAGAGATGCTCAAGTTTAAACCAAAATGAAATCAGAACTACATTTACACATTCCTCTCTCCCCGGGCCACCTGCTATAATTCAGGCCGTAGCTGCAACAAAATGAGCTGTTGTATAGCTTGGCTGTGAGAAAGACCTCATCATCGTTATCATCGTCATGACTCACTCAGAAGTTTTTCCTGATTATGGTGGCTGATTTATGTACAATGACAGTATTAAACAAAATACAAGGCAGAAGAGCCCAGCCATAGAAACTGATTACTGTAGAGCTGAAATAAATTGTATTTATTATTTCACACTGTTTCATATTTTCTCAGTCACTTGTTGAAACAGCTTTTAGGTTCAAAAAACATATACACTGTTTATACATAAATACTGTTTTACAGTACTTACTGAAATATTTTAAAAGTGCGTGTACCTCTGTCTCATATGATGATAGAATGCATTTCTTTCTTTTTTTGTATGTAGAGTGAATTATTTATTAATATTGCAGGATCATGCTTTTTACAAGCAAACATACACGATTGCAGTTGCGAGAAACCACTGTCAGAATCACACTGTTATCAACTATACAATATAAACTATTGTTTTAATAAAGTAGTTTTTCATCATTTTCCTGGTAGAAATATTGCTGTTATTTGTGGACTGTTACAAATTAAAAACAGCAGTTAGTCTGGGATAGAAAATGTATTGATAACTCTGAATTGGAGATATAACTGTGAGGGTTTTAATGACATGGGGATGAGTTTTTTCACTCTCCAGTTATACACATCACATGTTTTTAAGGCATACTCTGATATATTTTTTAGAATATCTTAAAGTTTTTAATCTAAGTATATTTAATGTGGAAGCACAGAGATTACATTGAAATGTAATTTATATAATAATGGAGATAAAAAAAATTGTTAAATACCCAGAACATTTGACATATTTTTGACAAACTCTAAAATTCCAGCTACATGCCTGCATTGAGGCCATAGACCATTGTAAGTGCATTTGTCTTTTGTTGACATTTTACAGACTAAGATGAATTTATCAAATAATCTAAGCAATGGTGATGAATTGGTCACAGTCCTGTACTGTTGTACCAGGTACTGGCAGGAAGCACAGGCCTGCCATTGTGCGCTGATGTTGGTTTTAGCTACGCTGGAGCTACGCCGTCCTGCCCACGGATCTGCATCCTGATGCCACGTCAGGACTGCCTGCGTTGGTAGGCGCAACCTGACTGACGGGCCGCTCGGCCAATCAGAGGGCGCATGGAAGTAGGCGGTTGGTTCTGATTCAGTGAGATCAGTGGGAGGCGAAGCTTATTTGACAGGCGTTCCCAGCTACCCGAGTAGCTGTAACTGGCAGACAAACTGAAGACATGTGTGGTGAGTACAGAATATGCTCTGCATTTATATCATTCACCCTGAAAGTGTATGCTATTCTTCATTGACCAGAATAGATAGAAAATTAGATTTTAAACACTGCTGACACAGCTGGTTAAGGCTGAAGGCAGAAGGCGGTTGAAATTAGCTAGGGGTGGCTAACCTGAGTTAGCGAACATGAGCTGGTGCTACCGATGCTGTTAGCCAGTTAAATGAAAACCTGTAAAGGTTTCATTTACCTGTACATGCTGTCTCTGGGATTTATAGTTAAGAGTGTGAACCGGAGAGTCTACATTTGGAAGTTATGTGGAAATGTTAACCTGCTCCCTGCTAACAGCTAACGTGGTTTGCGGTGACATTACACCCATCGCTTAACTTTCCACTAAACCTTTGTCGCTCTGGTTTGTTAATTTAAATGCTTGGATTACCTGTGAGTTAATGTTGCCGGTATGTTTGAACTTGAGTCTTCCGAACACTTTCTGTGCTTAAAAATAGACGCTTGTTGGATGTGTCCCACTCGTGCATCGCTGTCATACTGCACTGATGTTAAACTCTCATTGAGAGTTCCCGGAAAATGTGATCCCCTGGATCACGATCACTTGGGGGAAATGTAGCTGAGATGTTTTGCTGGTATCGGTCACTGTCCCATTTCGTCTGTCTCTTCTCTTCTCTCACTTGTGACTGATAGCTGATGCCTCTCTGTCTCCCATCACTGTCACTACAATCTCTGAGTGTTTATATATATATATCTAGTATCAGACTTAATCGACTAGTTGATAAAATCTACCCGCACAGTAAGATGTCACTATGCTCAGATTAATATTTACTTTTGTTAAACCTGTTAAACCAGGAAGTGGGTCTTGTGAGTTTTGGCCTCCTTGCTGCAGCACTTTTTCCTGGCTAGTTGCCCCTCACTGCCTCCCTCCACCCCCTGCTGTTCTCAATGAATGCTCTGTTGAACCAGGCTCCCCTCTGGCCCTACATTTGCATTTACTTTTCGGTGCCTATCTGTGTAACAGGGTTGTATTTCATACTTCCCCTTTAGCCAATTAAGGTGAAACTCGCTTTCAGCGTGTGTTGGTTATTGAATTGGCTGTAGATGACAAACGTTTGCAAGAAGAACTGCTGATTATTCCAAGAATGTGTCTGTTAAATTATACGTATAAATCTTGGATTTATGTGGGTCTGTTATTGTACCTTAATAGTCTCTGAGTCTGTCAATCATGCTTAGTCAGATTGATTGACACAGAAAACATCATAAATGGTGTGCAGGTTTTGCAGGAATAGTTTTCATGTGCAGTCATAGCTGTATACAATTATCTTGGACCAAAACCAAACATCTTGGTTGAGATTTTTTTGTGATATGGCAGATGCTCCTCACACTCCACCCTTCCCTTGGGCAGGAGATACCAGCTTGTGAAACACCAGGTCTATAGATATCTTCCATTGTCTCTAAGCAGGTTCTGCTGCTGTAACTGAACAATATTTGTTTTCCAGTGCTATCACTCCTTCTTGTAAGACTGGTTTCTCATGCATTACCCACCAGCTTTTTGACATGGCCTCAATAATACTAGAGTGTAATGCTTGTCCTGCTTCATCATGAAGGAATCAAATTACATTCTTCTTCAGCCATTATTGCCATTGTTATGTCTGGTCAGAAATGATTATGTATTAAGTAGTAGTAGAATCATAAGAACATGATCATATTGAGTTTTTGTTTTATAAAATCCTGTTGTCCAAATGAATGACTGACTGTGAGTAAATGGTTCTGTTTTATATGTGTGGACAGTTTTATCTGATATAATGAATAACTGTAGAACAAAGAAGATCTTCTTATTAATATTGTGATATGATTTCAGCCAAGATACTCAGCTGTAGTCATGTGTCTTAAATTTACATGTATTCATACATCCATTTAGTTGATACTGTGTGTGCGAGGCTGCATTAAGTCTTCAACGTCAGCTGTAAAACAGTGCTAATTTAACAAACAAGTAGATGTACCAGTCTGACAGACATTTCAATCAATTGGTGCTTTCAGTTGCTTTTCTAAGCAGACTTTTGAAATGGAGAGTTATTTAATCGGCGGACTGAAATTCTTTATACAGAAAATACTGCTTGAATCTTGAATTTTTGTTTTCCTCTCCCCAGGAATCTTTGCCTATCTCAACTACCATGTGCCAAGGACTCGTCGTGAGATCCTTGAGATTCTCCTCAAAGGTCTGCGACGTCTGGAGTACAGAGGCTATGACTCAGCCGGTGAGAGCGATGGAAAAAAGCCCATATCACCAACACACTCTTGTTTGTTTATCAGACTCTTTTCCTTCTCTGTCCCTTCACTTTCTGCCTAATGGTGCCACCAAGTTGCTGACTGTATTTACAGTGTGTCCAGTATAATGTTTATGCGGCCTAGAAATTGCCTTTATCTGTCACACCTGATGTTTTGTATGTTTGTTCTAATGATTTTGAAATGCAAAGCAAGATGATGTTGGCTGTGAATTATTTAACAGCCATTATCATGTGGCAGGATTAGACATATTGCACCATTAATGGAGCTATTTTACTGTATGTTAAGTGCATTTTCATTTAGTCAGATCTTAAGGATTTTTTCCTACATTCTTTGATTCTGACATTAGACCAGAAACACAACATGTTGATTAACCTGTTCATACTGACGGACTTGTGATTACCGTATTTCTTATGCTTTTTCTTACTTGTTTATTTATTTTTGTTAGGTGTGGGTATTGATGGGGGTAACGGCAAGGAGTGGGAGTCAAATGCCAAGACTATCCAACTGATCAAGCAACGCGGAAAAGTGAAGGCTCTCGATGAGGAGATCCACAGTAAGCCAAGATGAAGTTCCTCATTTGATGACTGAAGCCTTTATTTGTCATCCTGTATCCTGTGGTACGGTTGGGATACTAAATATTGTCTATGTCGGGCTGTGTTTGTTCGACCTTTAGAACAGCAGGATATTGACCTGGATGTGGAGTTTGATGTTCACCTCGGCATTGCTCACACCCGCTGGGCCACCCACGGTGTGCCAAGCCCAGTCAACAGCCATCCACAAAGATCTGACAAGAGCAACGGTGAGTTGTGTGAAAGATAGAAAGCTAACTCCCTCGACACAGCTAAATGCTTCACCTTCCACTCCACAATAGCTCAGTCCATTTTTTTTCTTCTGACCTGGGTGCAGGTGTCTTTATATCCTAAAATTTATTTTTATCTTTCTGGTCTACAGAGTTCATTGTCATTCACAATGGAATTGTCACCAACTACAAAGACCTGAGGAAATTCTTGGTGAGCAGATATCTTTCATAAACCATTCTAGACATCTTGTCTTCACTCTGACTTATACACAGGACTTACACTCTCACCCCATCTCCACAGGAGAGCAAAGGCTACGAGTTTGAGTCAGAGACTGATACAGAGACCATCGCCAAGCTGGCGAAGTACATGTACGACAACCGGGAGAGCGACGACATCAGTTTTGCCACACTGGTGGAACGGGTGATCCAGCAGCTGGTAAGGACCTGCTCATGACCTCCGCTGCTCCTTATCCGTGATCAGCAGATAAAAGAGCCTGTCTTATGTGTTTGTTGTCCCACCTTGCAGGAGGGAGCTTTTGCCCTGGTCTTCAAGAGTGTCCACTTCCCTGGAGAGGCAGTTGGCACAAGGTACATCAACAGTGATGCTGTCAAACCGTTGTTAGTTATTGCAGATTAAAGTATTGTTGGCTCATTAAAATGCTCCTGTGCAGGAGGGGAAGTCCTCTGCTGATTGGGGTGAGGAGTGATCACAAGCTGTCCACGGATCATATTCCTGTGCTCTACCGCTCCTGTAAGTTTAGATTTCTGTTTATGAATGTGTGAAATGTCTGGGGTTTTTTTTCCCCACATGTGATTGCTTAAGTGAGGCCCTTTTTTTTTTTCTCAGCTGGTAAAGACAAGAAGAGCTGCAGTGCCCTACCCAGGACTGACCAGGACACCTGCCTGTTCCCTGTGGATGAGAAAGCTGTGGAGTACTACTTTGCCTCAGATGCAAGGTAGTCAGACACCTGTGTCTTAGAGTTTCTCACCTTCATCTGTGGCGTGTAAATCAAACGTCTGATTGCGTTTTCTTTTTTTGCTCTGTCACAACAGCGCAGTGATCGAACACACAAACCGGGTGATCTTCTTGGAGGACGACGATGTGGCTGCCGTGATGGACGGCCGGTTGTCCATCCACAGGATTAAGCGCAGAGCTGGAGACTACCCAGCTCGCGCCATCCAGACCTTGCAGATGGAGCTACAGCAGATCATGAAGGGTGAGTGGAGGGTCAGGCTTTTGTTGTGTTCACATTTTCTCCCCGCCATAAATGACTCCAGGCCATATTTGAAAATAAATCATTTGCACTCTGCCTTGTAATTTTGCCCTGGACCCTCTTATTATTGTGTAACTCTTAATGGAAAACTACCTGCTTGTATTGCAGAACTGGCCTTTAATGTCCAGCCTTGAGGCTATTCTTTTTATCATCCAGGTAATTACAGTCCTGCTGGATTAGTTGCATCCCCAGGGAAGCTACTGTCATTAAAATGACCCCCAAGTTGGAGGCCTTTACCCCCCCTCACCTCTCCTGTCTGTCTTTGAGTTGATAAATAGTCTGTTCCATATGTAGCTGGATTGTGAAGGAATTTTCTTTATTCATGCTCTGTATTCCAGCACACATGATTTGAAACAATGAGTTTCAAATCATGTGTGCTGATTTGAGTGTAAATTTCAAGTCACCTGCTCAGATATAACATTTCCCTCTGTAGTTAACTTAGCTTTGTGCTAAGCTAAGTTACCTACGCTTCAGGCTGTTGTTCCATATCTATACAGACATAAGAGTTGTATCATCCTTCTCATCTAGCTCTTGTCAAGAAAGTGAATAAATACTGAGCTACAGGGCCAATGCAAAGAAATGTGAACGCTCCTCAGTACTCCAGCAGAGGGCAGAGGTAAACTGATGCTGGCTGCGCTCTACATTCCTTTGTGGTCCTGTCATTACTCAGCCTCTCTCCTCTGTCTCAGTTTCTGGAGCCTTTCTGCTGAATAACCTAATTCGCATAACTCAAACTGCTGTCAGAAGCACGCCGAAAAAAAAAAAACAAAAACTCCCGCATATGTCACTGTCACAGTTTGTAATTGATGGAAAAACACAGTCTCCCTGATGTCTCGTGTTTGTTTTCCTCCATTTAAGGAATGACCTGAAATTTCAATAAGACAACAACAAAAAAAAAACTGAATTTCCAGGAAAACCAGATTATCAGTAAAACATTGAAATGTTTTTTCTTGCTCCTCCATGAGGCTGTGGTTTGCATTTTCAGGAGCTTAATGTGTGTCAATAAGGCCCTTCTCAAACGACATTTACCTTTTTGTTTCTTTCTTTTTTTTCTTCATTGGAAATGATCCCCTGATTTCTGATCCTCCCACTACAGGCAACTACAGCTCCTTCATGCAAAAGGAGATCTTTGAGCAGCCAGAGTCCGTGGTCAACACCATGAGAGGGAGAGTCAACTTTGACAACAATACAGGTTAGCGAGGTGTCTTTATCAGTGGAACATTTATATAATAACGCCTATAAATACATTATTTGTCATTAAGTCCCCATTGTCTTTCTTTACATTTTTAACCCTTTATAACTAAAATAAAAAGTGCAAACAGTCACTCTCTTTCTCTCTTTTCCTTCAGACAGTTTGCACAAACTCATTCTCAGATGTCTTTAGTTCAGGACTTCTGAAAAGGGAAGCTCATGAGAGCACATTCATTTATTTCAGTTGCCCGCATACCACTACGTCAGAATAATCTTACTTTTAAAATAAGCAGGACTGAAGTTCACCATTTGTTTCTGTGCATGAATAAATTCAGCAGAGTAAAAGCAAAACTTGCAGAAATACCTCGTAAGAGATTGTTGTGTTAAAACATTCCTTCTCAGCACTCCCGTGGGCTCTTTGTGACCTTTTTTTTTTTTTTGTGGAAAATAATGTGGCAAAATGATGGATTAGCTGTTTGGTTTTTGCTTTTCAGTGACACTGGGTGGACTGAAGGACCACATCAAAGAGATCCAGAGGTGTCGCCGACTTATTCTTATTGCCTGCGGCACCAGCTACCATGCTGGAGTGGCGGTGAGTAGCTGCTTACTAAACGCTTTTCTTTGGTGAAAAGTCACATCATGGAAATTCTGCCATCCACACTGAGTCCAACAGACAAGTACGAAATGTGATGTCTGTATTGTGGACACAGGTGTGTGAGGTTTGTGTTTTTAGTGCATGTGTTTGACTGGTTGGTTTTAACAGAATGATGCTGAGCAGTCCTCTGTTACTTTCCTAGACCCGCCAGGTCTTGGAGGAGCTAACTGAATTGCCTGTCATGGTGGAACTGGCCAGCGACTTCCTGGATAGGAACACACCCGTCTTCCGAGACGATGTCTGCTTCTTTATCAGCCAGTCAGGTGGGGAGGCCGGTGCATAATCTAGTGCACATTCTCCATTTGTCTTGCAGTTTGGGGGAGCCACTTAGGTTCATCCTGATTAAACTTTTCTTGTGAAGGTCTTTTAGCAAACTGTTAAGTCAATGTTCTCCTGTACAGTTTTTTGTATGTAACACTCAGCTGTACCCTTGGGAGTGTGTGATTTTTTTTGTGTCATACTGTTTTGTTTTTTTTATTATTATTATTTTTAATGTGTCATATGTCTGTGGTGTGCCTTGTGGTTTTTCTGTGAAGCTGTTTCAAATTGGAGTCCTGTATGGTGCAAAAGCAATTTCCGAACCAACTCATAAATCAGCATCATTTTAGTGTCAGAACTGTTACATTGCCTAAACTGTTATGTTTTCCATTCCTGCCAATCTTCCAGGGGAGACTGCTGACAGCCTAATGGCCCTGCGCTACTGTAAAGAGAGAGGGGCTCTGACTGTAGGCGTCACCAACACAGTGGGCAGCTCCATCTCCAGGGAGACCGACTGCGGAGTCCACATCAAC
Source organism: Toxotes lorentzi (assembly GCA_037833715.1). NCBI lineage: Eukaryota > Metazoa > Chordata > Actinopteri > Toxotidae > Toxotes > Toxotes lorentzi. Next base: position 16,754,258 of record JBBMJY010000024.1, on the reverse strand, counting down.
GCTGGGCCTGAGGTCGGAGTAGCCAGCACCAAGGTACGCCATGACGACCTCAGTTCGACCTCTCAGCTCTCATGAGATTAGAAGTTACCAACTCTCATGTTTATACCACAACATACTTTCATCACACATTGCCTCATAGACCCTCAGTGACTGCAGCAGTTCAGTTCCTCATTAGTATCTTCTGATCTGAACCATTTCTGGAGTATCTGGGGAATGATTACAATATATAGTTTCCTGGTTTTCCTGCTGGTTTTCTAAGCCTTCTTTGATAGGACACTAAATATCTTTGGGTTTTGGACTGTTGGTCCGACTAAAAAAAAAAATCACTTTGAAGAAACTTTAGGTTCTTGCAACCCTAGTTTTAATTTATGTACACCTGGCAATTGTCCAACCCAACACTGAAGAATGTTTGCCAGTACCTTTAGACAAGACGGACCAGTTGGTCACGATTCAAGTGAGTGTGAACAGCTAGCAGAGATTTGTATACATTAGCAGAAACTGCTAACTAAGCCACACATAACTTATTGCTCAGTTGAAAGCAAATCCGGTTTTCTGTCATCACAGGCATTTGTCCACCTGAGGCACCTGAGTTAGAAGAGACATATGTTTTTTATGTTTTGGTTGAACTGATGCTCTGATATTGAGGTTGAAGCAAATGCAAACCAATTTGTTTCATCATCTCGTGAATAAACTCAACGCCCACTGACACAGAATGAAACCCAGATGAAAACGTCATTGTGAGTCTGATCCCACCTCCTGGAAGCTGACATTTTCCTCCGCTCTGATCCCACTGGGAGTCGAAGAAGCCTGATATTCTCATCTCAACTCATGTAAAGTCAAGATCCTTGGTTCGCACCCCCCCCTCCCTCTCTTTCTTGAAAACCAAAAGGACCGATTTGCCAGTTTGGATTCAGAGCAGAGCAGAGGAGCAGTGGCTCCGGCCCCGGCCTCAGCTAGTGAGCATAGAGAGAGAGTGGAGCAGGTCCCTCCCTGGCCCAGCCCTTGGGCTTGGCTCAGCGACTCTTGCGCTGCTCCAAAGCCCCCGAGCACGCCTCAGAGACGCCATCATTTACTGCTTGGCTGGCTGGGCCACACACCCACACCCAGCTCAACCAAAAGCTAGCTCATCAAATCATTGGAGAACATGTATTGCACCCAACTGCTTAATGACTTCAAATTCATCTACTTGGCCTCCATTTTTTTTTTCTGTTTCATGCTAATTTAAGTTGTTGTTTTTTTTTGTTAACTGGAAAAGAGGGGAAAAAATGAAAAGAGCTTTTTTCCAGTTGATTTTGGTCATATTCAAAATTTATGCAATAATTTGAGACTTGAGACAAAATACTTTGATGCTATCAAAAGGCAGATCCTGCCGGCACAGCAACTGACACTAAATGGAGGCTTCATTTTTTAATTTCACAACAGTGTCCTTTGGGATTTTACAGGGTTTCAAATTTTGTTTTCTAGTCCACAACTATTTTGGTTTGAGAGAACTTTTTCCCTTTTTTGTTTTGTTTGTTTCAGCTTTTTCAACTGTATGTAAGGATGATCATCATTGTAGGGGAGCAGTTCCTATGTGGATTACATATGTTGCCACATCTGAGCCAACAGCGCTGTGGTTAGCGTGCTGTCAGGGGAAAAAAACAGTGTAAAGGTTTTACAGCTATTTTCTTGGCCTCAGACACTGGCATTTCTGAGTCCGGAGGGTCCTGTGAAAGGACTTGGCTTCATTCGAACACTGATTAAATCTCCCAAATGGGCATGGAAGGCCTCCAAAGGTGCTCGGAGACGGAGGAAAACAGCAAGAGAGAGAGGGGGGGGCGGTGACGATGACAGGCATCGAGTCTCAGATGAGCTGATGTTGTGAGCAGTGACATTGGCAGAAAGATCAGAGAGCGTGCTCGCTGATGTGATGTGTGTGTGTGTGTGTGTGTGTGTGTGTGTGTGTGTGTGTGTGTGTGTGTGTGTGTGTGTGTGTGTGCGTGCCTTTTTTCCCTGTCCCTCCAGCCCACACCATCTTGCAATCTTGGCCAAATGCACATAGATACAAAACAA
>JBBMJY010000024.1:16716496-16738243 GCA_037833715.1 Toxotes lorentzi | reverse complement strand
GTGTGTGTGTGTGTGTGTGTGTGTGGTCTGGGTGTGTGGTATATATATATATTTTTTTTTTTTCTTTTCTTCTTCAGCAGACGTAACTGTCTGGGTTGGTGGTACATTCACAGCACAAGTTTATATACATATATAGCTGTTTTTGTGTATTTAACACAAAAACAGTTCACTAGAAATTATGCCAAATACTAAATGATTTTATAAATCTCTATGGATCTTTTCCAAATTTGAGGATAATAGCTGCTCTTATATCAACACAGTTTTCTGTCTAAGTCAGGGAAAGATGAAACATCACAAACTCTTGTGGGTGAGCGATTGTTACATACAGATTTCCCTCAGATTCACTTTTTCACTTTCACAGTCTCAGACTACATGTCAGCTGCCAACAGTAGAGGTCACTGCACATTGTAACACCCCCTCCCCCCGACCACCCCTACAGCTGGCCTTTGAGGAATTACATTAGCCTTTTTATAATGACTTCACCAGACATCTTTACATTGCAGTGTGCTGTAGCCAGACCCTGCAGTCTCAATCCCAACTCACCGCAAGTTTTCCCATGAGTCTCTCTGTGCATACTTCATTACTCACAGCTGGTCCATTTTCTATCTACTTGTTTGCCAAATGCTAATGCACCGCCAAGGCCTTACATCAGCTGATAACATGCAGGCTGATTAATGGTGCATGTTTTTATGCCTACCTGCGTACCTTTTGTGTTCTTCTTACCTTGTCGCCTGGATGAGGTCTCATTACAGAGACACGGTCATAGCCTTTCCTCAAAAGTACCCACAGTGCATCCAGTTTGCTCTATGGAAACAGAGAAGAAATCAAAACATTACTGTTACAGGGATCTTGAATTACCTTCATACTTATGGAAAAAACAACTGCTCCTTTCTATTCACAGAAACTTGATTGTGTTTCTGGTATCAACCCTCTAGTTTTCTCTCTTAGCCAAACAAAAACACGGTTCCACATTGTGCACCTAACTCAAGCTGCGTTAAAATGACCAGCAATATCCCATTCCCGCAGTCATTTCCAAGTGTCAGTTCAATCGTTTCAGCTCATTGTGAACTGACTCTTCATAGTTTTAAACACAGCAAATACTTTGAGGATAAGGGCAGAAAATGCAGCTGTTTTTCCTCACAAAACTGCTGGCTGTGCAGCCCCGCTCCCTGGAGGTCAATCCAACAGGAGTCTGGTTTCTATTAGCAATCCCCCGCTGACTGGGAAGACTTCGGAATGACTCCTTTAACCCCATGCTGGCCCTGGAGGAAAGGACTGTGTGCCAGTAGTCACCTAAGCGTTATTACCTTAACACATCTCATGCTACTTTCACTACGACATTTTAATAATGCTATTACTTACATATTCTCAGCCAGATTAACTTGGAGTAATTTGTAACAGATGTTATACTTTATACACTACGCATGCTAACAGCTTTTTAAAAAATTTGTCCCAGAAGAGCCATTAAACAATGGGGAATGCTTTTATAAATTAAATGTAAACTGAGCTATATTCACAGACTTCTTGAACAAATGTCTCACAAATCCTCTGCCATTTTTTATGCTGAACAGATGAAACTCATAATTCCCATACGTTTACGCCATTTTTTGTTGTCGTCAACAATGAGACTTGAAAGAGCAACTGCAGACCAAACACACTCCCCAGACAGTTTCCTCCTGGCTGCTCGCTCTGGTACCTTGATTGGTGAGTACCACTTGCGTGGCCCCGGCGGTTTGTGCATGCCATTGTTGAGAACCCGCGTGGGGGGTGGCACATACTCCTGCTCAGGCATCTTGACTTTGGCATTTTTGGCCTTTTCCAGCTTTGCGCCTTCTTCTGTGGAGCCTTTCTCACCCCAGCGTACCTGAAAATAGAGAGAGTACGGAGAGTCAGAGATTTATGACGGTGCCACACACTGCCTCTAATGTTTTCCATCATTGGCAACTGTGGAAAAAAGTTGGTCATGTGTGTATAATTATAATTGAGATGCTTCAGCATCAGGGCAATTAAAGTCGGAACTGCAGAGTTATTTAAACTTTGTGGAGGTGTTGTGGTCCTTAATTGGAGATACCATTTAGAGCAACACCAATGGAAAACCTGTTACATTTTAGCAAGGCACTTCTAAGGCTCATCCACTAATTACAACAACAAATAGTTTAGATTACTTGAGTTCTACTGGACCTCACCTCCATCCTTTTGATTCCCCCAACTCCTCTTCCTCCGTAGTAGGAGGCATCTACAGTCGGCCATTTCTTCTTAGGGGCTTCAAAGTCCTCATCATCCTATGGGAGAGAGACAGCAAGTAGGTTTTAGAGTAATATATTTGTTTGACAGGCAATAAGTGGGCTTTATTTGTTAAACTAAAGTTTTATTTTTCACTTTTTTTACATAAATGTATACATATCGATTGAATGGTATGTATGACCTCTAACTTGTCACTAGGCAGTTCATCTGAAGTAAATACCTCTCTGTCTGCCCTCCCTAACCCCTGCCTTCATTTCTGTTGTCGGATCAGAGGAAATGACAAAGCCCACTGGCCAAACTTGTGATGTTTCAGCTCTTTAATACACCCTGTCTGACTCATAATCTATGAGGATGTCACACAGAGGAAGCCATAATGATGTCTGAAAGTTGTCTTTGAGGCCATGGTTGCCATTGGAGTTTTTGTAATAAATTCACCAGTTAAATCTAATTCTCAGTTTAACTGGTGCAAATAAATGCAGCTTGATATGTCCCACAGTTGCATGCTAGCTCGCTGTAATGGCATTGTGTGTTTGGGGAGTCAAAATGTATTTTAATAACAGGAATTTGCTGATCAAATTCACGTGAAATAATGTTATTAGTCAGTGAAATTTTTATTATATTCCACGAAGGCCCGAACAGCTCCAGAGGAAGTGATTTAAAAAAACATGAATTAAAGTCTTGATTACAAAACAGCCCTCTTTATAACAGGACAGAGGGGGGAAAGAGCTGTTAAAGTCAGGATTTCATTGTTATGCTAAGAGGGCGTTAACTCACATCACATTTGATGAATCGCTAAACGAGTGAAAGTTTTACGCCAGGGAGTGAGAGAATGACGCTGCGTGGTCACTGAGGTTTAAATTGTAAGAGTAAACTCAGCAATTACACAACCTAAACACTGGCAGCTGTCTAGATCTTAAATAATGAGCTTTTTTTTTTTTTTTTGAGTCATAAGAAACAGATCAAGTGGTGACGGTGCAGCTCCTACCGAGCTCTCCTCCACAACTGGCGGCGGGGGTTCATGGATGATCTGTGGGGGGAAAAAAACACACACACACAGACGTGCAACGAGAGGAGAAAGCAGAACGGTGTTGTTACACATCAGAGGATGACAGAAGTAATAAACACATGTATCAGAAGTGTTTTTTAAATAATCTGCATGTTGGAGCAACGTGTTCTCTGTATGCAACAACATGGTTACACAACAACACATGGTTGAGGAATTGTTTTTTTCCTACTCACAAGAGCAATGCACTGACCTAGAAATCTGCCATCCAGATTTTTTGGCCTGAGGTTGTTGATTAGGAGAGGAGAGGAGTAACAGACTCATAAATACCGCTCTTATTTTCTGTATGCAGCTATGTTATCCATAAAATTTTATCGTATTTATACTTTTTGTTTTGCCGATTCTTCTGATTTTTGCTCCTCATCCATCTCGTTCCAGTGTGTCGTACAGCTGCAACATTGCATGACCGCACACAGACAGAATGAATTTTTAAGCATGTACAGTTTAGTCTATGTCTTTCAGGATCCCTTTCTACCCTTTAGCCCGTACATATGTTGCCACATGAGCTGTCAGTATGTTTTTTCACCAGTCTAATAAAGACCAGTTCTTCTACATTAAATGCACTCTGCAAATTAAGTGATCCTGATTCTTATTTGTGATTTTCCTCCGTGCTTCACCAAATCCTGGAACACAAAACGATTCCCCGTTGTATCCTAGCATCGCTTTCCTAAACACAGACTTGAATTTGCAACTGCAAATGGACAAGAACAGAAGAAGTAAAGGGAGGGACAGCCATGTTGTAAAAGCTGACATCTCTCTCTGGCAATTCTCAGCTTTCCTGTTTCCAGCTCTGGAAACATTGGAGTGCATTTTGAAGAGACACTCCGCTTTTCATTTGAAAGGAGAAATACAGATTTTGACAGGGAGCAGCTGGTAACAAGAGAGTTTGTTGAAATCTTGTGATGCTGGTAGTTTGACCACTGTCTAAATCATGGCACAGACACGTTTTTTCCAAATCCATTTCCTCTTTTTACTGTTACTCCAGAACAGAGAACTTTCATTTCGAAAAACTTTCTATTTCTGGTGAATTATCATGCTTCTAAAAATCTCATAGTAACAAAGATGTCAACCCAAAACATTCAGCCTATGTGGGTTTTTGTTTCCATGTCACTAGCTGGAAATTCAAATTATTCAGAGCTATTATTGGTGGAAGAATTTGCTAAGTCTTCCACTGAATATACTGAGGGAGTATTGAGAGGTGAGACTCAGAGTTCACCTGTTGCGACCTTTGGAAACTCAGAGTATTTCAACAGCAGCGTAATTACTTAAACACACGTTCACCCAGTGGCCTTGACCTCTTCTGGTTGTGGACCAGAGTCAGCTGCAGCGATTCAGAGGAACCACATGCCCCTATTGACTCACAGATTTTAAACTCCTCACCATGGGAGTGTTGTTTAGGTTAACAAGTTGCTTTAGGGGGTGTTAGCCAGACAAGATAGACCTGGAAAAGACATTTCTCTCTGTTGTGTTGTCTGCAAGCGACATTGCTGTCTTCCAAAAGTGTTTAAAACCATCTAAAACTTGATGAAGAGTCGACCAGTAGCTATCTGTAAAGCAGCATATGCGTATGTTATTAATGCTCTGGTGTTTCAGAAAACTCACCACAGTGCAGCAGAGAGGCCAGAACCACCAGAGAAGAGCCAAGATCAGGAGCAGCATCAAGATGAGCAGAGCTATGGCCAGGATGGTCCCATCAGACTGTGACAGAGACAGACACGTCAACACAGACAGTCTGAATATGTGGAGCACTAAATCCCTGTAAAGCACTTCTCTAGGCTTATTGCTTTGTTCAGGAAAGAGGCTGTTTTGGTTTTATCTTCCATGGAATCACTACTTAAAGACAGCGACTGCTCATGCTGAAGTACTTTAATTAATCAACATCCATCATTTAGACATCTTATAGCACTGTTTGGATTGGTTTTACTGGTTTGTTATCTATTTTTACTGCTAGTCTGTTTTCTTTTTGCAATACACCATGACCTCGAAAGAATCCAGCTTCAAACCTAAGTGCTAGCACATTATTTTGTACTCACACAGCCTACAGTGGTAATGGTGACCGAACTGGAGATGAAACTGAGGCCTTCATTCATACTGACATAAAGGTTTGCTGCCCTGGAAAAAAAAACATCTCAGCTGTCATTTATGCGGTGCCTTAGAAAAACACAGCAGACGGTGTCATGTGAAATCTCACATTCATTTTAATAAATTACAGGACTTACATCCCCTCATCTTGAAGCACTGGTGCAGGGCAGAGAAGATATGTATCTTCCACAATCAGAGGCTTCACCACTAAAGAAAGAAGGAAAGGGATTAGAAAACAGCGCAAACATGAGCCAAACATTCCAGTCTTTTCTTGTTGTAACAGTCACTAGTAGTCTCTGGCATACAAAGCACCGGAAAGCAGGAGTCTTACCTACAACTCATGACCCGAATCACCTTTTAGATTATGTCACTGTTTAGCCTGATTACATAAAGATTACTTAATTGACTGAGTTAACACCACATGACTTTTTAATTCAATAAGTGTTGGGCAATAAGAGAAGGGAAGCCATGCGCATGTTCACCAAAGCTGATGTCACATCTTTCACTTGATTAACAAACAAGACAGACTGAGAAGAGTTTCCTCACCCCCCACCCCAAAAAAGTGCTTTGTTGTCTGCTGTCTGAAGACAGCTGTATCCCCCTCAGAAACACCACGACAAACTATTTCACCACAGCTTTTGTTTTCCAGGCAAAATCAAGGTCCTCTCCTTGTCCAGCTGAATTTTGGGAAAGCGGCTCCAACAAGCATCGTCGCCCAAGCCTGTCTGTTTATCCTGGCAGGAGGAGAGCATACCCCAGAACTGAGGAAATCAACACAAGCAGTCGCATAGTCCGTGACTGCTCTTCCCTAGAAATACCATGCAGGATAGAGGAAGAGTGGGGGGTTGGGGGGTTGGGGGTTCAACGCTGTCAAAAACAGCTCAGCGCCAGTACAAACTGGGCCAGATATGGCCCCATTCAGAGTTCATCTCTGCACCCACCTCGCACTCAGAATGACCTCACTCTATTAAAGCAAGATGAAAAGGACAAACTACTGAAAAGTCTAGTAAAGAGCTGATGGGACCTAATTCTCTGTAGTCTGCAGGTTTCCACTGTTTAAGTCTCCCGAGGATAAATATAAAGATGCTAGCTAATATCCCTCGTCCAAGTCATAATGTTTCATTGGACTGTTTACTTCCTGAGTGTAGGGAGAGGTCATGTTTTACTGTGAGGTGCAGACAAGTGCCACAAGTTCAGTTTTAAGCGGTAAATTACTTGGAATTAAGATGGTGTTCAGTCTTTAAAGGACCTCTCATTACAAGTTCATTACACAGTGGATTCTGGGAAAACATTTGACTTCATGAAGAAATTTACATTAGTCTGTTTCAAACCTTGTTTTTTGCACAGAATAAACAAATGAGAAACATGTTAATTAGTCAGCCCTAAAGGAGCTAACGCTTTCCCATTGTTTCATGTCTTGGTGCTAAGCTAAGCTAACCGACTGCTAGCAGGAGCTTCATCTTTGATGTACAGACAATTCTCATCTAACTTTTGGTTTGGTCTCTCATTATTTGCATAGTTCAGCGTTGTCCACTGCAACATGTCACTATAACAATGGACAGGACCTGCCAAATCCCAGTGCACCTGACTGTATTTGCTGCTACTTTTCCTGGCGACACAAACTCAAACATCCATTCATCTGCTCAACACATGTTAGTTACATATTGTTGCTTTCCTTTTCACCATTTCACCAAAGTATGCTGCGAGCTGGAGCGGGGGAGTCAACAAAGGCAAGTAAAGATGTATTATAAGAGAACAGTTTTTTTTTTATAGAATATCACATACTTATCTTCAGGAGAGCTCACTGCGGCCTAATTATTTTCATTTAAAGTTCACCCCTGATGTGAAGTAAACAAGTTCCAGAGAATTGTGTGTAAACAATCTCGAGAAGTGAATGAATCTGTGGGAGAAGTATACAAGTATAATGGGATTGACATAAGGAGGTAATTTTACTCAAATTGTTTCCTGCAGAAAGTTGTGTGTTGTCATGCAGAAATAAGAACGATACGAAGGAATTGTTAACGTTTTAATACAGAGAAGTCTGTTTTTGAACTTGATTCAAAGCTCAAGATGCCTGCGTTGAACGTTGATGTACCATTCATTAAAGAAAACAGTCTCTGTGTAACTAATAAGTACCACGTGTGGCGACATGCATATACATACTATAGATACATATGCAGTATATGCACGAATGAGGTAACACGGGAAATCTGAACAAATGATTCACAATCATGCAAAATGAAAACAGACAACAACTTCAAAAGAGACTCGACAGTATAGATAAACATAAAAAGTAATTGAAGTAATTCATTCCAGTTTGATTCATTGAGACATGAGGATGCACTAACATGAGGTTAAAAAAGAAACATGTCTGTTCATCACTTCTGTATGAGAGGAGCAGACTGCACTGTTAGTGCCTTTGTAATTAAACCAGCACCTCCTGCAGCTTCTGTGGCATGTATGGTAGGAAGTGGGCTTAATAACTATTAGAGTGAGCCACTAGTAAGAACTGTGGGGAAACTGGTTACATCCTCGAGGCCGTTTCCTTTCCTCTGCCTCCTGTGTGGCACTGTTTCTGGCTGTTTTCCAGGATGTTAAAATTGCACAGCGTGTTGTTTAAAAAAAAAAAAAAAAAAGCCATGATACCAGTAACACATAACACAAGCATGGCTGCTTGTTTGATCAAAGAGTATTCCAGCTGTGCAGCGGACATGGAGTTTGTTGGTGTTCGGGAAGCTCAGCTAAGTGTAATTCAGATGAATTTTACAATGTCCCGCTCACTGAAGTGTTTATTCCACTAAACAGTTTTTATTGTAAATGGAGCAATCAGCTTTGAGTCAGTGAGTTCTCAGTTAAAACACTACATTCAGAAACATGTAGTGAATCACCAACTGTGTTGTGATGTTCAGACATGTTTCACTTACTTTTAGTGAGGGTGTCGTTGATTCGGAAACTGCACAGGACTTTATCAACGTTTCGGGCATGGAGGAATCCATTTCCTCTCACCACAACCTGGAAGGACTCTGGGTGAGGAGAAGCAGAAATGTCACATCAACAACTGCAAATAACCTAAAAATTAGATTTTTTGGTCCAAAGTAATACCCAAACTCCTCATTCCCCTAATGTGAAAGACTCAACTATCGCTATTACCTTGTCACTGTGGTTACTGACTTGAAATGCTTTTAGAGACCGAGAGATTTTGTTGTCAGAAAGACTTTGGATAGTTGACATGCAGTATGATGCCGATGCTTCTCTGGAACCAATACCACAAACCCAGCACTTGGGATATTGACCCCCCTGTTTTATAGAAAACATTGTTTTCTATAAAACAATGTATCATGACTGAGTAACAGTGGAAAACAAGGATATAATTTGTGTCAAAGTGCTGTAGCTGATCCTGACACACGGTCTGGGTTAAATCATTTTGGACCAGTGAAGATACTGTGTGTGGTACATGTTATTGCTTGTTTGCGCTTCTTATCAAGAGCTGCTGAAAACTTCATTTCTGAGCATCCTGAGGAGGATGAAAGGGAAGAAAGTCTTCCTTTTCTTACCTCCCGCACAGATACTAGAGGGCTCTGCTGCCAAGATCTCGATACAAGACTTCTTCAGGATCTGAGGAGATGAGGAGAAGGTCAGAGCTGATTCAGCAACACCTCTCAGCAGCCAGCCTGTGTATCTCAGATTTTGCAGCATCCTCAAACACACAAGTAGACTTTTAAAAACAGTCTCTGCTAACAGCTTCATTTCCATTCAAAGACAATACTATGGTACAGATTCAGTACAGAATCTGTGTCTTTTGGATTGTGGTAATCTACTAAACCTTTTGTCACTGGGGTCTCTCGGCTTTACGTTTGCGTTTATTCTCTGTTGGGTTCTGTAGATGCATCTGTGTTTGATGCTCTCCAGGAACAAACCCATAATAACCCTGAAGACGAAGAAGACTGATTTATGAGCGACTGCCCCGCTCACATGAATAAGAGGCAGCAGCTCTCAGTTTGCTGTTAATCTGCTCCAGATGACAGTCAGCTACCTTACCTTTAACTCATCTAAAAAAAAAAAAAACAACAACTCATATCCCAGTGACAAAAGCCCCTCCATGACAAACTGTTTTTCATTTCTTAAGTCTGACGTGAGTCTTAAGAGATGAAGCACACATTTTGATCATGTTTGGCCAGACGTCAGTCGCAAGACAGTCACAGTCACAGCAGGTTTTCCTGGAATTCTGTCCGTGGCCTGTTTTGCCTGGTTTCCTGCGTGCTATTTGAACTTTGTGTTTCGATGGATTAAAGGAGAAACCAGAGAAGAGATTACATTAAAGCAAGACGATTTCCTACGGACCTTTCAGCTGTGTATCAGTCCATTAATCATAGTTGGTGCTATTCGAACATGTTTGTGGACAGAACTGAAATACTTACCGAATCGATGACCCCTTGCAAAGCCTCAAATCCATCATTTACAGGGAAGACATGATCCTTGCTATCAGCAATCTTTGCCAGCTAGACAGGAAACAAGTTATTACATTCACGAGTCACAGTTAAACTTATTCCGTCATTGTCTAGTTGCCCAGACGTCAGCTGAAATGTTAGTTGAGCTTACAGGATACTTGGTTAAACTAGGGCAATTCACATGAACACAATTCACAAAATTACGCAACATCCTTGTTTTAGTAGACAAACTAAAACAATTTTCGCACCACATAAAGGCTTGCAATGATTAGACTAACAATCACTCGGATAATGCTGAACAAACTGATCATAGACATTTGAAATTCATTTTGTGTCCTTGTTGAAACGTTTAACGAGTTCGAATACATTTACTTCAGTTGTCTAGGAACAGAGCTGGCAGGTTCAAGGCTAACTTGTATGTCTGACAGTATGTCTGCACAAATAGTTTGGACTGATAAGAGAAAATAGATGGTGACAGAATGTTGGGGTGAACTGCACCTTTGTGTGATCTAAAGCACTTTATAGCTACATAAAACATTGTTTGAAGTGTTTTCAAAATACAGTTTTTGGTTTTCAAAGCTTCAAATTTAAACTCACTTAAGCACAGATGTCAACAGATATTGAGGTACAGATGAAAACTTTGTAAAGAAAAAACACACCTGTGTCTCATTGAAGTCCTTCACCCCCACACAGTACACTGAGGCACCCAGACTTCGGGAACGATTGGCCTGTCAGGTATGCACACAGATTCAAAGCAAAAACAGGAAGAAGCTCAACACCTGGGTTCAATTACACTTCTGTATTTCACAACATCATGCAAAACATGGTGGAAAACAGTCTTGTGTTTGTCTGACTCTCTAAAAAGGTTTTACAAGAAGTTGGGCAACACTATTTTCCTGCTGAATAATATTATTCAGACATCATATGACAATAGAAATGTCACACACATGCCTGACTCCAAAACAGAACACACAAGCCAAATAATTCATTTCTAAGTAATAATGCCAGTGAATTTTGGTGTTGACACTGAATGACAGCCTAAGACCTCCCACAGCTGCCAAGAGACAGCATTTCAGGCTACTGTGAATATCAGCCCCACTTCATCCCTCTCTGCCATCCACATGTCGCTGAGGGCACTCAGGTTAAAGGCTCAGGTTTTCACATACCTTCACCTGTAGTGCCTGAATGGTGTGAGGAGCAAATAAATCATTAGATCCCCCAGCAGATGTGAGGAGGACAACGACCGGGCTCAGATATATAAATCAGACAGATGCCTTTCCCCACTCCATACATCACCACTTTGATGGTGGTGATGTATGGAGTGGCAGTGTTTGATCTGGTCCATCATGTGCATAGTCACATGTTTCACCTGGTTATAATTAGTGTGAGCCATTTAATCTCTCTTTAGTTCTCTCACCTCTCTCTCAGCGTAGTAGAAAAGATCCTCATGCAGCTCTCCGTCTGTCAGAGCGATGATAACACTGGCAGTGCGATAACCTGCGGACAGAAGGAATTTTGCAAATAACCATGCAGCATTATTAAGATTACCTGAGTTACTTTTCTGGTAGCTCACAGTCCTGTTTGTTGTAATATTACATCCCAGAACAACACACCAGACCTCCCCATCAGAAATAAACACTCTGAGCTGTCACACAAGTTGGCTTGTCACAATAGAAAATGATACAAGTCATCTCATAGCCCCCCATTCAAGGTTACTTTATTTTAGGTGCACCTGTTCAATCAGATGCAATCCAATACAACTGCTCTGCTATGAAGTCGACTTTTATGACCCCAGTGTTTATTGACACTGTCATAAAAGTGTTAATTCAATTATATGTTTTAGCACTCAACCAGTTAGTGATGGAGTTGTATTGGACAGCATCCCATTCGGAGATGTTTCTAATATTCTAGTCCCCTCATGTATATAAATAGGGAGGACGAAAAAAAAAAGAAAGAAAAGAAACAATTCTTAATGTAATACAGTCCAGCACATCATCATCCCTAACTATGAACTCAGTAATAAAGCTGCTGAGTTGGATTAGATTGTACGGGTGCATCTGATAAAAAGGGCACTGTGTAAGTGTATTTCTATGAGCTGCAAGCAACCGAGACAAACAATGTGTTCTGCTTTGTCAGGTTGTTTAATATGAAGCAGTAAACTGTCCATTTTTAAGACAAATCTAAAACGCTTTAAAAAATCTGTGCATCCACGCAAATTTGTGCGGCATCTTACCTTCACTGTTTCCATAGTATATCTGCTCACTGGCCTGTGAAAAGAAAAGTTGCATTGAAACAGTAGACTATCTATCTGGTAGCATGCAGTGAATGAAAGAAGTCCTCCCCACTTGCTCTAACGCAATAGTTATTTACTGCTCTGGACCGAGTGGTGTTTGATCTGGAGAGATTCCGGACATAAAGCAGATACCAGCTTGGAGTCGGACCAGCGGAGGATGCTCACCCTCAGGATGCCCTCATGCATGAAGGTGTCTCCCCCTGGAAGAACCCCCTGGAGCTCCTCCAGACCTTTGCGAATGCGTTCCCTGTGCAGACGTACAGAGGACGAGGTAATCCACATTGCTGATAATCTAATTGGCAATATTTATTTTGTCAAATGCATTTGTTAACACACTTTTGACTAAAACCAGACACTGTGAGGCGTGGTAACAGAATAACAGTTTCCATAAGGGCAGCATTTGCAGAAAATACCAGCAACGTGTAACAGATGAATAAACTGAAAGAGTATTGGCCTGAGATACTGTCACGCAGATAGACAGGAAATGAGCCCTTTGTAGAATAAGATATGAGGGAAGCAGTGAAACAGTGAAAAGATTCTGTGGCTACTCAGACACTTTGCTGAGGAAAGATTATACACATGAGCTGCCCACAATGTGTCAAAAACCACATGATGAAGTACTTGTCCAGACCGACGACACTATAGACAGATCACAGCAAGGGAAAGTATCTGTCTGGAATCTTGATCAAGAAAATGCAGAGGGATCATAACTGTGTGTGACCTGTGTCCAAATCTGGTATTGCACTCATTCCTTTCAGCTGGATGATAGAAAAGTAAAGGATTAAAAGCAATTTTGAGGGGATCTGCACCCACCTGTCTTCTGTCAGGCCCATTAAGATCCTTCCCTCAGTGGAGAACACAATGAAGGACATCCGCAACTGTGGACTACGGAAAAGAGAAGAGACAAATACACTCTTTTAGATGAGTAATCATTTCTTACATGTTTTCCCTCAGTACTGATGACACAACTATGACTTTTTACCTTATGAATTTATGAGCTAGATGTTCAACAAAGTGGTAGATTTCAGTCCAGTGATTCTGCACACTCCCAGATCTGAGAGAGAAGAGAGAAGCCAAATTAATGTGGGGATCTTTTCAACCATTGCTGTGCATCTAAACTACACAACCTCTTCTCTGTACTACTGTCTACTACTAATAACTACTATGTTTCATGGTGCCCATGAAACATCCATGGAACAGACTGCCTCTGAAGGGAACAGCTGAACAGAAAGAGCCTGCAGAATAGTTCTGCATGAGTAACTACTTTAAGCAGCACAGCTGTTAAACTCTGAGGAGTAGCAATGATGTTGTACTCCTCAGATTATTGTTAACATCTTTATAATGCACCTGCAATCATCTCAGTGTTATTGGAAATAAAGATAAATGTACCCTCATTAAGCTTTCATGAAACCAGCTCTGTGATCACAACTAGGTCACCGTGGATGTTAGTCATCTTGCACTCTATTCCCTCTTTGCTAATGAACAGAAAAGTGAGCTGTTTCGATACACATTTTTTCTTGATGTTTTTATTGGACTTTATAGCAACTGCCACAAAGTCATCTGTATCCTGCTCAGTTGTTGTTAGGAAATAAAGATAAATGGATTAAAGATTTAGAAGTAGAGAAGTTTCTCATTATAGTGATTTATCTAATTGAATTATCTAATTATCTTTAGATATCAATATAAAGTGGTATCTGGTTAATCAAGGACAGTTTGCCAGCTTGTGTGTTTCAGTAATGATGCTTATCAAATGTCTTTCATTTAAACTGTGTTTTTATAACACACAACCCCCTGAAACATTTCTCAAAACACCTCTTTTTTTTCCATTGTTACCATGACACAAGTCCCAGCACAAACAGCCCAGCCAACAGGCTGAAACATTGGAACATCTGGAGCTAATGGAGAAAGGGCAGTGCAGACATGGAGAAGAGAGAGGAGAGGAGAAAAGAGATCCCGCAGATACTGCAAGAGGACAGTGAGGGTTGGTGGAGGACATCGCTACTAAAGGGCAAGCTAAGTTCCAGCCAGGAGAAAAGACAGGGAAAGGAACAGCTAATACAGTGAATCGATGCCCAACAAAAAAAAAAGGCTGTCAGGTCACTCATGTAATATAAATCTGTGTTGTTAAAACATGGCGTACGCTAACAATTAGTCTCTCTTATGCACAATTGTCTAATGTCCCCTCAGAGGAACAGCAGTGTGCCAGGAGCTGGCACTGGCATGTACTGTAGGACTACTGGAAAAAACATCACCACTGTTGGAGACAGAGACAGTAAACAGTGGAGCTACATGCAGAGAGACGGAGATGGCAGGCTGCAATCCACCAAATCCATCTTCCAGATAAGAAGAATTATGAGTTGGATGATACATTTGTTGTTGACCTAGTTGGAAAACATTTTAGCTAGTGGTTAAAAAAAAAGTAATAAAAACAAGTTTTGTTTTTCTTTTTTAAACCAGGTTTGCAAAAAAAAAAAAAAAAAGAAGTCATAAGGTAAGTAGTGTGTTACAGTCCAAAGGCAACAGTCTGGGTAAGTTAATTGTTAGTGCCAGAGCAGCTGTGAGCATATTTACCTTTGGTTTAAAGTGATTTCCTTACAAGTCCCAGTCAGGAAAACTCAGGTAAACACTGCTTGTGTGTGACACTTGCCATTTTTGGGAACTGTTTTCACTTGACTGGCTTTGCTGATGAGATTGCTCACTTCCTGTTTAGCATGGAGCACGGAAATTAAGGTTTTACTTACAAATGCATCATGCATGTGCTCCAAATAACTGCAAAAAATTATTCGGAAATAAAGGCCATATCATGCCTCATTAAAAATTTTGATCAGGTAAAAGTTTCTCTGTGGTAGCTTTGATCAGGTGCCCATGTCGCTTGGCTGAAAGGAAACAGAGAGTTCACCAAAAACCAGGTTAGATAAACATGGGCACTGTTTCTAAATCAAGACCGATGTGTCCAAATGACTTTGGCAGGCCAAACATCCTGTGTCCTACTTGAGATACACAGACTATGTTAAAACTCCAAGAAGATGAGGAAACATAATGATGCATAAAATGCATGCTCTTACCGTCCAGTAACTCTAAATAATAAACTGCCTGCATAGTACATGCTATTTAAAGATGATGAACACCAAATAGCAGTCAACAGTCCTTATAACCTGTGCAGCCTGCAGAAGACTGATGAATGGAGGAACACCTATTACACCACTAATCTTTTCCGTCTGTGGACATATACCATGCTGAAATGTAGATCGAGGCTTATCAGAGTATTGCATCATCAGTCCGTCCATCCATTTTCTTGCATGACATGACACCAGGGGGCGTCATGATAACAGAAACGGTGATCACATCATGAAAACATTTTGGCAGACAATGATTTTCACTGGCAGATGCACAAGACCAACATAAAATGATGCACATTTACTTAACACATTATTATGCTTTCATGACAATGCATGAAGTATTACGTCATGATACCTTTTCAGCAGACACAGGTGGGTGGAATATTCACGTCAGGTTCAGTCACTGGAGATAAATACAATGCAGGATAACAAAATTCCAAATGCTAAAATAACAATAGTTTATCATGGCTTTCACTTGTCAACAAAACCATATTATTCATTGAGTCCCTCTAACAGTGACAGGTAGTGTGTGTCAGGTAACTCACTTGTCCAAAACAAAGTAGAGATCAAAGCTTCCATAGCATGAGGACGACCCAGTCTGCCTTCTGTCCTGGTTTGGTCCAGCATTACCAGCAGTAAGAACAACCAGCACAGCACCAAACACCAGTGGAAACCAAGAGATTCTACTCCAGCACGAAGGCATTACTCCAGCAGCAGAAAATCTCATACAGATGAGATGATGTATAAAGCCACCTTCAGTTTAAAAAAAAAGGGAAATAAAAACAAGAAAAAAGTTAGTAAGAGAAGTTAATCCTCCTTGATTCTTCTTTCAATCCTCCACAGGCGTCTTCAGCAATGAAAAAAAGCAATAATCCAAAGGAAAGCAGTGAGGGTAACTCAAAGGTTGAGGTGCAGGGGACCGAGAAAGCATGAGTGCTGTGGCTCTCACTGTTGTTGTCGGGACCCTCTCATCACTGGGTCCAACACAACATGCACAAAAAGGACAAGAGCTCCACAACCTCCCACTGTTGCTGCTTTTTGTTAATGATAAGGCTATGCAACAGATAGATGCCCAGACCCTGGATGTCTAACTCTATGAGTCTTTGCTAAACTCTCCTTGTATTTTCATCTCTCTCTCTCTCTCTCTCTCTCTCTCTCTCTCTCTCTCTGTCCAGAGTGGAAGAGGTGATAAAGACAGTACAGTGGGAACACCAGAATCTGCTGACTTGTCCTGCCATCTAGCGGTGATAAGTGGTTAGTGGCTGCTTTTAAACCAGTAGACCATGACAAATATAAACTCTGTGACCCCAAATAGTGGGCCACGGTATGATCTGCTGCCGCAGTGAACACTACCTTTGTGAAGCTTCAGTTTTTAGAGAAAACATTTCAAAGAGGTGTTGACGCATCTCTAATTTTAATATTTAGGCCGATAGCTTGTTGTGGTGTTGTGTTGGATTTGCAATTTGCTGAGGGATGCCTCTGAAGTTTTGATCACCCCTATGTGCAAACATGGGGAAATGAAAATTTGCGACACAGGAAGCAGATGAACTATATCTCTTAAAGTTTGATCCCATGTGATTTAAATAATCTCTGAGATGAAATTAAATATCCTAAAATTGTAATAATAATAAAAAATATTATTACTACTACTACTACTACTACTACTACTAATAATAATAATAATAATAATAATAATAATAATAGCTAAAATGTTAAATCAGCACAATGAATATATAAAACATTTGTGAAATATGTGTATCTAATTGCCATTCTGGAATCAGCTGCCAGTACTGTCTAGTTCATTCATTGAAATGTGCAAACAAAATTGGGCTCTGATAGAACTGATAGTTCCTTTCAAGATGTTGTTTTGTTACATACATACCTGTGGAGTTATTCAAACACATGAAGTGGTAAATAAGGAATGAGTCCACAGATCAATAGATCATTTCTCATTTTGTATAGTTATATGACACCATGATAGACCTGAATCAATCAATCATCAATCAGGAGAGAATAATGACTTGTCCATTACTGATATCAACCACATAATATAGTATAATATAGTACCACCTTCTGTATGATTTCTGAGGTTCTCATAGAATTATTAGGGTTATGTAGCTCATCAAAAGAGCTCCTAGTTATATTTATAACATCCAGCAAACAAGCCAACATAATTCCAAACCAGAGACTATTCTGTGGATTAAAAAAAATCCACAGAATTTCCACAGAGTATTTTAATAAGTAACAGTGCAGAGGGATATCATCAAAGTCTTGGGTCTCACATTTGGCACAATAATAATTTGGAACTCATCATGTGTCACCAATTCATTTTGAAAAGCATAATAAAAAAACAACAACAGATGTTCATATTATTTAATTATTTTGCCATGAATCTGAATTGTAATTATGCTTTTACATCAACTTAATACAACGATGACTGGAAATGTTTACATTATGCTAAAATAACACTTTATAAACCACCAGAATAAATTATCAGAACAAATTCTTAAAAATATTCAAAATACAATGACATAAATTAAATCAGTTAATCAGAACCAAACTTTAAATTCTAAAATAACTATAGCTTGTTAATCTACTGTTGCAAACAGTAAAATTAAGTAACATCAACAAAACGTGGGAAGAATGTTGTGAATAACAACCTTAAACAAACCGCCCTTCTCAGGAACTGTTCACCACAGATAAACTTGGTATCAACTCTTATCGGGATATCAGGAGAGCTTGTTTGGTCTGCTTCCCTGTTGGAAAGTGTCACTGCTGCTGGTAGATTGAGCTTCCCATGAAATCTTCCTGCCGAGAAAGAAAGTGGATGAAGTGATTGTAATAACTAGAGGGCAGGGGGTTTCCTCCACATACTGAGGCTCTGATCAGCAGGATGTAAGTAAACACAGCTGTGTGCAGATGGTGGTACAATACTGTAACTGATCCTTGTGTGTAAAAGTGGTGGAATGTCCCTTTAACATGGTTTCAACCGTAATTTCAACCAACCATACAACCAAAGTTAAGTAAACGGGACTAAGTCATGAAGAACTGTATGATTTCTTTAGTTATTCATTTGAAATTTTTTACTTTCACAGTATTCTATTGTCATGTCTGCATGCCTCCCCCCCCAAAAAAGCAAAACAAAACAAACAAAAACAGAAAAAACTTCAGACGTTTATACAACTCAAAACAATGACCCCATCACTTCCCTTTTTCTCCATAAACTGGACACAGTACAGATGGGTCGTCCTTCTTGTACAGTATGTATTCACATATTTCTGGGTCAAACACTTTCACACAGTCATCAGGGAAATACCTGGGGTCGGAATATCTGCAATCAAACAGTAGACAGTAAACACGCAAATACACAGATAGATGGTTTTTCTTTCTGTTTAAACACTTTAATATTGTGGTCTGTGAACTTACACAGAACAGCACCCACTGCAAGTACAGTCCAGGCATACACTGTTTCTCCATCTAGATCCTACGGCATGCCATGTCTTATCTATATCATCCTGACAGTGAGTTGCGTCTACAAGTAGAAAGAAGCTGGTAAATAGTTTTACACAGCCATGCTATGTATTACACAGCATAGCTGTGTAATACATTTATGGTGCCATGCTATATAGTACTTGGCTGTGTGGGTGTTAATTTTCATTTTTTGTTTTTCCTTTTACCTGGTTTCTCAGTCTTTGCGTAACAAAAAGCATTTGACAGTGATGGTAGAGCACAGAGCAGCAACGCCAGTGCCAAGCATTTCTTCACAGGAACAAAGAACATTAGAGTTGTAAAGGATAACCTCACATTTTTTTCAAGCCTATGTTGAAACATCACTCACATTCCCATGTGCACATTAAAAGAGTTTTTGGCAGCTGTAATCATTCCCGCTATCCATACTGGCCGTGAAGAGATCCCCTCACGTTAGAAAGGGATCTACTATGACACCAGTGTAAGACATGGAGTTGTAAACTATACCACAGATTTATCATGTTCTAGAGCAGGAGTCTTGCCACTGCTCCCCCAAAAAACAGGCAGATTGTATTATCCTTTGGGCAAAGCCAGGCTACCTGTTTGCACTCATATTTTATGAAAGTGAAATCAAGGAAATTTCAACCATGAATCATCATTTAAAACAAATTCTTGTTGTGTGAAGCCAAAATGAAGACGTCTCTGTATTACAATGAGTACCTCAATTGAAAATGACTCTAAAATTTCTTCTCAAACAATCAAGTAGAATGAGTAATCATTTTGAATGTCATTTTATATGAACATTCATGAAGAAAGATCTCTTACAAGAACATCTTTCAGTTTGTAAAATTAAAAGGCTTATATTGTTCATGAAAAGACACCAAAATGAAATACATAAACATCTATGTTATTTTAAAACAAAGCACAGTTTTCTTGCCTATAAATTCAGAAAAACAGCTACCAACAATTGTGGCCCCAGATTACTTAAATGACAACAGTAAAAACTCACCATGGTGATATCAATCAGACTTGTCAGATTTGAATGACGGTCTCCCACTACACTATAACACTGAATGTATTTTTAAGGAAAGTCTATCTGAGAGTACAGAAACCTTTGGCATTAAACAAGAGGGAGGGGTGGTTAACCCCATGTGTAACTTCCAGTAAGTTGAGTCTCTGTAGGTCATCTAAGGATTGGTTATCAGTCTTTGGTAAAACATTAAATGTATTATTTTTTGCCATGCCATTTTTTTTTAGCCAATGTTGTTCAGACATTCAAGGACCCCAGCAGATGAATCCTCATGACTCAGCATCACCAGCAAACTGTTTATTTAACCAGTGAACATCTACTAAATTAATTTCACCATATGTATATGATGTGCTTTTGTATTTGCAAATGTTCGCATGTACACACGCTACACTAAGAATAATAAACATTATTCACAGTAAACATCAGTATGGTAGCATTGTAACTATGAGCATTCTGACATTTTGGTAAGAGCAACACTGTGCCTGAGTTGTTAGCATGGCTGTAAACACTTGTTTAATTAAAATGTGCAGAGCTCCACACCCTTACATGCTGGCTTCTTTTTGTTCATCATGAAACAATGACACTTACAAGCTTTGATGAAATGCTAGCTTGTGTTCACTACTCTAACACTAATATAATTTGTCCATGTTTGAGCCACATATCTTGATTTTTTCAAAATTCTCGACCTGCAACTCCAGTGAGCTATCTCTGTGATTTAGGCAACAACCACAACATGACTGTGAAGTTCAACTAATTATTAATATTATATATATACTATAGAATATATACTAATATTATGTCAGTAAAGTCTGGTTTCATTAGTGTGTAAACACAAATACAAGTCTGTTTTCCTATTGAGTTGTACTCTAGCGATTTAGTATAGCACTTTCATAAAGCTAGTGGTATTGCAAGGAATCACAATCATGAGAAGAAATGTATGACTTCTTTATTTATTTATCTGAAAAAAAATTTATTTGTAGCAGTATTTTATTTTCAGTGAGGGGACATGCAGACATGATCCACCCAAACCCCCCAACCCCCTCAAAAAAAAATAAATAAAAAAATCATCAAATATTTCAGACCAAACCACTCGAAACAATGGCTGCATCACTTTCCTACTGCAGCATAAATTGGACATCGTACTGTTGGGTCATCCTTCTTGTGCACTATGTATTCACATGCCTGTGAGTCAAATACTGATACACAGTCGTCAGGGAACCGTTTTGGGGTGGAATATCTGCAATCAAACAATAAACAGAAGACAGTAAACATGCAAATACACATACAAATGCTTTTTCTTTCTGCTCAAACAAGGTAATGTGCTCTGTATACTTACGCAGAACAACATGCACTGCAAGTACAGTCCATACATTTACTATTTCTCCATCTAGATCCTATTGCGTGCCATGTGTTATCCACATCGTCCTGACAATGGGTCATACCTATAGGTGGAAAGAAAACGTTTTCAGCACAGTCATAATGTGGCATCTTGTGTGATTTTTTTTTATATTCTTCTTATGAAGAAAACTTTTTACCTGATTTCATGACCTTAGAGTAGCAATGAGCATCGGACAGTGACAGTAGACCACATAGCAGCACAGCCAGCACCAAATATTTCTTCACAAGAAATCAGAAACAAATATTAAAGTTTTAACATTTGATCCAAACATACTGAATCCACGGGTGTGGATCTCTCTTTATCTCCATGATTCACTATGCAATCAAGAACAAAACAGCTGCCATCAAACTTAATCTATTAAAGCTTACCATTATGGCAGTCAAACTTCTCAGATTTGAAAGGTGTTCAGGTAAGAGGTTAAAACATATTGTATTTTTAGTGAAGGACTCTCTCCTTTTAAACAGTGTGTCCTGTTGGCACCTTTGGAAGTAAATAAAGAAAGAGGAGGAGCGGGTCAGTCACCCTAAGAAAGCCCCCCCCCTTTCCCTTCCCCCACCCCCCTTTTTCCCTCCCCCCAAACGCCCAAAATTTTTTTTCCCTA
>JBBMJY010000024.1:16642770-16716198 GCA_037833715.1 Toxotes lorentzi | reverse complement strand
AGAGAGAGAGAGAGAGAGAGAGAGAGAGAGAGAGAGAGAGAGAGAGAGCAGCCGCTACAGAGACAACAGAAAATGAGCGACCGCAGGAAACGCAGTAAAATAAATAATAAACATTTAATATGGTGTATGTTTTGTACATTAGTAATTCATTTTACACGTAACTTTACATTATTTTGGTACTAAATTAATTTAAGAAACGAAAAAATCTGAGGAGCCACTTGGGAGCCGAAAGAGCCGGCTCTTTGTAGTGAGCCGAGCCATAAGAACCGGCTCTCTTAAAAGAGCCGGAATTCCCATCACTACTGCCAGGTTTTGCGTCACTCACTCACGCGCCACTAAGAAGGTTGCCAGTTTGGTAGAAACGCAGCGCTGACTGTGTGCCTGTTCTTGAGTGAGAGAAAAGGGGGGATGTGGAGAACAACATGGCAACAAATCGCATAACAAAAGGAAGTGAGGCAGACACGCAGTAAATGTTGGCGTTTATTTAACTTGTAAACTTGCTAAGAAATACGTCCCTCCTTTCTCCCCTTTTCCTCAAAAGAAGAATTTAAACCGTCACGACAAAGATGGAGTAATACAGGAAAAAGGTGAGCAGCAAAACAGCGTTAGCACCAGTCTGGTTTAGCTTGCTATGCTAATGTTAGCATAGTAGGCCAGCCGTCACTCGCTTTTGCACAGCCTTTTGTTAAGCTTTTAGTCACAGAAACGAGTCTGTCTATATAAGCGGTGCGCTGATGTTTGATTTAAAAGTTATATTCGATCCAGAACAGGTCAATTATATATTATATAAGCTAACACTATCCAGTACATGACAGCACTGGGTGGTGCTCTCTGTGGACAAAGCACCTGCAGGTCGAAACGTGAGTCTAATGATTGCTTTCTTTATCGATTAATTTGCTGTTTATTTTCTCGATAAATCGATTACTTCTCTAGTCTATCAAATTTCAGAAAGTGATTAATTATGTCCATCAGTTTCAGAGACTTCAACATTTTCAAATGTCCTGTTTTGACCATCAGAAGGTATGCGAATTACTATTAACATTGTACTACTACTAACATTGCGGAGTTTATGAAACCAGCATATACTTAAATATATTTATGTTCAACAGAAGCTGGTTCCAGTACCAGTTAATTTTTACGTGTTTACGTTTGAAATTACTGAAATTATGCTTTATAAAATTGTCTCACAATTCTAGATAAGTACTGTTGTGGTTTACTATGGCACATAAAGTACATAATAAGAAAAGAAAACACACACAATCAAAATGAAGCCCAGGCTGGTTTCTCCCAGACTTGAGACAAAGCTCTTCCAGAGTAACTGAAGACATTATACATATGTTTTAGAGCTGATTAGTTGATCGAATGAAAATTAGTTTGCAACTTTTCTCAGATTCGAGGTGTTGTTTTAGCTGTATTTCAAGAGAAAATGTCAAACATTTTCTGGTTTTAACTTCTCAAATGAGAGACTTTGCTGCTTTTTTGTCATAAACGATTTTATAAAATATCTTTGAGTTCTGAACTGATGGACAGAAAAATAAAAAAAATCAACAATTTCAAGATGTCACTTTGGGCTGTGGGAGGTTATACTGGGTACTAACAATTAACATTTCATATTCTAAAGAAAAAAATGGTTAAGTGAGAACATAATTGTCAGATTAAGTGATAATAATAATCATTTTAAATTGCAGCCCTAACATGTTTTTACAGACTGTGTAGCAAATATCATGACGAGTAAATTGATGTTTGGGTGTAAATCTGCCATTAAGTCCTTTAGTAGAAGGCACAGAAAGAAATTAATTGTTTTCTCAGTCTATTTAAAATAAAAAAAAAAAAAAAAAAATCATCCTTTCTTCTAGTTTGGTCTGAATCCACACAAGTTGTTCAGCCCTTCCAGGGGCCCTTTAGGGCCCAGGAAGAGGATGCATCGTGGTGGGGATAAGGATTTCCAGATATCGGCACGAAAGATGGGCACATCCTTGCTTTTCCAGCTGTCAGCTCATGAGAGAGAGTTGGACTTGGTGTTTCTTGACCACAGCTATGCCAAGCCATGGAATGCCCACCCAGATGCCAGCAGCGCCCGGCCCACAAGGACACTGTTTGTTACCCCCCGTCGCCAGCCTGAAGCTTTGTCGTGAGTCCTAATTATAATCTGTGACTGAATTACAGTAGATGTCGGGCTACAGTCTGGGATTGTCATCAACCTTGCTGCTTTGCAGTAACTTTTGTTTGTGTTTGGTTTTTTTTGTGTCTGCAGAGACTCTGATTCTGTAATTGACGTGGAAACGGTCACACCAACACCAATCCCTCTGTATGATAACCAGAAAGCTCTTAGTGTGATGAAGGAGTGTGAGCGACATGTCCTGTTTGCTCGCACTGTTGCTGAGAGCCCTCCTCCCCCCGATGACTGGGAAGAACACTTAAACAAGTAATCAAACAGCTGCAGCAATGTTCCACTGTTGATTTGTTATCTACTGTGGTACTTGACATTTGTGTTCATCGAGCTTAGACATTATGATTGAAGACATCTCAGTTACAGTGCGTTGTCTTAACATTATTGTTTTTCTGTTTCAGGACTGGATGGTCAGTGGCTCAGAACAAACTGTTTAATAAAGTCCTTAAAGCTCTACAAGCTGAAAGACTTGCCCGTCTAGCCAATGAAAATGTGAGTTGTGGTCATTTTAACTAATTATGTTCTCAAGAGCTAAAATTTAAGACGTGTGTTCTTCAGCACTGTTTGTGAGTTTGTAGTTGTAAATCAACATATGTTAACCTGTATAATGAGTCTGCATGTGTAGAAAAGATTGTTTACCATTATTTTTAGGGCTATTTTTATACTATAGCTTCATCCTGTGAAGTAATGTGTGATTAAAGTCATTTGTAAATTGTCATTGTTGGTATGACATTACTAATTTTATTTATTTATTTACTTTAATAGATTAAATTGTGGCGCAAATTAACAATAGTTGAAAAATTACTGGATCTCTTGTGTGGTCTTCTTTCCCCTCAGGCTTCCAATGAGCCAATTTTGCGGAGGATAGCCGTTGACAAGTGTGCCAGGAAGGTGCGGCATGCATTAGCCAGTGTGAACTGGGACACCAAACTGACACAGTGGTTACACACCACCATGATTGAATCCTTAAGTCTTGCCATGCTTGCTGCTTACCTGGATGTGCTGCAGACGCTCAAAAGCAAGGTATCATGTCTGTAACTCAATGAAGGATAAGAACTGGTGTATATTTTCTGTCAGATATGTGTCGCAGCATCTGTGCAAGCTCTAAGATTCTTGAATCATTATGACCTCTCTCTCTCTGTGTGTCTGGGAAGTTGCCCTCGCTGATTGACAGAATGCTGCTGCCGTCGGCAAAGACTGGAGCTCCGAGTGCAGAGGCTCTGTCACTGCTGTTGAAACGGCCATGGGACCCAGCTGTTGGTGTTCTGTCTCAAAACAAACCGGTAGAACTAAACTATTCACTCTCCGTCTCTAAAACATTATTATACAGCTTTTTGCACTTCATTTTTCATGATCTGTAACAGTTAAAGACCAGATCCCTGTCTGTTTTCTCACATTTTTCAGAGCAAACTTCCTGGATCCCCTCTCATCCTAATTGCACCATCAAGCCCAACCAATCCCGCCCTCTCTACCTCGCGGCGGATGAGATTCTGGCAGTCGCAGCTCTCCTGTTTAGGAAAGGTCTGAAGTGTCACTCTTTTAAATCTCTATGTGTGACCAAGAATATACTATTTTTAATTTCTGTCATAAAGGTGACTATAACAGCTGTTTGAATGTCAGGTCATCCCAGTGCACACTCATGTTAACAGCGGCGCCAATATTGGCATTACCCAGTGTCTAGAGCACATGTTGGGTACTGTCAGGGCCAAGGTCATGGAGGTAAGTTGTTCTTTGTTTTTTTATTTTGTACACATGTGACAGTGTGATTGTTATGGTGTTTGTGAAATTCATGTAGTTGTACGTAGTTCATCTTTAATGTGTGCAGTGGAAATAGCTTTTATTGCATGAAAGACGAAAGACATGTAAAACGAGAATATTTCTTAAGTAATCATTTTACATCAGTGATGACTCAGTGTTGTGGCCTTTTCTTCTGTGAGCAATTTATTTCAACAACAAAATGGGGAAAAATAGCCATTTAGAATACAGACTCTTTTATTGTGTTGTGTTTGATTGTTGCATGTGGCATGTCAGCAGCTGTATTGATTATGTGCTATAAATTTAACCACCAGGTTCACAGTCACTTCCCCCACAAACCCATAATCCTGGTGGGCTGGAGCGCTGGTGCTCTCATCGCTTGTCATGTAAGACTTCTTATAATCTCTAATCTGTACTGTCTGATATGACCCTAAACAGCTTTCACCTATGAAAAAGTGCAAATGTTTTTCTCTTTTTTAATCTCTAAAGTGTCATTAGTTAATTTAAAACTGTTTAATTACAGGTATCCCTCATGGAGTATCTGACTGCTGTGGTGTGTCTTGGCTTCCCCCTGTTAACAGTCAATGGGCCGAGAGGGGTAAGACCTAGAGCTATATCTCAGGAACACTTTGAGACAAACCTGGCACAAAGCTTCAGTGGGACTCAGTGATGAAGTGATTAGAATTTGGTGGTCAAAGTTCATTTGTTGATGTGCTACTGGTTTGCAGGATGTGGACGACCCGCTGCTGGACATGAAGACCCCGGTGTTATTTGTAGTCGGCCAGAACGCTCTGCAGTGTAGTATAGAAGGCATGGAGGAGTTCAGAGAGAAGCTGAGGGCAGACAACAGCATGGTGGTGGTGGGAGGAGCTGACGACAACCTCAGGTCAGGAATATTATATTCTTTAGCAGAATGTAAGGTTTTTAATGTCATTCAGTGGGAACACTAATTGGTATCCCTCCACAGAATCAATTCAGCAAAGATGAAATCAGAGGGACTGACACAGACCATGGTGGACCGCTGCATTCAGGTTTGTCCTTGTAACTGTAAATATCAAATTTCGCCATTTCTCTGGAGCGTGTCTCATCTGTGATGCTGATAACGGAAGCTTTTTTCTTCACTGCTCTGCAGGATGAGATTGCAGACTTCTTGTCAGGCGTCCTCACAAGGGCAGAGGGCCACGGTTATGGTTCAGGGGAGATGAGGGACCTGGACACAGAGAAGAAGAAAAGGACTCGACGGGAACTTCCCTTTGACATGGAGAGAGGACGACCCTCCTCCCCTGCGCTCAGAGTTCCCATCTCACCATCGGGTTCAGAGGTCAGTTAACATCACCTACTATTACCAAGGGTTTTCAAAGGGTTTTGAAGTGTGACTTACTTTTATGCCTGAGATGAACCACCAGGGCTTCATCTGATTACTAAAATGGGAATACTAAGAAAAAAATACTTAAAAGTTACTAATACTACCTGAAGTAATGATTGGACACAATCACATCTAATGGTTGCTTTGTTGGCTTTGTATCCCCAAAATGGGAAGACCAACTTTCTAACTGTGGAGAAATGGTGGAAAATAAGAGAGATGGCCGTGTGTTGAAAGTCATTGTGTCTTCCCCAAAAGGAACTGACATGTCAGTTACAAAAAAAATGTACAAAAAATGCCAGATAATGTAAAAATATAATTTGCCAGACAGCAAGAGTCTGGCAAATTTTTGATTTTTTTTATTTATTTCTTTTTTTTTTTTTTTATGACCTTTTTTTTTTTATTTATAGAATCTTGGATTAAAGTCTGCATAGTGGCTTTTTGAGTGAGTGGCTTTAATACCTCTCTGTCATGCCAACTTTGTATGACTGAAAATGTCTCAGAAGTACAGGATTTTTTTTATTTAATTATTATAATTTTGTATGTGTATCTGTTTTTGTGTCTTTGGTTGATGGTTTGGTTTATAATTTGTAATTGTGTAATATTTTGTACGCTGACTTTGGGAGGAATTCTAATATGCAGACCTTGTTTGGGTCTTTCAAATTAAAGCATCGTATCTTATGAATATTAACAGCAATGGGTTTATACTGTCTACATGTTCAATGAATGACATCATTACTCATTAACAAATCATTGCCTTATTAAATCATTACTCATAAGGTATTCCTCTTTACTGCGTCCTTAGGATCTGTCTAGTGTCTGTAGCAGTCCCACCTCAAGTCCCAAACCCAAGACTTCTGGTCTGTCTCCGGCACAGAAGTCCAGTCTGATCACAGCCACACAGCTCCTCAAGACACACATGCAGCGCTCTGGCACAGTGCTCACTCACAAGCAGGCTCAAGGTTAGTTCACCACCACACTTCAACTCTGGGTGCATTGAAAACACACTGTGAGCATTCATGTTCACCCACACATGCGCAGTGATCTTGCTACCTGTGTGTACAGAGCTCTCACATTTGCCCCACTTGTTTATGTAAACTTGTTAAATGAGTCACCTCAGCTTGTGCTGAATTTTGCGAAAGCTGTGCGAGTTGAGCAGGCGAGGGCGGTTTCTGCTATGTGGAAATGATTGTAAATACATTTCTTTTGAAGAGATTATCACGTCACGACATCTGATGGGGCAAGATGGAACGTGACTGAAATACTCTCCTCTCATTCTCTTGTCTCTTCTCTTCCTACAACTTTCCTTTCCGGCTTTTTTTTCCAATTCATTCCAGCTCAGTTTGCTGCTTTTATGAAACAAAACATGCTTGTGAGGAAAAATCTTCCTCCTGGCACCCCTCCTTGTATTTTTGGTAAGTATCTATCCCCCTTCCTTTCTCTTTCCTCTGCCTCTTTTCACTCGTTTCCTTGTTTCCATTGCTCTAAATTTATATGAATGTTGCATACTGAAATACTAAAGCACTTATTGACCTGCTTGGAATTGTGCATTTCTTAATGTCAGGACAGTACATTTTAAATTGCAGAGCAGGTTAGTTTTACACAATTGAAAGTTGTGTAAAAATGAACGTCTGTTTATCTGCATGTTTGTGTGATGCAGTGCCAGTGACCAGTGATCAGATGGAGGGCCTTGACAGAGATGAACTGAGGTCCCATGGGAAGAGACAGCAGACTCCTAGTCCTACGCCAAGCAAAGCCTCCAAGAGAGCCAAGATCAAGGTGACCATTGTTTCCCAGAACGAGTCAGCAGGGGGCGCCATCAACCCTGCTGCACAGGAAGGTACAAAACCTTGTATTCTTCATTACTTAGAAAAACTTGTCTGGGAGTTTTTGTTAGTTTGAGTAAACAGATGCTGGCCTTTGTTGTCTCGTGGATTGATAAAATCAGCAGTCGGCAGACAGTGTCAGGAAAAATCTGAAGTTTTGAGCAGCTCGCCCTTTCATACAGATCTCTAGATGGAACGATAACGAGAGAAACATGTTTTTGTGTGTTACACAATTTAAAGTGAAAGAGGGACCACTTTTTCAATTCTTGAAAAACTATGGTACCTGTAATGCATGACTGTCCAGTGCTGGGTAATTGTTTAAGGGCTTGAGCTTTTTCCCCAAAGACAATCATTTGAAGTATCTTTTTCCCCAAAGCAGAATAACTGATTCTCCTGGTATTCTCCTCTTTCCATGCAGTGGGTGTCTCTGGGAAGCCCTTAACAGTGACAGTGGGACAGACTGTGGCTGGAGCCAAGGAGCTCTCTGGACTTCTTACAGGCCAGCGGTAAGCTGTCCGGCCTTGCCTACACACAGGCACATTCAGTGTAGAGCGCTTAAACCCCTAACCATGCCTACACCCACACCCCCTCCCACCCTATTGGACAAAAGTGTGTCTGGTGCAGAGAGACTGATAAGTGGTGTACTCAGAGTTTGGGAGCTGAGTGATGGCCAAACAGCACTTGCCGGGGTAGCTCCTGAGTAGATTGGTGGTTATGTGTGTCACTGCAGGTCTGGTAGTCTCTCAGAGGTGTCTGGTGCCCTGTCCCCAGGCTCCAGCTCATTCAGCAGCGTGCAGCCTTGCATGGTGTCAGGGTCCTCCACACCAGTCCAGGCGCAAGCTCCGGCTACTGCCCAAGGTATCTCTGTCCTGTTCTGCCCTGCACGCCTGCCACTCTCAACTGTGCAGCTAATCTCTGAGCAGTCGCCTCAACACACAGTTTTAACCGCTTTGTAGAGTGAAATTAAAGTTTTGAACACTGGATGAGAACAGTGTGTGAGGACAACATAACTAAGCAAACATGATCATTAATCACCTCTTGCGCCATTGCTGTCTGTCACTGTCCCAAACCTTACCCTTTGGACATGACTATGGTGTGTTTGTGTGTGTGTGCGCGTGTGTGTGTCCATCTAGTTCAAGCCTGTCGAGGGTATTGGGCAGGAGCAGTTTGTAGAAGTACAATTTGTTGTCTTAATATTTGCTTGGCATTGATGTCACCTAAATTTCAGCTTGATTGATTGATTTGTCTTTGTGTTCGTGCACAGCACCTTCCGCCAGCAGTCTGCTACAAGGCCTAAGTTTCAGTCTTCAGGAGATCATCACCAAAGCTCCTAGCCTGCCCTCCACAGCCACCAACACAGGCAGCACCCAGGTACCTCTTTGATTACATGGTTACATTACATAAAAAGGTTGAAGGACCTTGCTTGTCTGTTCACTATTGATTGGCGAAAACATTGAAAAACACTGGGTTGAGCCTGTAAATGGTGTGAATGGGAGAATTAGCACGTTGTAACAGCAGAGGATGGACACAGAGTATAATAGATGACTTGATTTCTTGCTTTTTATATTAGCAGGTGTTGTAAACCACAACAATGTACCCAGGTCTGCTTATAGGATTTGTCACGCACATTACCATATCCACAGATGGATACATAGTACACTCATTTTCCATTTCATTAGGTCGAAAACTAATGCAACGGTCATACAGTAAATCCTACCTTCATGAAGGTTATGATTCCCAGTTTTTGTTAAAACCGCTTTAAGGAGGTGTTGATTCAACTGCAGTTTCATTTTTGAGAGTGTAGCTTGTGGTTTTGTCGACTTTTCTTGCTAAACTGAGAGTGGTTTCAAATATTTTGTCTACACCATTTATATCACTAAGGGCTGACAAAACATTATAAACACATTGGAGTTTTATCTTTGTGTACCTGATAAAGTGGCAACTGAATGTCACTTGTACAAACAGCAGGAAAATGTGCTGTGTTACAAAACCTCTCTGACTGATGGGAGTGAAAGGTGAAATCCATCCTCGGTCTGTTGCTGTTCACACATATGAGGAAACGTTGGACTATTTGTTTGTCTTCTCCTCCTCCACCCTCAGGCGGTTTGCGGGAAGCCCCAGGGTCAGGTCCTGAGCTCTGTCGGTACCAGCAGCAGTACTCTGCTCCGGGCGGTGCCTGTGGTCACCACAGGAGGAGTGGCTAAAACCACCGCCATCCACCAGCTCCTCACCAATGGCGGGCTGGCCAAACTTGCCAGCAGCTTGCCGGGCTTGGCGCACATCACCAATCAGACCGCTGGTATGTCTCGAACTGCCAAAACACGACGGCCACGTTGAATGCCCAGGGTTCATTCATCCTTTGTTTTGGAAACAGTAGATCAGGACGTCTGTAGGCCAGGGAGGATTGTCGCAAGAAAGGATCATAGAGGACAGCTCTGTCGACTGTGTGCGTGTGTGTATAGATAGTTTGCCTGGAAAAGCCTGACTGTTGTAAGGTTTGCAGAGTCAGATGTGCAGCTATACAGCACCTAAAGCCAGATCAGCAGCATGCAACATGTTTTGTGTTCATGTTTAGAAAGAAACGTATGGGGAAATGTAAGGTCAAAATTTTGAGCTCCCAGCTAGTGTTTGATACATAATGTTTATGTAGAAATGGATGCGAATGTAAAATATAAATGTAAGAAACCATTTGATACAAAAGAATTGTGAATTAAGTTAAAACCAATGTTTGATAAGGTTGACCAAACGGCTTTTGTATGTCGGATTTGTTTGTTAGAGCTGTCATTTCATGTTTGTGTTTATTTTGTTCGCCTCTTCATGTGTTAACATTTTGCAAACCCTCCCATTAAATCACCTGCTTAAAAATATCCATAAACATGAATGCAGACCTCTTACAGAGAAGTGTTCAGAAGCAATAACAGTATTAGTATATGACATTACCCAAGCTCTGTTATTGTTGTCACAATAAAGACTGGAATCAAACTCATGTTTTCATTGCTCCTGGGTTTTTTGTTTTGTTGTGTTTTTGTTTTTTTTAATCTGTTGCATTTCCCACCCCTCTCACCCAACTAAACCTCCAAATTTTGCTTTTACTTTTCATTATGGTCATTGTCCAACGCCCTGCTATTGCTGTAATTTGCTAACTCAACCATGAAGCAAAAAAAAGATTGTTCCGATCTCTTCTATCACAAACATGTTTGGTTTGACAACTTTTGTGGCAAAGTAAAATTTTCAAGTCCATCTTAGTGTGTTTTGGAGATTAGCATGTGTAGCTGTTAGTGCTGAGCAGTTTTGTCTGTGTGTTGTCAGTAGGGCAGAAAGCCCCCACTTCTATAACGGTGACACTTCGAGGAGGGCAGCCGAGTAGAGTGGGATCTGTCAGCCAAGTTGGTGAGGTTGTGACTCCGGCTCGTACCCATGAGCCCAAGGTGTGTCTCATTTAAGTGTCTAAATAGGCACATTTCACTTGCAACCTTTTAATTATTTACTTACCTCTAAAGTGACAGCACATGTTGGTGTATTCAATAATGAATAAAAAGTAAGTCTAGAGTGTAATCCTCCACCATTGCAATTAATGCACAAGTTATACACAATGATGCATGTACTGAGCGGATTTGGGTTTTTTGTTGTTTAAAATGACACTGGCGATGAAATGTGAATGTGGTCTATGGCTTTTGCTTTATTTATTTAAAGAGTTTGTTTTATAGCACAGCTTTTTTTCTTAGTAGCCCACTTATTTTAGAGTCACAAGTATTTGGAGTAAAAATGACTTCCTCAGTTCAGTATTAATGTGTGTAAATAGGAGGCTGTGTACAAAAGGAAGCTGCATCTCTGAAAATATACTGATATGGCTAAAAATAAACTCACACTATTAAAGATACTGTTTGCACTGAAGTTGTCAGTCTGTTTTAGAGCCAAGAAAGTGCTTCAGACGTCAAGCATTTCTTTGTTCTTAAGACGTTAAAATATAAATAGGATTATTATTACATTTCCTGAACTTTGAGTTAATTTCGCTGTGCCCTTTTTCCAGCAGTGAAAATCTGAGCTCACAGTTTCCATGTGATGATACACCTGATGTAAGCTGGTGTTGTGCCAGAGGCATCTGGGAGCCACAGCCCGCTGAGCAGACTGTACCCTCCCTGTAATGATGTATACACCACTCCACAGCGCGCAGAACACCTGCCTCACATCCTCCAGAGGGCTCCCCAGTCGAGATGGTTGGAAATGGCCAGGCATTCGCTGCCAGTTGTGGCTAAGCCGCTACCTTGCTTAACCTCTGTGTACAGATGGGAAGCACTGACTCTGCCAGCGCTGCAATGGTGGACCTCGTGCTACAGTCTCTTCCTACACCTTTAACTTCAATGGAGCAAATTCTGACACCCAGATATACAGCATGACCACATATTATCCTCTAGGGAAGAAATTATATCATGAGGATAAACTGCAACCTCCCCGGACTGTGACAATACCACTGTTAAAGGACAGATGTTCAACATACATCAATTATTTCATCAATTATAAAAAGACAAAAAGTGTACATTAAATTTAAATCCCTTTGTCACCATGTCTGCTATAATATTTATCATAGTCCTAGATAAGTATGATTAAGAGGAATGTCAGTTTGAGTGTAGAGCATTTTGATATCACAGCTGGATGTTCCTATGTATCCCGATATTTGTGAGATTACTAAATTTGAATATTAGTCACTGTTTGGATATTATTTATCACAATAATTATATCATCATTAGAATAATTTGTCATAATCGTTTAGTGTAGTAGCTTATCGTGTAACAGTTTACGTAACTACGAGAAAGAACTTCACTATACGATATGCCTAAAATGAAGTAGAGTAAGAACTACATTTCAGAGCTAATTAAATGTCAGTGTTGGTCATAATCATGTGATCACAGAAGCTACAGTATATTGTCACAACTTCCCGATGTTTACTGTGCAATGCTCAAGTTGAATAATATGTACTATGCACACAAAAGCTGCAATACATGAGCAGTTCATGTCTGTCAGCATTTATGATAAACAATATTCATTATGTTTCCTCTCTAACCTCATGTTCCATAGTCTAACTTTAAGGCAATATTCCCCATGTGCACTGCTGTCACTTCACTGTATATGGACTTTATGTTTGAAATTACCACAGTAAAAAAAACTGATTTGTCAAAAGACAAAACTGTGTTCCCTGTTGCTAATCTAAATATTTAGTTCTGTGTGTTCAACACTTGTAGCATTGAGCAAGCTGAGAAACTCCTCTCATTCAGAATATAATGAAGGAGATTACTCTCATGCATGATTGTTATACTGATGTGTTTACAGCAGCAGCATAAATACAGCCCCCTCATCTCAGCAGACATCCTGTCTTAAATTCCACTCATAGGCAGCAGTCAGATAAGATAAAGAGAGGAGTGTGTCGCTTTCCTCTTACATAAGCCAAGCTTTGTATGTAATAGGCAGGGAAGGGATAACTGATGCCAGTCATACAGAGAACAACAGAGCTGCTGGTATAACCTCCCATCATCAGCACCAGTGCAATCTATCTGAGGTCTCTGTCCATCCAATCTCATCTACAGCTCAGTTTTTGTTATTTTCTCCAGAAAAGAGTTTGATGTGTGTGAAATCCAATGAGATTGGGAAGAGTATTTCATCTTAGTGAAGTGATCTTCACTGAGACATGGTGTCGTTTCTCTATCCGATTATAAAGACCACTACTAGTCTTTTAGGTGAAGGAGCCTAAAAGTAGGACCATAAGCTTTAACTGTGATGTGTATTGAATATACTTTAGACTGTGCAGTGTTGATGCCAGTCATATCCTTTACAAGTCAGATGAAATGTGATATGCAGGTTTGTGCTTTTACATTAAACTAGAAATAACTTGAACATTGAATGGTATAAAAAAACAATAACTAGTTCGTATACTTTACCCTGTTTATGTATATCTGTACATACTTTAACAACAAGAACAAAAGAAAATCAGAAAGTTACGGAAAGATGAAAAACGAGAGTCCGTGATTAATTGTATATAATTAATGTTATAAATAAACGCAGGCTACAGCTTCAGGTGAGCAGTCTGTAGTTAGATTTGCAATCTGAGGCATCACCGCCAGAGAATTAAATAAATTAATAAAGCAACGAACTTTTTTTCAGACTAAATGATATCCCGGAGTACGTACCCACCTTCTGTTTACTTACTGTCCATTTTTGTAATGTCGCGTGAATTACCGACAGGCGGCGCTGTAATCACCTCAACGTGCTCGTGACTCCTCGTATGTAAGTAAAGCCTGTCCCAGTGATTGGTCAAGCACAGTCTGTTTGTTTTTAACGTGCCCGCGTGTGTTTGTGATAGCGCGAGGGGGTGGCTGGAGCCGAGTGCGCACGTGAGAATAATTGCGCGTACGTAAGAAATGCGCGTTTACGTGCTTCTGCGTGGAGGTTACGTGCGCTCGTGTCTGTGTTGCAGGCAAAAAAGAAAACAAGGTGAGGAGGGTGTTTGAGTATACAACTTTAAATTAAAGTATAAAATGATACGGAAGGTAATAGGACCCAGGCTTGTCAGGCCAGTACAGTTTAATTTAAACTTTTATAAATAAAACAAGAGCCACAATTAAACGCCCATTTTTAAACAAACTTTTCCCCCAGAGAGCTAAATGTGATCTCTTTACTTTGGGCGATTTAATATTGAATTAATACCTATCAGCACTACAAACAGGGGACTGTGGGGGCAGCAGAGGGGAAATTATCACAACAATTTCCATTCTTCACAAAGACATAATGTTACAGTGAACCAAACTATAGCCCCTCATAAGCTCCTCATGGACCCCTGATGGACCGACTAGGGAGCAATAAAAATGCGCACGGGCATCACCGAGTAAAGGGCAGTTTTTCACCGCCCCTGTGGAGCTGCCATATCATCAAAGTTTCTCAGGCAGTACTTGCACTAGCCCGGAGCTCCGGCTGGAGGAGAGAAATCACTGCCCCCAGAGCCAAGAAGACACCGGAGAGAGGCTGGATTTAAAACCCGCCCTCCGGAGGGATCTCGTTTCCCCCAAAAACCTCCCATTTTTTTCTCTCTCTCTCTCTTTCTCACTCACTCTTCTTCTTCTCTCTCTCTTTCCCTCTGTCCCTCTCTCGTCCCTCTCTCTTCCTTTACCTTTATCCCTCGCTTTTCGCCGTTTCCCCCACCACAATCATGGATCTCACGGCGAGATGGTTGTTTCTACTGTCCTGTCTCGGCGTGATATTGGCGATCGATTTAGAAGCGATTGATCCCGGCTACTATGTGGAGCCCACTGCCACATCAGAGGCGATCGACTATAAGGATCCCTGTAAAGCTGGTGAGATTTTTTCCCCCTCTTTTTTTTTTTTTTTTTGGTTGTACGCTGTGTGATTTACCTTATTTATGTGGAGGTAGAAACATGCCACGAATCTGTTTGTTGAGCTCGCATAGATCAGCCACAGGAACGCTTTGGGAGAGATGACAGTAGTGGATGTAGTTTTTAAAAGGCTTGAGAGAACACAATGTGCATTTGTTTTGTACTGAGTGACATAGTTTCTGCAGTTTGAAACATTTGAAGCACACACACTCAGTCGCCCTAGAATAACCCAGCTCGGAGAGTGACTGCAAGGATTGTAAGAATGAAAATAAAAGAGGATGAGTCTCTGAATACATTCCCCGAGACATGAAAAGTTTTGGCTTAAGTGCTTGTTGAAAAGTTCCAGCCTGCTGTTTGCGGCAAATGCACTTTTATTCCTCCAAATGTGATCATGTAGCTCCCGCAGGCTGTCTGCTGTGTATTATTAAAAAGTCTGAGCTGCTGGGAAAACAAACGATTTCTGCACTTTGAATTTAAGACTCCTGCTCCCTTTCTGTTTTTTCTTTCTTTCTTTTTTTGTCACTGCACAAATAGTCTTTTTTGTTTTGTTTTTTTTCCTTCGGCTGTTCACACGGCCACTAAAACAAAGTGGAGGAGGGGAGAGAGCAGAGTACAGTGGAGCTTAGAAATTATGCACACATAATTCTGCTGGCGGTTGTCTTATGGCTCAAAGTATAAATATGTCTGCTTCTTTTCTTCTGTGGAGAGACCTGCATATTTTCCTATTATTTGGCCAAAGCATATCAGACTTGTCATTGTAATCTTTTTTTTTTTCTATACTGTGAACTCACTGTCTTGCCAAATCCCTTTGGGGGAGTTTGAACAGATTGTGTTTTCCATCTGGTGAAAGTATTCAGGTTACAGATACAGAGAGTTGGCTTCAGTCAAAATGACCTCTAAAGTCCTGGAAGTGCACAGTGATTTGGCATTTGACAATTTCTGATGTGGCAGCCGATTACAAAAAAGACAATTCCGCCCTCCTGCTCTCGGCTACCCATCTATCTGTTTTCTTCATCTTTCCCCTGAGAAGATTAATCAGCGCAGAGGGAGACGTAAAGATGGTTATTTAGGAGTGTGGTGGCTTCACATAAACATGACAGAAGGTCAGGCTGCAGATGAACCATGTCCCATGTACAAGTGGGTGAAGATGTTGCTTCCTGTTTTTGTTTCGCTGTTTACACTGAGTCATTCAAGTGTTCATACCAGATTGTTTTGCATCATTTGAATGGATTTACTGCACATTGACGTGGTGTTCAGTTGACCTCCTCACGACTCGAAAGGTGTTGACGAATTTAACGGAAATGTCTCAACGGGGACATTCGCGCTTGAAAATCCCCAGTCCTGATTGGTGCTTGTCTTGTCCGTCTGTGAGGATGTTATCATTATTAGAGATCCAGCTTGAAGTGTCATTTGAGTAAAGCAGACTTTTGTTTATGGTCTCCTCTGGGCAGACAGGTGGTTGGGAGACGGTCACAAGTACGAACTCCCACTCTCGTAACCCTCCCAGTCTCAAGCTCTTCCAACACCCACCTGCTTTT
Source organism: Toxotes lorentzi (assembly GCA_037833715.1). NCBI lineage: Eukaryota > Metazoa > Chordata > Actinopteri > Toxotidae > Toxotes > Toxotes lorentzi. Next base: position 16,700,164 of record JBBMJY010000024.1, on the reverse strand, counting down.
CTCCTTCCTACTTAAGCAGCATAATGTCCAAGATCTCTCAGCGCTCCCTTTTACTCCTCACTCCTCCTCACTCAGTCGATACACCAGAGACAAAAATTTCCACTATAGTCGACTCCATGCTAGCGTCTGTAGACCCTAGGATAGAGCTGATATTTCGTGGATTATTGATTTCCTCTCTTTTCTTTCTCCTCATTTTTCAATCACATCACCACACTGAGGTCTATTTGATCGCTTTCTGTGGCCTCGAGGTCAGCGTTTTTGTGTCATGCTGCTTCCGCTCAGGAAAATGCTTACAGCCGTGTGAAGTTTCGAGTGCAGCAGACAGGGGCACTGTGAGGAGAGGATTTCATGTTTGTCCTCTGTGGGGTTGTCCTTGCTTAACACTGTTCTTCGATGTTAGGGTTTTTACCACTTGATCAGAGGATACGTGTTTGAAACTGTTTTTCTCTGATGTTCTCTTGAAATTGAATGCAACAACTCGCATTCAGGTGTTTGTGAAAAACAAGGCGACTTGAGAATATTGTTGTCGCGCTCAGCTAATTTGTAATGGCTAATCAGTTGGCCAAGTGGTGACCATTTCATTTAAAAGGCACTGAGGGAGTTTTTCATTTCTTTCCACAACTCATGTGTGCCACTCCGCCCCAGTGCAGCCAAAAAAAAAAGAAAATCCTTTAAAAACGCTCACATTCACAAAACATGAAATTACTCATCGCTGAAACAGACATGATGGAAATGTGCATTGATTGGAGCGAGCAGTGCAATAACACTGAAGTAATGCCATCTATTTAGGAAGTTAACCAGTGGAAAATTCCTTAGTTTGCAGAACGCCAAACTTGGCAGCATCCCAGGAAGTCATTTAAGACTAACAACCCACTGAGATTAGATCCACTCATTTTCAAAATGAAAAATGGATGAGAACCAGTCACGCTCATTGTCTTCTCTGCTTAAATTATAATCACGAAAGAAGTCACTGGTCCGACGTGTACGTATGCATTAATTCATGAAACAGACATCTTAATCTACCATAGGCTTCTGTGACAGCACTGTCTGTCTGTCTGTGCAGTCTGTTGAGTGAGTTCAAGCTTTGGTTAAAGGCTTTTACGTTTGAGCTCCTGTGCTGTTGTGGCCTCAACTGCAGACAGGGCAACCTGAACACACCCTTCTTCTGTTGTCCTCTCTTATGCAAGTGCTTTTCTCGTCTCCCTGGGCCCCTAGCTCTCTCCTCAGACTGGCTCAAGCACTTCACACAGACTGTAGGTCATTCACCTTGTGCCAAGGGGAAGCACGGCTGCAAGGTGGAGGGGCAGGCCAGTCACTCTGTGCCGCACCAGACCAGGTGAGGTGAGGGCAGGCCATTCACGAGAGGGCTTGGCAGGTAATCCCCAGTCTGCTTGCTGCCTCTGAAGAATTTGTTGCTGTCAACACAGACTTGACTTTGATTTGGTCATTTCAAAAACAAGAGCTGGATTCTTTTGGATTACAATGTTTTACATCTCTTACTTGTTCGCTGAGGCGTCACCCACTTGCTGTTTAGAAAAGCCACGCTGACATACTACATTATAATTACTCATCAGATGGTCACGTGTCAGCCATGAGAGACTTATAATATGACGTTAAGACGTAAAACTACCTTCTGTTAAAAAGCACCAAAATGAATTTGTTAACATTAAGTTGACCTGGACCAGTGGATTGTGTTGACCAGGTTTTCTGTGAATCGCCTCCTTTCACCAAATTGTAAAGTTTGGTTTTGTTTGTATCTTTGGGTTTTGTTCATCTTGAGCCTCAGCTCAAAACAGATGACGCTCGTTATCCAGCTCCTTCCCTCAGTCCTGCTCCGGCAAATGTGATGGGCCTGTTGAACTTCATGATTGGGCCTTCAAGCAACACTTAAGCAGATGCTTTTCTTTTATCATGGAATGCAGGCCGCTTAGCCGAGCCCACACTGGGTGTTTTTTTTTCTTCTTCTTACATTACAGGACCCCTGCCACTTCTCTCTCTGCAGGGTTCGGGTGATTAGGGAGCCGATCTATTGGCACGATCTTGGTGCATTAGTTGGAACAATATGTTTGTCGTCAAAGCTTAGTAATAACTAATCTTGCATTACATTAATACCAAGTCTGGGTATGGGGCCTAAGTAACAACAAATGCATTGGGAGAGAGCTCATTTGAATGGCTCAAAGGATGCCCAATTAGCCCGTAATAATGAGCAGCTTAGCAGTCACTTTTCCATTATTCACAGTGTTTTTTTCTAAATAATTCATCAGTGCTAAGTTGCTGTTCATCTGGAAGAACTGTTTTTCTCTTCCCTCCACCTGTAGTGAATACATAAGGTGTTTTCTTCAGCTGCAGATAGCTATTATTTATGGAAAGTGTTGAGGGTTGAAGATATCTTCCAGATTTAGTTCATCCACAAACCCATTTAAACTTTGCTTTGGACATCTGTTCTGAGAAAACCTGCTCTGTCCTCACGCCAGACTGTGTGCTTATGTGTTAGTCTTCTGTCTAAACCAAAAATATGAAGTCTGGATGGTCAAAGTAAGTTTTGTCAAAGGCGAAAATCCCAGCCGTGTGGCAATGAATTATTCATCTATGTAAGGATCGCAAACACTGTGTATCGTTGACATTAAAATAGACAAATGGCTGGCGAGCTGATGAGTCACTGGAAGGGGTTCGACTGGCAGTAGGGTATATCAGTAATCAGTGGTAGAGATGAGCCGGGAAATCCAATCTGCTAATGGGCTTGGTGGAGTGTGAAATGTTAAAAGGGTGGCAGTCTCTTGCTGTGTGCCCTTTGCAGCTGAAGCTGCTCTCATCTTGTCAGTAAGAACGAAGCTGTGGTGTGGTGACAGTAACTCGGTCTTGATCAGCTGTGGCTGATGAGACTTCAGGCTTTTTATTGGAAAATAATTACTCAAATCTCAGGCTATAGCTTGGGACGTTGCTTTCTGATTATACCTTAGTTACCTTTTTTTTTCTTTTTAAATGAGCCGAGTGTCGATACACTGACTTTTTTTTCTCTTTCTCTTTCTTTATTTTTATTGGAAAATAATTACTCAAATCTCAGGCTATAGCTTGGGACGTTGCTTTCTGATTATACCTTAGTTACCTTTTTTTTTCTTTTTAAATGAGCCGAGTGTCGATACACTGACTTTTTTTTCTCTTTCTTCTGCCTTGGGCTCAAATTGCAGTGTTAGGAAATGTCAAGGTAAGCGTTTGCTGAAGAAACAGCTGGTGTTGTTTTTACAGAGGAGAAAGGTACCATATTTACATAACAACAGTCCTGCACAATACAATTCATCATTCCTTAGTTAGGATTATGCGTTTTTTTTTCTCCTTCTTAGAAACAGTTTGTCTAAGTATTCATGTTTGCTACCTTTCTACCGTTTTCTCTGCAGTTTTAAACACACAGTGTCTGAAGGGACAATAGCTACACCGGTTAGCATTTGGTGGAAAGGGCTGGTACCGAATAAAACCTGAAAAGTGATACTTACACTGTCATCAGATAGTAATCTCCTTAACGCAATACACTACTGGCCTCTATTGGAATTCAAATGCTGCGTTTGTTACCAAACACAGGCTGTGAAAGGCGGTGCCAGGGTATTGTGATGCATTCCAGGCTTACATGTTGGCTGGGCTTTCTCATCCCTCATCTTTAGGTCTTGTGTGGGGAAAGACTGTCTAAATGTCTCTGTAAGCACAGTTAGGAGTAAACCGTGGCCTTGCAGTAGAGCTGGTAAATATAGGCTGGTGTTAGTATCTGTATAGGCTTAGTATTGATGTTTGTGCATGTTTCAGTGGCAGATGTCGTGGTCTGGTATTCACGGAAGGAGATTTATGGGAATAGTCCTGGAGTATTTGACACCACAGAGGTCGAGGCTAGGGCATTACACGAATCAATGGGATTAATTTGATTGAGATCTCATGTGTAATCTGACTGGATACACTGATTGATGGGGGGCAGTCTGAGATGAGAAGGATTATAATGGTTTAGATTAACTAAAAAAAATTTCAATGGTGGGGAGAGGGCGGACTTTATCACACGTCAAATTTATTCAATCCAACATTTCATCCATCTCTTGTCAAATATTCAATTTAGTCACATTACTTTGTGTAATATACACAGATAAATGTCTTTTTTTTTGTTGTTGTTGTTGTTGTTGTTTTTGGCTAAAAAGAGATGTGTGAGGTAGAGCAGCAACTAAAAACCCCACTACTAATACCTAACTTTTCTGCATAGATGTTAATATTACCACTGCAGCTGTTGTCATTTAGGTAATGAATAATGTTTGGAGAGATGCCGCACTCTACTCTGTGGTGATCACTTGCCATCTGCCACATTCACCGGGCCCTAATCTACAGTACAACACCCGTCTCACTGTGTTTGGACTTTATATCATCACAGCGCTGTGGATCTAGATGAGTTTATCACCTTTCTCCATAGCCTGTCCTCAATCCCAGCCCAGAGTTGTGTACAAAAGATTCCTAAAACGTGTGTCTGTGGATAATTAAAGCCAGGAGACAAGGGGATTAATTCACAATCCCTGCGAGTCTTTCCATAAACCTGCAACAGCGTCTCCAGGACAACTGCTGCGCCCGGGGGAAATGAGTCCTAATGCCGCCGGGCTGTGCATTTGCTCACTTCAATCTCCACTGCTGTCTGAGAACAATGACACTGCGGATTAACCGGCCTGTCTCCATCACAGTGGTGGGACTCAGCCATGGGCAGAGAGCACAGTCCTCTGTGAACCTCTTGGGGGTGGGAGAAAGCCTGCACCTCGTTATTTAGTCACGGCCTGCACATAACACTTCTAATATGGTGCAAATTGACACTACATGTGAAAAGAAATGTCCTCTGATTGTTGTTTAGTTTTTCTCAGTCAATATGGAGTGGAAAAGAGTCTCTGACAATTGTTCTGGAAATGGCCTTATATGACAGCAACTTGGAATTAATTGTTCAAGTACTGCCTGTTCTCTTCAGCGCTCAGCCAGTTCTGGGAATCAAATAAAAAATGTGACGATAAAAGAGAAAAATGTCCTTCTGTAGTCTGTCTATCTGTCCTATACTGCACGACATCTGGTAGCTTCCTCTTATCAGTGGTGTTTTTGGCATGGGCTGTCACTATGGCTGCTGATTGCGAGTAGTCTGTTTTGTCTCTCGTGGATTTGGTCGGGGCGAATAAGTGTTTTTTGCAGGCACAAATTAGAGGAACCCTTTGACCTCTGGAATTTAAACCTGTCCTCTGTGCGTGCCCGGTCTTGCCGGCAGTGATCTACACCTTTCCTTATTGCTGTCATTAGCCTCTAAACCCAAACACGGTCGTTCTGCTGTGTGTCCTTCACAACCTGCAGGGTGGAAGACTGGCTTGCATCCACCAAATCCAAATCCAGATTGTTTCAATAATGCTCCTCTGGTGAACAGGGACACGAGCCAAGTGTTTTTTTTTTTTTATCTTTTTTTCTATTGTGCTTTTCATCCCTTTCTCTCTTATCTCAGTCCTCTGTCAAACTTCTATAGAAGTGCAGGAGATAAAAAAAAAACGTTCCTGTGTATGCTTTTGCTGTGTGCTAAAAAAATTTTTCAAAAAGATACATATGAGCTTCCTCAAAACTAACTACACAAAATTAATTTTCTTGGGTTATTTCACGGCAAGCGAAGGTTGTATCGTAGTGACACACTGAAGATTTACTGATTCGAACTTTCGGCAAACACAGCCACTGTAAATTGCTCTCATTAACTGTATAGTTCAGTGGTTCTCCTGGCTTCTTATCCTTCAGGGTTGCTCTCCCCTCCACCACACTAACCTCCGAACACACATCCAGAAGGCTGTCATTTTCTTTTTGCTCCACATCTGCCTTTCCTATTCAGAGCTGCGGTGTGGGCAGAGGGGATATGCCTTCTTCCTCTCTTCCCTTCCAGTCTCTTTGTCGTCTACTGTTCAGACATGGGTCACAGTGCCACAATGCGCCCCCCCCTCCATCACCTCCAACAGCTCCCCCACCTCCTCTCCCCCCAACTCCAGCACACAAGCCGGGCCATAAATTCTGGAAATGTGCTGGTGTTAAAAGCCTGTAAAACTGAGCGCCCTGTCTCTGCGGAGAGGACTCCCAGCTTATCACACAGAAATGGGGCATTTAGTAAGGAATTCCATAAAGCACATTCCTCATAAAGTGGGACTGGTTATTTTTCCCTCTCCTTGGCCTCATTAAAGAGCTATTACTTGTTCAAGGTGCCCCACATTACTCCACCAAGACAGCGTCAGTGTCTCACTGTATCATATCTGAAAGCTCTCATTAGCTATCCAAGGGTGTCAAAGCACACAGTGTAAGTTTTGTTTTTTAGTAACATCTGGACTCAACTTGGTTCAATTAACCATGTCAACGGTTTTGGTTTCTTAGTTCATGCTCCCTCTTCATTGCATGAACCTTCACGAGCCATGTGCAATAGGCTGCTTACATTTGTATCCTGTAATTTGGAGTCGAGACAATGTGGCCTTTCCTGTTATCCAAACAGATATGGCTGTTTCACATCTCTATTTCTGTTTCACCGCAACGAAACGGTAAACAGAACAGAGTCAATAAAGGAACAAAGTATATATTTTTATATGTATGTGCTATGCACTCTAGGCCTTCCTCGGGTGCTTTGACTGGGCCTCCATGCAGCCTACTCAGTCTGAGCAGCAGGAAAAGCTTGAGGCTACTGGGCGGCGCAAAGCGATGCATATAGTGGAATTGCCTTACATGTCGTCTGACCTGCGCCATCTTTGTTTGTCTGTTTCAGCTGCCTTTCTGGGTGACATCGCTTTGGATGAGGAGGACCTGCGGTCGTTTAAAGTGGACAGAATAATAGATTTGGCCCAGAGAACCGTCCAGATGGTCAATCACACAGATACAGGTAATAGCAGAACAGGAACCACTTCTTCAAACATTACAACTTGAGGTGATTCATCATTGGAACACTGGAGCTAAGTGTTCAATAATTATATACAAGGACATTTTTTTCTCTCTAACACTTCAACTGTCAAACCACTCAGATCCTCTCCAGCTGATCAGCAGTAACACCTGTCTAATATCAGCTTTGTGTTTTTCATGAGCTCTCTTTGAATGTTTATCTCCACAACTATCATGTTATCACCACACATTGCTACACCTGTATCTCTGCGTTGAACAGTAATTGCTGGGCTTTGTCAGGGGCAGTGTTGTTCTTAAAATGAAAGACTATTTAAGCAACAGCTGTGAGTCAACAGGGGCCGATAGGCTCCGCAATCCCCTAAACTATAGGTGAACGTGACCCAACAAGTATGTGCAGGTTGCTGTCTGTGCTTGAACGGTATCACTTTGCTGTTTTCCTCTTGAGTTAATGAGCACGTTGAGGAAAAGAGACATTTTGCCGGATTAAAAATACAGTTCAACTGGTCTTAAAATATCTACCAAGCAAGATTGATTTTCAGACTAAATAGTAACCTCTGAGGCAGGGAGTGAAGAGGAGACTCGTGGCTAAGGACTGCAACAGAGACAGACTGTGTGTACACACTCATCTCTGAATATTCATTTGTCCACTTGAGCAGGTTAGTCACAGCACATCTAATTGTTGCGTAGTGAAAAGGCCACTCTAGTGTTCAAAATGAAAAACACTGTCAGTATAGCGATATTACATAAGACTGTTCTTTAAAACCAAATGAAGCACGTTTGCAGCATTTATTACTAGTTCTGTTTTGTTCCCATGTAGCTTCCCTAAGGTTGCACAGACAGTCTTTCACCACAGAATATGTACCAGATCATCTCATACAGGTGCGGCTCCTAATTAGCAGTAAAGATAACCTTTACACATAGTTGTTTTCTCTTTATTAGGCCACCATGAATGTCTGAGGGGCCAAAAATCAATTAAATTTCCCAAGAGTCAAACATTTCAGTCAGCACATTACGTATCTTAAAGAAAAGTCAAGTTTCATAACAAATCAGTCCAAAAAGTGGAGAGTAGAATAATATATATTTTTTTACACCTTCCACTCTTTCATTAGTTCTCAGTATTTGCACATCATTCAGAAGTGTTGATTATCAAACACATCACCCGTATTTATGGAAACAACTCAAATCACAATTTTAATTAATTTCATTTGGTGCCAAAGAATCCAGTTTGTGGATCTCAAACATTTCTCAACACAAGTTTAGTCTGTCGCCTTCTCTCTCTGGGCAATGAACTCGCATGCCCTACATAAACCAGAGAGCAGGGACATTGGGTTAAATAAATAACATGATTCCAAGAACAAGTATTAAAACCTTTTAATGCTTAAAAAAACAAAAAAACTTGATTGTGTAACTATGAATGAAGATGGTGGATTTAATCATATTATTGTAATTAACATATCTTCCTCAATTTTTGTCTCCCCAGCAGTCTTTCTTATCAGTTAGCTGAGCAGATTTGGCTGTTATCAGACTTTTCCTCAACACGTGCACAAGTGTACGTGCTAATTGATCTCGCCAGGCTGCTAAGATTTACTCCTGCAGACTGATATTCAACAGAACACATTGTTCCAGCAAACTAAAAGACTTGCTGCAAACGATGTCCTTATTAATTAATCAAATTTAGTAAGAAAAGATGAGGGCTTGTAGTCGCACAGCTTCGAGTATTGTTATAGAACAACAGCCATTGTGCAGGATGTGTTGAAACCAGATGTTCTTGTTTTTGTTTCTCCAGCGATACTTGTAGTGTAAAGAACAATTTTATTGTGAGAACAAAAAAAATTCAACTTGTGGCCTTCATCGGGGTCATCCAGGTGGTGTCTGTTCTTTACATGGTGAGTGTTGCTGAAGTTTCGACCCATTCGGACTATTTCCCTTCTTCATACAACATTGAAGAAGGTGATGTGCCAGAAGTCCCTACTCCACTGTTTCCACAGCAACCACTTAAAACCATCACAATGGATAGATTTCAACATGTTAATATATTGTTAGATTAACATTTTTATAAATCCTGAACCAGCCACAGACATCAGTGTTCAATGGGGATTCAGCAAAAGTTAAATACAGTAGTCAAACAACTTTGGCCAAAAATTAAGAAACTGAGTAAAATCAGCTGTTGGAGTCTGTCTGGAAAGAAAACCTGCAGTGTCCTTAACTGTACATCTGATATCTTCAGCATCAACATACCCATCAAATTCACACACTGCATAAATGTAAGGATCTTTTTCGGCAGTTCTCACTGTCCTGCTGAGAGTTACTGTTCCTTCTTGTAAGGAAAGGATTCACTTCTGCTTTTTTAACAAAGGGTATATTTTTGTGTGATGTTGTAACATTGCATATGTAATCAAATTCTCAGAAGTATATAACTATTATTTCTGGGTGTGATTACGATGACACATTGTTTGACAGTGTCTTGCTATTTCTCCATGTGTCCTGTTGAATTAGATTGTCTAGAATCTAAATGTTTGTTTGACATTTTAACTTGATATTAGATAATGAAAACACATTATTATAAGTCCTCTGTCTTTTTGGGTCAGTTAAATTATTGTTCTAATGACACAGAACATAAGATGCCAATCAAACCAAAGTAATACTTTCATTGGACACTTATTGCAGACTTTCATTTGACTGTTCAAATTGGTGATACCAGATGCAGTTTTCTCTACATTTGCTTCACTTTAAGTCACACTTCTTCTGTGGCATAATGAAGTACAGTAGAGTGATTGTGCTATATGTGGTTCACATATGGATGTTTCTTATTATAATCAGCAGGTTTAGGTGGGAGCTCAGTCTCCATGGTTACTCTGCATTTATGGGTGTTTGGTGAAATTAATTTGAAAGAAGAAAGAATTCAGTTTCCATAAAATCCATTTGTGCAAAACAAGAGGAACAATGCTGTTTGAACTAATGTCTCTTTGAGGAAGTAAATGTAATTTCCTAAACGAGAAATGATAATTGGAAATTCTGAATGGCATCAAATGTTGAATTATGTCCTCATTTGTCACCCGAGCAACTATCCAAAGGTACAGCATGTTTGCTCTTTATACAGATGTTGGAGAAACGTTTGTTCTGTCAGACCCAGAAATGTACTGAATATGTTATCTTGTTGTTTTTGCTGTCTTGATTCGAAACGCTCAGGATCAACCAATCAGAGTAGCCAAAATAGGCAAGGCTCACGACGCAGGAAAAGAGCCGCCACCTCCAGACCTGAGCGTGTTTGGCCTGAAGGTGTCATCCCCTATGTCATCAGTGGTAACTTTAGTGGTAAGTAACAATGATTTACTGATCCTCTTTCTAAGGAATAAATTCACACATGCATGTGTGTGTGTGTGTGTGTGTGTGTGTGTGTGTGTGTGTGTGTGTGTGTGTGTGTGTGTGTGTGTGTGTGTGTGTAAATTCCCAGAACTATAAAACTTCATTCCTGGATGTGAATAAAATTACAAGAACACAACATGTTGGTGATGTCTTGCTTCTGTGATTCACCAGAACCAAAAACACTAGATCTTGGTAAAGAAATAAGTTGTTGAGGTGTCATTTTTAGCTGAGAATAATTCCTAATTCCTCAAAATAAACAGAGAAATAAAGGAATACACTGCTGTTACGTCATCTAGTCATGTCTCTATCAAAATGTCATCTTTACTGTATGGGAGTTCTGCAGGGTTAAATAAAAACAAAATAAGCAGTGCAATGTTCATATAATAAACATAAGATGAAGAAACCTTGTAAATATTATTATTCAAAATGTGTCCTTTATGATGGTTAACAAGGTGAACAGCTTATTTTTTATCTTGTTTATCTTGTGTTCAACTTTACTTCTGGCAATATCCATCTCTACCCAGCTGAAACGTCTTCAAGCTGTTACCAGCTGTCCGCTTATCTATTCAGCTCCCTTTTTCTATATAATGCTGTGTGTTAGAGGCTGTTTTTGTCAGCTCCACTGATCCCACCCTCTCTATCATCCCATTCAGGCAGCCAGCGGGCCATATTCCGCCAAGCCATGCGGCACTGGGAGAAGCACACCTGTGTGACCTTTATTGAGAGGACGCAGGAGGAGAGCTATATTGTCTTCACCTACCGACCATGTGGGTGAGTCAGTGGGGTTTTTTGCTCCCATGTGATGGAACTGAACAATGGTCACCCTCTGTCGAGCCTTCGTTGTCTGCAGCTAATTATTTAGCTTAGTAGTTTCCCTTGCCTCCTTCTCAGCAGCCTTTCACCATTGTTCATCCTCTCTGTTTTCACAGTCTCTGTGTGAGTTGTTATTTCAGTTCCCTACCAGTCCTATAAGAGAGTGCCATTCAGCGGACAGGAATGTTTCCTGTGTCTCATCATCACTCACTGAGCACTTGTGTCATACATGGTGTACAGAACTGCACCCAAGGGAGAGACTTCCTCAGCCTCTCCACAACCCTATTTACGTCACTGCACTGAAGTTAAATTCAGTGTCCACTCAGCGTTTCTCCTTAAACACATGGGAAGTGCTCGTTGTGGCTCTTGTTGTTGTTGCTAAGCGACTATTGACAACTTCTTTGAACGTGCGGTGGGCTCTTTTCTTTAATTATGAAATGTTTTTAGTTTAAAACACTTAATGCTTTTGGGAACGCAAACCAGTGCAACCTATTAATTTGGGATTTTGAGAAAAAGAGGCCAGAGATGTTAGGAGAGGTATTAGAGAGGTTCCCAGGGGACTCACAAATCTAAAATGTTCCCAGTTCCCATGTTTTCAGCCTCGCACAGATTTAGACCACAAGCTGGAAGCATTATGTCATTACACAAAATGTACCTGTCCCACTGATATGTATCATTTAATACAAACAGCTTAACAGAAAGCGGATGCAGCTCATGAAACACAACTTTTTTTCCAGCCAACTGTTGATAGCCATTTTTAGCCTGGTAACTGGCCTCTGGAGCGAAAGGGATGACATTATCCACGCAGGCAGCAGCGGTTAGCAGTGCGAACGCTTGACTCTGCTGCATATTCAGCAGGCCCCCATCTGTCCTGTGCAAAGTTCAAGGCGTGTCTCAGGAGAGCCTGGCTGGGCTAACAGTAATTAGAGAGCGGCTGTCTGGCCCACAGGGCCGTGATGTGTGTGCCCGTCCTGCAGACTCCCACACTGAACCTTTCATGTCACGCTGAGATGGAGCGCTGCAGTCAGCCAGCTTCCACCTTCACTCTCAGCATTTGCATTGGGAGATGGATGAATGAATGTCACTGCTGTATGTGTGGATGACGGGTTGCATGTACAGATCTCCTATAAAACAGACCAGAGGTTGTTGAGATGATGATGTTCTCATCACAAGCTTCATTATATACATACGGAACATGCAGAAATATAGTAGCTAGTAGACCTTATAGAGCCAGAGACACATTCCTTCTTATTCTCCCAGCGGAAACATGACTTTTTTTGGCCTCCTCCTGTAGTTTCCACTTGCATGTTAGTGATTTTTTTTTTTCATTTCCGAAAACATAAAGCCTAGTCACTATATTTTGGCTTTAGTAACACTGCCCCTCTGTATTTGCGTGTGTCTGGCTGCTGATTCATAGGTGCTGTTCCTATGTGGGTCGCCGTGGAGGAGGCCCCCAGGCCATATCCATCGGGAAAAACTGTGACAAGTTTGGCATTGTGGTGCACGAGCTGGGTCATGTGATTGGCTTCTGGCACGAACACACGCGGCCCGATCGAGACGAACACGTCAGCATTATCAGGGACAACATTCAACCAGGTAGGAACACAGGACTCGTAGCAGTCTCTCAGCAATAATGTTAGAGAGACACAGCAGGAGACAAAATAATGAAAGTCACATATTTGTACACACAGAGTCTGGGCTAAGATCTTAAAAATACACAAAAAAACAGCAGTGGGGAATACATTCATCTTCATCTTCCTGTAGGTTTCTGTGGAAAAGTGTTTTCGAGACACAAATAAACAGCTAATCATGACAGTCAGTCTCCAGGCCAACTTAAAATTAAACTGTAACAATCAGAAAAATATTATATATAAACATAAAAGTTAAACACTTTTTAATGCCTAAAACTTCACTAGCAAACTCGCTGTGTCTTGCGCTTACACAGGTGATTTGGTTAATTTGTATCTGTAGCAGAGCCGAACTGAATTCACCTTTGACATACATACATAAGGGTTCACAGTATGACTCAGCTTCATATTTCAGCTTTTCCCTTTTTCCTTTCACAGGACAAGAGTATAACTTCTTGAAGATGGAGCCAGGGGAGGTGGACTCTTTGGGAGAAGTCTATGACTTTGACAGTATCATGCACTATGCCAGGAATACATTCTCCAGGTAGGAGCCAAACCAAGTTCCACCCCATGCGCCCCAGACATGAAAACCAGCCTTAGATCGAGTCAGGCCAAACTGTTTCCCACTCTGCTGCGACCTTTTAACCCACCATCTTGTTTTCCTTTTTTTTTGGTCAGAGTCTTTTATGATTGTATAGATCTGTAATGCACCAGGTCTGTGTCTATGGACTGCTGCTAGAGTAATGTGGCTTAATTCCAAAGGCATGGGAAGAAGAAAGAATGAAACGCTTCATTCTCCCCAATAATAAATCACTGGAAAACTGACACGTAGCCTGAGGACAACAAGTTTTGAAAAGCCTCACTGTTACTTGTGTCTGTCTTAGATCTGAATTGTTTTCTCACTCTTTGAGTTCATGTACAAAGAGACAGAAACTGGTTTCTTGAGAGAAGGTGGGTTTTTAATGAGTCTTTAAGAAGTGGCTTCAACAAAAGCTCCTATTTTGAAACAAGGATTCTCCTCCTCTTGTCTAAGTTTCTTTTGGCTGGACTTTTTTTTTTTTTCAACAATCAATGGGGTGTGGGGCTTCAGGGAGACTGGAGGAGTACTAATGTAATGTTTAAGATTAAACTGCTTATTGCTGTATTGGGACCACTGAGGTTGAAAAACATAATACACTTGGTGCGTGAAGCAACTTGTAGGCAGAAAATCTGACGTCTTCAGTTCCATTTATTCTTCTTCCTTTAGGACCCAGAGTGAATCAGATTACATCTGTCTGTTTCATGTTTAGCTGAGTTGTTGCTTAATACTTTAGGTTGTACAATATCCTTTAGACTGAGCAGTGTTTTAAAATTATTGGGAAAGTACAGTGATTCATTTTTTTTTTCTTTAAGGTTAAAGCCATGTTTTTGTAGCCGTATTCAAAGTGTTTGTCTGGGATATGCCAGCTCCTTCCCACAGCCTGTTCAAATTAAAGCTCCTTTCCTCGATTCCTGCTGCTTTTTGCAGCAGCAGCAGTCCCAGCAGCAGTCCCAGTAAAGCAGCATCAGTCTTGGAGCTGAAAAAGACCAGAACCAGTAGCCCTGCTTTATCATAGCACCGTTTGTGTGCGCTACTTTCAAGGCTATGTGAAGCTCCTTGTAAAAATTCTGCTTCCATACCATGAACCACCTCATTATGCTCCTAAAGGTTCTTTGAAGAGGCTTTTATGATTAGGAGCATGATATTCACCCCGGGCTACTGCAGGGGCACAGATTTATTTCCGAGGTATCATCTGCAAAGCTTTTTAGCACCTTCATAGCACTCAGGTGTTATTATACAGGCCTTACTACTAATTGTCTTCTTTCCAAGCACAATTTAGGTCAACCCTTAATAATCACCTACATATGGTTGGAAATGGTGTAGTGGAAATTTTATTGTCTCAATTACTGTTCCGCTTACAAGGGAAGGAAAACTGTCTGCAATTTGCTAATGCTCCCCAGCCGCAGTAAATAGGTTCACATTAGTCTAAAGATGTGTATCATAGATTTTTGACAGTATATAAATAATAAATGGGCATGAAACTTTGCAGATCCGACTCGAACCACATTTGATACTGAATCTGTTGGATACTGGAAACATGCTGCGTGGATAAACTCCTGTTTGTAAAAGCGGGACTGTATATGTGTCATACTGAAAATGACTCTTAAATTTGTCGCCAGCTGACCTCATTCTGTTCTCCCTGTCGGATGCTACAGGCGGCCCTGCCAGATGTTGTGCTGTCACTCAGCACTACACGGGGGTATTGCGGCCCCAGAGGAACAACCTTACTAGGGAAAGCCACATGACAAACATTGATCAGTCTAAGCTTTTACTCTAGTCATCTCAGGCTGTGGTTAATTCGAAGTGTTATTTACCAGCTGGGTAACTGCAAAGCCAAAATAGATCTCTTGGGAGAAGTTGACTCAGATTCAGCTTCTGAGTCATCATTGTAATTACAAAAGCATCACTACACTCATTGCAAAGTGGCTTCTTGACAACCTGTCGATGTACAATAAATTATTTTGTAAGCTGTGACAACCAGACTTTACTTAAAGTCCTGTAAATGTTATGGTTACCTACTAATGCCATGTGCAGGACATGACTTCAGTTTTAGTTTTGTGTACCAAAGCTTCATTTTGACCCCTGCCACTATTGCATAGATAAACAAAATGAGAGAACCTTTGGTACAGCTGCAGGAACAGTCTCTCCAGCTATGTAGCGTTCTACCTATAACAGGAATAGTTTTGTCAGCCCTCAGTAACTCAGAGTGTGTGTAATGTGATCTCTGGGCACACGTAAGTCAAAGCAAAAAAAAACAAGTGAGCCCAGACTATGATCATTACTACCTCAAGTCTGATATGAGAACCAGCTGTTGGCCGTCCTTTTGTTCTTACTTGGTCCTCTATGTCAGCTGTATATAGATTTCTTTGTTTCTTTCCCAAATTTTCCACACCACCAGCTCTCCCATGTGCTGTGTTACTCTCAGTGTATGGGCCTCCTCGCAAATCCACTGCCATGCGTCAAACAGATTCTGGGAAGCAGAGAGGGAATCTTTGTCTAAACGGAGGCTGGGGCTGGGTGTAGGCCAATGTACAGAAATGCCTGGCTGCATCCAAACTTTAGGTCAAGAATGCTCTGCACACAGAATGGAGCTGAAATCGTGCACATTTATTTGTAGAATTTGATTTTGTTTGGTTTTAGTGGTAAATACTGTACAGGAAAACAGGAAAATAAGGGAAAGGAGAGGCGTAGAGTAACATCTGGTATGAAATAGAACACGAAACATTATACTCCAAAACTTCTTCTTCTTCATACAAATGACAGCCTCATCTATCTCGTAGACCTTTAGGTTTATAGGATCCTTTTGGTGACCTGAATAAAATCCATTGCAACTGATAATTTCTTTAAACTTGTGTTTGAGGATGACTTTATCTCATATTGGATTTTAGTCGGCTCACAGCTTAAAGACAGGATGTCAGTTTCATCATTCTTAGGTCAAGATTTAGACATAAGCTCATGATCTCGTAAATTCATGGTATGCATCACAGCTTGCTGCACAATGGAGCCCCAGAGACCTAAAGAATGTTTATGCCGGGTAATCCACCCTGTTCTGTTTTCTCTCCAGCTCCAGCTCTGTTGCTGTCCTAATTCTTGGAACTGTGTTGATCAATAAGACTGTTTAGATGTGAGAGGGGACTGGCTGCCACTACTGGGAAATGTTTCACAGAGTTGTATTAGCCGACAAGGGGCTCCTGTTAGCTTTGCACAAGTCATTCCAAGCACTTTTTCTTGAGCGCTGATTGGCTGATTCACCTGTGCCAGTGTCTTTCTTTGTTACCCCATTATTAGCCAGTGTGTTTGGTCGGTGTTTTACAGTAAATCACCGTGGGAAGCCAGGGCCTTTGCCGCTGGTGTTGTTCAGAAGATTTCATGGCTTGTCTTGATGTTTTGCTGTGTCTCCAGGGTACAAGCAGGGCTGATCCCCGTGCTTTTTTGTCTGGGGTGTGTTATCCGACCCACAACTCAGCCTGCCCCCTCCTTTGCACCAGAGATATTTTTCAAGTGTGGTGCATGGAACAGTGCCAACTCAAATAGAGACCTGCCAGTGTGCCCTTTGTCTGGTCTGACACTGACTGGAGTGGCGTTTTTCACGGACGGCCAGCATACGGGCTCCTTGAAGCTCACAGACAAGCAGGCAGGCAGGCAGGCAGGCAGGCAGGCAGGCAGGCAGGCAGGCAGGCAGGCAGGCAGGCAGGCAGAGAGAGTCTAAACTGTTAGCTCAGGCTGCTCTGTTTGCACATGCCTGGCGTTGATAGGCATGTCACCATGGGAACGGCCAGGGAGCCAGGCCGTTGCTCGCCAATACTTAGAGAAAAATGGAGATGATAAACTAGCAAAGTGTCAAGTGAGAAGCAGTGAGAAAAGAGTCTTTCTGGACTTACTGTTCTGTTCTACCATTTTTTCAAAGCTGTGTAGATACTTTACCTGATCGTTTTTCATACTCTTCACTCTGCACTTCAAAATCCAACTAGAAATGTGGCTGTTCCTGCCTTCACAGCTTATGCAATTCATTTTGATCGCTCTGTAACTGTGTCGAAGGTTTGAGGCTCTTAGTTTGGGTCCATCTGCGGGGCAGACGTGTGTAAAGAACGATCTCAGCGTTGACCTCAGAATCAGACCATGTGACCCCGACCTCAAAGGACGGCTGTGATAAGTGTCTGCAACTGTCCATCTGTTGCCTTTTAGCCAGATAAGATCCAAAAGAATCAAAGAGTAAAAATTGATTACTTTTTAAACAAAAGAAATGAATATAATTAATAACTCATAGCGCCTTGTGCCTTCACATACACACACTTTTTCCACTGGTAGATGCTGTGTGGAGGAAATGACATAAATGAAGTACCAGTGATAGAGAAAGTAAACCCCTGAGCGAGAGTTAAGACTGTCAATTGTTAAAATAACATCACAGTTTTAACGTACCCCATTAGAAAGTGATGGATAGGTTGAGAGTAAAAATGTGTCAACCACAACCTGATAAGTTACATATTAAATGAGTGTGTATTCAGAGATAAGAGTTTTTAAGAGAAGTGGTCCCAATGATCAAATGTTTATTACAGTACAAGCATTTGGGTTTGTACCTTTAGTGATAATACTCTTGTGTCTACATGGGTGTGAGTGTTCATGCTGAGGTCGACAGCAGGTAGAAGGCTTCATGCTGTCCCAGTTTGACTGGTGCCAGGTAATTACAATCAGTCTCTTTATCTCTTCACATTACCTTATTTAGGCAGAAGAAATATTGACTGAATTTATTCGATGTGGGTTTTACAGAAGGCTCACGTGTATGTTAAACAGATGTACATTAGCGTTATATATTAGTGTTCTGTATTGCTATGTTTACATCTTTGTTTAATTGCTAATCCAGACTGAATGTGAGCTCTTGTCTGGCAGTTGGATTTTTTTCTACTTTTTTTCTTTTTTTTTTTTTTTTACCAAACTAACATAGTTTGTTTGGCTTAGTCAGGACTGGCACGACTCATTTTCATCATGGTATTTAGAAGTCTCAATCCTTTAGTAGCAGTTAATAATAACATTGACTGTGATTGAATTACACTGATCATTTAATTCTTGAGCCAACATGTTTTGTGGGGTGTATGTATGTATGTTGGACTAGTTTGCAGGACTGCGTGCATCCCATCTGGGTTTCATGCAACATTAACGTCAGTCTCTCCTTCTGAATTACAGAGGCATCTTCCTGGACACCATCCTGCCACGCTACGATGTGAACGGAGTGCGACCACCCATTGGCCAGAGAACCAGACTGAGCAAAGGGGATATCGCACAGGCACGCAAACTCTACAAATGCTCCAGTAAGACCAAATGACAGATCCCGTCTGCTATGGGTTTTTCCTACCTATTTTTGCATGTGTGCGCAATACAGCCCTGAGAGAGAGAGGTCTGCCGCTCCTCCTGCCTTCTCCAGATGCAGCTCACACTGTGCAGAAATAGGCAAGCATCTACTATTGATGTGGTGTGGTTACTTGGCTACAGCGTCTGAGACTCCCAAGCTGGGAGGAGTGTAAACACTACCCAGGGACAGGAAGTTTGTCATCACTCTTTCCCAGATAGACGCAAAAGAACAGCTGGTCTCGAGGAGACAATGACTAAAAGCATTGTTGGGAATCAACGCTCATGTCCACACATCCCAGCGTGTACAACGTAAACTGTGCAGCTATGAACTAAGAAGAGTTATGTAAGCCTGGCACGTTTGCGAACCACTCACTTTGTTTATGCTTCCAGCGAGGAGAGAGAAGATTTAATGCTGTTGAAGTAAACAGAATTTATAGCATTAACAGATGTACATTGAGGACAGCCTTCTGCTGAATAGATTTGATGTCAGGCAGTTAATTGCAGGCCAGGCCAGGATAGTTGAGCTGTCAGCCTCACATTAAAGCTCATTGAATAAACATGGCGATGGGTCACCAGAGATGGACCAGCCGGTGCGGTTTTAGGGTAGAACTGGAAGTTTTGAGCTTAAATGGACCTAAATGTGTCTGTGAAAGCTTTCTGTCTCATTCTTCATGACCATCTCTGTCTCGTGAGGAAGACTGGATGATGTGGCGCACATTGTGGGGGATGAGGTAGTGAGTCTCTCCACGTGTTCTTGGAAAAAAATAAATCCTTAAAGAGCCACGGATCTTCCATTCATGCAGCATTCATGGGATTGTTTTGTCACCCTCTGTGTGTGCCTGAGTGCTTGTTAATGGTTTAGTATTGGCAGACCCCTGCCAAGCATTATTATTACACACAACTCGTAGCTTAGGGCTCCTCGTTTTATTGCTCAGACACAATCCTCGAGGGAAGCAATAAACGCCAACAGTTGGGGGAGATGTTTTCCTTACTCCTACTAAATGCAGCCCAAGGTAAAGATAACACAGAGGTAATAATGAATGCATACATGGTTCCCGAGATGGATCTCTATCATTTCCTCCCCGTCTTAATTAAACACATCTTTCCCCCACTTGGCAGGAGCCTCCCTCAGTCGGTTCCACGAGGCTGTTTTGTGTGTTTGGAATCGGCCTTTGCACACTTGCACACTTAGTTTTGCCAGTCAAACTAAGGGTGGTTTTTCACTGGCAACACGTACATAATGCATCACATCCTCCAGAGGGCTGGTTTATTTATAGTGGGCCAGGTTTATTTTCAGAGGACGCTCAGAGAAAGTGTCTCACACTCTCTATTCCTTTGTGTGATCATCATCTGGAGTAGGTGGGGGAGGGGAGAGGTGAGGCACGGGGTTGTGGGTGAATTATCAGCAGATGTGTCTTTGAACATAAAAGAGCTGCCCTTTACTTCACATTCAGTGTTATAATTCCAGCATCAAGCATCTGCCTCTGCAGCGAGATTTCAGGGGATTTTCTTCAGGGCTGATGTCTGTCTATATAGCTTGAATTAGTGGCTTAGTTGTTTGCAGGCAGAGAGTAATTGGCAGTGCGTCATGCTCACGGCTCAGGCCTTACATGCAGGTCTGTGTGTGTTTGTCTCTGTGCGCAGGATGTGGGGACAGTCTGCAGGACAGCAGCGGGAACTTCTCCTCTCCAGGCTTCCCCAATGGATACTCAGCCTACATGCACTGCATCTGGAGAATATCAGTCACGCCAGGGGAAAAGGTATGAGCACATGGAAAGTGCCGGATCAATTTTGAGATGCCTTAAAACAGGCACCACTGACTGCATACACTGAAATAGATCTGGTGACTCTATTACGTGTTATTTATCCGAGCATGTGTCAATAATCACTCTCTCTTTGTTTTTAAGATCATTCTGAACTTCACCTCCATGGATCTGTACAGGAGTCACTTGTGCTGGTATGACCATGTCGAGATCCGAGATGGATACTGGAGGAAGGCACCACTCAAAGGTCAGTTTAAATTGGAGAGCACTGTACTGTACAGTACTGTTTATAAAATGTACATTTATAGAAGCTGTAGGGTCAAGGCAGAGAATTGAGGGGTGAAAGACTTACAAAGGGACACTTCCATTTGTTTCGACAAGTCAAACCCAGGAAATACAGTGTATGAATTTACAAATCTTGGTTTATATGTGTCTTCACCTGTGACCCAGGTCGTTTTTGCGGTGATAAGCTGCCTGAGCCAATCGTCTCTACTGACAGCCGTCTGTGGATTGAGTTCCGCAGTAGCAGTAACTGGGTGGGAAAAGGTTTCTCCGCCGTTTACGAGGGTAAGCGCTCATTCCACAACCTCCCTGCACTCCATTCCAGCACGTCCCTCAGCTGACTGAACGCATGGCCAGTCACACATCCAACAATGTGCCTAGAAGCTGCATTAATATCCACGGTTTTTGGCTCTCCTACTGCTGATGTGTCAGGCACTTTACACTGCATTAATCAGATTTTGGCCAGCCTTCACATTCAGCTCCATTGTTTCCAGACCATGCAAAGGGATGATGTGTGTTTGTGTGTGTGGGAGCTGGTGGTGGAGGCATTTCATCTAATCCACATTGCATAAATCAGAACAGTGAGCATACGGTTTCTGTTTTTTTTTTTTGTTTTCTTTTTTTTTTTTTCATAGGCATGTGCTGGTGATATTGCTATTGAGGGAGCTTAGCATTGTTTTTATTGTTTTTACTGTCATATGCAGCCATCTGTGGTGGGGAGGTGAAGAAGGACAATGGCCAGATTCAGTCCCCCAACTACCCTGATGACTACAGGCCTAATAAAGTGTGCGTGTGGAAGATTTCTGTAGCTCAGGGCTATCACGTAGGCCTTACCTTCCAGTCTTTTGAGGTAAGACGTCAGTTCTTTGTCATTTATTAAATCAAATCACATTTGTTCTATGTAAACTTTATGATTAGTTTGGCCAACTCTAACCTCAAGCCCTCTGCTGTTCCTCAGATTGAGAGACATGACAGCTGTGCCTATGACTACCTGGAGGTGCGTGATGGGAACTCTGAAAATAGCCCTCTGCTGGGCCGCTTCTGTGGCTATGACAAACCAGATGACATCAAAACCAGTTCCAACCACCTTTGGATGAAATTTGTTTCAGATGGCTCTGTCAACAAAGCTGGCTTTGCTGCCAACTTCTTCAAAGGTGAGGGGTTTTAGGGTTGTAAACTCTAAGGAGAGAATGTTCCAGCAGTCACTCTGTTTGTTATTACCTTTTTAGTATTCCAGCAGTTTAAGTTTATTTCAGATATTTTTCTTGCACATGCAACTTCGGGTTCTTTGCGACCCTCTTTGCCTGCCTCCGCTGTTGTTTTTCTCTTGTAAGCCGTCGAACCAGGGGGCCAGCTAACAGGGTCCCAACTTATCTTTGTGTTTTCAGAGATGGATGAGTGCTCCAAGCCGGACAACGGTCGCTGTGAGCAACGCTGTGTCAACACACTAGGCAGCTACAAGTGTGCCTGTGACCCAGGCTATGAGCTGGCTGCTGACAAGCGCAGCTGTGAGGGTAAGTACAGAGAGAAAAGTTACCAGCCCTGCTCACCATGTAATTTACATGCTAAAGCACTTTACACAGTTAGCCACACAAATACAATAAGTACAGTCATTCCTTAAAGCCAGAAAAGATACCAGCGGTGATCCCCCTGCTGGCTGGGCTCTATCTTTTAAAGATTTGAGTCACAACAATGCAAGTATTATTTTTATCTCAAATTACAGGTTGTTTAAGATCTAACTATGAGTGTACAAGCCGTACAATGTCTGGTTGACCACTTACCCGCTGTTTGCCCCTAGAGGAAGTCAGCTATCACTGCAGCTTTACAGTGTGTAACAATATTCAGCCTGTGCAGTAAGTTTTTTTTAGCTTTGGTAGAAAATATAGTGATGAAAAAATGAAAGACAAGCAGATTAAGTTGAAGGTGCGATACAATGTAGTCACAACAAATTTAATGGTGTAGAAACTCACATAAACAATCCCATAGGTACATAAACAGAGTGACAAACAACAAAGAAGGTAGTATTATATGGTTTTACAGTGGAAAAAATAAAATGGTTAACAAACTGGTGTCTTATGTCCTTATTGCACATAAAAGTAGCTAAATATTGTAGCTTTTCCATTCCCATATCCACATCTAATAACTTTACAATCCTCACCAACTGCAGTGATCAACAGTGCACATTCGTTTTATCTAAGAATAGCCAGGTGAGGGAACGGGTACCACCAGTTGTTGTAACATGTTGTGTATTGCGTAACCGACACAAAGCTTGCCTAAGTCCTCTCAGGCAGGTCAGGCAGTAATCGGGTTTGTTCAGGACACAGAAAGGATATTTCAGAGAGCTCTCATTTTAGCTGTACGGTTTGCAACATAACATTTGGAACATGTCCAGTTGAAACATGTGGTGATATAATTTACTTTC
Organism: Toxotes lorentzi; assembly: GCA_037833715.1. Classification (NCBI taxonomy): domain Eukaryota; kingdom Metazoa; phylum Chordata; class Actinopteri; family Toxotidae; genus Toxotes; species Toxotes lorentzi. Next base: position 16,677,055 of record JBBMJY010000024.1, on the reverse strand, counting down.
TGTCAGCACATCTGCATCTGTATCGAGCTAACTATTTGCCCTTGTCTCTTCCTGTGTTGTGTTTCCCGTGCAGCTGCCTGTGGAGGCTTCATCACCAAGCTGAATGGGTCAATCACCAGTCCCGGTTGGCCCAGAGAGTACCCACCAAACAAGAACTGCATCTGGCAGCTGGTAGCCCCCACGCAGTACCGCATCACTCTGCTCTTTGACGTCTTTGAGACTGAGGGCAATGACGTGAGCACTGGGGTTATTATGAATCGGCATGGGGTGGGTTTGTTCTGTGTTCTCTCTCTGTCATTGCACCACATCTCTCGGCTTTCATAGCAAACAGAGCCTTCCTCTCCTCTGTGTTTCATAATTAAAACCAAATATGTCCCAGCCTCTTCACATGCTCTGTTTCTCCGCTCAGGTTTGTAAGTACGACTACGTGGAGGTGCGCAGCGGGCTTTCAGCTGACTCAAGGCTGCATGGGAAGTTCTGTGGAGCAGAGAAACCAGAAGCCATTACCTCTCAGTACAACAACATGCGAATTGAGTTCAAGTCAGACAATACTGTGTCCAAAAAGGGCTTTAAAGCTCAATTCTTCTCAGGTGAGCTCCCTTGGCAACGTTGAATCACAATATCACAAGTCTTTCCTTTCAGTCATTCTCTGTCAGCCCTCAAAGGGAACAGTCATCAAGGCTGTCCTCTGTGCTTCCTCAGACAAAGATGAGTGCTCTAAGGAGAACGGTGGCTGTCAGCACGAGTGTGTCAACACCTTTGGGAGCTACAGCTGTCAGTGCAGGAGTGGCTTTGTGCTGCATGAGAATAAACACGACTGTAAAGAAGGTATTCCATCTCAAATGTTTGTCTTTGTGATTTGCTTGCACATTTATCCCTGTTCTCGACTTATTCTTTTGTGATCAGAGCAGCCATTTGGTTCAGTGTGCGCATGCTGTCTTGTGTCAAAAACAGCTTGAGTGCAGCCCAAGCGCTGGCCTGTTCGGTTTTAGGATGATGCAGAGGTCTGTGTTGACTCAGTGATGTCTTTCTGCAGCTGGCTGTGATCACACTGTGAATAGTGTGAGTGGTATCATCACCAGCCCCAATTGGCCGGATAAATACCCCAGCAAGAAGGCATGCACCTGGGCACTCACCACCACTCCAGGCCACCGCATTAAAATCGTATGTGCCCGCTTCTTCCTGCTCTCTGTATATTTTCACTTGTCAGTCATGTATTTATTTGTGTGTTGCTTATTTGTGTAATTGAACAGCTTAATCCATTTAGGACATCTGTACTTAAGTCAGAAACTGTTATGGCACTCCTAACAATGATGTGGAGCTCCCCCTTCTGTTATTATTACTGTCACTGACACAGTAGATTATTTAGAAGAAAATCAGCAACTCATAATATCAAAACATGGCATGCCTGGCTTTGCTTGTAAATAGAAATGTAAAAAAAAAAAAAAAAAGTTTACTCAGATGTTTCCTGGTAAACTCTCATGTGTCTGTGTGCTGAGAGACTTTCAGTTGTTTTCCTTATCCGTGCAGACAAGTGGTAATAATAAGGCCCATTACTGTCAAGATAATGTCGAAGCTTTTTAATCTTCTTTAATAATTTAGGTTTCATCACTCGGCCGCCATTTTGTTTTGTCACAGGCCTTCAATGAGATTGATGTGGAGGCCCACTTGGAGTGTACTTACGACCACATTGAGATTTACGATGGCCGTGATGGAAAAGCGCCAAGTCTGGGTCGCTTCTGCGGCACCAAGAAACCCCAACCCATCATATCCAGTGGCAACAAGCTGTTCATTCGCTTTTTCTCTGATAATTCTGTGCAGAAGAAAGGCTTCGAGGCTTCCCACACCGCAGGTAAGAATTTATGTTCTTGTAACAGTGCTCAGTTTCACTCTTTCCTGCTGAATTAAAATCACCGTGATAGCTAAAAGGGATTTGAGTAAAATCTCTAAACCTCCATGTTTTCAGGGGGATCAAGTTAATTTCAAGTCAGTGAATCATGTTAAACTTCATGAAGTGTTTTTTGGATGAAATACAGGATTTAGCTTTGGTCACAATTCACCACCCTGTCTGAGAATGATTATGACTCATATTTAACTACAGAGCGTTTAAGAATCCTTTGTATCTGGATGACTGTAAAACCACAAATGAGCCACAAACCAACAAGTGCAGCAGCTGGTCTTGTTTCTTATCAGCTCTGCCCTGTGTCTACAAAATACTGAGCTCAGTTCACTTTTTCTGTCCACAGAATGTGGAGGTCATCTAAAGGCTGAGGTCAAAACCAAGGACCTGTTCTCCCATGCCCAGTTTGGGGACAATAATTACCCCGGAGCCTCTGACTGTGAGTGGGTGATCTCAGCGGAGAAAGGCTATGGCGTGGAGCTCATCTTCCAGACCTTTGAGATCGAGGAGGAGGCGGACTGTGGCTATGACTACATGGAGCTCTTTGATGGCGATGACACCAAGTCTCCACGGCTGGGACGTTACTGTGGCTCAGGGGTAAGAACATTTTTAGAGCAAGCACTACTTTCTGAATGCTTTTTTTTTGACAACTACAACTAGCTTGTCACAGCACTGTTTTTTTTTTTTCTTTCGGTTTAACAGTATAACAGCAGGAGTTTCAAGTCAATTGCTTTGGAATCAGTGCTGCTGCAGAGTAACTTTTGCCAGCAGTGTGTAATGAGGTGACTTTGTGAACTACCCCGGGGCTTTTGATTCCAGTCCATACTCCCAGCTTTAATCGCTTTGTTAAAGTTGACGTGTTTTGGGAGTGTTGCTGTGGAGGCGGCTGTAGGTCGACACAACCCAGCAGCTCCCTGGGTTCCGATAGCCTATGAGAATCTCTGGCATTGGGTTGTGACTGCAAATTATTCAGCCAATGCTGAGGCTGCAGCCCGAGTCTGGAACAATGAGGGCAGCAGGGAATAGAAACACAAGTTTACTCAGGTCAGAGAACAGCTTGATTTCATTTACACACTTCAGTAATAAGCTCTGGCTTTTTACTCACGCCTGTTCCCATGAATCATTCGCTGGAGGGGACATAATGCGCTCAGAACCCTGGGGAACGGCTCCTCAATCAAGTTTCCTTTTATAAAACAGGTCGAAATAAACTGACACAATTCACTCCGAAGTAGGGTGAAAACTCATTACAGTGCGGAGAGGCTTACTTTTAGCCCAAGGGCTTTTCTGAGTTAAATAGTAGACTACATATTGCTGGGTTTACAATAAAATTTGCAGACTTCTTTCTTCTTTGTTCTAAATCCCTTTCCCGATAAACCAAGACTTATGGGGCTATTGTAGATATATTATTCATGTTATGAATGGCAGCTTTAATCAACAGTCTGGTTTTTCTACAGTTGGTTGCACAAGCTCAGGCTGCTTTGACGTTGCAGCGCTCCTCTTTGTCGTAGCCACAGGGCAGCTGCCAGGGATCCTCAACCAACTAATTATTTTTCAGTATGATGTTCTGAATTAATATTCATGCAACATTATAGTAATGACAACCAGCCAGGTCAAGTGTTGCATATTTTCTGTGCTCCCATAATGCAGTTAACTCCTCACTGGAAACAGTTCAGCTGAATTTATAGCCAAGACAGTAGAAATATATGAAGTGTATGGTTTTCTACTGGGAAGAAATTAGCTCTCTTCCGTGGTGCACCTGGCACCTGGATAAACTACACTCTAATCATCAGAGTATATTTTATCCTCACTTCAAAAGCAGCCACAGCCTGAATTAGAGTAAAAGCTGGAAAGGGCCAGTCCTGGTCCCGGACCCTTACGTGGCCCCTTGCTGTTACAGAACTAGCTGTTCTCAGCCATTCGTCATGGTCACTGATTTGACTCCGGTTTCAGCGTGTGAGAAGTCCACCGCTTTAATTGAAGTGCAGTCAAAGAACCAGAAAGTGACAACCACAAATGAATCTGTTGTTTTGTCCCTCCTAACAGCCTCCAGAAGAGATCTACTCAGCCGGTGACTCCATTGTGATCAAGTTCCGCTCTGACGATACTATCAACAAAAAAGGATTTCACGTCCGCTACACCAGCACCAAGTTCCAGGACACACTGCACTCACGCAAGTGACCAGCGGGGGCCGGAAGGGGCCGTGCGGGGCAAAGGGGCACACGGAGGGGCCCCCAGGGGAGGCGCCAGCCTGACGCTCGGAAACCTTCGGCCACCAAGATGAATCAGACACGACAGAACAGCCGCAAGACCACCAACCGCACCTCAGCTCCTAGGGGCTCTAGCTCCCCCCACAGACTGTGAGGAGTAAAGCCATTCTGCAGTACACCTTGTTTTTACCTTTTTATGGTTAGGATTGGGGTGGGAGGGTGAACGTCCGCTTCAGACGGACAGTAGGGGAAAATTTATTGACCCAGTCCCCTCCAGATATTTTTTTCATTTGTTTCTGTTTTGTTTTGTTTTGTTTTGTTTTTTTTAACATGCCTCCTAATGAGAGGCACAAAGGAAAACAGTGGATTCTCAGGACCTGCAGGAAGGCAGGCATCAGCTGGACAGATCCCTGCTTTTGTCGGGCCAGCCCACCACATCCGGGAGGGGAGGAGAGGAAGAGGAGGAGGGGTATGGGAAGGTCTCCTGCACTCCTCAGTAATTGCTCTTCTCTCCTCACACTCTCATCCCTTTGGTTCAAGGATTCCTATCCATAAGAGGATTAGAAGGACTTGACTTGAGATTTTGATACTGTATGTCAGTCAATTGCATGTAATTACAAGGAAAGAAGGAAAATTGTACAGTGACAACACCAGCATTTGTAATTGGCATTGTCCTGGCAACCAGTGGCAAGATTCTCGTTGTTACCATTAACAAGGAAATTAAGGAAGCAGTTATCTTATTAAAGGACTAATAAATGAAATGTGGTCCATGTCTTCTGGTTGGTAATTGCTTGCCTGATGACTGGCTATTACTGTACCTCCATGTATAAAGTAATGTGTATGATCTTTCAAAGGGAACATGTGCTTTTCTCAGCTCGAACCAGTTAGCACTTTACAGTGAATTGTTCCAAAATCATGAGCTTATGAATTTTTGTGAAATGCAATGCCAGTTCACTTATTTTTAAATGCATTTTATCTCTCTTATTCTTCATTGTTCATTTTTTTTTTTTTTTTTTTTTTAATTGCTCCATTTAGTTCCTCAGGCATACTTGAACATTGTGTGTGCCCTGTAACATGGGGTAATAAAGATATGACTTATGTTTCAGTGTTGATTTACAGTTCTGATGTAAAATAATTTCTCTCCAGAGAAAATGCCTTTTCTTGGTACAATGAAGTATTTCTCAAGAACCAAATGAGCCTGGGTATTTATTGTTATAGTAATTACATATATGATGTAAAGGTGGAAAGGTACTGTTGAAATTAGCCCTATAAATTGCCTTCTAATGTATAGCCATTGGTCTATGTTGAATATACTATGTTGCTCACTCATTCCTTTTCTCCATTTATTTCTCATTCAACACAACGGGAATAATGTTGTGTGACACTGCAGCAGTCTGACACATCTGCCTGATGTCTGACCTTTGTTCGCAGTATTAATTGATTACGTCAAACCCGCTTTATGCCATATAAGTTAAACCATGTGCTGCATTGCACTGACTGAGTCGCTGTTCGAGTGCAATCCAGGACATGAGAGTAGGAGTTACAGAACTGAGGACTTAAATGGCAAAAGAAGTTTCAGAGGAATTTTCTGACGCCCAGGAAACACAAAGAACAACTATATAAGCCAAATATAAATATCCATTATTCATCTTATCTGGGATTCACTATTTATAGATGGAGCTTGTCATTTCAGACCACAGAAGGAAAGCGTTTCCTTTTCCACCTTTCTAAATATTCATTCCCTTACATATAACCTCGCTCCCCCTCAATAATTATTCCATTACTGTTCTGTTGCACTCCAGGTGTTTTTGATAAAAAAATAAATAAATAAACAAAGAAGAACAAGGAGCTAAACAGTATTGTTGCAACGAAAACTGCCAGCATGGCACGGCGGAAATTGGGGCCCAGCAAAAAGTACTGAGTAGCTGTAACAAGATCACAGTCTGGGTGAGAAACAGTTTGAGAAAACATATTTCACATTCATGAATAGATGATAACGATTCCTGAAAGGTGCAGTTACCAGTGGTGCAGACAGTAATCCACTGGAGATAACAATGGAATTTGACACATTTGTTCAAATCTTTATTCAGTTCTCTAAGCAGAGGGCGATCATTGAGGTTATTCAGCATATTTTGGATTTGTGTAATTTGATGTACCTTTACAACACTTACCTGTATCAGAAAGAAATGTGTCGAGGTTAAAAACAGTGAAGCCACACTGAATATCCTATTTAGATATTTACACAAATAAAAACATTAATGCAGATCATTCAGAGGTTGAAAGGAATGAAGTGTCTTTGCTCCAGTAAAAGCAGACTGAATTTCACTATTTCTAGATCAGGAAACAGAACATCTTTCCCTATAAAATTCATATTATTACTTACACCAGCTGCATGTTGTTATTTACAACAAAATGTGATCCCTATGTAAAGAATCACCTTCACCTTAAAACAAGTGTAAACCAGCAACATTCAAACTCCACAGAAATCCCTCCGCCTCACAGTGGAAATATACTGACAACAGGAAACACAACTTTATTTTCTTTTTCTACTGCAACATAATAAATTTGGTGCTGCTGCCTCGGTGAAATAATGAACAGAGAAATCTCCAGAATAAAAGTCTACTAAGGATTTTTCTGCTTTTACACAAAATATTTGTTTACATCTTCATACTTCTGTTTCCATTATGATGAACAGGAAAGCTGCAGTCCCGCAGCTTCCTTTTTTTTTTTTTTTTTTTAGCCAATATAAAAAACTGATGCACTGCAATCCAATGTTAAATCTGAGCTGTTCCATGTGAATAATTAATGACAGCCACCCGGACATGTGACGCTGTCTATCTACTGTATTACTCTCCCTGTAATTATGTGACTGTAAGCGAACAGTGTCAGGTGTTCATCCTGCTCCGTTACATAACTGTGATGAGCTTTCACAAAAAGAAAAAGACCTGCAGTGTTTCTGCACCTGCTTTATTTGACATTCCCAAGTAACACACACACACACACACACACACAAAACAGAAATTTACTGCTCTTACCACAATTGAGTCAGTCCTCTCTCCCAAGCCATTATTGTGTTATGTGGTTTGACAAATGGCCCTCACCTTCACTGCGGGGCAGACTGGAGCCGGTGTTGATGGGTGTTTGAGTGGTGCTCTAAATTGTGTGTGAGCAGAATGGGTTACAGAGAGTGCCTACAAGTGTAGTGGAGGGCGTGTAGAGGGTACACCTGAGGAGCTGACAAGAGGTCTCTTTGAATTGTTGCTGATGATAAAAATAGAGACTGAAGCAGTTTGAGATCTAAGATATAAACATGTGAAAAGGTCAGAGAAGAGGATGGTAGCTTATGGTAAGTATTGGCACACACAGCTCTTCAGAACAAGTGTGTGCTTGGCAGCATTGAAAGTTCAGCAGCACACTGAGACATTTACATCACACGTCACGTTTGACAAAACTGTGCACAGTATAAATCTGTCTTAGACAACTTTTAATCCAGCCACAGCAGGACATCATAACTAGTGTTTCAAATATGGCTGAGAAAAATCACATTCAATGCACAATTTAGAAAACACCCAAAAAAAAAAGAAAGAAATCAAACAAATGTGATGTTTCACAAGATGGCCGTGAATCATGGGAACACTAAACTTCACGGACGTCAGAGCACAGTGCCCTGTCGGTGTTCACAACAGCAGGTCACAGAACAGTCAGCTGCTCTTCACAACTCAGTAGGTTACACTGATGAAAACTGTGACTCAGCCAGTGTTTCCTCAATTACTCTGTCATCTCCACCTTTATGCTGAGGGCGATGCCAGATTAAAAAAAAAAAAAACTCAAACTGAATCATGTCAACGCAAGGTGAGCCCACTACTATGAATCACATAGTTACACTATATCTTAGAAGAGATAATCAGAATGTGAGAATTTTTTTTCCCAATACTTACGATCCACTGATAAATACAAATAAAAAAATGTGAATTATGAAGCTGATTCTGACATCTTTGTGCTGTAAGGTGCAAGATCATGTACTGATCTGACATTCCTCTTAAACACGGAGGAAAATGCAGTGCTTACAGTTCTCGTAATTTTGCGTCCAGAGGAACTCCTCTGCCTGACATCAGTGTGAGGTGAGGGGCCTGATTGATTGCCAGACCAACGCTCCCAGCTGTCCTCCCACCCAGCACAGAGCTGCTCCCAAGGCTGCAGCCGCCATCACAGCCAGGCTGGCCTTCAGCACAGCGCTGGCGGGCCTGCTGAAGCGGGAGGGGGCCATGCACGCCAACATGGCCACAGTCACAGTCAGGGTGAACAAAATGGAGACAGCGGTGTTAATGGCCACTATCTGGCCGAACTTGGCGAAAGGCACAATGACACAGAAGAAGAGAGGGACTGTGGAGATCACCGTGGTGACGGCGCTGGACACTATGGCAACGCCCACATGGTTCACTGCCTCCAGTGTCCGCCTCTGCCTCTCAGCCGGAGGCTGCTGCAAACAAAACACAGATTAATTGGACGGGCCGCTCCTCCTTATTCATCAGCCTTCAGGGCACTTCTCGCCTTATTAAACCCCAAATCTTAGTCATTAGCTTGTTTTAGCATGTGTGTAAACAGAAAACATGATGCGGTGCTTTTTCTAATTGCTCATAATTGTTGTTGTGAAACAAATTTACGCTCCCCTACCGAGTTATGACCAGGCGTAAAGTCCATGGTCTCCCCAGCCAGCAGGTATCCCTCCACCAGGTGCAGACAGTAATCCACTGAAGACCCCACGAGTATAGACAGAGAAATGGCCTCCACTGCTCCCATCTCCCAGCCCAGCCAATACATGATCGCCACCACCAGACAGATCACTCCTGTTGAAGGCCAACAATTCAGTTAAACACCTGAGCGCAACACAGGCCTGGATATTCAATTTTAAAATCAATTTTTCAGTGTCTAAACAAGTCACTTAACCTAAAATACACAACTTCCCCTCTTACCTAGAATGGTTATGAGCACTGGCAGCAGCAGCAGAGGATGTGCAGTAAAGACAGACACAGCTGCCACACAGATGGCCAGAGACAGCAGCAGACTCCAGAGGGCACTCTCCACACCTACAAACAGACCAGAGAGCACTGTTTTTTTCAGATTTTTACATGCTTGCTGATTAATCCCTCTTCAATTTGCGGAAAAACAAAAACGACACATCTGTTTTGCAGGAAATGCCACCTCTCACTTGCCTATGATTTCCATGAAGATCTGCTTCCAGTGCTCACAGGTCTGGAAACCTCGTTGCAGAGCGGAAGACTGCGGGAGGCTGGCGAGTTGCTCCTGGATGAAGTTCTCCCACTGTAGGAAGTCGGAATAGGTCTGAAAGGAGGATTTCCCCTTGTACGTGGTCTTGGGAGAGGAGAGGTAGAGCATTAGAGGACAGTACCGGCTCTGAAACGTGCAGCTCTTTGATGCGCGAAGATGAAAAGCAGAAAGATGAAGGGACTTACAGACTCAAAGGCCATAGACAGCCAGCGGACCTTGCCTCCGTGCATTCCCACCGCTCCGTGGGAGAGCTGCCCCGGGAGCAGGTTGGGTTCAGGGAGAGAGTGACACTCAGGATGGAGCAGAGGCAGAATAGAAGAAAGTTTGTTGCCTGAAGGGAACCAGAGGAAATAAACAGACTTTTAAGCACTTTGATCTTCTGTGACTTCTTAGAGTTTTATGCATTTATTTACTTTCTTTTTGTTCAGAACTTGATTTGCTGAGAGTTGTTGTCTCTTCTACCCAGATTTCAAGCACTTTATAATATTATACAAATAAGGTTTTAGGATGGCACCAACTGATTATTGTCATTCTCAATTCATCTGCCATGATTTTTATATACTTTGGTTAGTGAAATATTAGAATATAGTGAAAAATGCCCAACACAATTTCCCAAGCCTCAAAATGACATCTTCAGATCTTCAAAAATTCAATTCAATTTACCGTATGACAGAATAATAAAATCTACAGATACTCCCTTTTGAGAGGTGAATACTTAAAAATAGTTGATAATAATTTTTTGTCCATTAATAAGTTACATTTACAGCTTTAAATGACTCCTATTATTATTTTTTGAGATAGAATTTCAGCTGAACTGTGTGTGGGTGTTACCTGAAGGCAGGCACTGTGCTCCTCCTGGCTTCACGAGTTGTTTGTTTGCACTAACAGCTTTACAGATTTTGCAGAGATGCCCCATCTCCTGGAAAATATCAAAGTCTGGATCCAATATAATGCTGCCCTTTGGAGAAAATGAAACATGTCAACATCATGAGAAAATCTTTTTAAAAATCCGCCTCGTCATTATTTCTGTTGATTGTTAAGATAGATAAGTGACACAGGTGTAACCCTCACCATATCACCAATAACATGGTTGTCCCTGTGTGCAGTTCGGTTGACTCCCAGGATCCCAAAAACGACAAAAACCATGGCCCCGGTGTCGACCAGGGGACGCACGGCTGGGTGGCCACACACACCACCACTGCATGGGTTGAAACCAAACGTTTTGGATGGTTTCGTTTTGGCAGCAGACTGAGGATCTTTGAAAATAGAACCAGAGAGAAATCTCTCAAGGGCGTTTATTTATACAGTGTAAAAATATCTGTACAACTGGAGTACTGTGGAAAAATCCTCCAGTGGGTTCAGAGACTGCAACTTTAAGAATTGACTGTATGTTTGAAAAAAAAATAAGAGTCATATGTAATTTCTCTATTTTTGAGACTCAACATGAGAATAAATGACATAAAAAAGACATTGCAGCAGTGTGACACATGTAGCGGAAAAATAGTTTTCCTGATGGGCTAAGAAACCGTCTCTATGTTAATGATGGTTTCTGACACTTCCTCGCTCACCACTGGGAAGAGGAGTATAAAAGGCTCCCTGTGTGGGTCCATCAGGCCCAGAACTGATGCCGCAGCCATGTGGGCTGACACACACTCTGCTGGGATGAGGTCTCAGGCGGTGCTGTGCAAAGTACAGCCTCCTAAGAGGAGAGGAGCAAAGCTGAAATGACAGATACACTGAAACAACGTGACAGTCCATCTAAACCGAACTCTCATTTCTCTTCTTTTGTGCTTTCACCTGCTGTGCTGCTGCTGCGGAGACGCTGCTACATAAAAGGAAAACTCTGGCGTCCAGCCATGACGGGGCTCGCATGAGCCAGATGTGATCATCCAGCTGGGGTACGGGTGGTACACATGGGAAACACACACTGTCATCCTGGTGGTGTAATTGCTGTGGGGCTGATTATAAGCCTATTGGGACAAAATGAGATTAGTTATAAGTCACTTTAGTGGCACACACCAGAGACAAAACTCTACAACTAAGCTGACTGTTTCTGCTCCCAAACCTGAAATGACGACACCTCTTCGCGCTCCGTGCTGCATAGTTTCCATGGGGAGGGAGTGCTGGTGTTGAGGGAGAAACGGTAAAGCGTTGTAGAGACTCCAAGGTCCAGCTTCGATACGTACACTGTCAGCAAAGAGCCTAAAAATAAGTACAAAGTGCAACATTTCAAGGTCGTGGAACAGGCTCTAAATAAGGAGGATTTTTATGTGCAGGATGTTTTACCTGTTTGGTTGGTGCCTGAATTTGGCTTTGCCGAGCTCCGAGGAGCAGTGGAGGTTGTTGAGCTAGGGGTCTGCTGGTGTGTAGAGAACTTAAATGACGATAAGGAAGTGTGAGAGTACAAAGAGTGGGGCTTCTCCATGAACACACCTGCAGGACACAAGGTGCAGTTCAGACATGTGTTTTGGATCTTAACTTGGTGAGTAGCTTTTCATCACTGATAAAGTCTCACCTGAGCACATGGGACAGGAGATGCCTTGACCACTGAGGTTGCTCCTCAGAGCCAGCAGACTCTGGAGGTTTGTGTCCGGGCGGAAAAGTAGCGGGGCGTGAGTGGCCGGCCTCAGGAGACAGCAGCACCCAGCCGATAACAGCAGGATCAGGAGGAAGACACCTAAGCCAGGAGGTAGACAGTGATAAACAATGGCAGAGAGGAGGGTCTAATGGAGGAGACAGAGCAGCTGAGGGACAGACCAGGAGCAAGGATAAATTACAGTCACTACTGAAGAGGGTGGATGAATACTTCATGAGAGGTGCCCACTCTTCCTCTGACAGACTGAATCCCCTCGAGATGGACAGAGATTACAGCAGTTCTTCAGCGGTTCTTATTTAAGCTTGAGGTTACTCTAATGTCTAAATCATACATCAAGAGCTTGACAGACAATATCACACATATATATATATATATAAAACAGAAAACCACATTATAGAATCTCACCTTGATCTTTTTAAAGGTTTCTCGGGTATGAACTGAGCTTAGCCGTGTCAGAATCCTAGTGAGTTCTCAGAGTTTATATGAAATCTCACCTAGGACGGCTTTTCGTCGCTCCACAACTGGTTCTGCCACTAAATGCTTCAGGGCCCACTGGAGATTCGTGCTCACCACCCCCACATGCTGCTGTCCTGGAGGGGATAGATGTGTCTCCACTGACAGGGACAGAATGGCCGCATCGTCTGTGTCACAGGAGTCTGGCCAACACAAAGACAGGGGCTTCAGTGATGCCTGGATTGCTGCGTTTTACAGCCTGGATTCATTCCCTTTCCCATTCTCCCCCCGTCACTCACTCAGTGCTGCTGCGGAGATAATAATCTCACCTGGCTCCATCTCCACTGACAGAAGTGCCACATCATCATCCTCATCTGACAAAGGGCTGTGGCTCGCTGACAGACCCGAAAACAACTTCCAACTTCAGAGAGAGGGGGGGCAGTTAAGGGAGAGAGACAGCTGAAGGGATTACAACTCGCCGGTGGTGTCGCAAAGCATGGACAAATAACATCTCACACAAATGTAAGGAAATAACACCTCACCAATTCAACCAGGCGTGTTCACGAGGCTCCACGCACTGAGTCCAGACACACAGAGCAGCTGGCATCAGGATGGATACCCAAAGCCAGCAGCAGCTGACAATGAGGGCCATGAATAGGCCGAAGTCATGCACGGCTGGGATCTGAGTGTCAGTTAAACGAAACACAGTGTAAAGGACCTTGAAACATTCAATTTGTGCTTATCGCATGAAAATGGCTGTCTGCTGAGAGAGGCACTTCTATTCATCCATAGCGGGGGAGTCATTTATAATTCCTGTACAGACCCTATTAACTGTTGAATTTCCCTTCTGTGATTACCTGAGAGAAGGTGTTTGCAGCATAGGCAGCCGCAGTAGTGAAGGAGGTGAGGAAAGTAGCTCGGCCAGCTGTTTTAATTGTGTAGATCATCCGCTGCTGAGGCTGACGCAGATGAGCAGCCTGTCTGAAGGTGCTGATGAACACAAATACATCATCCACCCCTGAGAGATGATGAGAAAACCAAAAAAAAAAGCTCTCTTATTGCATAGTTTGGTAAATGTACTGTAAAAAGGAGGGATTTTTTTTGTTTTCACTGAGAGTTAGGTGAGAATCTTGATACCACTCTCATGTCTGTCAGTGAACGTCAGTGAATATGAAGCTAAAGCCAGTAGCATGTAGCTTTACATTTATTTTCTTAGCTTTATGTGCCGGACTGTTTCTAGGCCTGGCACAGTGACTTCCTGGAGTTTCTGCTGATTGAAGTCCAACACAAGCCTTAACAGAAAACCACAACATGCTGTTTTTACAATTTTTTTTCATATTAATCAGAATAATCAAACAAGATTCAACATGTTTATCTGTGAGCTTTAGAGACTGGTAGGCAGATTTTAAATTTTGTTACCTTCAGACAGATCCATGCTAGCTGTTTCCCCCAGTTTCCAGTCTTTATGCTAAGCTAGGCTAACCAGCTGCTGGCTTTAGCTTCATATTTAAAGTATGGATATCAGAGCGGCTTCAACCTTCTTGAGGTATTCTCCAAAAGAATAACAAAGTATTTTGAAAAATGCTGAACTGTGCCCTTAGTGAAGAAAACTGATGTATGTCCCTTACCAATACCAATAATAACAAAGGCTGCCACTCCATTGAGAATGCCCAGATACCTCACACCAAAGACAACATGGTATAAGAAAAGAGCCATCAAGCAGCTCAGTCCAATGCTCGCCAGCCCGAAGAAAGTCAGAAAGACTACAGAGACACAAGAAAACAAGGAGCTCATCAACACGCACATATGCTACAGACAAACCAGAGTTTGACAGTGTAAAATCTGAGATATACACACACCACTACAAGAGGATAAAGAAACAAGTTATACTGTACCAGAAAAGGAGGTAAGGACATAGACGAGCACAGTAATGCAGGCTCCACTGATGACAGCCAGCATCATGTCATTGTGGAAGGTGTGCCTCACCTCATCGTCAAACAGCTCTGTTCCCCCGTACAGCACCTTCACCTGGCTGGAACACGGAAAGCAGACACAGAATAATGTCAAATATCATCTGTTTGCAACATTGTGTGGTACGTGTAAACAAATGTGACAATACTGCATCAAAACAAACACCAGAGAGAAACGATGATGCACTTTAAGAAATGGCCAGTGTTTCTGACCTGGTGGATTGCTTGGCCAAGATGTCTGCATACTGAACCACAAAGTTTTTGAAGCGCGCTCTCTGCTCGTCTGCTCGGTCCTGCAGAGAGTAGTAGGATGGCAGAGGAGCTCCGAAGTGAATCTCGCTGCGGAGGAGAGAGGAGGAGAGATGCTCAGGGGACAGACTCTCATCCACATACCAGTAGAACTGTGGGTGGGTGATGGCCAGACTCAGGGAACCTATAAAGGAACACATACAAGACAAATCAGCACAGTTAGGTGGACTCTTAAAGGTCGGTCTTAAGCCTTCAACTTACTTCACTGCTGTGAACTCACCTTGAATGTCAGCCAGGTCCGGGCCCATGCCATCATAGTATATCTTCCCTCCTCTCTCACTGGGGTAGAGGTAAGACAGGAGTGAGCTGGGTGGGGAGCAGTAGGATGGTCCCAGTGGCAGATCCCTCAGCACCTCCAGAGGCTTCCAGCAGAACTGATGAAACTGTGGGTGCTGCATGAGCAGATGCTCCACGTGGTGGATCGTCTGCAGACGTTCTGGGGTGAAGATGTTGCGATCGCCCTCCCCTTGAGCTACAAACACCAGCTCGATCCTCCACAGAGCCTGGCTCTGCAGGTAATAATTGGGAGCAAACCTGCGCCTCCTAATGAGCGACAAAGTAGAATTTCTGTCACATGATCTCTCCTCTTCCTCCTCCGCTCTGTAATCTGAGCTCTTGTGCTTCCCCGTTTCCTCCTGACCCAAATCAGGAGCTGTCCTTTTATCTGTGCTCACTGCAACACCTGCCTTCTGATCATCTGCTGCTTGTAAAGGGTCATTTTGATGAGTGGAGGACCTCACATCCTCATTATCTGTCCTGTTGAACACTCCCTGTTTGCCCAGCTTCTCCAGCAGAAGTTCAAGCAAGGCCTCAGACTCGCTGTTATCTAAGTCTCGCCTACGTCTGTCCCAGGAGCCCAGCTGAGTCTTCACAGCAATGGTGAGGGCATCAAAGCGCTCAGCAGAGAAGTGACTGTGAACCTCGAAGGCACTGTAGGAGAGGTCTATGTCCAGAGGAGGGCAGTAGAGGAGCATGTAGGCAAACAGGGCACAAGGTAGCAGGACAACTACCCCTAAAACCACTCCACTGGCCAAGGGCTGTGTGTAAACCCACGCCACCGCCCTCCACACTCCACACAACCCCGCATCCCCAGACAAACAGCTCTGTCCTGCTGCGTGTGCTGCTCCATCCTCTTCCTCCTGCTCCTTATCCTCCTCCTCCGCCTCCTCCCTTCCCCAGTTGGTCTGAAACAGCAGTGGCTCATCCTCCACCTCCATGCTGGCACCTGTCAGGGACACGTAACACCACTTGATTATCACTCACTTAAAGTATCAGCCCTTTCTCTCCTCGGGCAGGTGAACATGAGCACAAAATGGATGTTAGAACTACGAGCAGCTGACACAAGCATCAGGCAAAACCAAGGTCAAGGTAACTTCCAAAGTTTCGCCCAGCGAATGAGAATTAAGTCTGTCCTCAAGCAGCTGTCGAAGGGCTCTCATTGGCAGCTCACATGGAGAAAATTGAGAAGGGTAGACCCCCCCCCCTCAAGGGCTTGTAAGAGAAAATGGTTTGCTGGGTGCTGCTTTAAGATGCTGATCACAAGAGCTTGGGAGTGAGACAGGCTAAAAGCTGTGATTTAATTCTTCTCACTGTCAGCATGTGCAAGCCATTATCACCCAGAGAGAGTCTGCTGGTGGCTTTCTACAAATCAGCAGTCGACGTAGCTGCGTCTGCTCTGCAGCAAATTAAATCATCTCACTTGTCTAATTACTGACAAGAAGAGCGAGTGGGATATTAGACAGAGTTGTGGAATAAGAGAGGGTTTATCTCCTGTGATGGGCAGCCTTTGACTAATAGTGTCAATAGGTGCCACTCTTTATCCGCTCCTCTACACACAAGTGCGGTTTGCATTCAAGTGGCAGTGAGCCCACTAACTGCAGCAATTTATCTGTCCTCTTTGGAACAGTTCTTTAAGGTCAGCCAGGTGAGACAGTGAATCTTGATTATATGTGAAAGATAGCTGCGCTCAGCTCTGGAGCTGAAGAGAAAATCCATCATCAAAAATGAAGAGTTTTCTAATTATACAGTTTAATCAATATTTGTAAAAAAAAAAAAAAAAAACTACTAGAGTTAGAAAGCAGAGACGAAAGACACGTGAGAGACAAACCCTGAAGCAAAAAATGAACCGGGGTCTTGTTGATTTGTGGGATTTTTGTTTGTGCTCTCACACCTGAATGAACTTTATTTCGCGGTATGCATTATAGCAGAAGATGTGCTCATGTGTACCGCAGAAAGAAAAGAAAATCACCTCGTGTGCGGTCACTGTGTCCACAAAGTCATTCTCCAGTTCACTGATAATGGGGGGGACTTGGTGGATGTGTTTCAGGGCCGCATCATTAACAGCCTCAGCTCTACAGTTCCTCACTTTCTGAGGCACAGTTTTTCGTGTTCTCAAATGTCCACAGGACTTAAACACGCTAATCCAGTTTTATGCTGGATTTCTCCTTTTATGAAAACCTTTTATGAGCTGAAAACCAGGAGCTCCAACGCAGTGTCTCATATTCTGTGAAAGGCAAGGCAATTTTGATTTTTTTTTTTCTATTTTTAAATCTGCACAACACTTGGTTTTATTAATTACCATGTCATCTAACCGCACAGACAAGGACAACAGTGCACCTTTTAATGCGAGAGTAGTTGCCCAACATCTGCCCACGCAGGGGGGGAGAATGCCAAAGTCCTGCTCTTTTAGAGGACAAATTCATTAATGGTGTCGGGAAGTTTGGATTCAAAAAGTGTGAAAACAGAGGACGAGACACGCAGACGCACCAAAATCATCTAATTATTTTCAGTCGGCTTTTGAATTACAGTGCTGTCTGTTTCTAAAATAACAAGGAAAATAATTTGTTCCAATTTGCAGGCTGTCAAATGAAGGCAGCACTGCGGGTTATCTTTACCCATCGTGGGCTGTTATTTAAAATAAGCACTATTACGCTTGTTTTCAGTAATGCTATAATGCACGTCCCATTTCCTCTTCAAACACATTCCTGTTCAAGAGATACGACCAATTATGTGACCGATCTTTAAGGAACATGTGCGATGTAATTATGCAAATGAAATGAAATACAGCTGCTAATTTTGGTAATTAGATTACTGTAATCCTGTTACATTTCATCTCAGCCTCTCCAGCTTGTTTTGATGATGTTGCCCTCATCAGCAGAAGATGAGAGGAGGCACGAAGACAAGCACGGAAATATGACGAGGGAAAGAAGTGGAAAAGGGAGGAAAGAAAAGCCTGGGGAATGACTGAAGACACACGCCACTGCCGTCACCCTTCAAACAAACGACCAGCACCTCAAACATCTGTGAAAAGAAATTGAGCTGTTTAATATTCATGGGAAAAAAAATCTAAGAGAGAAGACTGTCGGCACATCGCTGCAGCTTCATTTCTGTGTCTGTTTCAACATCAAAACAGGCTGATTAATGGTGCAGAAGTCTGACAGTTTGGGGAACTCATTAGAGGCTGATAGACAGACACAGTGCTTAGTAGACATTAAGACAGAGCTCTGTGCTTTCTGCTAACCCTTTATTCACCTACTGCCTACTCTGCAACAGACAGCACCCAGGTACAGTGAAGGAAAGATAACTACAGTGATGCACAGCCTCAGGGACACGTCCTTTTCTCTCCTCTTGATGAGTCTGACGCGTCTTCGCGTACAAGCACATTGCACCTCGTGTACAATAATTATGAGCGGTGTACAGCTGCAAAGCACTGCGAGCGGTGCAGAGCCCGGTATAACTAATGTGTTTACAAGCTGCCAGAATTGTTCAACACTGCTATTTTTCTGCAAAGATTAGGAGAACACAGTCACTTTAAAGCCTGCGCAGGTGTGGATTAAAAATAGGGGGTAATTTGGCATCCTGCTTTCAGTGTGAATTGGAAATAAAAGCTATCTCCCATATGGCTCAGTCTATATTAAATTTATGTTGTTCTTAATAGTGAGGCTGTTTTTTTTTTACGTAGTTTTAGACTAAAAGCTAAAACAGAAAAATGCACTGAGAGGCCTGAGGTGAACAAAGCAACATCTATTAGATGAAAAATCTCTTATTAGTCGTCTGAGAAAATGAACCTGCTCTGGTATTATGGATGCTGTGTGACTGTGTATTGGATACCCTTGGATTTGGTCTTTTTTTTTTTTTTTTTTTTTTTTTGAGCAAGTGCAGCCCAGGTGGTTGTGCCACACCTGCCTGCTTGCTGGAAGTACAGCAGCTGTATTTGATGGACTGTGTTGTGCAACACAGAGCTGTGCCTGGGGTGTCTCATGTGCCGTGAACCGTAAACTGTACATGTTTTTTTCCTCCACTAAAAATGCGGGTAAAATGAGTGTCCACCACATCTCTGGATTGTGTGGTGTAGGTGTGCGTGGGGGGGCGGGACTCTGAGCAATCCCAGCATGCTGTGAGCCTGAACCCCTCACCTATCATCGTCTCTCTCCACCCCTCACTCTCTTGTCCTTTTCCTCCCTTCAGTCTCGCTGCCTTTTCTCTATGCCTCTATCTTGCCCACAAAGGTGAGAGATTTCTAACCTTCATCACTGACAGCAGCTAAAAATAACTCTCGCCCCCCCTCCACCCACCTCAGTTTATCTAGTCTCCATCTCATCCAATATGGACATCACATGCTGCCTCCTGCCCCACACATATTCAGCCTGGTGTAAACTCAGGCAGCATACCACCTCATTTAAAGGGGCATTGATTTCACCACTAGTGCTCTATGAATATATTCCTTATGCATGAGCTCAGCAGTGTGTTTATAGCGGACGTGCCCTCCTATTCTTTACGCGCTGTGAAGCTTGAGTCCGCGGTTCAAGTCAAACTCTCGAGATCCATTTGCACCTGACGACAGTGTTAATTTTCTTATTGTCGATGAATTCCTGCTCGCACTGAAGGACGCGCAAAGCTCCGTGTGTGTGTGTGTGTGTGTGTGTGTGTGTGTGTGTGTGTGTGTGTGTGTGTGTGTGTGCGCATCCTGGGGATGTTCCATGCAATTTCTCTCACTCTGCTGAATAAAAATGGAATAAATAAGCTTCGCTGGAGGTAGTTTCTCTTTGGCAGTGTAATAAGAAAATGTGAAAAAATAATACATTTAAACAGACAGGGAAGCCTATTTTCCAAAACTTATCTGCTTCAGTTACTCTGATGAACAATGCTTGTTCTCCAAGCAGCCCGCAAGCAAACAGGATGAGCTTTTACTGATTCAAAAACAATTTCTTGACTTTCTTTCTCATTTTCCAGATAGCTGCAGTGCACTGCCCTCAGTAATTAATATTTGCATCAATACATGTACATAATCAGGCAAATCAATCAATCAAATCCCTATCAAATGAAATGCCTGCAACATTGAGGAGAGACTTACCTGAGGCTGATCAGACAAGAATTACAGGTGAAGCGTTCAGGCCTACTGGGTCCACTTTTAATGTGCTGAACTTGTGCTCTGCAATTTCATCTCCTTCGTGCTCTGGTGTTAGGGGGGTAAAAAATAATTTACTGCTTTATTGTCATACTTAATAACTCATCAGGATAGACACCAAGGGACTCCGCACAAGAGAATGACACTCAAAAATCCACCTCCCCCCCTCACACTCTACAGGAATCCTCTAATCTCAGCAGTTGATAATGTGTTGTTTTCCTCTCCTTTTATGCTCCCTGGTTCCTTCTCTCTCGTGCTCCCTCCCCTCCTCTCTTACCCGGTTGTCCAGGCGACAGAGTCAGTGAGAGACATTTCTTCGCAGAAGCTCCTCTCTCTCTCTCCCATGGCTTTGTTCAGCCTGCTCTGCTGACTGGCTCACCAGTGGAAGACAGACGAGGAGGGGAGTACAGCCCGACACCTCACGCACCCCTCTGATGGAAGGCAAGAAAGCATGAGGGGATTTTATAAACGGATCAAAAGAAAAAGAAAAGTGTCGGACTGATTCTACTTTAATTCTAATTCAGCTGCTTTTATGAGTCTGGAACGATGCAGCCTGTCATGGTGCTGCAGTCGAGCTCCCTCCCATCCTGTCAGAGTTGGTATGGTCTAGTCTAGTCTCAGTTGGTGGGGAGGTGGGGTGTGTTATAAGAGGGTGATCAGAATAACTGGTTACAGTGTGAGACAAAGTACAGGCAATTTGAAATAATCACCAGAAGTAAGAGTTTATTAGCTTGTGGTTCATTTTCATTTTTGGAGCACGGCGCTCTCGCACCAGATGCAATGAAGCAGTGCAATCTCGCTCTCGGTTGAAGATGCAGATTGACTGCTGAGCTTTACAGCACCACTAACAGTGGGGCTGATTTGACTTGGTCATGTTTGCCTTTTTGTGCCAATAGTCCTTTCTCCAGGACTGGAGAGCCCTCGCTCACTCTCATCTCACATTAATGACCCACTCTCTATTCTTGCAACCACTGTTCAGGTTTAATTTAGATTGGGTTGACATCAAAAGGTAATAATCCATCATCTAAATGAGAGCAGATAACTCAGAAGTGAAATTTCACTCTGTGTAGCTGGTGCAATGTGGAGTCAGGCATCTAGAAAACAAGAGGTTTGGAGACTGGAGCTCCTGTCAAAAAGTGTGTGTGTGTGTGTTGAGACCCTTCAGGACACTTAATTCCGTTGATGCAGCTGTGACGGGCCCATCTGACCAAACTGACTTTTTCAGTTACCTGAGATCAATAAAGTGAAGCAGAGTGAATCTCATCACATCTATTGCTGTGGCACCGTGGGAGACAAACAAACAGATCTTATGAAAACTGATCAATTGTTATAACTGCATGTCGTCAATAACACCCAAACAGCCTCTGTACAGTGTCCTTTGTTAGCATTTAATAAGTCCCCTCTGATCTGAGCGTGCTTCATTCAGTAAACATGTATCACAAATATTGGCAGGCAAGAACTCAGAGGCAGTTGACACGTGATAACAACATACATTTAAATAATCCAAAACATACACGAGCCATTCGTACATGCATCCGCGAATGCATACTGAACACTCACACACACACATGCAAACTTGCACAGGGTTTTCAGAAAGACGGACTGACTGTGGATGCTGTGTTCGCTCCCTGATCACACAGAAGAAGTCAGAGTCACTGTTTGATGGTCCCATTAAGGCAGGTCCTCCTGAAAATGTTTTGGGACAACTATTTGTAGAATAAGATTTACATGAACTGCTTAGGGGGAGGACTCTACCTGAACATCAGCCTAAGTTAGGAACAGCACATGGATGAAGATGAATAATTCCACACATCAAGTAATTGTACACAGTGAAGTGAATACTGACACTGATGCTAATGGCTCTGGCTAACTTAAGACGTAAGTACATGGTCTGTTAATAAATGCATGCCAGAGGTATCTGGGTATCTGCACACTGAGTCTCTCGCTCCTGGGGGCAGTTGGTCTGTATGTATGGAGAGGGTTAGTAATGTGGAACAAGCTTATCTCTCTGTACCATTAAAGTGGAAGGCAGAGGAATTGAAGGAAAGCTACAGAACATTTAATTAATACCATCTATCCTTATAATTTTACCTCCTAAGAATTAAAAAAAAAAACATTTCAATCATGAGAATTCACTAATTCCATAGTATACAGTAGACACACTACATACTATAGCTGTCCACCTATATGTGGGAGTCATCTAAAAACCTCACATAAGCAGAGGGAAATGTATGTTGGGAATGTTTGGTCTCCTCGGTTATAACTACACACAAATCTGGTGCGTTAGTGCAACAGCTAACAGTGTAAATGAGCTGATATGTAAATATGACTCTGAAAAATATACCTAATATTGATTTGCACTAGAGAGCTGGAAAAACAATTTGCATCCTTCCTGTAATTTCTGCAAATGAACACCGTGTGTGTCTACAGTGCTGCACTGCAGTCAGCAGTGATCGAGCTGAATTTTCACTTTGTTTCTCTCTCTGGTGAATTCTCCAACAGAGGATTAAAAGTTGGAATGCATCTTAGTCTAACATAGTTTTTTAGCACCTGCTGAAGGGGCTCAGAGGAAGCCCGGTTCTTGGAAAGTGTGAAATTGTACAGTGTGAACACATTTTGATCCAAAAACAACAAAAACCCCTGAAGAACAACTTAAATACTTCACATATAATTTACATCTTACATTTACAACCCAACAAACATTTTGTTACAAAATGACGCAAAGACATTTTGTTCACGGCTGTCTTTCACATTTCAACTTTGCAATAACACTTTTGGCCTGAGTGTTTAATTAATTTCCATCACTACGCAACGTTCACAGTGAAAAGCAACAGCCCCAGTGTACTGTTCCAGATCTAAATGTGTTATGGTCATTGGTCCATGAGAAAACAGTGGTACTGCAACACATTTAGAAACACGCACACACATGCACTCACTCTCTGCTGTAAACTCACATACACTCTCATACTCTCAACGCTGTCCTATGACAAGGGAATTTGTTCAGGTCCTCTGGCTACCACAGATGGGTCTCCCGGATCTCAGAGATAATGTTATTGGCCTTTTTGAGTGCCTGAGAAAGAAAAAGAAAAAAGCAGATGGTTGTTATATTGTTGGCCTTAAAATAGGGGATAAAAGAAAAAGAGAAAGTACTTGCTGTTCCTGATGCTCAGAACCTACTCGGAGAATAAAAGCACCGGCCAATTTTACCTCGAGCATTTGAGCAACCTCGGTCCGCTGCTGTGCCGTGTCCTGTGACTCAATAAGCAGCTCCTGCAGCAGTGGCTGTTTGTAAAGCTGACCCACCAGCTCGCTCTGCAGATGCTCTTTCACAAAGTTCACCAGGAAGTGCATCACTGTCTTGGGCACACTGCGGACACACAGCCCCGAGAAAAAGTTAGAAAATCAGCGTCGACAACAACAACCGAAGGAAAAAGAGCAAAAACAGAAGGGGAAATGGGGAGAGAAGGTGCCCCGAGGAGCTCTGGACCCGTTCCAGTCGAACCTGTCTTGGATGCTTTTGCGGACAATGAGGAAGTAGCACTTGATGAGGCGCTGGATGACCTCACAGTCCCTCTGCTCTCTCGCACTTAGCTTGCGGGATACGGGCACCGCCTGGCAGAGAGAGCCAAAGTAAAATGTTGATAGTCTGCAGTGAATTCACTACTGAGTGTTTTGTCCAGCTGCTAATCCCACCACTCACTGTGTCAAGGAGGTTAATTGCCTGGCCCTTGCTGGGGCTGCCAAAGCCTGTAGGCGGGGCTTTCTCTTCCGCAACCTTCTCGTTCTTCCAGCGCTTCCCTCCATCAAGGGCCTCGGCCTGACAGCGAGAAATCCAAAGAAGTCAGAAGGTCAAAGCTATTTTGGATGAGCCTGGCATTCAACTACCAGCTATGAAAGGGGACTGTAATGTTTGGATGTGAAACATAATGATTAAGGCTTTACTGAAAACAACTTCTGCTGTTTACCGCAGCAGAATAAAAGATAAATGTAAGTACCTGCTGTAAGGGACAAATAACTACCTGCTGACTGTTGACGGACGCGGAGACCTGTGCTGCATCTGTGAAGTCTGGATGCTTTGTGTTGATGTAGGCGAGCTCTATTGCTACTAAATTGTGTACCTAAAGGAAAAAAGCAGGGGGAAAAATACCTTGGAGAGTTAATAGGATTTTGCTGTTGGTTATTATAATTAGTATGAAAGATCACCTCAGCCAAGCAGTGGATTACCATTTCGTTAGTAATCGGCAAGCGCTTCCTCAGCAATCCAGTCACTACCTCCACAATGGAGTCATGCAGTTTGGGAAACCGCAGAAGCTCCTAGCGGACACAAAAACGTACTTTCTTAACATGGTGCTGTTATAATTAATGCAGCACTGTTTTAGGAAGTCAGTGATGTGTGAAATGCATTACCATCTCTTTGCTAACCTGTGTGCTAAAGGACGAGCAGTGCTGGATGATCCTCTGCAGCTCCTCGTGAACGAGCTCTACGCAGCGGAGACTGGGCTCCTCCAGACGCTTAATTTGCCGCTTCACCAGCAATTCAAAGGACACCTCGGGCACAAAGAGCGCTGGCCGCGGACCCTGCAGGGCAAATCACACACAACACACACCCCAACTCCACTATTTACTTGCTATTTCTCTAAATGAGAGAACTTGACCAGAATTTGGATTAAATATATTACACAAATAGGAGTCAGGAGAAGCATTACCGTAGCATTGCGGATGGCAGTGAGGATATCGAGCTCAGTCAGTCCCCCGAGGGGGTCGATGGATTGCAAAGTGCGGCCAAAGGTCTCATGGAATATGTAACAGATCCGAGCACCCCCACAGCTGCAGAAGAGATGGGTTCAGCTGTGACACAAACGCTGTTTCTCAGTGCTGTATGTCAGCAATGTTAATTGCGCCAAAATTAAATGCAGTCAACCAAAAAAAAAGGTCAATATTTGCTCCCTACATATTTACATGAATTAATCGCCTTGTGGTAAGAGAGCTGTGGAGATTAAGGTGCCCACAGAAGATGCTGATACCACTTTAATTTACAATTACATTACCCCAAGGACCTTACCTTCATGACAGACAGTGTGAAAAGAAAGTAAATGCTGAGTTGTGCAACAGAAGTGTGAAATTAGATGACAAATTGAAAAAATTCACTACAACATGAAATAAAGCCTGCTGTCATCATAAAAGCATTTGCAATTCAGTAAAGATCCTGCTGCTGTCTAGAGGTCAGACTCACAGCTCTGAGGTTTGGATGTGCCTGGCTGTTCCCTCTATGGTGTTGCAGTAATCGCTGGCAAACTTGGTGACAATCTGCAGCAAGGTGGCGCTGTGGTCCTCTACCGGCTGCCCATAGCCATTGAGCCTTGCCTGGTACTGGGCACTCAGTACGGTCACTCGGGTTTTGAGTTCTGGCAGGCAGTCCCTGATGTGGTGCATGAGTAGCCTGCTGAGAGTTTTGGCCAGATAGCGTGAGCCGGCGCGGGAGGCGAGCGAGGGGTAGTGGCGCTGCAGGAAGGCCTGCTCATCCTTCATCGAGTCCTCCAGGCTCTTCTGGGTGTTGATGTCATGCTGGCTCCTAGGAGGAACACCAATTAGGGAGAGAGTGAGTGTAGTCACACAAACAGGATAATAAGGGAATTAAAAAGCTACTACCTTACATGATAAAAGCTCAACACTGCACAGATAAAATGAAAAATTTGATCACCAAAGATTTACTATTGTTTCGAACCTGTTAACCACCCCGATAATCCCGAGCCTGACTGGGATGACTCGACCCAGAAGGACCTCAAGGGCATCAGTCCCTGCATCCATCAGGTCCAGCTTACTGACCACCAGCAGTGTTCGACGACCTGACAGTAAACAAACACAGCATGAGATCACTCATTTTTTTAAGGACAGTAGACAACCCCCCTAGTGTAGTCATCCTTTATTTTGACGAAGCCTGTAGGAAATCTCACAGTGGAACACAAGAGAGGAGAAATAGGAAACAAGTCTCTGATGGGACAGGGTTTGAGGCCAGCTGGGGAATATTTGGGCCCAGCTACAGAAATCCTAGTGCACAACAGGCATCACTAGGCGATATTGCCAACATCCCAGGCAATTACTACAGGCGGATTCTCATTATCAATCAATCTAGTTCTTCAGAGTGCACCATGACAGCAAGATTAATTTTCTATGCAACTGTGAACTGCCAGAATGCTGTTAAAAGTAAAGACTGATGGGTCTGATAGCCTGAAATGACTTCTGTTTAATATGCTCTTCCTGCACATTTAATAAT
Source organism: Toxotes lorentzi (assembly GCA_037833715.1). Classification (NCBI taxonomy): domain Eukaryota; kingdom Metazoa; phylum Chordata; class Actinopteri; family Toxotidae; genus Toxotes; species Toxotes lorentzi. Next base: position 16,650,650 of record JBBMJY010000024.1, on the reverse strand, counting down.
TTAAAATGCATTTCTACTTAAAGCTTGTTATGTAATACACACCGTTGGAGAGGAGAGAGAGAAAATTAAAATGAAATCTGAGGAGAAGGGGAGCCTGTGTACAAAATGTCCTACCATCTGGATCAACTTCACGCGCCAATTTCAGAGCATCAGAGGTGGCCAAGTCAGAGTTGGCAGGGGACACAGCGAGGATGAGGGAGTTTGGGTTGGAGATGAAGGACAAGATCATCTCTTGCACTTGAGCCTCAATGTCCTCTGGCTGGTCCCCAACGGGAACCTGAGGCAACAACAATAAGCAGCACAGATGAAGTGCTTCTGTGAATCTGTGATAATTATACGTATGCTACACAATCAGCATTAATCATGTTCTAGTGATGCTGTGTTTGCACACATGAAACAAACTGATACGGCTGAGCGTACCTTGGTAATTCCAGGTAAATCAACCAGAGTGAGATTAAGGACTTTGGGGGAGAAAATCTTCAAATATATGGGCTCAGGACTGATTCCCTGGAGGGTGTGAAAATAGGAAAGAAGTGAATGAATGCAGTGTAAAAGGATAAAGTTAAAAAATTACTAACTTTACGACCAATTCTTCCTTCTCACCTTGTTGTCACCTGAACTGCGTCCAGTCTCTGATTCAATTTCCCGACGGATTTCCTGAAAATCTGTTAAGATCTGTCAAAAAAAAAAAGGCAAGAGAACGACGCATCACCTAAAGAGAATATAACATAAGACAAAGACAGTGAGTACATTCTTTGAATGGCTTAGGATAAATGTACCTGGTTTTTGCAGTGCAGGAATGTACCCCATTCTTCAGCTTTGACACCTGAACAAACAAGAGCGAGTGTAAGTAATTTCACAGTGATGCATCCAAACATGTAGAATGTCAATAAAATGATGTGTTAGTGGGGAAAAAAAAAACATAAACTGAAAAGATTACAAATGAACTTATATCATGCTCGACAAATGACAGTCAGAACAAACTAAATGTTTGAGAAAATTCACAAAAGAAATGACAAAGCTAAACAAAGATAAGGTCCATGCAGACCAAATATTCAGAGACCTGGGTAGCTGTTTTGGGCATTTTGTTTTACCCCATTTCCTGAAAAAGTAGTGAAGAAGAGGAGGAAGAAAGACTGCATGTTAGCAAAGACAGACCGAGGCTCTACAAGGAGTAGCTAGCAGTTCAAACAGTGAGTGAAAGTGCCATGCCGAAGCGCTAATCAAAATCAGCTACTGCAAGCCTAGACAGAAATAACAAACCCGCTGCCCTACTTTAATCTCATACTCTGCACATCAGAATTTCCAAAACTTTACTGTGTATTTAAAAGGATATTTAAAGCAACTCCACTCTGAGTAAAGAACAACACAGATTCATATTTGGGTACCATTCTCAATCTTCAGTCTCTCCTGCAGAGGGGCAACATTAACAAGCTGCAACACCAGGGGTCGTCTTGTGACTATTCCTGATCCCCGAGGCAAGAAATCCCGTCCAACCAGGCTCTCCAACACAGAGCTCTTTCCACTGCTCTGTTGTGGGACATAATGAGACCAATTCAGCAATGTTTCCAGCAACATTGATACAGACACTTTCTATCAGTGTTGTGTCCATTACAGACACATTAACAATACAGTCTCAACACCTGATTAAATGAAAACACATAACTCAAACCAGAAACCTTAGTTTAAATAATAATAGACATAATAACAGACAGTTTTAATAATGGCAGTGGAGGTCAGGAAGAGGTTACATATAGGGTTAAGTTTTTTTTATTAAGCTTTTCATTGTGTGTGTGTGTTTTTTTTCTTGGCTGACCTGAGATCCAACCACTACTATCTGAGGCAGCTGTATGATCTCTGCGCCCACTGTGAGGAAGACCTCCTGCAGCCGGTTGATGGTCGGGATCAGAGTTTCCATCCTTCCTTTAAACTGGGCACACTACCTAAATTGATAAAACAAACGAATGGACAGAGGGAAAGTACAGAAAAGCAAATCAAACGATGTTGAACCACACTGAAAGAACTAATGTTATTCCCAAATGCTCAATGAGAATGAAGTTGGCTGCAAACTACTCTAACAAAAGCAGATCACTGTGTTGAACAACTGCGACTCCAGACGACAAATAAGAAAAATAAAGTAAGCTAAAGTTATTCCTCTAAGAAGACAGTATTGTTTGCCAATGGGACAAGTGGTCCTGATGAGAGGGGTGTAACGCCCAAGCATCAGTTAGACCACCCTGTGACTAATCCTAACAGAATATACGATAAAGTAGGAGTTCAAACTGAACCCTGGCTATCAGGTACGACACTGACCCGCCGTCAAAATTACATGGCAACAAATGATGTAGCAACACAGGCCGACGGCTCGGTATTATCGGATAACGTTAGCTGAATGTTAGCCGCTGGCTGAAGCTAGTCGGTAAACGCAGGAAGTGAGAGAGATGTGCTAGCTTTGTGCTAACGCTAGCTTAGCGGCTGGAGCAAGCGATGCTCCACTGCGACCTTACCGATGTTCAGACACGAAATATCCTTCCTGATCCAACGTGTCTGTCCTTCATACTTCGAGGAATAAACGTCGGGTGTCAAAAACATCGCATTGTACCCGAATTGCGATCCAAAATTTGCAGCAAAAGAGATAACCGTCAATTTAACACTTGGGCGGTGCCAGCATCGCCCTCCATCAGTCTGATTGGTCATACAACAAGAACCACGAGTGTTCCCGTCACCTGATTGGTCGGCACATATATTATGAATCGTTTGATCGCCTTGTGAAATGCGTCTTACAGCCAACATCCCTTTTCATTTCTATCTAAGCACTTCTCCTTTTTATACTACGAAATAGATGAAAACTCTTCCCAGTCAACCGTCATCGCTACTTTGAAAGTCATTTAAAATATCAGCACAAGAGGAAGCATAAACATCACTGTTTTTTCTGTGTTTTAATGTTTGTATATATAAACACGATATTTACAAATCATACAATGACCATCAGTTAGTTATGGGATAAAACATCGGTTAACTTCGCACGGATGATAAACAGAAAACACCCAGTCATCATCATCATCATCCAACACAGACATTACTAATACCCTCCAGTAGAAGTTAGCGTCCCCCTGGGAGTTGTAGCAGCCAGAGATCCTGTGAAATAAACAGCATAAATGGATTCCTTTGTATTCAAATATTATGTGATCAGGTCTTGTGTCATGACTGCAACATCAATGACAGGGACCATTTCAGAGTGGCAAAGTTTTCTTATCCAAGTCCTTTGGTCGTGGATAAGAAAGCCCTATTGCTTAGATAATCAACAGTCAGTGTTATCCGTGTTCACTCAGCCACTGATTAGGCACGAACCAGGGGCTCTCAGCAAGAAAACTGATACTGTATTTTCCATGCCTCACACTCTAAACACTGTATGCATTTCCAAGCACTCAGCGCCTCTCAAAAGACAATTAAAAAAAAGCAGCATCCAGCTAGGCATTCTCAGTCCATGTATGAGGTATCCATGCCCTCGCCGTCTGGGTGAAGCAGTTTTCCTGCTAAGCGCTCGATGTCGTCGAGACTGAGTTGTCGAAGTGAACGTTCGTAGTCCTTGAAGAAACACAAAATATAAACAATGAGAAACAGCAGGTTAAAAAAAATATGCTAATGCATTTATTTTAACCATGTTATGTGTGGGGACATATTGATCTGTTTTTGAAGAAGCATGGAGGATAGGAAGGATGACCCTCTTGAATCTCTGAACTTGTTGTTGAACAGTGTGTTCAATATATTGTGTTCTTCTTCTGGTCTAGTTCAGCAATAGATCACCTCCTCAGGTGTGTTCTGATGTATTATTACTAAAAATGAGGACTTGAGAGGATCCAATCTTTAAATAGAGGTGCTGCATTCATACTAATGGAACAAGAGGTAACAGATCAGATGTCAGCTGAAGAATATCAATATTCTCAAACTTCCAGTAAACATCAAATTATTATTTTGCCCTCACATCCACACATTCATCAAGCATTCATAAAAGGGGCCAAAGGCCTTTAAAGCTACATTTGATGCATTACTCATTAACACATTACTCATTTTGAGTCTTCAGCCTCCACTAGTTTATGAATATTATACTGTTCAGCAACTGTACATATCCATATCTCAAAATGGAGTACAAAGTTGGCTTTGATCAGACTACAATGCCTAGGAGCAAAGATGCTGCACTGACATACCTTAATAAGCTGTTCATGGACTTTTGCTGCATCTGCTGGACTGAAGTGTCTAGCAAGTATAGTGGACACGGTCTGCCACACTCCTCCATGTGTAGTACTACTGCTGCTGCTACTGCTGCTGCTGGCAGCTGTCCCTGAAGCTCCGGTCCTCTCCCCCACTGGACGGATTACCAGATTCAGTTTAGCCTCTGGCCCAATGGAGTAATCACTCAGCCTGTGTTCATCTGAGGAAAGCAATATAGTATACAGTCATCAAAAATTAAACATCTGATTCACGTAGAAAATAGACCGATGGCTCAAGTAATTACAGTTACATACAAAGGTTATGAAACACCTGACTTGAAATCTACCTGCAAGTGCCTTCCCTTTATAGAGCAACCGCTGCTGGTTTGCTGGTATGTTGAGACGTTCGGACACAAGTTCCTTCACTGTGGAGACTTTTTCATCTTCAGTGACCTGGAAAATCAACAACATTATGACATGATCTCAGTACAAGATCAAAATACAGCTGGTAACAGTCTCTCTTTCAGTTTAGCTCAAGAGTATTCAAATTGCAGTATCGTAGCCAGTCTGAAATTCTTACTTTGCATTGGATTTACATAAAACCACTGATTAATGAGGAATTCTCACACACACAAATGACAACTGCACCTCTACCTTGGTTTATTCTTCACATTTTTCCAATAAGAAAAATAAACAGCTGGTGGCTTATTGCGGTAGTATTTATCCAATAAACACTGCAGACATCCAATAACATCCACTGTTCAAGTGTGGGCACACACCTGAACATTTTAACATTAAGAGCAAAGCTAGTAGAAACACAGCATGATGTTAAACTCTGACAACTCTTGAGTCACTTCTTTTCCACTAAAGACATGACAGACATGAATTTAGTCCAGTTTGCAGAATACTTCCCCATCTGACACACACATGATCAAATGCTTTAGATTGCCCATCGCCTGTGTTAGATGTCAACACTGTTCTTTGTTTCCTGAATAACTAGATACAAAACCTCATACTGATGAAGTAAGCACACTCATCATGTTAAGAACTAAGCTGCTTAAGTTCATACAGATTCTATACATGAGGGGCTGTGGGTGTTTCTGCGCATATGAGGCCTGTTGTAGCACCAGTTGGTGCCTCATGCAGTAACGTTATCACTTAAAAACATAAGAGGCACCAACTGGGGTTAGGACTAGTCTACAGTGTGCAAATAACATGGCAGACTGTTGAGAGTCGAACAAATAAGGCTAGTGACTTGTAAGATGCTAAGTTATTGAGCTGTGCCGGCCTAACCAAAACCTTTTCCTAAAATGGTGCTTCATAGATGCATTAGACTACTGAACTCTCCTTCCTACGACTACGACCTAATAAAGACTTAGCAGGCTACCATTCAGCCTCTGTGTGTCAAAGTGGTAACACATGTTAGAAGAGAGAAAGGACGAGAAAAAGTCTGATAACGATACAGGTGTCGAGCCCATCTCAGGGCTGAGCCTGACAGGCTAGCTACAATAACGTCAATTCATACCTGGGCGACGATGCGTCTGTACAAAAGCTTCACTTTAAATTTCACCGTGAGGAGTTTGACAACCTAATTTAATGGGTTTAGATTTAATTATAATAATAAAGACTCGAGCATAAAATATGTGCTTGCTTAGCTCAAAGGTAGCTCAGCGTGTGAGAGGATCACCGCCGACCAGCTAGGCTCCCTGTAAAGGCTAATGTTGCGAATTAAGCTAGCGTCAGAGAGCTAACAATTAGCAGTTAGCTGGCTCTGTGGTGTTTCAACTTACCTGTACATTGCACTCTTTCCCTTGAAGCGGTTTCACGGTAAGAATCATCTTCAGTGACACCCCGAACAAAACACAACCACACAACAAGACGTTTAAAGATTAAACAACAAACTCTACGCCGGTAACGTTGCTTTGCTAGTACAATATAGCCACAGTGGTTCTCCTCTTGTCAACGGCCCATCTTCTTCTTCCTCTTCTGCGGTCAGACTGCCGCAGCTCTCAGTGCCACTACTCCCGCCTACTGGCTGGAGTATGGTATAGCCGCTGAGGGTCGCCCTCTGTGGAGGAGGATTTCACCCCTCCCCCCCAAAAAAGAGCAAGATATTGCAAATTATTTTTTCGTGTTATCTTTGGCAATTCTAGACTCTAGGAAGGCCCCAGTAGTAGTTAGGGCTCAGGCCCTAAGTAGTTATTACTATTTTTTATTATTATATCAAATTACAAGTTGCATTTGGATGTTTCTTTGGTGTTACCACAGGCCTAAAATAACCACAACTTAAGCTGTCTGTCAAAGCTATGTCTTGAATGTGTGAGTTTGTCATTCTCAAGAAAGAAATGTGCCTGTGACTGAATTTCCCTTTTAACTATTACCTTCATTAATAAGTGAACAGCCAGTGTGACTATAGCTTGCGGTCACAACTAGTTTTACAACAGGTTAATATGCAACACTATCACTGTTGTCCTAATACAATTTATATATTATTTTTGCTGCTATATTAAATACATAATCGCGACAGTGTTGGTCACTAAAAACAACCGTGTCTGAAAAAGTGACAGTTTAAGCTTTAGCCAGAATAAGTCACTTTGCTGTCTGATCAATGCACACAGCCAGACTTTAATCTCTTTCACGTGTTCTAGACATTCGGGAGTAAAATGATTAGTGTTCACCGCTCAGTTTGTCGGAGACCCACCTACATCCCCAGGGCTCGGAAATACCCAGAAGACCCTCTGACCCAGATGGGATCCAGTCCATGCATTTCTCGTTACACCCTCCCGGACGGTCTCCGCTGTCTTGGTCATGTGATTGCCTGATGTCTGTGCCCAACCCTGGTCAGCCCCGAGCGAGAGAGGAGCATCTTTCACTGGGGCGGTGACAGAGGAGATCTGCACCTGTCGAATGGACCGTCTGCTGCCAAACAGGAGCAAACCTATTCAGGACAAGTGAGAAAGACTCCCACAACGCCCTTACATGTGGTAAGTGATCTTTACTGTGTGAAGTACAGAGCGGCATTATATTTTGCCGGAGTAATAGACTGTTTGTAAACACATATGCATGATATGACACGCTGTTGTCTGATTTTACCAATTCATTCATGTATTATTAAGGATATTATCAGTGCGTATGGCTGTCGGTGCGTTTGCGACTCAAAATTAAAAATAAATAAATAAATAAAATAAAATCTATATTGTATTTCTTTTGGTATTTAAAGAGTGTGGCATTCAACAATTAGTTTATGGTGACCTTTTTAATTAGAGTTGTATCTCTTGTATTACCATAGCACTTACCATAGGACTTTCTTGTCCTTTATCTTCTCGCAAATGTGTCCTTGAATTCTTTTTTATTAAGATGTGTTAAAGTAAGACTAATGGACAAATACAGTGACTGCATAAATATATTGTAACCATAGTGCATTTTCACATGCATGGAAATCAAATCAAGCACATCAAGATGGACTGCAAGCTCACAGTGCAAAGATCGATTATGGTCTTATTTTTTTATTGCATGGGAAACTGTGTCATAGGATTAGACTGGACAATCTTCCCTATTCAGCCTGCTGAAAAATAATGTCATTGTGCAAGTGTCATCTATCTATCTATCTATCTATCTATCTATCTATCTATCTATCTATCTATCTATCTATCTATCTATCTATCTATC
>JBBMJY010000024.1:16611706-16642670 GCA_037833715.1 Toxotes lorentzi | reverse complement strand
ATCTATCTATCTATCTATCTATCTATCTATCTATCTATCTATCTATCTATCTATCTATCTATCTATCTATCTATGATATGACATACTCTCCCATCCTAGTTAGTTAATCCAAGTGGAAGCCACTCTCCCTTAATGAGTCCCCTACTATATCATTAATATGGATCATATTAATATGAGTAATCACAGGAAAAGATGCACATTAATTAGAGAAGAACTGTCAAGCTGAGATCGTAGCTGTAAAAGGGGGACTCAACTCAGACAGAAATTTTGTGTGGGCCCACTCTCTCTGTGTTTGTACACTTTGTGCATGTATGTGTTTAGAAAGAGATACGTTTTGTTGTGTTTTGACAACTGGTATTTGCAGGTAATGGGTACACTTAGGGACCTCCAGTTTGCCCTGCAACTAAAGATTGAGGAGCTTCGCCAGAGAGACACACTAATAGATGAGTTAGAGTTGGAGTTGGATACAAAGGATGAGCTTATTCGGAGACTACAGGAAGAACTGGATCGCTACAGAGCCACGGTGTCCCTCCCAGGACCCTCTGCAGACAGTGCAGGTGCAGGATATGTTGCAAGCATCAACAGGTAGCACAAGCCCAAAAACTTGAGCGAAAATACTCACTTATAGTGTGTTTTTATTTATGTCCTTTAGCTTGCTCGGCTCAATTTGAGGACAAGCAGAGAGCCAAGAGGAAGACTGTCATTTCTGAGCCCTTCAGTCTGGACCCGGTGACCCTCGCCATGGTTTCTCAAAGAAGCTGTGAGAAAAGCCAGGAGTAAGAGCACACGGTGTTCCCTCAGCTCCCACCTACTCTAAGTGAAAAAACGGTCCCTCAAACGTTCAAGGCTCACCCAACTGCTTTCTGCATGACTCAGAATCAATAAACACTTCTAATCATTTTCAAGCATTGTAGCCTATGACACTTCATTCAAGGCATTTAATAACTTGCTCTTAAATGTTAGCCCTGTATCCTGCTTTCATGCCCTCAGGTCTCAGAGGCTGATTCAGGCAGCGTTTTTGAAAAATGACTTGTTGAAGAACCTTGACGAAGGAGAAATCCGAGCCATCATAGCCTGCATGTACCCCACCACCATCAATCAAGGCTACTATGTGATACAGGAGGGGACCAGTGCCGCTCAGGCTTATGTTTTAGAAGGTAAATCATTTTCTTCTTATGACTGCTAGCATTAATCATACTTTAGGATATTTATTAACACTTCCTTGAGACGGCAGGTGAACAGTCAGATGAAATGATAGATTTTTTTTATCATATTATATATATTGCCTATCAGTTTTCTTTGTGTTGGCTCACTGTTTGATTAGATAGCCTGACACTGCTCTCAAGCACAATGCTGTGACAACTGCATGTTTGAGCAAGAAAAGAGGAAGCACTTGGGGGAATAACAAGTGACCTACATTGATGTTTTGTGTTGAAATGTCAACTCGGGCCTGAAGGTACAGGAAAAACAGAGGTTCTGCTTGTCGGTGGCTGCAGATTTCATCAGTGCTTGATTGTCCCCACGAATCTGGGTTGCATTTGTAATGTGACAGTTAATGGAGGGTGGCTGCTCCCTGTTTTTCTTCTCCTGTCATCCCAACCAGTGATGTGGCGTCCTCGTTTTGGTTCAGGGATGATTGCATGTCTGTTGTTCACGCAGTGCATCTCAGGCAGTGGACGGCTGCTGACAGTGCACTCTTCATTTCCTGACACTAAAGCACATGCATGTAACAGTACTATGCATTGTGCACATGCTATATTTCTACACTGTGTGTTTTATTAACAGAAGGGAGGCTGGAGGTGACAAAAGACGGACTGAAGCTGCTCACAATTGAGCCAGAGGACGTGTTTGGAGAGCTGGCTCTCCTCTACAACTGCACTCACAGCTACTCTGTCTCAGGTATCAAAGCACTGAGTCGGCTTCTTGGTTTTCAAATTTGCATACAGATTTCACTGTCACACCAAAATGCTGATCTAGTTTAACTGTGATTAGTTTTGATATTGTGGGCGCATAAATAATTCTTGTTCAAGAGACTGTCACAAGCAAGAGGATTTCTGGCGGTGGTCTCAGACAGAAGACATCTGTTGAATTCAAAATCAAAGACCTTTTGAGATCTTAGACAACACAACAGCTTCAAAAGGTTTTCTCAGAGATGTGGGGAATTTAAAACATTTTCTGTTTTACTGCATCACCCTGCTGCCTGACTGCATTAACTGAATTTCTACAAACATTTTCAGGAATGTTTTGCATTCAATTCACACATCTCTTGGTCGGATCATAACCTGTTATATATACATTTCTGGTGTAAGGATTTGTGATATTCCTTAGAAAATAGAAAGCATGCTATCATTTCTTACCAGCATCTGATCACTGAGTCCTGTGGGAAAACTTGGTGACCTGGTTTCACAAGTAAATAGGCTGTGGAAACACCCAGAATGAGTTTAAATTGAAAAATCAGTTTATTTACCTTTGTTTGGTCCCTAAGCCTCTCATTCCCTTTGTACAGCTTTTTTTTTTTAATCTTGCAACCAGTCAGCCTTTCCAATTCACCGCTCTACATTATATGTCTGCTCTCTGGTAACAATCTGCAGCTCATGTCGGCAGTCTGTTGTCCATTTCTTTCAGCCCTTCCCCTTGGCTCTGCTCAAGGCCCACTGTGTTTATCTCCTTCCTGACCTGAAATTGCTTTTTTTTTCCTCCACTGTTGCCATCTGAGACCATCAATAAGGCTTTTGCTTTTCTTGAGGTCTCTTTCATTGTGACAGTGATAAAGGTACGGGTGAAAACCGGGGTGTCACCGTCAGGTCACGGAAGTTCAGGGTGGTGAAGGATTTAGCAAAGAAAATGCCTTTCACACTACAATTGTACTTATAAAATACTCTGCACAGGATTCAGAAGCACATAAAAAGGAATGACCATCAATAGTGTGTCATGTGGTGCTGAAGTGGAAAAACGAATGGGGTATATCCAAATGGAGGAACCGTATTATCAGATGGTGGATCTAATTAGACTGTCTAGAGGACATCCACTTCCGTTTTCAGGAAGTTTCAGTGAACCAATCAATAGGGGTCGTTATTAATTTACAATAGCTCTTTCAAGCTCTATTATAGACAAAGAGGGTAATTAGGAAACCAGATTAGATTTATATTAAAAGTCCTTTGTGAGGAAAATAATTTCTTTTTATTCTACCTGGTAAGGATTTATAATGCAGCCCCTGACCTGCTTACTGTCTGCTCTCCAGGCTGTAGCTGACAATCCTGCATTGTGCATCCACATCCATCTAATACCTGCCTCTTGATTGTACCTCCACCTGAGCTCCAGTGTCACCGACACAACCTTTATCACTTTCTCTGTCTCTGTCTTTTGATCTGCAGCACAAACGGACAGCAAGCTGTGGGTCATTGACTGCAAGAGCTACCAGACCATACTTATGCAGAATGGTCTCAGCAGCCTTTCTCGTTCGATGGAGCTGCTTAGCAGGTGAACACCAGACCTGATACACCTGATACAGAACAGGCCCAGAAAGCTGCTTTGTATTCTGATGCCTTCAACGCAATGTCACCAGGGTCATGCTGTTTGCAAGTCACCACAAGGCTGCATTAAGGCCTTTAACGCTGCCCTAAATATCAACATTCGCATGACATGTCTGTGATATGCATAAGCACCTAGAAAATGTGTAAAAATGAAATTAAATCTGTCATTGTGGAGGATATCTGAGCGTGTCTTCTTTGTACCTGTGTGTCTGCAGCGTTCCCTTCCTGCAGTCACTGCCAGAGGATGTCATCATGAAAATGTCTGATCTCATGGAGGAGGTACAGATTAAGTTCTTAAAATCTGAAGCACAGTATTGTGTGACCATCACTTGTTCTTCGGACAGAAACCAGCCAAAAGATTATGTGTGCAGGCAGAGGGAACGGCGTGTAAACATGATTGTTTACAGGCGGTCCCTTTGCATTTTCTATTTTCGGCTTCCTTCGTTTTGCACCAGTCAACAAGCAGGTGCAACGATAGCTTCAGATTTAATCCTTCATTATACCAGCCCTAATCTCTATGTCTGTAGGAGAGGTGGTTTTCTTTCTTTCTCTCTTTTCCGACGTTTTTTTTTTTAAATGACTTTCCACCATTTCAGTGCTCCTCTGTCTGTCATTGGTCTTCCCTAGACACACTACACAGAAGGAGACTACATCATTCGACAAGGGGCCACAGGAGACACCTTTTATATCATTAGCAAAGGCCAGGTAAAATTTTATGCTCTGCTTGCTGCACAGGCAAAACGAGGCTTTCAGAGTAAAAGATTTAGAGTGTGGAGGGCAAAATGTTTTTAGAAAGCTTCAGAAATTGCTTTAAGATGGCGATAATTGACTTTGGCACTTTTCTATATTGCTCTCCACCATTACCTCTTTTTCATTACCTCTCTTTTGGACTCGCCAGGTGAAAGTCACTGAAAAGAAGCCAGGGCATGAGGAGCAGATCGTTCTCTCTAAGCTTTCTGAGAGACATTGGTTTGGAGAAAAGGCTCTGTGGGGGTAAGCAGAGGGAAATAATGCATTTTCAGAAGATGCTGTTAAGAAAATTATGCATAGCTTTCAGCAGCTTTTATGAAAACAGCACATGATGGTAAAACGTGGCATTTGTGCCGGCATGATATCGATGACTTTCTTTTCTTGTTAAATTGTGTGCTTTGCATACATTATAATTTTCTTATGATACTTTATTTTAGAGAGGATGTTCGGACTGTGAATGTGGTTGCTGCTGGTGCGGTTACATGCTTGGTAATAGACAGACAGTAAGTGGATGTTTTTGTGCTTATAAAATTAACTGAATAGAAAACTGCTCTCTAATCTGTTCATTAAAATTTGTGCTCATCAAGAGATTTGGAGAATAATCACATGCCTTTGTGTTTCAGGACCTTCAAAGACATCATCGATGGGTTGGTATTTGACTGCAATCACGAGGCACAGCAAAGCCATGAATCCAAAGTCGAGTGAGGGGCATTGCAATTATGCTGATTTATTTTTATTATGCACATTAGCTATTATACACATAGTTATTTACCACCTATAGAAAATGCAAGATATCCACTCACCTCACCAGAGTTTTCTTTGTGAGCAGGTCAGACAAAGATTGTGCCCTCCTCTCATCATCCACCTTAAGCGATTTCCACATTATTTGCACTCTAGCAGCTGGGGAGTTTGGTCACGTAGACCTGGTAAGGGTTGATCTTACGCTGTGCTACCCTGCGATCCCCGTGCTGCTGCTCTACTCGAGATTCCATGTTTCTATAATGCAATCTATTGATTTTCTCCTCTGTCAGGTGCAGCTAAAGAGCAATGCCAAGTGTCTTTTTGCCATGAGGGTCCTCAAGAAGAAGCTGATCCTCAACAATGGTCAGAGAGAGCACATCCTGAGAGAGTGCCGCATCCTAATGGAAGCTCATTGTCCATTCATAGTCAGGTGTCTGTTCTACAGCAGTTACAGCAGTTAGGATCGGTTTGATTACATGAAATGTTAATGATTAAAAAAGAATCTTTAACATGTTTCTGTATTTTTATCGAGCTCAGGCTACACAGAATCTTCAGAGACCCTGAGTGCCTGTACATTTTAACTGAGGCTTGTCTTGGTGGGGATTTATGCAGTCTACTTAAAGATAAGTAAGTATTTTTGGACCAAAGGAAATTAAGATTCAAGGCACCTTTTGTCATTATACCGATAAAATATTTATAGTTCTACCACTGTGTTTTCAGCAAGCTTTCATCACAGTTCAATTTTTTAAGACTGTTCTACATCTCTCTACAACACACATTTGTTTTGTTCGCTGTGATGTTTAAATAAGCCCTTCTTCATACCGTTTCAGAGGATATTTGGATGAAAGCAGCTCCAGGTTCTACACAGCTTGTGTTGTTGAGGCCTTGACCTTTCTTCACTGTCGAGGTGTCATCTATAGAGACGTCAAGCCCGAAAATGTTCTTCTGGATGAGCACGGTTATGCCAAACTGGTGCTACAATTTGGTTACTAACTCAAGTCCACATTTTGAGTTTGACTTTCACCACAGGTACCTGTAAATGTACTAATGTCTGCCTTTTATAGATCAGCTCCAGATGTTTGAAGAAGGTTGAGGTGGGTAAGAAGACCTGGACGTTCTGCGGTACGCTGGGCTACATGGCACCTGAAATCGTCTTGAACAAAGGCCACTGTACATCTACAGACATCTGGTCACTGGGCGTTTTTGTGTTTGAACTACTGAGCGGTGGGTACGTTTTACAGTTCTGTGCTGCCTAGCAGGACTTTTCAGGCTCATTTCTTAAGTTGTAGATTAAAGTGGTAGCAATAGGTCTGTTTTTTCCTCTTCAGGCTCCCATTCAGCGGCTCAGACCCACTGAAGATTCTCACTGCAGCCATCCGTGGCATCGATCAGGTCGACTTCCCGAAAAACATCAGCAAAAGTGCCTCTAGTCTCATAAAGAAACTGTGCAGGTGTTGTAAATATGACCCACTAGACACCATGAATTATTATGTGAAAGTAACTGACAGTTTTCTAATTATTTTATAGCACTTCCTCAGCACTTCCTAAAAACCCTCTTCCACCCACCCACCCTTGTGTAATATATTGTATTTCACCTCTTCCAGGCTCAACACTCACAAACAGATAGGAGCAAAATTAAGAAATGATACGGGTGTATTGGGCCCGACCTGTGCTGATTATTAATTCATAGTTTATTTATTTGTGTGTTCCCTTTCGCTCTCCATCGCCAAGGAGCAATCCCTTGGAGAGACTGGGCAGTCTGAGAAATGGGGCCAAGGACATTCAGAAGCACAAGTAAGGCGACAGGTTTATTACTCTGGAGAAAAACACTGAGCCTTGTGCATGAAAAACAAAACAAAACATGGTTTTACAGGATGTGATGCTCTGTTTTTATTTAGATGGTTTGAAGGATTCAACTGGGATGGTCTTTGCAAAAGAACACTAAACCCTCCGGTTATTCCCAAAGTAAGACACTTTGAGTTTGGCTTATTACTTTTTGTTTTGTGATAACTCTTTGAGCAGACATACTATATATTTTTTGTTTTTTCCTGTCACAATGTCTTTCAGGTTAAACATCCTTTGGACAGCAGTGCATGTGGTCATTACAGTGAGGACTCAGTTGAGCTCTGCACAGACTGGGAAGATTTCTGAGGCTATCAGCTGTGAACTGTGCCTGTTTGACAATACATTTGACAATACACTTTTGGGTTTAGTTCTCTTAAATAACTGTCTCTCAGTCTTACTGCCATCAAGAATTAATTATATTTTTAGATAGGAAATATTTTCCACAGTATCAGTAACTGCAGATGTTGTTTGATAAATGAACCATGCTGCCCACTGTGTTGAGCTGAGACTGTTTTTGATGTAGAACCTCTGTGGATTTCTAAAGACAGTTCACTGATGTCATTGTGGTTGATTGTAACTCAATAAAAAACAAACAAACAAATGAACAAACATCAGACTGTCTGCATTTCCTCTTGAAACTTCAGCCTCACTGTGAGTGTGTGTGTGTGTGTGTGAGGTGGGGGTGGGGGTGGGGGGGGGGGGGGGTGGGGGAGTTTGGGGTCCCCCAAATGCATGCATGTCATTAAGAAGTGACGTCAGAGTCGGCACAGTCTTGCAGAAAAGCGTCAAGAGAAAAATATAACACAGGAAGTTGTGATTTTACTTTCAAATTAAACTGAATCTAATGGTTTGGACGTGGAACTGGTTTAAACAATTAAAATTATTATTGAGAATAACAGAATGACTGTCGTGATATACAATAATGATACAACAGAACAGGCACAAAGTGAAACTCGTGCTGTGATCAGGTGTGTGACTGTGATTTGATTCATGGCGTGGCTTGACGAAAGGATGCCTCATAATTGTTTTACCTTATAGCAAAAAAGTAAATAAATAAAAAAATCCAACATTAGATGACAAATGGAAAAGAGGAAATGCTAAAAGAGGCAAAAAATAATATAAAATAAAA
This sequence comes from Toxotes lorentzi, assembly GCA_037833715.1. Classification (NCBI taxonomy): domain Eukaryota; kingdom Metazoa; phylum Chordata; class Actinopteri; family Toxotidae; genus Toxotes; species Toxotes lorentzi. Next base: position 16,634,672 of record JBBMJY010000024.1, on the reverse strand, counting down.
ATAAAAAATACCATAAATGTTTTGCAATGATCTCTTTTGTTTTGTTGTATTTTCCCTCTTATTGTCAGTTCTGTTCCCTTCTTATATTTTTTTTCTATAACGTTTGAAATAGCAAGTGAAGTATTAAATGGAATAAAATTACAGAATGATTCTCTTTGTCAACTTTCTAGATTAAGTTTTCCGTTTAAAATCTCAAATCTAACGAGGATGCGCAGAGTGAGCCCCTCAGTCACGGTTTTATTTTCAAGGTTTGACCGGATATGAAGGTGTATTGTCTGTAACTTGAGTAACGTGAGGACACATTTCGATGGATCTGCAGTTGAAGTAGTAACTTTGGAGCGCAGTCTAGGGAAAAAAAGTTCAGAGGCTTGCGTTTTACCAAGGTAAGTTCCGTTTGGTCTTTCTTTCTTTTGTTTGTTTTCTCGTGTTCAGTCTTTTCAGCTCAACTCCGAGCTTTGGCCTTTGATTCCGATCTGAAAATAAGAAAAGTTTGACTGCAGCCCGCTGAGTTTCCAGGCTGCCGAGCTGGGACTTTACTGAAGTCTGAGGAGCACAGTGAAGGTGAATCAACCTGTTAACAAACTGCTGCGCGGAGTTTAAAACAAACAAACAAACAAAACGCACAAAAAAAACTTTTTTCCTGTCAGTGGTGAACTGAAGAGATACATGCAAGTGCTTCTTTACAAGAATGGCTACTCTATATGAGATTTCTTTGTGCAGTTTGCCTTTGCATAACTGGAGCTTTAACTTGCATTCACCTCATGGTGCTTTTCTCCTGCTGCAGTGTTTATAAAATTACTTCACGGTGCAGAGCCCTCAGGTTTGATAGATGTTTTTTCAGATTCATTAAAAGACCTGTGGTGCACTTATATGTAACTGTCACAGACACAGTGCTGTGGTATTTTTGTCCCTGATCCAAGCTGAGGATAATTATGGTTGGAGAGTGCTTCAGCCCTGAGCTGTAGGTTTTTCCTGACATTCCTTTGTCAAATCACTCTCCTGTCCATGTCCTCATCTTGTGCCTGCATTGGGTTTGTGTTTGTCTCGCCTACGTCTTGTACCTTTAGCTGCATGTCTAGATATTTTAGGCGTGTGACATGTTTGAAGTTGTCCACATGGGCAAATGCCAGCACTCTGGTATTGTGACAGTCACAGAGTACAGTGCACACAGCTTAGGCTTGTGTGCCCAGCCGTGCAGGGCTGGATGATCTGCCCTGGTGCACAAAAACACTCAGTGATTCAAAAGTGACCTATGAGGTTTGGTGCCAAAAAAGTTAAAACATTGGAAAGTTACTGTTGGTTTAATGATGTTTTGAACCTGGTGCTGCTTAGTTACATGAAACTGAAAACTTAAGGCTGCAGGAAAAATTGACTGTGAGAATCCTGATCGGTTTCAAGTGAATTTGAGACCATGGGAGACGTACGACTGACTTGTAGAAAGTGACGGTGTTCTCTACGTGCAGGATGCGCGGTCTTTCTCTTTTATTCTTCACCTCCTTCCTCCTAGACAAGAAAAACATCATTGTGACCAAGTGTGTGTCTGTGTTCTTCACGCTTCATTTGGGAATCACAGCCGGAAAACACCCCTGAGTTTCATTCTTTCTCTTTTGCTGGTTCTCTCCCCTGCTGCCTCACGTGTCCCCCCCACCCCACCCCCGTAACTCCTCTCCTCATCTCCCCTCTATCAGACCATTCACTACTCTGGGCACATGGAAAGTGTGCAGAGTTCATTGCTGCTGCTGCTGGTGTGGGTACAAAATGCTGTCGCCTCTCTCTCCCACTCCCATAAACCCCCTCCCCCCTGCCCCCTTTCATGTCACCTCCTGTAGTTTTCTGGGTCATAGAGAAGCATTCCCCCCACATTGCTCCCATCAGCACAGAAGCCCTGTTGACCACTTTACAGAGCTTCTTCTCATTCAGGATGTGATTCTGTGTGGCTCTGTGCTTTTGTGGGAAAAAAATTACTTAATTCTGTTTGTACTAGTTGAGCAAATCTATATTCTAAGTTTAATTTAACAGGAAGGTGGCAAAAAAACAGCACTCTCACTTAAGGAATATCAGTCCTCTTCTGTCTGCCTGTGACAATAAAAACATTTCTGTATACATTTGTTAAAAGCAGCCTTAACTGCGCTTTTATGCAGTCAGGTTTGACCAGAAAGCCTTTAAAATAATTTAAAACTTGAATAGAGTCTGGCTGCCATAGTTTTAAATAGAGAAATTCAGTTCACTCTCGTCCACTTTTAAAGTCCCTGAACTGGCTCTGGTTTTATTTGTCAATACAAGCAGACTTTACCTGACTGTGTTGATGATGTTACCATAATATATACCTGACAACTGACACTCTGCTTCTCACTGTACCAAAAACACGGCTAAAGCCTGTTTGCATTTATTAATGCAAAACATCAACTCTCAAATTATCTGTTTAAGCCTGGGTTTCACCTAAGGCGAGGTTCTTCTTTTACTATTACTTTTAAAATGAAATTCAAAGCATGTTAATTCTTTAATCTTCCATTTTTAATGTTACTCATTTTTCACCTGTGCTAGGCTCTTCGCATTTTAGTGCACCTGGAAACGCAGCACACAAATAATTTTTGACAGTTCTGAGTCATTAAAGTTATAGTTATCATTGATTTCATGCCAGAGCTTTCTCAGAACCAGTTTCTGGTTTCTGTTTTTGCACGTTCCACATACTGTTTTACTCTCTTGTTTTTTTCACTCACTACACTGTAGCACTGAATGTCTTCTGCGCTCTCGGCTCTGTCTCTGCTTGTCAGCAGCGGTAAATGTGCACAGACGTGCAGACTGCCACAGGCAAACTGTTACATGCCTGCTGTCTTCCTGTGAACCTGCACTCTGCTGTTTTATGGCATTTTCTGTGCACTCTGTAGCAGTTTATTTCCATATTTACACCATTTGCACCAAACAGAAATTTAATCCACCCCACTTGACGTTGTGTGAACCCTCACAGACACATCTCTGTCATGTGCGTCCTGCTATGCAATCAGCCATAATAATGTAAATTCAGGTGGGAACTGCCTGAACGTTCAGATTTCTCTCTTCCAGCAGGGATTGGCACAGGCTGTGAAGGTGCATTTGTTTCCCTTCAGTATAAATTCACATGTGTGTGCCATTTTCTTTTGTCTCATTCCTTCCAGGGAGTAAAAGCTGGGAGCACAATGGTCCCTGTCTGGGCCTTGACAATAGCCATTATGAATGGGAGTGAGAGAGGAGGGAGCGGTGCCGAGAGACACTAAAGGGATACAGGAAGCTCTCTTCGCAGCAGACTGTTATTTTTTGGGGATGTGTCACATTTTATGAATCCCTTTGCTTTCCATTTATTTACCTAGTGAAAGGACACAAGGCGATCGCCAGCTGCTTTGTTATTCCGGCAGGTGTAAAGTAGCAACTGAGAAGCTTTAATTCACGTAAATTGATGCATAAAGTAGATTATAAATCCTATGAGGACAAGTGTGGCATCGCTTTGCCCATGCAGGGAAGGGAAGCAGCTCATGATCGGCCTAGGTAAAGAGGAGGGAGGGGTATGATATCACTCTTTATCCCCTCTCCTATTGGGTACTGGGGGAGAAAGTGGGTGAGAGGTTGAGGGGTGTTCGGGGAGGGGGGTGTATGTGGGAAAGGAAAGACTTATTCAGGGAGATGAATTCCTTGCCTGGTGGAAGATGAAGTGGTTTGTTTGAGAGGGTGAAATGAGCAGTTTTTTTGTTGGGAGAAGTGTAGTTTCACTTGGTCGGAGTTTGTTTTGAGGCTATACGTCCTTCTCAAATAACCTAAATTGCCTCTCCCCCTCCCGGTCTGTCCCTGTTTCATTCAGTTTTGATATGAACAATAAAGTCTCTGGCAGGGAACCATGGGGGTGGACTTAGCCGGTCCTCCCCTCACCCTATCTCACCACCAGCCCCTCGCTACTGTACGCATCCCGAGTCTCTCGCTCCCCGTTGGATGAAAGAGTGGCACAACATGCCTGAGAGTAACCTCGGTGCCTGTTTCTGTTAAGCCAATCGTTATAACTTCCTGGTGTCTCTCCACTGCCCCCCCCCCCGAAACCACCCACCCCTGTATACAGCTCAGCCTTTTCTTCTCTTCTTCTCTCTCCCTCTCTCTCTCTGTGCGGTGCCAAGCCTGTGACCCAGTGTGATTCAGTCTTTTAACCAGACTCAGATGGCTATTTTACTGTTTCAGAAGCAGAGTGATATTTCATTTACTTTTTTTTGGGGTTTTCGTGCAGTCTGTGTTTAAGGTAGATTGAAGTATATGAACATGAGTTTACTGTGGTGGAGAGCAGAGAGTGGTGGTGGTGGTGGGGGGAGGGGAGGGGTGTTTTAAGCTAGTTTTATCAAGTTTTAGCAAGTTTATTTTATTGAATATAAAACCCTGAAAGTTATTCATTCACAACTGAAGTGAAATTAAATCTCCTCCTATTTAAAATGCATTAAACTAGAGCAGCTCTTGGTATTAGAGAAATCTAAATGTATTTTTGAAAATTTTTTTTGGGAATTTATTTATTTTTTTTTTACCAGTGCTGAAATAGTAAGTCAATTAATGGCATCCGTTTAGATCAACTAATTGTTTAAGTCGCCTGAGAAAGTTACAAAAAGAAATAAAGGATAATAAAGTCAATACAAAGACAAGAAAGTCATGATGTATCATCTAAATAACACAACAATGAAACTATACACATTAGAAAACGTAAAAAAAAAAAATCTTCTGCCTGCTGCATGTTTATTGTTGTGGTGCTCCCTGCAGGAGATGCTACTTTTTTTTTTTTTTTTTAAACTGCAGCACAAACAAACTGTTGTGATGCGAATGCACCATGTAATTTCCTTCTGCTTCCCTGGGTATTTTTTTCCTATCCTCTTCTCTCAGCTATGCATTTCCAGGAGTGGTTACGGTCACTTCGCTCCAGCGCGAGACCCAAAGGGTCTGAATCAGAGGACTTCAGGAGTCTTCTGCCGTCTCTACCTCTGTCCTCCTTCTCCCTGTCCTCTCTGTCTCTGTCGCCCTCCTCTCTTCTGGGTTTAGGAGCCCTGGCCTCCCTCACTGCGTACTGGCTGGTGACCCGTCCTCGACCTATGCGTCCTCCCTGTGATCTGCAAGCCCAGTCTGTAGCTGTAAACGTGAGTGGATCATGTTCACTGTGGACATCCTCATGCTTAGACTTGTGTAAATAGCATGTGTTTTTGACAGTGGTGTTTGTTGTAGGGAGAACCAAGCTGCAGGCGATCGGCTCTTCTTAAAGATGACTCCCTGTTGGAGTTTTACTATGACGACACCAGGACGGCCTACGACATGTTCCAGAGAGGCCTGAAGATCTCAGGTGATGACAGTGGGCTCTTTCACAACACAATACGTTTGACTTTATCCTAAATGTTATTGTATAATCAAAGCTGACAATTAGTGGGATTTCAAGCAACAGCACAAAATGTATATATCTGCAATGAAAAATATATCACCGATATATCTTCAAAGTAAAACCCAAACAGTCAAATTTATGTTAATCACACTGAGGTGCACATAAAGATTGATAAAATATGTTTTGAATTAGTTAACCTAATTAGTTAACATGAAAACTGTGTAATAGTTGTTATTCATCACAATAGGATTCCACTAGGACAAGTCCCTGCTTAAAGAAAGAAAGATATCACAGACATTATGCTATAAACGACTGACCTGCCGTGACACCGCTGTCTTGTGCCCTTCAGGAAGTGGCCCGTGCCTTGGTTTCAGGAAGCCGGGCCAGGCCTACCAGTGGATCTCCTACACTGAGGTCTGACATGTTTTGGCATTTTGATCCTCCGTGCGTCACGGCTCGTCTGCGTTATCTGTTGCTTTTACTTGACTCAGTGTCTCCGATCTCTCAGGTGGCTGAGCGGGCGCAGGTGCTGGGCTCTGGGCTGTTGGCTAAAGGCTGCCAGCCGAATCCGCAGCAGTTTGTTGGGATATTTGCACAAAACAGACCGGAGGTATGAATTCGTCACTGTTTTGTCGCTTGAAATTTGTGCCCACATTGGTTGGTTAACTATGAGCTATAGAATCAATCACATAACTTCTAAGACATAAACTGTTCTTGCTTCTAGACAGGATTGTTGATCTTTAAACCCCCAGGGTTTAAGGATCAACTTAAGTTAAGCTTAATATAGTTCAGCTTCATATATCCTCATACACTCATCTCCATAGAGCTCCGTGAATGATTATCCAAACCCTTGGAGTCTGGGTTCACATCTTTTTCTATGAGTTTTCAAATTTAAGATATGATTTCTGTTTATGTGTCCTGTGTGTTTGCTGTTATTCATATTGAGAGCAAAGTGCTGGTGGTGAATGTGGGTCTCCAGGGCAGCTAATATTGGAACGTCTGCTCCCAGGCTCCTTTTTAATAAATCCATCAGGCCATTTTTTCTCATTCCTGCATAGACTGAAAGTGAAACGTAATTTTCTGCTCCATCAGACCAACCTACACACTATTTGTGGTTTTGTTTGTCTTGTAAATAAGATATACCTGTAACATAGATCTTAATGCACAAGTCTCTAATGCATCTGACTCAACAAGTTCACAGCAATGAGTGAGGGCTGGAAATGAGTGTAACAGTGCTGCTCTGTCTCCCTCTGCTGGTGACAGTGGATCATCTCAGAGCTGGCCTGCTACACTTACTCCATGGCGGTGGTGCCTCTATATGACACACTGGGGCTGGAGGCCATGGTCCACATACTCAATCTGGGTGAGAAGACCTTCATGTAGACAACATAAAAAAAAACCCCACAGTTGATGAGATTTTATTTAAAGGAATAGATCATCACAAAATAGAAGTGTTGTTAATATTGATGTGTCTGCCAGTCTCTGATATCACATCAGATTTGATTGAAGTATGGAAGACAATTGTGATGGTCAGTGCACAGTGACCCTTCTCCCAGAATATTGTTCTGGAGACTGATGAAGACATGCAAACTGTTTAACATACAGAAAACATATGATCTAAGAGATTGGGTCAGGGGCCATGTATTTATCTTTTTTAGTTTTTTCATACTTATTTTGTGTACAGTAGATAGGTAGTAGTACTTTATAATGTGCATCTGATCAGTAAAGTTTATCCCATCTGTGTGCGCTTTGGCTGATTCTTAGCTGAGATCTCTCTGGTGATCTGTGACCGGGAGGAGAAGGCAGCGTCTCTGTTAGAGAACAAGGAGAGAGGTGTGACTCCGAAGCTCTCCTGCCTGATTCTCTTCAACGACTTCAGTGAAGCCTTTGTGGAAAGGGCGAAGACCTGCGAGGTGGAGGTTTTGAAACTGGAGCAGCTCATGGTGAGCAGGGTGGAAACACTAAATCCCTATAATGCAGGCTCATTAAAAAAAAAAAAGTCCCCCTTTAATCAATGCTGATGTGTAAACTGATATGAGTAACTCCTCTTTGTCCACATCTTAGGACCTGGGAAGGCAGAACCTCAAAGCTCCTGTGGTGAGTTTATCTCTCAGCTGCTGTATCACCACATCAGACCGGTTCCAGTAAATACCTTATCCCCCCTCTAAATGCTAGGTTGACAGTTTTATCCTTGCGACTGTCCCATAAGATATCATTAACACTCACTTGTAAACAGGGCTTAAATTAAGAGTGGAGGAAACCCGTTGTCATATTCTCATATTTTATTGCTGCCTGCTGTAGCCGCCCCAGCCCCAGGATCTGGCCGTGGTTTGCTTCACCAGTGGAACCACAGGTATCGTCTGATCTCATAAGTCTCTCCGTAATTATCCTTCACTCACATCATTAGAGAAGTGTCCTTCAGTGCCCACTACCAGCCTCTCTTTATGGCACTGCTGTAGTTTCCTTTGCTGTGCAGAGCACTGCAATAATGTCTTGTTTATTTATCCAGGGAAGCCCAAGGGAGCCATGATCACCCACGGCAACATCGCCTCCAACACTTCCTCTGTCATTAAGATCCTGGAGGTCTGTCTACACTTCCACCGCCTTGTCTAATTGAGAACAGCCTCACGGCTTCCATCACTTCCCATCTGCTTGTGTCTCTGTATCTCAAAGCTGTCCCTCTCCCCGCTGTGTCTAATGGTATGATTAATTGGGTGTTTGATTGCCCCTGTCGCTGCAAGGTACTTTAACTAATTGCCCCAGTATAAAGATTCAGCTATCTAACTGCTGTTGAAAAAGCCATACAGCATGTTTGATTGCCTGCGAGGCTTTACCGTATGCTGCTTCCTGAACTTTATCTCTCCCTGGTGCTTTGCTCATTTTATTTCTCGTTTTCTCCCAGGGTTCCTTTGTGATCCAGCAAGAGGACGTGTCGATCTCGTACCTGCCGCTTGCCCACATGTTTGAGAGGATGATTCAGGTAGTTGACCCTCTTTTCAGACGTTTGTTTTTCTTTTCTAGTGTGTGTTTATGTGTGTGCAAACTCTAAATTAAGTTTATTTCTGTCACAGGTCTCTATGTTCTGCCACGGGGCCAGAGTAGGATTCTACCAAGGGGACATTTCTCTTCTAATGGATGACATTAAAACTCTCAAACCGACCTTCTTTCCTGTTGTGCCTCGATTACTCAACCGCATCTATGACAAGGTCAGCAAATATATTCAGATCTTGTCATTTTTATTTTAGAAGGCGTAATTCTCAGCTGCTCATATTTGAAACCTGGTTTTGTGTCCATTTTCTCTGATGTCTCTAAAGATCCTGGGCTCTGTGACCTCTCCGTTGCGACGAGCTTTGCTCCAATACGCCGTGAGGAGAAAGCAGGCGGAGCTCAGCAGCGGGGTTGTACGCAACAACAGTCTGTGGGACAAACTGGTCTTCAACAGGATTCAGGTCAGTTGTTGGAGGCTCCATTTAATTTCTGCCTGGATCATATTTTCCCATGCCGTTGCTGATGAATGTTTATAACAGTTCCTTTGCTGTAGAACTGTGTTTCTCATTGCTTTGCAGTGCTGTAGGTTCATATGTAGGTCGCTCACCCACGTGTTTGGCTGTCTAGTAAAGACCTACAGGACAAGTGGCCTCTTCAGAAATCAGAAATCAACCCCCCCCATAAAACACCAAATTCTCACCACATTCATTTTCAGTCCTAAAACGACATATTTTCTGTTAATCCAGGACTTTATTGTTGTCACTATTTATGTTTTGTAGTACTTAACTCAGTGGTACCAGCAGCCCTGCAAATAGTCAACAAATTTGTATCCAAACTTTACAAGAGAAGCACAACTATTCCAGCAACGAGTGCCAAATTCACCCAGAGCATATTGGCCTTGTGGGAGTGTATTAGAGAAGCGTGCGCACACAGGCAAACACGAACTGAAAGATTCTGGCTTGGTATGGTCAGTGCAGATGGGAAATATGGCCTAGGTTGAAAATGGTTAAAATGGAAATGAGCTTGTAACCACAATATGATTGTGTTTGAGCTATTTTACACAAATACTTCATTATGCTACCTCTGTTTCAGGCCAGTTTAGGAGGTAATCTACGGTTTGCCCTGACTGCTTCAGCGCCCATCTCCCCTGCAGTGCTGTCCTTCCTCAGAGCCACTCTGGGCTGTCTGATATTTGAGGGCTACGGTCAGACAGAGTGCACTGCAGGCTGCACTTTCTCTATGCCGGGAGACTGGAGCGCAGGTAAGAAACCTTTTTTTTTTTTTTTTTCTCTCTCTCTCTCAGTTGCTTGTGCTTTTGTGCCCATGCTGGTTACTCGTGTCCTCAGCAGGTATGTTTGTGTGTCTGTCAGGTCATGTTGGTGCTCCTTTACCCTGCGCCATGGTGAAGCTGGTCGACATCCCTGACATGAACTACTATGCTAAGAATGGAGAGGGAGAGGTGAGTCTAAATAAGCAATCATGCTACACGTTACCTGACAATTTGCTGCCTGCTGACACTCCTCACGGCTTTATCCTGTGTTAGATCTGCATCCGTGGCCCCAGCGTGTTCAGAGGCTACCTGAAGGACCCAGAAAGGACGGCTGAGGCCTTGGACAGCGACGGCTGGCTGCACAGTGGGGACGTGGGCCAGTGGCTTCCAGTAAAATTAGACAGAATAATCAACCTATGGGTGACACACACAGATAATCATCTAGTTTCCTGTAAGTGAGCAGTGTTTACATTTCTCCTCTAATAGAATGGGACACTACGCATCATTGACAGAAAGAAGCACATCTTCAAGTTGTCCCAGGGAGAGTACATCGCTCCGGAGAAGATAGAAAATGTCTACATGCGATGTGTTCCTGTGCTCCAGGTGTTTGTGCATGGTGATAGTTTACAGGTACAATGCTAATACGATGCCATTCCTATACAGTTGATCACAAACCACTTGCCTAGGTACGAGTTAAATATTTGATTTTCTCTTGTATTTCATGTTACCAGTCTCATCTCATAGGCATAGTTGTGCCTGACCCCGAGGTGTTTGTTGACTGGGCTAAAGAGCGGGGATTTGTGGGGTCCTATGAGGAGCTGTGCCAGAATCCAGTATGTCAAATCTCCAACATTTTGTAATGGCTCTTTAATATCACGGATTTACACTACGGTGTGGATTCTAAAAAAATGTACTTGGTTACCTGTCTACTAACAGGATGTAAAGAATGCAGTATTAGAGGACATGAAAGCCGTGGGGAAGGAAGCAGGGCTGAAGTCCTTCGAGCAAGTGAGCAATCTCTGCGTACAGTTCAAATGTCTGAGCTACAAACCTCCCAGTACTTACCGTCATTATGGTTTTGTGTCGTGTCTTTTCCTTTCTTTCAGGTGAAGGACCTGTACTTGCACCCAGAGACGTTCAGCGTCGCCAACGGCCTTCTCACACCTACCCTGAAAAGTAGACGTGCCGACATCCGCAGAGTCTTTCAGGAACAGATATCAAGCATGTACAGCAAAACGGTCATTTAAAAGACTCTACTCATTAATTCACGCACAACACCCAAGGGTTACTGGTGTCCAATAAGGGAAAAAAATGGGAGAAGGACCCTGGCGGGGGTGGGGGGGCGATGAAATTTAAATCTTAAACATCCAGCAGTGCCTCATCTAAAATATATGAATGGATATATTTTGGAATATTGGTATTTTGCTTCAAAGAAGTTTTCATTCACATTCGCCAGTGTGCACATATGTAATGTATTAACTCCTCACATAAAAAATAATACAGAATGGGACCAAACCATTTTCATTTTATTTTTGTTCCAGTCTCACTGTTGTCCCTGTCACTAATTCAGTGTTGTGATTCAATGGGAGAAGTTACTGTTACGTAAATTATTGTGTAGTAGTAGGGAGAAAAATCACTGAAGTTGTTAGGAAGCAACCTTCACAGTCAATAAATTAGATGTTGTATTTACGCTGCCCTGTCCTTTTCCCATGCAAGGATTTTTAAAGGGACACTGTACTTGTGAGGCTCATAGAAGTTGCATTAATTGTAGGTTTGTATTTTAAGGCTGATGGGTTGCCATGATACAAGCTTTTCATGAACATCCTTGATCTTAGTCATGCATTTTTCTAACTGGTTCTGCACATAATCCTTCACCTGAAGTTAAACCATTACAACTAATGAGGGTTTCAACCAGCAATGATTTGTAAAAAAAAAAAATTAGAATAAAAAATATGGCTATACTGTAAATACTGCTTATATTGATATTTGTTGAGTGGACAAAGATGACTAATTCCAGTAAAACAAAACTGAACAGAAATAAAGATTAGTAACTGAAAAGTATTTTTGTGTGATTGAATTACAGTAAAAAAAAAAAAAAAAAAAAAGCAAAAACTCACAACTCCTGCACCCACCCAGAGAAATATGCAGTGGAAATTCAAACGGTGAATTTAAACCAGGGAACAATATAATATTAACAAGTTAACACTACAGATGGTAGACATTCTCACAATTAATTTATTTCATGACTGATTGTACATTGAGATCCTAGGTGAAACCACTGTCTTTAAAACAGATTGTGGTATTAATACATTTAAAAACCTGAAAAAACACAAATGTTAAAAGTCTTCACTTAGTTATGTAAAAAAAAAAAAAAAATCAACCTTCTTCTAAAATCTAAAATCATTACTTAGAAAAACACCTTCATTAATACACTTCTACATGTAACTCCTAACAGTTACATGTTACATGACACAAAGAAAAGCGACTCAGCATTTGTTTTAGTAATTAAAAAAAACAAAACAAAAACGGACTGTCAGAGAATAAATAGTCAACTTCCTGGTGTGATACCTCAAAAAAATCTGCTAACGGGAGCAATCAGTGTGTGTACATTACCATTTATCCTCAGAGCGTGGTCATCACACTGAGGCTGTACCTGATAAAGTTGGAAACAAAGGAGTGCAATGACAGTATGATTTGGTCCAAAATCAAGAAAAGCCAAAAACAGTTGGCATGCAAACCCTGGTGAACAGGGTACAGAGAGAGGACTTTCTCTAGGGTGCCAACAATGTGTGAGGTTCTTTGCTAACAGATGAACTGAACCACCAACAATAGAACAAAGGATGGATGGTGTGAATACAAGGAAATTGTGTGTCACGATCAGTATTTTCCACTAGAGGGAGCACCAGCCTTTGTTTTGCACAGTGATTCGACTTCAATGGCGACTTGTTCTCGCCACAGCCTGAGTGTTCGATCTCTCAACACCTCTGCACAGGCACAGTCTGACTTCACACAAGTTAGTTTTCATGTTAGATCCACAGTCAGGACAATGTAGGCACATTATGCACAGGTGATGTTGCCAGTATCATCTTGTAAATCCCCATCAAAAGCCCTCACACACCATGGCACAGAGCTAAACTTAAGAGATAACAGGCAAAGGCCAAAATACAGAAATACATTTTTTCTTGCTGATAACCTACAGCACCTTACATAACATTCAGTCTGTAGTGTTATTTCAAAGTTGGGTAATAAAAACCATGTTTCACAGATTGTTGGTAACATAGCAGATGTGACTAATAAAAAAAAAAAAATTCCTTGCTCACTGCCTACTTTAGAAACAAATGCTTATAGACATGTCTGAAACCAAGAAGTGTAACCCCGCTAATTAGTTCTGACGAGAGCTGTTTGATTCCTGATACTAAAAAAAAAAAAACATATTGGCTTATATGTTGCACTTGGCTGATGGCTTAGTTTATGTGGCATTTCAGCTGCTTGGAGTTGCAAAGTCTTTGTAGAAAAAATGAAACATGGGAGTGTAGTGCAAGAGGAAGGGGAGGGGGTTGGGGGGTGATGAGGCCGCAAGGAAACAAACTGATAATCAGGTTAAGGCCATTGCTGTCCGTTTGAACTGCGCAGAGGAGCCTGAAAAGAGTGCAGTCCATTCAGAGAGGCATGAAAGGAGCCCTTCCCGGTTTTCGGCTTTCCTCCCTCAGTCGTCGGCGACAATGGACAGAGCACGCAACTCGCTGAGCTTGGCCTCGGTCTCCCTCTCCCTCTGCTCATCAGTCAACCCTGCCTGGTCGATCTGGTCTGTTAACTCGCTGAAGATCTTGTACATTTCTGTGAAATAGACCACCTGAGGGCCAGGAGGGGAAAAAGGAAAAAGCTGTGATAGCAGAACAAATAGTCCTGTCTGTCTTCTGATAGAGACCGGACAGGGTCGATCCACAGACCCGTCACAGATGCCTCTCAGGGAAAAACTCCAAAATCATGTCCAAACTCTGCCCCGCTCGCACAATCTAACCTTGGTTTTACTTACACAAGTCTGGAGCTGCTTGCCTCGTACCTCTTCAACCCTGCTAATGAGAACTGATTCGTGAAGAGAAGAGGGAGCCCACAGATATCAAACAACTCCGACAAAGCCCCAAAAAACCCAGCACTTCAGTGGGTAGTGACCCTGCTTTTCTCTCCCGATCTGAACAAGAGATAGAGAGTGTTCACTGAAAGCTTTTTTGACACTTCCCACCCCTGCTTCTTCCCCTTAGTTCATGAGTCAGGCTCCCTAGAGAGTTGCTTTGATGATTAATAGACTTTAATCACATTACAAGACTCCAGAAGAGTAGGCAGAGAATGAAAGTACTGGGAAATACAACCCCTTGAAACCCACACACACATCTCAATATTTATTCACGCAACGATGCATACGATACCATGCTCTTAAGGGGGCATCATTGACTTCTCTGAAATTGCATGTGTGTCCTATTGTAGGCCGAAACAGCAAGACCAACCAAGTTACCAGTGGGAGAAAGGCTTATCAATTTGCTGCAGGTCACAGCAGAATAAGGGCTCGGTCAAATTGAAAATAAAATAAAAATCCAGCATCTTATATAGAAATAACATTTGCCTCACTTTGTCCTGAGTACATTCAACACTGTCAGCCAAAAGAAGAAGAAGAAAAAAAAAAAGTCAAGTCTTTAAACCACCTTTTAAGTGCTCAGTCTGAAAGACCTTTGTATGTTTATACCAATATTTGCCATCTAAACCACATGAGTGGGCTATAAGTATTAGGTTACTGCTGTTTGTGGGGGTAAAGCGGATATTTTTTTTTTTTTAAACCAAAAGTGGCTTGTTGAAATGGCCATCGGAAATGTCCATATGACCAGTGATGATAATGTACACCAGATCACTGTCTGGGTGTCTTCTGTAGCAAAGACAAACTACTATTCCAATTAGTTGAGTCACCACGAGGAGTAAACACAGCCTCACACAACTGTGACCACCTACAATACAAAAAGGAGCCTTTGGGTAAAGCAGAGCTTTAATTTACATGACTTCTGTCTAGGAATTTCAACATACCATAGTCCCAGCTGCTTAATATTTATAAAGAGAGGTTGCACTTTGACCTCTTAGCCTACAAAAATAATGAATAATTTAAGTTGCGTGACCACTGTTTCAGGAGACAAATAAAATCAACTGAGAAAAAGAGACAAAGAAAGTAATCTTTTAAATGCTTTAAAAAAAACACACACACATGCAGCAGAGAAATCAAAACTGAGGAGGAAAAAAATAGCAAGACAATGTCTCAATTCATCAACATCTGTACAGGTGGACAGGTCATGCTGTGTGTCCCACTGACAGTCGCTGGACAGGACTTGTGGTAGTGAAGCTGAAGGCTCCCAACAAAGGCAGCCTTTGTGCCTTTTCCTGCTGCCGCTGGGAGCTGAGCAGCAACAAGCGGCTGGGAGAGAAGGGAGTGGAGGATGAAACCGATCACATGCACCAAGGCTGGGGATAAGGTCCACTGGTCCACTGACCACCCACGTGCGGCTGTGTGTGTGTTTGTAAACGTGTAACCGCTCATTCATGTGCGTGAGCTACATGAATAAAGAGAACGTAGACAGAATAAAATAGCTAGTGTGACTAATAGGAGGTCTTGCACTATACAAAGCCAGGTAAAAGGTAAAATGTAACCTCAGATGAGAAAAGATCTAAGCTTAGATGTGGAAATATTTTATGTTGGTTACAGCTGAGTGCTCAGTTTGCTAATTTTAAGTTCAAAGTACATCATAATAATTGTCATTAGGTCTGGGATAATCTAGTTTTCTAATTAGGAGTGTGCCAGTGGCTGTCCCAAGGAGGAAATGACCTGGCCAGGCAGGTCTGGGCTGGGGGAGGGGGATATGGTGGCGCTAACTTGAGACGCCCAGCTGCTTTAAGAGAAGCTGCAGGTTAGAGGAAGGCTTGCAGGGCTGCAGTGGAGCCAGACAGATGAGGCCTTCCTGGGCTAAACACAGTAGTGTGGGCTGTCATTGGGGGTTAATCACATTAGGACAGCGTGGAGGGAGACAGACTGCCAGGATTATACACTCCTTTCCATCAGACTTTATTCACTGTTTAACCAAGGCTCATGGGGCGTAACAGCACACTTTGGGGTGGGTGTGAGCGTGTATGCATGAGCGCCTCATTGTGTGTGCATCTCCAGGGAGAGGATGGGGGGGGGGGTCACTAACCTGTGCCCGAATGAGAGCCTCAAAGCTGGGCTGGAAGTAGTCGATGCGGCTGTGGTAGAACTTGGGCATCTCGTCCAGCAGCTGCTTGTTTTTGGCCTCGAAGTCTTCCCTGACTGGTCGGAGCTCATCTCTGGCCTGGGGTGTGGAGGTTACAGAGGAAACAAATGAACAGACCACCAGTGGTCACTATCAGTTCTGACTTTACAGATCATCCTCTTGTTTCACTCATATCAGTTCATGTTATAATTCACGCTCAAAATTTAAGAATCTTCCCCAAGGTACAGGGAGTCACAGACTGAGAGGAAAACAAATACCTGCAAAGAGAAACAAGTTAGTTTTAAGTAAATTCAGCACTTGAGCCATCATTAGTGTCCTTTTTCTTATTGTTCAGAAAGATATTTGCCTAATTCCCACGGAGAAGCAAAAAAAAGGCTGTAATCACGACCACAGTGAGGAGGAGTGGGTAATGTGGGCAGACTTGGCTGTGAGTGGACTCCAGCACCACTGATCTGTGTGTGAATGTATTAGTGGGTAGTCTACTGTAGGCATGGAGTTATGGAATGCACAATGAATATGTGTGAGAGGGTGAGAATTTTTATTAAGGGGAAGGGGGGAGTTGCTATATTCAAACTACAACATACTGTTTATCTGCTGCATAATGGTATGGTCTCTTCACCTTAGTTAGTTTTCTTGCCCGTTAAAATGGCATACGAGTGTTTTGTCAGGATCATTTCTTTAAGTGCACAGGGATTCAAAGGGCAGGGATGTAGGGGCCTCTTCAAGGCTTTGTTCCCCTGACAGTGCTTTTCTCAATGTGTGTGGGTGGCTCGCCATGTGAGGATGTGTTAGAGGCAATAGCATAGGCAACACTGCAGCGCTATCTGTGAATGTGTGCGCTTCTGTAGTGGCCTCATGGTGTGTGTGTGTGCGTATTTGTGTGTCTACAATTCTCAATTACGTGCCTGTAGATGTGCAGCACTGCCTTTTTGAAAAGGCACTACTTGAGAGCCTGGTAGCTTGCGTGGGTGAAGGAGCGCACATGTACAGTATGCATGTGCTCAACTATTTTTGTTCATATCCAGTCAGCATTTGTCTTTTTCCACTTATTGTGCTCAATTCACAATACGTGCAACATGTAAGAGCAAGTGAACTTTGCTCCTCTGCAGATAGGGAGAGCATTCGAGTGGACCAACACGTGCACCGATGCAAGTTTTAGACCACAGTACCTGGTGTAGTTTGACCATAACAGGGCCCGTTTTTTCTTTCTCTTCATACTTCTCCACTTTGGACTGCAGCCGTTTGTAGTCCTGCAGTGCCTGTTCTCGACGTTTCACTGCCATGTTGAGGCTGGGGAAGACGCCACTGTACCTGCAAAGACAGGTACAGAGCCTTAGACATCTCTGACACAAACAATGGGACATGTAACAAAACACACACACATACACACTTGCACATGCATGCAAATACAAAATACCCAGACACTCACAACAGAGTACTCAAATGCTTAGAAAAATAAGAAACTATAACAGAAACTAAAATGACTGAAATCATTAAGACAGCTTTCCTTGTGCTATGAAATTCATAGACATGCATTCTGCATTGCATCCCATCTTAATAGAAGTCATTATGAATTAATAAAATCCCTCTCCTCAACATCTTATTGTAGAGGTACTCTGAAACCCCAGAGGACAGCTCTGCATTAAGCTTCCTCTAATCTATTATCTAATTACTGTAGTTCAAAATGGCATGAAACAATTCATTTTGTGACAATTATCATATTCCAAATGAAAATATATTCTTGCAACGAGAATCCTAGTCTTCAGCACTAAAAATAGGAAAACATTCATCTGTAACTTAGCAACAGGAGTCTGAGCTTCATCCTGGGACTTGTTGCACTGGCTTTGTGGCTGCTTTTAATGGGAAGCAGGAATACTGTAATACAGTAAACATTCAACCTAATATTTAATAAAAAAATACAAAAATTAAAGTTAACATACCTGGATGATCTATGACATTTAAACTATAAGATTAAAGTATACCTGAATGTGTGCAACATTAAAATAATGCATGCAGTAAATGCACAATACTATGTCTTTAAACTGAGGTAATTTTTAAAGGATATACAACAAATAATACAGGTGAGTGTGAAGGGGCTATAAGACACCAGAAAGCTGCTATGAAAATCCCAGCAGTCACAGACAAATTAACGACAAAGCAAACTAAGCAAGGCATCAATTTTCTGGCGTTTCTAACATGTAAACACAAATCAGTGACAGTGTTTTTCAAAAGCAGGCCACAAGATTATTCTCACAGGTGTCTGCTACATGTGAGTCAGTAATAATAACTGTAATGAAGAGTGAGATACTGCTTTTTTTGAATGACTCATTTAAAGCATCAAGTGTGTAGGCACACTGCTACAATAGTTTATGTGAGTCTCTGCCTATAGTGTTATTAGCCACAAAATGTGTGGGCTTCATGGTTTACGTTCCTCTCCATGCCAACCCCTGCCCTGCTCCGTGCAGCAGATGAGGGAACCACTGAGAACCTGTGGACTGATTGTGAAATCCTAGATTACGTCTTGTGTCTGCCCATGCATCTTACCAGAGGGCAGGAGGGGGGAGTAGAAAGTGACGCGAACTGAGGCTAAGTCTCAGACAAGTAGGGATTGTTTCCGACAGGAAGTTAAGCAAGGAGTGGCCTCGTAGTGTTTGAGTGACATCACGGAGCTCAGCTCAGCCCAGCCCCACGGCCCACGCTCTACCACTATTTATAAAATACCACTTTGGCCCAGTTTATGGTTGGGGTGGATGCCGATCCTCAAGTCTACTATCTGCTCCAGTGTACACATACTTGAAGTGCCAAGGGGTTATGTAACTGCCCTCTAGGCATGACTGCTCTCCAAACATGATCATATTGGCTGATGGCAGCGCAGCAGCAAATCAACTTTAAGATCACACAATGGCTGATCAGCTTCTCACCTGCATACTTCACCAAGTACTTCAACAATGCAATTTCCTCAAGACACACCATGATGATGTGCTGCTCTAAAGTGGGACAATACCACCAGCAACAGGAGTCTGTGTTACAGCACACCCAGAGACTTAAGGGACACTGCTCTCCTGGTGCGGAAGACAGAAGAAGAGTGAGACACTAAGCCATTTGCTTGTTAACTCACTTCTGTCCTTTCTATGCTGGAAGCTGATGTCTCACTGTTACATTCAGGGATCTCTGTGTCCAGAGATTACAGTGACTCAGTTGTGTCAAAGGCTCCCACACAAAAATAAGCAGCAGAATATGTCCACAGTTGAAGGTGACTATACATCCTTTGTAATGATAGTTTGGCTTATAACTGTCCAGACACTGTACATTTCCCTCGATGTCCTGGCCTTGGCTGGACAACTACCGGTCAGCAGGCTAGGTCTGCATTTGCGGTCAGCCTCGCCTGAATGAGGTCTTACGCTGGTTGAGGGCTGCACGGGGGCCAAGGGCACACCACTGTCCATGTGACAGGTCAGGGTGTGGTGAACAGGCTGGATGGAAATAGCATCTGGACCAGAGAGTGTGTTTATGAGCAGCTGCCAATCCACAGACAGGCCAGTCTGACCCGTCAGCCAAGCCCAAGTCTGGTCTAGACACCCTCAGTCTAGGAGGCTGGCTGTCACCATCACATAACCCACTACTGCAAAACACACACAGCAAACCACTAAAATATGGGAAAGAGAACTGTTTATGTGCAAATAACAACCTCCAATGTATCACAGTCTCAGATGAAGACTTAAGAGTGTCAGACAAGTTTACATCACATGGTGAGTTTTTGTTCAAATGTGCTTGCTACAGATTAAAAAAAAAACTACCACCTGCTGTAAAAATGGTTTAAGAGCATTGGGCCATGGGAAAGCGTGTGTGTGTGTGGCGTACATGACAGACGAACCCCCTTTGTCTCACTAGAAGCCAGAAGGAGTTTGATCTGCTGCAACTTGCCTTACGCTTTGTTGATCAAAACTGAGACAACTCATGCAACCTAGACACGATACACCAGATAAGATGGTGGAAAAAGAGCAAACATCCCAAGTACACAAAAACAAATTTTGACAACATCAGATCAAGTTCAAACATTCCCCAAAACCGCAACAGCCCAAAAGCTGAGGCCAAACACAACCGTCGGTTCCAGGCCTCACAACCTGCTCCAGGGGAAAGGTCTTCCTCTGACTGAGAGGGGTGAAGGTGACTTGTCCAGTCATAGCTCAACCTGGGGCAGAGGTCTCAAAACAGGCTTGACTTCTGTCTCACCCAAAAGAGCAACGGAGCAGAAAGGGCTAGGTTAGGAGGCCTAGATAACACAAATTCCTCCATGCCCACGCACTCCCCTCCTCTCACATAAACACAGTGATGTCATACAGTGACCCCGCTGAGTGGATGAAATTCACGTCTGGGCCTGAGAGAGAGAAAGAGACACGTGGGGGGGTGGGGGATGGGGGGCTGCTTCTTTTTCATGTGTTCACTGCACATTTTACCACACTAGTATTAAGGATGGGTGCCAAAATTTTAAATAGCAATCACACATGAACACTTCAATCATGTACCAAATGCACATAAACACACACACAACCCATTCAAGGGTCTTCCATTAACATTAACGTTCTTTTTTAAATTTTCTTAACAATGACACAAGATCACCGATAGAGTATTTTGAGACTAAGTAAATGAAAAATATTCATTAGTGAAGGACTAATGGAATCTTAATGGAAGCTTTGAAGTATAGTAGCTTTTGTGTCTCAGTTTTCTATGTAAGACACTTTGATAGACTAATAACTAATAGTGCTGGGTTTTTAAGGAGGGAAAAAGTTAATGATGAGGTCAGTTTAGCTTGGCTTTAAAACTCATTTATGAACTTACTTGCTCTGCTCTATTTCAGAATCATGCAAATACCTAACTTTATGGTCTAAAATACCATCTTTGTGAAACCAAGGCCCCCTCTAAAATCTGGGTTGGTGTTTGTGTATCTGTATGTATGTTTGTGCGAGCGTGTGTACTGTCCTGAGACAGTTCTCCTCCTCAACCAATCCACGGCTCTGGGCCCAGGAAGCTGGGCCCTTTGCCATTTTCTGAGCCTGCCCACACGTCCGCCTGCCGCCCACCAGGAAGAGGAAATTAGAACCATTCCATCCTGTCATTGCTCCGCCACCAGAGCACACGAGGAAGAGAGGGCTTAACACACACACTCACACAGACAGACACTGACCCAACCTATTCATGTTTTACAGAGGAATTGCTTCACACTGGTTACTTAAAAAAATGATAAGTTTAAGAGGGGAGGAATTCAACATTAACTTGCAATAGAAACATATGCACACGCTCTCTTACAAAGCATACGTTTAATCCCCGGGGAGGAGTCAAGCGGAGGAAGCAAAGCCTTAACAAGCACTCCGGAAGCCGGGTGGGATAGTCCAACCACTCCCTTCAGTACCTCTGCTTTGCATGTGTGTGTGTGCAGTGTGTGTGTGTATGTGTGTGTATGTCTGTGCGCACACGCTTAAAGAATGGAATAGCACTCACTGCCTGTTCAAATGGGGGCGAGTATTAGGAATGAGAACCAAATAAACTTTCTTCCAGACACACTACCACCACAGCAGCACCACTCACTCCATAGTGCATTTTTACAATCTGTATTACTATACTGCAGGCCTTCCTGTGGTCATGCACACCAGCTGTACTTTCCGCCCTACTAGTATGACTAGCACAGCAAGGTCGGGTCGCTGGACTTAATTTGCACCGAGTCTGTATTTACCACATCAGGAACATTATGCCACAAAGCTGAACTAAACTGCCTTCACAATACTTTCCTGTGATTTTGCAATGCATCTAAATTGTCCTATGTGAAAAATTCCACCGTTCTGCTGGGCCAAACAAATGTTAAACTTATTGACAGCAACTATTTGACCTTGGACCATTTAAAGCCAACCTTTAAAATACAGTAGTACAGAATGAGAAATCAAGATGGACACTTACTTTTTCAGAGGGTCGATAACGGTCTTCTGGATCTGGTTGACCTGTAACAAAAAGAACACTTGTTAATTTAAGCAATCAGCACCTCTATATTAAAGAAGTGACATTATGAATTGTTATTCACTGTCAAATTGAATTACATCAAACTTAAACTCAGGACAAAATAGCTTCTACACCTCTCGCTCATTAGCTGCAAAGTAATGGCACTGCACAAACATCAACAATCGTGTATATTTCAAACAGAGCACTCAAGAAAAATAAAGGGGGGGGGGGGGGGGGGTGCGCTTGCAAAGAAACTTTCATGACGTTGACTCTTTTATTGTACACAAGCCCTGAGGAGAAAACCCTGAATATTCATTGAGCTTGCAATACAAAAGGATGGAACTGTCAGGGGACGGACATGAAAGCAAAGCCCAACTGATTTCAAATCCTGTGGAGGGTGGGCTGCCTTACAAGATGAAAGTTCTTTGCAAACAAACATTTTAACAATAACAGTTTATATTTTCCTGCATTCTCCTTCTGGTTGCCAGAACCGACAGGGGAGGGAAGGAGGGGAAGGGGGGTGTTAAATGGAAGTAAACGAACATCTCATCTCGAAGCCTCCAGCCCCGGCACCAAGTCTCATTGACAGAAGTTGGCGCACAATTAATAAAGTTTCCAGCGTAATTTACATTGCAGATTCAAAATGACTTTTACTACTAGATCTCCTAGCATAACGGAATGCTGAGAGGAGCAGAGGAGAATCTAAAGCAGCGAGATGTGAAGTGACAGCTGCATGAGAACAGTGAGCAGCTCCACTAATCATATGTTCACTCGCTATTGGAAGGACAGTCAATCACACAACAACAAGGAAGCAAGATCGCAGCTGTGCTTTGTAAAAATGCCCTGACCATCGATGAGAACATACAGCAACACTCACTGCTTCACACGGGCAGATTTCCAAGTACAAAATGGTTGATTGTGGTTTGAGGGAAAACAGACAACCAATAACAAATAAGTACATGGGAATTCACATTTTCTTTGTTTTACATATTCACACACACACACACACACACACACACACACACACACACACACACACACACACACACACACACACACACA
>JBBMJY010000024.1:16576151-16611606 GCA_037833715.1 Toxotes lorentzi | reverse complement strand
ACACACACACACACACACACACACACACACACACACACACACACACACACACACACACGCACACACGCACACACACACCCCCAACTTGAGCTGCGCCGCTGCTTCTAAGGTGAGAGCATGCAGCGAGGAGGGAGAACAACAGCGGCAGATTTGCTTAAGCATGCTGGTGCCCTCTACCCTCTGCCCCTTCCCACAGAGAGGGGGGGGGAGCTATTCCTTGGAGGCCCTGCAGAGCCTGAGGCCGGCGCTCAAGCAGCAGTCTCCATCAGTGAGTCACGGGGCAGAGGCCATCCCGGCACACAGGCCTCCCAAAAATACACACAGATCGCAGAGGAAATCAATATCCCTCCAAACGGAGCATCCTCTACTGTGCTGCCGCCATCTACACTGGGGCTCAGCTTCGGCAGCAGTGTGCCGGCGGGGCTGTGCGCCCTCCTCAGCCCCAGAAATAAACACACAGACCTGGGCCACTGCTGCCTTCATTATCCCTGCACGTTTTATCTGCTGGCTCTCTCACTTGCGAGCCCTGCGGCAGAACATCTCGTCTCAACACGGAGAAGAGCAAAGGGTGGATGCTTTTGTGTCTGTTTTGCTGGAGCAATAGGGTTTGCTGTCGGTGCCGTCAGAATCAACAGTCAGCTTGAAGGGAGATGCTGGAGTAGTGTTCGAGTGAGCCGTGCTGGATTTTAAACACCTAGCAAACCTGAGGTGATCTTCCACATATCAGACTGACCAAAAAGTGCTATTTTGCCTTTAGCTCACTTTTAGCCAAAAAGGAGCCACACAGCCCAGCCCAAACCTGGAACTCAACATTGTGTTGAAGCAAGGATTTTTATTTAGTAAGACTGAAAGAAGTGCACAGAAAATCAGGTGTGACCTAGCTGTCAAAATCCACTCTGGATCAAAGTGTGTTAAAAAAAAAAATACAACCACGTCAATACAGTTGGTGACTGTTGTCCTCCACGAGTGAGAAACTGTGCTGGGATCAAAGTGCCTGCCTGAATCACTGTCAAACACATCCCAGTCACAGAGCCAAACAGGAAAACTACACACCACAGTGCCAGAAAACGAATCCACTACAATACACTATATAGACAACCTCTGTCTTTTGCTACTAGAGACTGATTAAAATGGGAAATACAAAATCACATTAAAATAAAAGATGACTGAGTTGATGAGGGTGTTGAGGAGAGACTGAAATTAGATAAAGGTTACAGTTTTAGCCAGGAGGGAAAAGGAAAGGACTTTGATGTTGAAAGAGTCAACCTTCACACTATGATCTTCAAATGATGTGGAAAGGAAGAGGTAGATTTAAAGCACCCAGCAATCCATACAGTCAAGTGTACATGGCAGTACTGGTTGAATATTTTCTTCAGTTCTGAATTCAAAGACAGTGAAAATGGGAAAAAAAAGCTAATTTGATATTGTATAAAATCTGAAGAATGTAAAACTTGCTCTATCCTGAAAACAGTCAAACTGGCAGGAGTGCTCTCCTGGGCACTCGACCAAGCCAAGTCCTGGAACATACGCACCCGGGGTCACAAACCCACACGCTCAGTCCAACCCACATTCTACTTTGTCTGGTCACTCAAAATGGCTCCTGTAAAATTTGATGAGCTGTGAGCAAAGCCAGTCTGCAAGACTGGTATGTTAAAGATGAAGAAGAAAGGAAAGAAACAAAAGTGACTTCTCCAGTATAGCTGCTTAGATGTTTAGTATATTTCAGATTCAATACAGTGATCTCCCTAGTCTGAGAGACATTTGAGTCTGTTCATATCAAAGCAGAAAGAAAGTTCTTGACAGGGCATTACGCCTAAAACACAAATACAGTATTCAACTTACTTTGTGATGAGATTGATTCACCAACTTGCACTTCTTAGACTGACAATATGCTCATTTCAAAAGAGGACTTCAAAACACTTCTGTGCTGAGCTTGAGTTGTAGCATGGACACTGCTTCACTCGCATATCTTGGGGAACAGGTTATGGTTTGATTTTCTATGGAAACCGAGTCCAGTTCATGAAGTTTCACAGAAAATATAAATCAACTCTCCTCAGACTAATATGCACATTTCCAGATGGTGTGCCATTTCTGAGATACTACACTACAATTCTACCACGAATTAAAAAAAAAAAAATCCATTTTCATTTTCTTCACCTTGTTAAGATTGTTGTTGTGGAAAAGGTTATGAAATCATTCTGGTTCGCAACAGAACGTGAAACGAAAGGGGAATATTTTAAGGCAACAAATGTGAAAAGCCCAGAACACCTAACAGCAGGGCAATGAGTCAAGAAAACACAGATGGAAAAAAGTCAATCGGTATATGCCTTAGTGTGATCTCCTGTGTTCTCTCCTGTATTTTTTCCCTCTTTAAACGTCTACCCTTCACAGTGTAGTGCCTTGAGGATGCACACATGTGGTGCCACTATGATTCACATTATAACTACCTGTGGCAATGATTCTAATCAAAAACTGAAGTGCACTCGGCAAATAATCTGAAGAGGCCTGACAGCCAAAGAAAAGATCTTCACAAAGTACAGCTATGAGAGAGCGCGGGCAAGGGTATGCTGTATTGCTTACAGTTGTAAAGCAATGTCTGCATATCTACGCTTGCCCCTAAGGGAAAAAAACATACAAGGGTAAAAAAGCACAAACATCGCAAGAAACACTCCAAATCAATGAATACTTTAAATATCAAAATACACAAAAAAGTGCAACAAGAGGAAACATAGGTGAAGGATGTGATGGACCACATTTTATGGATGGCAATGTCAGTTTGGCTCTGCCTGTCAAACTTTCAGAAAGTCTGTATGTAAGTCTGCATGGTCTCAAACTTTGGTCATTCCCTGCTTGTTCTTTCATCAAGTGTTAGTAACAAAAATGTAATACTGCAGGAGAGATTTGAGAGGTGTTGCTGATTGCGGCTGCTCTTCTAACAATATACGGCAATCTTTCAAGATTATGTGGTGTGAACCATCAGTTTAAAAACATCAGTGTAAACCATCAGTTTAAAAAGCGTTGAGCTGAAGCCAAATGTTTGTTTCAATTCGTAATGCAACCAATACAATAGACTTGTTCACTGCACAGGCTGTGAACAGTTACTTCTGTGGATTTTGTGGTAGGGCATATTTTCCTGTTGAGAAAAGGCCTTTCCATTGTATGAGTTATTTTAGACATCAGTGAGTCACAAATGCATCAATTTTCACAGCTGATAACCAGTAGCTTGAGCTTATAGAGGATGATCCCACAGATGCTTTTCAAAAACAGCAGAAGGAAAGACATACGGATAGTTTTTAGTCCACAGGCTGCACAATATTGACAAACATGAAAACATGCATTTTCGACAAAAACCCATCTAGCTTCCTACTTTGTACAGTGGGGTTCAAAGGTCTGAGACCACTGTCTCATTCACTTGAATGGGATAGTGGTTTCACATTATGTCTTAGGAAAGACCTTTCCCTATACCAACCTAATACGAATGGGAAGTTCTAAGAAAACAAAAAAGACAGAAAAGAGTGAGATAGCGAACAATAAGTGTGGAAGACTTTGGGAACAAATCTGACCTTCTCCTGGTTGAAGGAGTCCATCCTTTTCATGGCTGTATCTAAGGCACTCATGGAATCCATGAAGGCCTGGTCCTGCTCACACAGAGGGTTGCTCAGCAGGTCAGCAGAGATCTTAACCGCTGCTTTGGACATGGCTGGAAGACACACACACACACACAAAGCAGAAGATACCATTAAAACTTTGTTAAATAACTTCGAGAAAAGACCATCATGTAGATTACGACCCATTTAAATGGTTACTGAAGATGTCCTCATCTACACATTCTAATCAAATTCAAAGCCAGATTTTTTCTCTTTTTAAAACCATGGGGCCAATTTCTGTGGATTACACTAAGGCTTTTAGCGTTTCATCAGTACAAGTGTTTGTATGTGGTAGGGCCTTGAAAAGTGAGCTTTTGGGAAAGAACTAAAGAACAAAAGTAGAATGGCACTGTGCTGCCCCCATTGTAAAAATCTGAGGGGGTGGTGGGGCTGCCTGCCGTGTTGAATATTCACCAGAGCACCAAGAATCTTTGCAATGTTTCTACACTGACAGCACCAATTACTGTTAATCTGCACTCATGCCACTTTGTTTAGACACAGAGCACATATCAGATTATGGCTTCACTGTCAAAATAAATGAGCTGCACTGGGGAGACACAAGCTGACAGGAGGAGGCTGTGGTGAAAATGGGCTTCATGGAGATCTGGAACAGCCACTGGTCTCTTTTCACACTCCCTTGGGATTCTCTCAAGACCAATTTTCAACCAATCAATTACTGCGGCGTGGCGTTTCAGCATCTCTTTTTTTGACAAGTAACAAAGTGCTTTTTTTTGACCCTGCCTGACATGACTGAGAGACATGTTGATTATAAGGTCATGAAAATCAAAAGGTGACCTGAGGGTAGTGATTTTCTTATTTGTATTAGCAGAGTGCAAATAAGTCAAACGCATGTCTGCTGTAATCGCCTGGACCTGAGAAAAGATGAAACAATTTCTCAGTGTGAACAGCACAGTTATCCCTGCCACTTTCTTACTTGGCCTAATTGAAACTGTAAGCAGGAGCAACCCTTCAAAGATATTATCATCCCTCACCAGCCAATTGTCGGCGAGTTCAATAGAGTTTAGCATATCGCCACCCTTTACTTGATAAATAATGGCTGATATAGAAAGAACTGTATTAAATGTAGTGCTGACACGCAGAGTAGGTCCAGTTCTTTGTTTGGTAGCAGTTGGTGGAGAGGGGACCTGTACGACAGATGGAATCCATTAACGATAATGAGGGCCTGACAGCTATGACACTTTGATGATGCATCCATATTCCAGAGCACAAAGGAGAGGAAATGAAGAAGCCTCTTGCTCCTCCATCCGTCCCCGCTCCTCCACCCCCACAACTGACTACTTACCACAGGCCATGTCTACTGCTACTTCCCAAACACACAACTCCAAAACCAACAAATAAGCAAATAAAAAGTAGAGTAAACATGGTTTCTGTGGCCGACAAACGCATGAATAAATGAAGGCAGAGATGCTAGACAAAGAGAGCCCTAACTGAACATTGCACAAAAAGATACACTCATAAATCCAAAACACACACACACACACTATGATAGCCTAGAAAAACGTATAAAAGAAGATTAAGGCGGAGGCTTGCACTCTCTCGTCTCATTTGTCAAGTCGTTCGGAGAGCTGACGCACCACCAAATAAACCAAGGCAACCAGATGTCTTTCTAGCCCTGAAAAAAACCTGCCAAGCAACATCAAGTATGTTGGTGAACAAGTGGAGATCAATGGCACACCAGGCGTTAACACACAGGCCTGTGACAGAACACACCTAAATCAGCCTCAGTGCTTTTCTTCATGTCCTTGTGAAGCTTTTTCGTCTGATCCTCGAGCCTGTAGGACAAGAAGAAGAAGAAGAATGATTATCAGCCAGCTTCTGGGCTTGTAATACAGTAAAGCATCAGTAATACCGACAACAATGGGAAATATGAACTGAAATCTATAACAAACAATGGCATCAGTCAGAAACAGAATAGGAAAAAAATCATGCTAAAAAGAACACCATGTCCACACCATATCAGCATTTAATAATAATCTATATATAATTCATCATCTATGCCATTCACTCAAGACATGTTGACATGGACAAAGAAAGCACCAAACCAAAAAACCCAGAAAAAGAAATTAGTATATAAAAACGTGGTTCAAGAAGGAATTACACATTTCATTGATTCCACATAAAATGTTATTATAACATCTGTTAGCTAATTAACAATACAGGGAATCCTTCTTGTTGCTGTCAACTACATTTGCACTCAAAAGCATTAATGTCTTCAGTCATTCCACTGCACATATTCCATTGAAGGGTGTTAAAAATGGCAATTACCAGACTATGGAGGCTGAAAACACATGCCATTCATTATATCAATTAAGGCAAATGAGGGGTTTAGAATCTCCCCTGAGACTGCTTTCATATCCCTTCTCCTGGTTTGTCGAAAAAAAAGGAATGTGGCGGGGTTTCATTTCCATCATTGCTTTGAGGGATTATATTAACTGGGAAGACAATAGCTGTGAAATCCCATAGGATTTCTGGTGGGGGCACTATGGCCACTGGCCACAAGATGTAAAGTCACTGGTAACACACAACCAAAAATGTAAGTAAGTTGCCTCAAAATACAGAGCTTTGGCGGTTTTTTTATTGTTCAGCAGCTGAGAAACAAACACATAGCAGGTTACTCCAGCATTCCCACAGGTGCATGGACCAAACATAAATGTCACTGTTCTCTGCTGTCCTGACACTGGCTTTTAAACACTGTTAAACCAAAGGAGTAGGGATTCAAAAGAATAATGCACCTCAAATTTACCATTATTCATTATTATTATTATTATTAACGCCAGCCATTTCTGAATCACATACAGAACAGCTGCAACAGAACCATTTCATACATGTTGCCAGAAAAAGGTACTTGGTGAGTTACTCCCGAGCAACTCATAACAGTAGTAAAAAAAATCAAAAATAGCAATTTGTGGTATTGACCCACGTAAGATTGCACTCTAACAGCTTTGATTTTAGATTGTAAACCGTCAATGCATTTTCACTTATTTGTTTTTGCTTCCATAATAAACTTGTAGATTTTGAGGACGTATGGCTCTATGGGTAAATAAATATAATCAATTATTCTCTATCATAACTTGTTCTCAGCATGCCTTTGTTTCCCTTGACGTATTTTAGGATTTTATACTGAATCGCCACAGACCAGATGGAGGTTGTTCCAAAAATGTCATTTGCAGTAAATGATGTAACTTCATCCCTTATTGTTCATGCCACAGGAAAAAAAAATTCTGTCAGAACAATCTCCACAGTAACTTCTCGTCTCCCTCTCATCAATTAGATGTAACTGGTTCTCATATGCCCTTTCAGTCTTCCTCTAAAGTAATCAAAATATACCGTACACTTACATTTCAGATACTTAGACACAGGCAGTTCTTATTGCAGCAGACGCTACTCACATTATAGTCATTATTATCAGCAATACTTCAGGCAGGATTTAGTCAGTATCTAATAATTATAGGGCTCCCTCCTCTTTTCGTAATGGTTGACCAATAAATACATTTTCAGTGTGCATGTAATCCAGGACAATGGATGTGCTGTGACGAGTTCAGAACAGTTTTTCTGTTTTGTTTAGAGAGAGACAATATTTCCATGCAGCTATCATATTACAGTTCTGTTCTGAATCATACCTGCAACTGGAAAAGTGCTTCTGACACTGTTATAAACATCTGGAAATACGGATATGTGGGGTCAGTTTTTATCATTTCTGTCTTTGTGATGGAGGCAAGCAGAAGCAGTTGAGAAATCATACTGTATAACTTTAACTAGACTTTGTTTTGAACGCAGTTCTGAATACCAGCAGAATTAATGGAGGGCATCATGTAAAACAAACTGAAACTAAAATAGTGTCTTGTAAATTGGCTGACACAATTAACACTTGAGAGTAATGAAAGGAGGCAAATGTGAGATGAGGAAAATAACAGTATAACAGTAAAACCCTGCCAGTCATGGAGTCATCGTTTTTTTGCAGGATAGTGGGTGAAAGCATCTCACTATGTAAACAAACTAGCGTGCTCTGAGACCAATGCCTGTACACTCAAGATGTATTCTCGTAGAGCTTGTCTCTGCATGTGAAACCCATGTTCCAGATAGTACCTCCCACTCCAAAATGTGTTGCACAATGCTGTTGCATCTTCCCTTCTCTGTCAGCACTCACAGTGAGAGCGCCATTCTGGATAAGTGCCAGGTGAGCCTGGAGTCTCTTTCCAAAAGGTGCTAATAGAGCAGCCTAGTGGAACAGCTGCTCCAGTGCCCCAATGTTGGGCCTGTGCAGCCACAATCATCTATCCATGTCACCTACTGAAAACTGGAAAGACACTACTGCATTTTATATGGCTTTCACACACAAACCCATTGTATGACACTAGATAATGAACAGGCAGCCAACCACGTCTGACCGCTCACACCAGACTCTTCCTATTGGGTAAATACCTGGTTACTGTCATTCACACAAGAAGAAGATGCACACTATAGTAAGCCACTGCAAAAACCAAAAAATGTATACAAGACATTGTGTAAACCTCTTTACTATCTATAGTTCTCTGATTCCAGTACATTCAATTTGGTTACTGCAATATTTACGCTAGAAATTCAACCTGGCAAGAATTTTAAGTGACACTGTGACATTAGTTTGTTTCTAACAAACTTAAGTTTCTTATAAAAAATGTTAATGTATGTTATGTGATTATGTAAAGATGTGCTGCAGTGCACATGAATTTCATGCTAAAGGGGACATCATGTTTTAGGCCTACCACGCACATTTAGGCCACAGGTAGACCACGATGTGTTGATATGGATCTCTAGGGTGTAGAACCTCAATGTCTGTACATGTCTGCTGCTCTGACTCATCTATAAGGTCTATTGGCACCACACCTTCCTGATAAAGGGCTCTCCTACTCAACAAAACCTGAGAGGAAAATGGTGCTCCCACTCATTCTGCAGAACCCTCAGGGAGTTTCTATAACCTATGCCTCACAGAAAGCCTGGATGTATTGAGGTTTTAGGCCTTGGGTTCTTAGGTTCTCTGACATCCTCTCACCTTTGTTTCGTGGGAACACTGATACTGTGTTACTCAATTCAAAGTAGGCTTGTTGGGCAACAGCCATCAACTGCTGATATATTTGCTACTGAGGATCTTTAGTCACCAGTAAAAAGCCTTGAGAATGACTATGTGTTCAATCTAGTGACACAGGTGGGACATTAAAGTTTGTCTGACTATTAATGATGTATATACAGGAAACGTCATAACATTATAACTTTAGCTTAAATCTAGGTTTATCAGAGGTTGAGGGGAATATCTAATGGGAAGAAAGCTCTTTTTCCCAATTTAATAATTTCAGACTCCACCATAGCTAAAACGTGGGTCCTTTCACAGTTCAGTGTTGAGAAAAAAAAAGTGACCAAGCACAGCAGGGATTGGTGAATTGTGTGGGACAAAGAAACTGTGCTGTACAATGAAGTGCTTTGTAAACACGTAAAGCCAAAATACACGTAAACCTGCAAGTTGGGTAAAATTATATAATAATTGTATAACACACAACAACAACAACAACAACAACAACCTAATTTTGGATCAACATGCATACATTTGTGAAAAGATCTCCTACAGTTTTCTAAGTTCTAGCATCGTGCCTGACTAGGAAATGTACGATAACTGATATACATTTTATGATAAATACTTACATCAGTACTATATCTTACGTTAATTAACAATGGCATACAAGGAGAAATTTCCTCATACACCCCACATTGGACTTAGCACAGCAGCAGGCTGGTCAATACCGATCACAGTAAAAGTTACAGAAAGCTGTTTTACTGTAATTTCATTTTTCTTTAATAACACTTTCCACTGGACTATTACTCTTGTTTCATTTTATCTCTAAATAAGCTGAGAATTAAATGTTGATGAATTTTTCATATTGGCACAAGGAGACCTCTGAGAAGAATTTCAAATGCATTATGTGGGCACAGATATGGTGTAGGAGAAATCACCTTTAACCAAACTGAAGGCGCCAAACACACATTGCAACACACACAAAGAAAGTTTTTTAGTTAATTACAAAACATGTAATGGTAGTAGTAGTAGTTTTATATTAGTAATTGTAGTAATAATCATCTGCCTTACAAATCTTGGTTTAAAATGCAAACTTACTTTTGGAGTTTGTCATATTCACGTTCGAAGTCTCTTTCAACCTGAAAAAAAGAAGGCATTTCATGTAAAATTTTGTGATTTCATTATCTAACATGTTCATTTTATTTGTTTAACCACAGCAAATTATTAATCACAAGACATGAGAACAGAATAATCATATCACCCTTTCTGACCACAGAGCCTGAAGATTTACTGGTTCCAGGAGCCAGTCAGTCAGTAACTAACTTGGGGACAAATTTTCTGTGTATATTTTATCATTATCTGAAGATGATCAGACAAATTGAAATGGATAAAAAAAACTCATAGACTTAAAGATGTAACACATACCTGCCACAACCACTGTGTGTTTGCAGACTAAATGAATTCTGCATATAAGCTGTTGCAGTCTCAGGACTTGCATTTGACCAGACAACCATCTTCAAAACTAGTATTGGTACTTGAGAAATTGCTGTGTCATGTATATTTTCTCAGGGACTTTTTGGGAGCATAAACAATAACTAAGGAACTATAGCTGGAGATGGGTTCCAGTGGTTGAAAAGCAGGTGAAAAACATCAAGTTCCCAGGGTGAACAAGGGCAAAAACAGCTTGTTCAACCACGTCTCTAAAACATGTCAAGCCGGTTACAGAGGCCTCATGGGTTCCTGTCTTGTGGTTCTGTGGGCTCCTGGATTTAAACACAGAGGCCAAAACACAGAGGGAGGCAGTTGACACTTTGTCACTAGTGGATCATCTAACTGGGCAGCCTCTAACCCACTCCCTGGTTTTTGCTTAGGATGGCACAGGAAGCTGGAAACCCAGGCTCACTGTGACTGCCGGGCCACAGACCCATTACAGTGGAAGTGGTTTTCTCCAGCAAGGAGAACGCCCACTCACTGTCACTTCAAGGTAACCACCTCTGCCCCCTTTAATGGCTCAGACAAATTGGCAACCAATAAGTCTTTTGACTATGGCACTCTGATGATATTATTCAAACTACTATTCATGTTGCATGTACCATTTGTGAAGCTTTAACGACTGCAGCTAAACCTTTACAAAAACACTTTTTTAAAATCTACATACACTTGTTTGCATTTGGTCTGGAGACTTACAGTTTTAGAGACAATCTGCTTCTTAGGTTGTCCAATCTTGAAGGGAATCCTGAAACACAAAAGAAATGGCAGGTGACATAAGCAACTGGCAAATGACTATGTAAAAGGTGTAATAATGGTCTTGGGTTGCATAATGGCTGACTAGAGGTAGGTACAGGCCCTAAGGTGAACAAGCAACTCTCAGATCCCTGACACAGATAATATGAAACTGTTAATTCCTACTTCTCTCATGAATGCAGTCTAAGCCACGTACACTAACTTCACATCATCACTGAAAACATCTGGCATCCATTGCAAGCGGATATCACTAAACAGAAGGTTGTCCCTTCTTCTCTATGCAGCTTTACTTCATGACCCGGGATGGCAACCAAACACAGATGCACTTGTTATACTACATATCAAGAAAATAATATTTCAGAGTGTCAGACAGGCGCAATAATATATAATCAAAAAGGTACAACAAGGACACTGACTTTTTTGTAAAAGATCAACACCAAAACATGTCATGAGGTTCAGTGTAGCTGCAGTAGTTGCACCTAATTTTCAGAATGAAACTCAAACTTTTCCTCACTCTTGAAAGAAAAACACACTATAGTTTTGGTAAAAGAAAAAGAAACCTGTTCCCTCTTAGTTAAAACACAATCTTTTATCCCCATTTCAAACCCTTGCCTATGCCTTAATAAGTTGCCACCGAGCATCAGAGTGCCTTGAGAATCCATGAGATGGAAAACACTGCCTTGGCAATGTGCTTGGCTGTAGGTTGTCATTGATGTGGCACTAATGGCCTGAAATCTAAGCTATATGATGGACAGTTGCTGCTGACAGGCAGGGTGAGGCAGCAGCTGCGTCAAAAGAAAGGTGTGTAGAATAATGAGATGGAAAAGAGAGGGTGTGATGTAGGGCCTCGTTGTGCAACCAGGGAATGCTACTGATGTGTGGGGAAGATCCTTTTGATGGCAGCTCAATCCCAAAACTCAACATGGTCAAATAAAAGCAGGATTAATCTATTTAAAAAAAAAAAGAAAGACAAAAACAAACAAGCAAAAAAACCAAACAAACAAGCAAAACAGGTTTCACTAGTTGCTCAGATATCAAGATTTCCTTTGATATGCTGGCTCTGTTGATTCTGTGTTTTAAGTTGTATAAAGTATTGCTGGTCTTGTCCTACAAACTTTAGTCATTCGAATCTGAACTGATTACAAATGCCTAAAAAGGTTTTGTTGCTTTTGGCTCAGGAAAGTAGTTTCACCCACTGTGTCATCATCTGGGTGAGCCAGCACGGAAAATAACGACAGACCTTACTCAGCTCCATGTAACATGACTCACCTTTCTGTGATGACCTGATTAGCACATTATAGCGTCATATTAAATACAATACGCAAGTACACATCGGCCTTTGAGATTGCAGAGGATTCCTTTTCCAAAACAGCAGCCTCATCTAATAGAGAATTCACAGGATGTAAACTTAAGCTGTGCTCTCCCAAAGCTAAAATAAGGAGAACCAGCCTCACACAATCAGGCTACGTCTTGCAAGAGAAGTCGTCACCAGGACATTTAAGTCTGAATACAGCCACCTAAGAATCAATTCAGCCTGGTCAGACGTGTAACAACCAATCACAAAAAGTTCATGACTTGCCTGCCTTAACACTTGATTCTCATGTTGAGTGCATATCCCATTAATCCTTTCAGTTAGTGTGGGTGAACACCTACTCCTCATGATCATTGTTCCTCTTGCTAACGCAATATTCCCATGTTTACCCACACAACTTTCCAGTGACTGTGAATGATGAAACCACAATTTAGGTAGAAATTAACAAATACACACTGCTACACACGTGACTCATATCTGTGATACTAGAATGAACTGCAAAACAAACTGAAGACATTCATTTCTCTGAGGGTCATTAAAGATTGTCTTGCTAATGATATTTGTGATTGTTTTAATTGTGTGTCTGTGTGCAAGA
This sequence comes from Toxotes lorentzi, assembly GCA_037833715.1. Taxonomy (NCBI): domain Eukaryota; kingdom Metazoa; phylum Chordata; class Actinopteri; family Toxotidae; genus Toxotes; species Toxotes lorentzi. The sequence goes on along the minus strand of JBBMJY010000024.1, from coordinate 16,598,743 downwards.
TGACGGCTTTGTATGACTAAATTGACTTATTATGTAATAACATATGTAATATGTCTAGGGGTGGTGAAACAATCGATTATTGATTAATCCCAATTATATTATGGATGATTATGAATCGATTATTAAATTTCCAAAGATCGATTTTTTTGTATTGTAACACCCTGCAGTGACTTCTCCAGTTACTGGCTGTCATACAGGATTTAACTGCAGGGCAGAGCTGTTGACTAACAGTCATAACAAAACACCCTGTGACAGAACCAGTGAGCTTACTATGCTAACGAGACATTATCAGCCCGGTGAAAGACTACATCTATGAGTTAAATAATAATAATAAATAATAAAAAATTAATAATAAAAAATAATAATTTGGAAGTTACAGCTATACTATACAATACTGAAGGTGCTTTGAGATGTTTCTCAATAAAAGAGATGGTGCAATACATTTATGGTGTATTTTGGATTACTGTTGTCAAATGGAAACTCAATAATTGATCGGTAATCGAATCGAGACCTCGATAATCATAATCGAATCGGGAACTTGGACCGATTAACCACCCCTAAATATGTCTCATGTCTACCTTGCAAACGAGATCTTGATCTTAATGGCAATTTAAGGAAACATAACACAACTCATTTGTAAAAAGAGGACATAGCAGTTATACAGTGCTAAAACACAGCTATTGTGGTTGTATTTAAAGACAACTGACATACTGTTGTTTTGTTGATCTAGTCTTAGAGCATTAGCGGTATATTCAAAGTGATTTCGCAATTTAGCAGTTTTTTTTCCCCTTCTGGTTGGACAATTGGTTTTCTACCAACATTTCTTTTGATGTTTCCCCTCATTTGGTGGGTGTGTGGGGGAGAAAATCATGACATTCACAGCAAAAACCCAACGGAAGAGTTAAGTATAAACACTATAGTGTTCCAATACATTATGAAACATATATTTAAATGTTTGCTTTCAATGTTCTCTTCTGCTATATCTTGGCAGAGCTGACCATGACAGGATTTGTGTCTTGATGACATCAAGAGTGTCTGTCCAAGTGTAACTATATTAGGGTGGATTTTCCCTTTAATGTACCAAAGGATATATTTGCCTGGAAAAAAATACTGAAGAGAGTCCTTAATGTTATAGATTCATATTATAGCCACTTCTACAAAGAGCCAAAGGAAACTCTCTTCAACGGCTCATGAGAACTGGCAAACACACCGAGTGAAGTGTGCTTCAGGGAGAGAGGGAAAATGTAGCAGGCAAACAGAGGGAGAGAATGAGAAAGAGGGAGGATGGTAGTCACTGTGAGAATCATTTCTAATGTTTCTTCACACAGCAATATTTCTGTAGGGGCTGTCACATTTAGAAACATTGGTAAATCGGGTCCTGTGAACCCAGAACTAGTGTCTAACAAGGCAGAGGCCCGGCCACAAGACAGCTGAAGACAGAAAATTTGTGTGTTACACAAACTGAAGTCCAGATTTCTCTGAAAACAAATCTTAGCCTAGTGATGGCAGGCATGAGTAGTTCAGCCGAACATTGGCTCGGTATTTTGTGCTAAATATTTTGGACAATTTGGTAAATATAATCTACAGCCAATATAGTATAGGTACATGTTACAGTACTGGAATTCAAAGATTCACTCAACCAATAACCATTTACTCAGAAAAGTAAATACGAACCAGTAGCTCCAGAGATACATAAATATTCAGAGAATGACATTAACTTGAGAGGTTATTGGTAATATTCACTCACTGCCCATTTTGAGGCCCAGATGCATTAAAAAAGCTGCTCTGTTACAAATATGCTGTCATTATCAGGAAGTTGGTCAACTTGCATTTACAGAGCTCTCTGATTTTTGCTGTAATAGGCTACACGTCACCGCCAAGTAGGCACGTAGGCCTGAACAAAGACATAACAGTCTTCTCTGCCCTGGAAACATTATGCACTGCCTGGAAGAACCAATGGCTTTTCACTAAAACTGCAAATGTGTATGCCATTACAGAGATAGTGCATCATTCGACCTTGGATATTCCATGGAGCACAGAAGGCTGGTTGAAGTTGTTGGGAAGTTGAATTGTTCTGATGATGACCCCAAAGTCAAACCTCTCACGTCACAGAAGCAAGTGTGCAAGCCCTACTGGAATGCATCAGTCAGCAGAGCCCATAAAAGACTCTTTTCACTGGTCGAGCACCCCACTCTTGACCTTGTGTTTGGCGGTGCGTACTGGTTGAAGCGTCGCTTGCCAGCTATTGACTGTCAGACTGAACTGAGTGATGCCATCTTGCTTACTTGATTACTGTCTCCCCTGAAAATGACACAAAGGATGTATAACGTATTGTAAAGCGAGTTAATATACATACACGTCACAAGTGCACTGAAAGATTTTGTCGTTTTGTCTTGAACTGCATTCATGAACTGTGAGAAACAAGCACTGAATTTATGCTAATCCCTTTCAAACTCCTCAACAGCACACACAATTGAGGACTGGTATTACAAACTTTCCCATACTTCTATCTATTACAATTATAGTTGAACCCTTAGTCATACAGTAAAATTCAAAACATGCTGTCCAAAGAACAAGACAGAATACTACTATCATGGGTTGCACACTTTAAGATGTAGTAGTCGTAGAGACAGAGACAAGCTTCCTTGCCTGCATGGTCCAAAAGCCCAAACTGAAACTCCAAATGAGCTACTACTGTCATACTGTCTTTGCATACATTTTTGATTAATAATCAGAAATTCCAAATTATAAACACTTAACAGACTCAGGACTATGAAACATACCTCTGTCTATGTGACACAATCAATAGATGACACATCTTGTGGAACTGGGTAGGCAACCATTTCTCAGTAACAGAAAACATCTCCAGAGAGAACTTTGGGTTAGGAACTAGAGACACAACTTGGCTTAAAAGGATATCTTTACACATCACACAATAATACTGGTCTGGTACTCATTTTCATATTACTTGCTGATTAGATTTGAAACTATTATTTTTATAATTACAATTGTTTTCTCAATCAACTGTCCTTAAATGACTGGTGAAGACTACTTATCAAAACAAAAACCAGCATCTTGAAACTGATCGCTTTTGTCCAACCAGTCAGACCGAAATCCAAAGATATTACTTTCACAAAACAAAGCACCAAATTCTCATATTTGAGAAGCTGGAAACTGAGTGTTTGGCATTTTGGTTTAAAAAAAATTAATAACTGGTGATCAGTATAGTTGCTGATGATTTCCCCCCCCCAAACTAATTGTTTAATTGACTAATTCTCTTTAATTGCTTTAATGCTGATTCAAGTGACTTTAGTCTTGAGGTTATACTAACAAACTAAACCAAACCTTGTTAAAATGTCCAGGCACATTAGGGCAAAAAGCCCACCAACTTGTGTGGCCCTTCTAAGCCAACATTTGACCATCTGGGTGTCCAACATATTCTTGAAGAAACCTACAGCTTTGCTAGGTGCAGTAAACATGTAAAGACCATCAACACACTGACCTACCTATCTCCATTCAAGGCAATAATTTCAATTCGTCTCTACACTAAATACATAGATGATAAAGGACACAACGCCATGACATTAGTACTGTCTACGCAGCAGGAGTGCAGAAATCCTCCTGAGTGCTGCAGGAGTGCATGTCAAAATGCTAGCGTTAGCCAGCAACAGATGACTTCTGTCAACTTCAGTTCCCTTTAAATGGCTTCACTGTTGACCCTGCTGACCTGACACCTACATTGAGTTTTCGCGTTATGCGGGAAAACCTAGCCTGGTTTATCCAAACAATGGGTAGCAGCTATAACTTCAGAAAGTAGTTAATTTTTTTTCCCCGTAGATGACTTTCTCACTAATGTTTCAACAAACAACCGAACTATCGCTAACTAGCATAGCTACTGTTCAAGACTTTACCAAACACCTCTACATCGACCTTTGCTGCAACTGTCGCTTTACTTGCACCTGTTTAACGAAACATACACTGTTTCTATGAAACCATCGACATGTGAACTGTTATTTAAAGGAGTATGAAAATTCCCTACGAGTATTTTTCCTTTCGTTAGCTGTGAGTTAACATGCTAGCGCTAACTCTTGTACTACTGTTTGTGTAGCGCTTCCGGAAAATAGCCGGAGCCCGGTCGACGAGCCGTCAGTGCTGTGTCATTATGAACATGTCCTTTCAAATTATACTTTTCTATGTACCTAGTACCTTAAATCGGTGATGTAGGAAGATACATACCAGCTCATTTTGAGTGAACTTTTATTCCGATTTCACTTAGTTGTTTTTTTTACCTTCCGAGGACCTCATCCCTTTCTACCAGTCAACAGTCGAGCGTTGAACAGGAAGTCCGGAGCTAAGCCGCTTGTGTTTCCTCTCAGGAGTTTTGCGGTTTTTTTTTTAATTTGAGTGAAACGAGTAAAGCAAATACTTAGTTATGTGCTAATATAATAATACCATTCGATAAATGTGTTAGTAAAACGTTTATATATATCGTTCATTGGTTTCATTTCGCTTGTGTGTTTGTATTGGGTACGCGCGCTGACGTGAGTGAGTGCGTGCGCGTGCGCGTGGGGACGCAAGTAAACTGAAGGCAAGTGATATTTTTCTTTATTCAAGTACTTACATAGAAATAACAAAACAATTGCATTACAACAAACTGAAGTGCCAAGTAAACAGGAGAGTACATCCCCCCATCACAAGGATATAGTAAAATTCATTTCCATATTCAGCTCATCATGAAAGGACCTTATTATAAGGTAATAAAAACATGAAATAGGCTAAAGACATCCACAACATTTTAAACAAGACCCCTTGTTTTCTTAAAAAAAAAAAAAAAAAGCCAGAACAGAACAGTTATCCCAGTGCTTGTTTCCAATTGTCTGTCTTGAATTGTTGTTTGATTTATCCCATTTCACCCAATGTGACTTTTATTTTCATGCATAATAAAGAAATGAGCACCACCCACAGCATCTGGGGGTAGCACTTCGGAACAGTTCCGTGCACATGCAAACATGAGGATATACTGTAATGAAAAGGAAACACAGCACAACAGAAAACAGTGAGTATTGACTCCGTCTTAACACCATAGTGTCACTGTTGAAGACCACAAAATCCCTGAAGCCACACTGTAGTCCATAAGATGACATGAGTAGCCTATAATATCTACATATTATTGAAATATCTTCAAACGTGAGTTGTTGTTTTTTTCCTTCATTTTTTTTCCTTAAATCCTGTAATTATTAATTGTCATGAATGAGCCCAAGCCTATTGCCTTGCCCGAGGCCAACTTCACGGAGACTAAATTAAACAGTTAAACACATTAGCACAAGGCTGCCTTCAACTGCAAGCAGACTGAGGTCACATTTATGATTTGTTGCTCCTGTGGAGTTCTCATCATGTATTGTTTTTGATCAGCCAACCCTGCAACCCAGTTTGGCACAAAGATGGCTGCTGATGTTGGCTCAAATCCAACATGGAGCAGAGAACGAGGATGAGGCAAATTCCAATTTCAGAGCATTCAGCCGCCCACTTTTGGACAATAGAACATAAAAAAACATAAAATAAATTATTCTTTGTGAAGCAGTATTAGGAGGGGGTTGTTTCTGGGTTTGTTTAACAAGTCACTGACATATATCTATAGCATTCACACATTACACAGAAGGATTATTGTTAAGAAGAACATGGTACAGCCTGTATTGTTGTTCAACCACCAAACTATATTGTGGGAGTGGGATGGAGGGGGATCATATAAATTGTACAAAATCTACCCAACCATTACAAAAATGTCACAGAACAAAAGTGACAGACAGTGAGATGACGTGACTGATGAAATATTGAGTTTGCAAAGTTGTAATTACATGGCTTCATTTAGATGTGGAAATAGTTTGGTGTAGTCTCCGCCTTACTCTGCATCAATCCTTAACACAAAGCAACATAAACACAGTTTTCTCTTAGAGGAGGCCACATTCTATATACTATAATTAAAAAAATCCACTCTCACCAGCAAAGTGTCAAATCTAGAGCACACAAGAGCATAATTTTTGGTCAAATAAAGTTAAAAATGATCCAGTCTATAATGATCAGTGTCTAACATCAAATTATTCTAGGTAAACATTAAAGATAAACATTTTGTTTTTCCTATCACCTCATCTACTACATATATTCTTTTGTGCTGACTCCATGAGGCTGTCTGCTGCAGGATGTTTACATCAGAGGTCATTACTCATTGCAAGATTTAACCTGGCAAATCCCAATCTAAAATGTTTTAATATTACTTGTTGTCAAGGTAAATACCTGGCACCTGAAATAAGGAATGCTCTGCCATGCGATGTGTGAAAAGTTCAATTTGTTAAGTTGTGATTTTCATTTCAGTTGCATTTTACTGGGACAAACTCAGAAAAGTTTCATTAGTTGACAAACATCTATGCAATAAAATAATGTATTTTTTATGATACAAAACTATTGATTTACAGTTAGATGTTGCAGGGTGTGTGAACTTTTAAACTATCTGTAAAAGTGCTAGGAGGTCTGTTCATTTAACCATGTAGATGAGTTGAGAAAAGACTCTCTGAGGCCAAATTAATTGGAAAATAAGTGGACACTTGCCAGGAAGCTCAGCAGTGAAAACTGGTTGTTACAGGAAAGGGAAAGCATGGTCTTGGAAGCAGAATTTCTGTATGCACTGTGTTCTCTGTGGCACTGCTTTTCTGAACCTTTCTTTTGGCCTTTGCATTTGTCAGTCGATATTCTCTTTAAGTCTGATTGCTGTGTCTGCTGACTGGTACAATGTTTTTTTTTCCCAGCGGATAACAATGTTTATATAAATTCTTATGCCTTGCATACACCAGACACTTCTTAATAGTCAGAAATAACAGCCACTAACCAGAAATACTCTATGTCAAACTGGATGGAGACAAGAATGCTTCTTTTAAAAGACGGACAAGTATATCTAGTGTTTGTGCAATAAACTTTAAGGATTCTAATAAAATCTAAAATTATCTTACCACACTGACAAGTCTATTTCTCCTTAAATATTTCAATAACAGTAATGAAATAAATGCAAATAAGTTGAATGGTGTGGTCAGTACTAATATTTTGGCCAACTGTGTTTTGTTCCAACCACCTTGATATTTAAAGTCTTATTGATTCCTTACCATTTTTCATTTTTCATTTTTTTTAACCAAATGAGTACTAGATGAAAATCTTATATTAATATCTAAAAAAAAGCCCATTTCTGCTTTCTAGAGGTAAAGCAAAACAAAATTTTCGAGAAAAGCAAAGTTTTATCGGATTGGTAATTGTTGTCAATACACTACAGATCCAAGAGAAGCCAGTGCCAGAGATGAGCCTATACAAAATGCTTTGTTGGATGATAGCAGAGGTATTCCCTTCTATCAGCACAAGGAGCCATCAGTAAGGAGCCACATAGTGTGTAGTGTGTTTTTTTGTTTAAGAAGAGAGTCAATCATTTAGTCTCTGAGAACATCTATTCAAGAACAACCGGTGTTTTCTATACAATGGGGAAGATGTTTTAATTGAAATAACTGATTGCAACTATAATGGAGATACACAAAATGTAAAAAAAGAAAAAAAATCTTGTCATTTATTCAGAGAACACATTAGTGCTTCCTTAAACCAGTTACCACTTTAAAGCATACAGATGGTGCAAATGCTATTACTCTTTTTTTTTTTTAAATGGAAGATAACACACCATATTTGGCACTATTGTAGTGCCCCAAAAATTTTTGCAATGGCCTATGACAACAAAATATTCTGTATTATAACTACATTACCAAAAGCTTTAAGACACATTCCGCACAAGCGTTCAGTCAATTGAAAGTTCTTGTTTATGCAGACATTTGTATTTACATAGTGTGCATGAAGGCATGCACATATATGCACAATTTAATACTGAGTTATGGTGCATTTGACATTTGAGTACAAAAGTGAAACTTCTACTGTAGCTACCTGCATACATATTAGTATAATGTACAAAAACAATAAGTCCTTTGTTTACAACTCAGTCTCAGTCTCTCTCTATTAGAATAGATGTAAACATGGATTTGGAATTTTAAATTTTTCTCTTACCATACGTTGCTCATCTTTTGGTGACTTAAACCAAGTACATAAGTCTTTTTACACTGTGACACACACTCAAAGGGCCTTATTCATCTTTTTTACTTATTCATCTTTGCTTTCATATACTGCTGGTTTGCAACCCAGTGTCATTTATTTGAGTATTTCAGTCTGTCTAACTGTGCTCTTAGTTTATTTGATTTACGGGTTGGTGGCACATGTCATGAATGTATTGCATATAATTGCAGAACTCATGGAAACTGGAAAAAAAAAGAACAGTATTGGTGAGCTTTTCAAAAAAAGCTACAGAAATTATATCTGGTAACACCACATAAAGCCACCATATAAAAAGGCAACATAAACACACAGTGTCTCTCAGTGACTACAAATAAATAAGTATTGGCAAAGGCATTGATTGCTGCAGGCGTGTTTGCTTTATAAGTAAAAGTAACAGGACAAGACATTGGTTTGCTTTGTGTGACCCATTCAGTCATTATCTAGATTTAACCAAATTGTTCAGGTTAATCTAAATCTGAGATACGGTGTTTGAATCTGATCTTTCCTTGAACTCAACATGTGTGCTATAAGCTGATATCACTTTTATGTTTGGCAAATGTCAGGCACAATAATAAGAACCAGCTTGGCTGTATCACCACAATACATTTGGCACATTCTTTTGAGAAAAACAACATTCAAATAGAAAATAAAAAAAACACTACACCTCAACAAAAACAACAGAAAGACAGTCAAGTGCCACTAATAAGGTATCCATGACAGTACACAAATATAACCAATTGCACTTTTAAACAGCCTAATAAAATTAATGCATACATCCCAGACAACTCATCTTTTAGCTAAGCTCCATTATAACTTTGTCTGTTTCGACCCTAATGATGGATTCTGGCTTCCCTCCAATGTATAAATTCTCGGTAAAATTTACAAAAGTGTATCCACTCCAAAACCTATAGATACACAGTGGCCTTTTGGACAGAATGTGCCAAGGTGCCCTTCTTTGTGTTGGCACTGTGTTACAGTAGCTGAGGCTCTGAGTTGCTTGAAAGAGAAGGGCGTAGCAGCCTTTCCCCTCTTAATTAAACTAAAGGCATCCATCTCAAAATAGAAGGAATACAACAGAAAGGAGCAGGGGATGTAAAAGAGAGGAAAAAAGTCACCTATTTATCTCATAGTGGACGTGATCCCTTCTTCCTAAGTCTCTTTATGGGGCATGGCGAGGGTCCAGTCCAAATGCACGTAGTGACGGTCATGAGGTTCCCACTGTTGGCCCCCCACAGGAGCTGGGTGGCGAGCTGTGGCTCCCTGCTGCCCCACTGCTCTTGTCAGCTGGCTTCTTGTCCTTCTGTTTCAGGTGAACCTTTGCGTGTCTCTTTCGCTCGTCACTTCTGGCAAACTTGCGTCCACAGAACTCACAGGAGAAGGGTTTCTCACCTGTGTGTGTGCGGATGTGCGTGGTCAGGTGGTCACTCCGGCTGAAGGAGCGCATGCATATTCGGCACTGGAAGGGTTTGTGACCTGTGTGGATGCGAAGGTGACGTGTGAGCTCGTCTGAGCGTGAGAAGCGTCTGTCACAGTTCTCTGCCGGACAGGCATGTGGCCGTTCGTGGACTGGAGTTTTGCTGGGACGGTTGGGGTACTTCCGTGGTCGGATGGGTTTGAGGGTGAGAGTCTGTGGTGGTGGGTGGTGCTGAGGAGGGTGCTGCTGCCCGCCGATGAAGCCTGGGTGAATTTGCTGCTTGTCTTTGAACGCTCTGATGGTCTCCAGGGGTGTGATGGGCGGAGGGTTGACTCGGATGGGGTCCATGGTCTGGAAAGGCTTGTGCTCCATCACACCAACCTCCCCCTGATGATGGAAAAGGTTGTAGTCAGGGATCATGGAGAAAAGGCTGCCATCCATGGAGGCTTTGGATGTGGAGTGATAGTCATTGCCAGGGTAGGCTAGAGCCGTGCTGGTGGCAGGGCTGTGGTGGAAGGAGACCTGATCCTGGTACAGGTCACTGCAGGTGGAATAGGCAGGCAGTGGAGGACCATATACCTGTTCCATATCTGACGTCTGTCCACCCATGCTGGCTGTGGAGGATGATGTCTGCGTTGTTACCGTGCCGGGTGATGGAGAAACACCCAGGATCCCCGCGCTGACAAGACTTATGATATTGTTATCAGAGCACCAGCCAGAGCTACCAATGCCACCTGACGGAGGAGTGTCAAAGGCAAACTTCCCCAGATAGGTGACAGTCTGCCCGCTGCGGTTGGACTGGAAGCTGGATCCATACTGAATCTCTGCCGTTGCTTTCTCGCTTCCCATGCCCAGATCCATGATATTATCTACATAAAGCAAATTAAAAAAAAAAAAAAGAAAAGAGATATCATGAACAAATCATCCACGTGGTTGCTCAAACATGAATATGAAATGCAATCAGTTGAGAGGAAAAGCCTGTAAAAGTGATCATGTGGCACAAGTTGTGAAAAAAAAGTATAGAAAATTCACTTTGTCAAGCTAGATAAACTTGCAGTGACAGTCCTGGGTTTGTCCGAAAATTCAGCTTTTTTGCATATTTCTGGAATAGTGTGCCAACAAGAGATCAAATATAAAAGAAGTCCAACACAGTTCATAAAGAAATGTGAGCGCTGTCAGACCTGTAAGTTAAGTGAGTGACTGCTGCATCTGAGACAGTGGTGTCTCTCTCTCTCTCAGATCCCACAAGCTCTCATAAATCAAGACCTAAACACCCCCTTTGATCCAGTCATTGTGTCCCTCAGGAGGACAGCCAAACTGAATGGCAAGATCTGATTTCTTTACAGCAGGGAGGATTATAAGGCAGACGCCACATCTATCACGCTCAAGGATTCAAAACACATTTGCAGCAAAGAACATCTGCACATAATGGGGGGCAAAAAAATAAATAAAATTTTTTTTAAGTGTCAGTCCAATCTCTGCATCAGTTAACAAATTTTACTTGATATTTTATTTGTACAGAACTTACACTTAACACCAATCACACACTCTCTGTCTCTCTCTCTTTCTCTCTCTCTCTCTCTCTCTCACACACACACACACACATTTGTGACTTATTCCAAAGACGCCATAAAATCCATGAAGTGCAGATGTGCTTAATGGGGACACATTTACGTGCTGATCGTACTCTGAAGGCTAAATGTGAGACATCTGAAAAAAAGAATTCTTTCTTAAACAAGTTTAAATAGACGTCTCTCTTCTCATTTGCAGGAAATCATACACAGGGGTGCTTATATATTCACTCCCAGTAATTACAGCCTGCTGGAATTTGGCTAAAGGCAAATTATAATGAAACAAACAAAACCAAAATTATGTATATTGCACAATACTGCCCAACACATGAAGAATGATTCACAATGACATAATTTTGTTTATGTGCATGACGTTAAGAAAAGGAGTCAGAGTTGATATTAATGGATTTTACTCTAAATCTTTAGTGCTTTGGAGGACATTTGAGTTGTGGGATATTTAAACAGAATGAGGGGCATGAAATAAAGTCATCACTCTTTTCTTAGAGGTCAGCACTGAAGAGACCAGAACACACACCTGCTCCACCTGTAAAATCACAGCATGGTACTTTTAACAAAAATGTAGGATTGTTAATTCCATAAAAAAGCATATGTGGAAAAATGATGTATGTATATGTATATATTTGTTTATAATGTGAATTTTACTAAGGTCAGACATAATTAGCAGCACACCTGTACTCTGCAGCATCCTTTTTTCTCCCATAGTTTCATTCCGTTTGTTTAAATATCTCCTGTCAGAGGTCACATATTATACATTTAATTGCCGTTTTTATAGAAAAATGAAATATGATTTGTCAGATACTTAAAGTCGCTCATATTTAATTCACCTACACACACATAAATAAGCATACTATTTATAAGACCTGGCGCTGAGATAATTTAAACGCACACTTCTTAGGTAAATCAGGCGGAAATATTTCAAGTTTAATTCAAACTGTTTTAATTTGTGAACAACAGAAACAACTTAAACATAAAAATTGATTAATGAACAAAGTTCGACGAGGTAAAACCTTGTTCACTGCATCTCTTGGTGATCTTCTCAGCCACATCAGGAAACTAAAGATTTCATATTTTTCGAGCAGCACTGACCCATCACCTCAGAAGGTGAGTGTGTACAATTAGTGATTGATTTAATGCCAATCCACGATACTGAGCCGCACCAACAAGTCAGCTTTACGCTGGCGTCTGAATTAATCAGAAATATATGTTAAATCTTGACTAAGCCATAAATCAATCAATATCTGCGGCCTTGTATTTTAGTGAATATATGATTCTTCACGGGCCTGGCGTCAAAAAAACCCCAAAACAAAACAAAGCAAAAAAAAAAACCATGTGTCATAAGGGGAAAAACAGCCACACACGCCTACTAAAATCCAATCTGTGACATGTTAATAGAGTTGTGAATGAAAGTCATTGTCTAAAGTAGTTGAGACATCTTTGCGGATGGATATAAGATTAATAAATCAGCGACGTTTGTAGTTTGACCACATTCATTAGACACGTTTCGTCATATTTCAGTTTTAATCACCAGCCGATTGCGTCTTAAATGATCAGTGCGTAAAACAGCCTTTTTCCACAACCAGTCAGATCAAGCTATTTCCTCAAACACGCATCAGCTTTAGAGAATTTGACTCACTATAAATGCGGTAGATTTGCTAAAATATAATATCCTGGCTTTTGTTGTTGTTGTGTTGTTGTTGTTGTTTTTAAGTTTTGAAATGAGTGCAGTTGCCCTTTTCACGTTGTGTTTAAACTCACTCTGACATTTCGGCTACGGACAAAATAATAAAAATAATAATCATTAAAAAAAAATAACACGGCCACGACCTGAAAGCCACTTATTTTTTAAGATGCATCTAATTCATAGTGAGGTGTGTTACACCTGACCCCGAAAAAGAAGGTATTCCGTGCGGGAATCTGCCTTTGTGCGCTACAGCCGGAGCGCAAACAGGTGCTCCAAGCCCCAAGACAACTGTTGCCTTCCGCGCACATCGCAGTTTGAACCACTTTATTCAAAACACACACACACACTCACAAAGTAAATTAAAATCTTACCTGTGTTCATCTGTGAATAATGGTTAATAGATTCCGTACTGGTGAAAATATTCATAGACGTCGGGATGTCCTCTTCTGGGTAGAGACTGTCAGGGATCGTGTTTATTAAACTGCTCATGGTAAGAGGGAGCTTGTCCGCTAGTTTCCCTGTCATAGCAGTTATGTTCAGTCCGACATTTATAAAGGACAACGCGCAGGTATCCAAGTAGTTACACGCAAAAAAACAAAAAACACACAACGGGGTGTTCTCAGAGTAGAAAACACAGGTGTGGAAAAAAAAGGAGAGAGGAGCAAGGATGGATCCCGTTGCCGTAGCTATCCAAGTATCCCGCGGAGGACGAGCAGTCGCCGGTTATCTCCTCCTGTGTGATCACGGGCTATTGTTGTTATTAATCTGATCACAGTGGAAGCTGATGGTGCTGCTTGTGGGGGAATTTGAAGTCTGTGAATCAATGGAGGAGGTGGTGGTGTTGGTTGCACAAGAGCAGCCCTACTTGCTCTATTGGAGCTGGATAGGGGACTCCAGTCTGCCTGTATTAAATAGGGGGATGGAACTTTTGCGTGACGTAGATGACCATATATGGACAGAGCGCCCGCACCAGTCGTGGAAATTACTGTGGAGGCAAAAGGCTCCGACAGATAGACAGCTGCAAAGTTTAGAAAATCTGCATGTCACCTCCAGCTGCGTCCTTCCTCGGGATGCCCGTCCCTGTGGAAAACTTTACAGTGACTGAGCAGCCTGTTATCTTTATTATTATCAGTCATGGGGATATCTTTAATAGACTGTCAGGCACCTTGCGAGCTTTCTTTTTTTTATGCAGCTGAGAGAGAGCGAGAAAATGAGAGTGTGTTGTGGCTATAGGGGCTGTCACTGATTTAAAAAAAGACTTCTTTATGTATTAAGTTAGACCCACATATTGTTTGTTAGGAGTTTACCAGTGCTGACTGAGTACTGGAATACATTGCTCTGTTGGACTGACATCCAAGCTTCTCTTTGTTCGAAAGAGGCCCAGACAGAAAAATGAATTTGCAGTCCAAGTGCTTTCCTTTTGCTCTAGTGGCTCTTGGTGAACATGCACACACTTTGTGCCGTCCCGTATTGCAGAACAGCGGTTCAACCCCCCCCTCTCTCCCCTTTTTCATGCAGCAACACTGTCTTACAAAGACAGTAATTGACGGAGTTAATCGCTTGTAAATATTGCAAGCGCTTTGTAAATCCACAGGCTTGCTTTGACTTGGAGCCCAAGTGATCGCTTAAGTGGAAACTCCAAATAAGGCAGTGTCCGGCCCCGCCCCCTTCATCTCTCTATTTGGACAAGTTCCGGGTGAAGTAGTAGTGGAAAAGTGATCGGAAGCCACAGACGTTTAAAGACATGACAAAGCGTCATGGCTCGCTTTTCACCAGTTTGCCAACTTGTGAAAAAAAAACCTTCTCCGGTTGCCTTACACCCTTTCAAAAATATCCCCTTGTTATTTGGTTTGTTTTACAGAAAGCCAAGAAAGCCTCTGGGGTCACTGACTTATTTCACATGTAGCCTTTCACTATCACATAATAGTTATTAGCTACTGGACCCATTTGTGAAGGTCTGCTGAGTTTTGGTAATAACATCACCTATTTTCTGCTGTAGCTGTAACAATATAAAACTCAGGCTTTTGCAAAATCCCCAGAAAACTCTGAATGAAATGTCAGTGCCTGAATATTCAGACCTGAGAAATTAATAGTACCTCAATGAACCAGAAGTGTAAACAGAGTGTGTGGGAGAATTAGTCTGAATCATGCTCGGTGTTTAAGGGGCTTACACAAACAGAGCAGCCAGTGATCTTGTGCGTCTCATTACCACAGGGAAGTCCTCCATGTGTATGTCTGTGTGTGTGTTTTAAGAGTAGCACTCATACCAGAGGGGCAGAGCAGAGTCCTCTCGGGGTATCTCTCTCCCAGTCTTGCCTCTCGAATCAGAAAAAAATAGACAACAATGTTCCTGATGGACTTGATTCATAGTTCAACGCTTTTGTCTGACCAAAGATAGTCTATGTTGACTTCATCCTCTGCCTCATACTGACTCACCCCCTAAACTTGTTCTCTGTAATGCTTTTTGCACATTGGTGCAGGTCAAAAGGCACAAGTTAAAACTGTCACTTGTCTTGTGTTTGAGCTGTTCACAGAGCTGAAGCTTTAAGTTGCACAATGTCTATCTACATATGTTCAGCTACTATCAGGCCTTATTTAAACACAGATTTAGTGATTTAATATATATGAATTTCTGTCCTTGTTTTTAGCTTGTGATGCAGCGACTGTCAACTGTCTGAAATCCAGTTTTACATGCATTAAGAGGTTGTTAATGTTGTGCTAGATATCTGTAATATGAATACATGTTAAAAATACATAACATACTTTGGACAGGGTACAACTGTTCTGGACAGACAAATGAACAATAGTGTTAAATGGCGACATACAACACTGAAACCACAACTACCACATTTCTGGAGAGTGAATGTGTTAACGTATGAATTCATTCTATAATGGTATACCATTGCGTAAATAAACAAACCAAGGAATGTACGAGATATAACTTGGTTTGAACTAAATAATAGGAAGGCCTGACAATGCAATGTAATGCAGAACAATGAGTTGACCTTTGGCCTCATAAATTACAGTTCAAACATAAAGAATATTAGAAGCTTATAAAAGGTAGTATTTATTGTTAGATTATTGCATCAGATTGTGTTATATTGACTGTAGTTCCTGTTATTTTGTCACCCCATGAAATTGCACAGGTTGATCAATGCAGTGGACAAAGCCATGCCTCAACTGTCACGTTTATGGCTACAAACCAATGAGAGGATCTCCCTCAGGTCAGTCTGGGGACTGACTGTACTATAGTGTCTCTCCTCGGCGGGAAGCGCTTGTGTAGCTCTGTGGTTGGAAAGTTGGCCGGCCCATCTGGAACACCTACCTGTTGCCGGTTTATTTCCTCGACTGTGAGCTAGGTCACATGGGGCAGACCTGCTGCAGTGTTTGTCAACGGCCTGCGGCGTTAGAGCTCTTTGAATACACTGTCCTGCCTCCTTTGCATATGGGGATTCCATGGAAGCAGAGGCTCATTTTAAAGCACAGTGGAAAACTGCCCAGGCACTGTGAATATATAGTCAAATTTTTGGTTTTGTTAGTTTTGTTTTTTCCAAGCTTCATGGGGAAGGCTAAAATTGTTGTTCCTTGCTGTTAGTTAAATGGCTGGAAAGATAAAATGTTCCCAATTATTATTTGTTTCATTTGTACCATCACATTACCTATAACAAAGGTATGTTTACATAGTTTCCTAATAGTTTGCAACAGTTTCAGCTGAACATCATTAAGCAGTCTACTATGTCTGTGTATAGATATATTTTTCTGTATATTTTATTTTTCACAGTTACTAGGAGGGGTAAAAACATACATTGAAGACACAAGGCCAGTGCAGATACCTCAGGAAAAAACACAAACAAACAAAAAAAAGGTCAAAAGGTGCATTTTAAAATTCTGAATCCACAAATGTGGATATTCATAATTTTCTTCAGAGGCAGAACTCGAATCTCCAGTCGCAGTGGACGACACTGAATCTATGCAGTCAGATTTTCAGAACAATACCAGCCTGCTGAGGTCAAACGCACAGTAAATAAATGCGCAAAGTGGTCAGCAGACCATATTGTTGACATGCATTGAATAGTCACACTCAAATCCATTTTGCCGCTGCTCATAGCAAGTGATGAACTGCAGAAATCCTCCAGTGAAATACATCTCCTGCAATGCCTCAGCTGAGGAGAGAGAAGAAAAATGGAGACTGAAGTCATCATGCATATTAGATCACTTAGTAGCGGTTAGGCAATTGAATTGATTATACAAATTCCTTTTAATTAATGTAAGTTTGAATAAATTAAGAAAATATTAAATGCCTTTCCCATATCATCAGGGGATGTGAGAATTTTTATTTTTTTTTCCACAGAAGGCAATATACTGTGCACCACTGAACTACAGCTGTCAGTTTTTCTTAATCATAATATTTCAACTCTCCTGACATTTGGAGTAAAAATAAACACATTCAAGGAAGTGGCAAAACCCAGCTGTTTTGGCAGGATATCTCCAAGATATAAAGGAGAAAAAAAATGCACAGTGTATTTGGAAGTACAAATCTTGGCTTTCAGTGGTGTACTGATGGATTCAAGTAGGTGGTTTTTGGAAGAATGCTCTCCCACTTGGCATGCTTCACAATGAGTGTGGAATTATACTCCACTTGCCAATTGTTAAAAATGTGATTTCATAAGTCAAATAAGATGGGTAAATCAAGGTCAAGAGCGATATTCCAACTGATGGATATTTAACATTTGTTCAAAAGGAATGGACTCTCTGACTAACTGGGTGAATATGTGCATTGTTTTGGTTGTTTTGTTTGTGGACCCGGCCGCTTTGACTGCTAAGTCCGGGAGGCAAACAAAGCAGATGCAGGACAATTTGATCAATGATCTCCCAGAGTTCATGGAGAGGGCACATAGGGGTTTACCAAGGCTGGCTTAACCACCAAAGGAACAAAAACCTCCATTACCTACTCCTGCCTAGCCCACTGATGAGACACCAAATTAGGGTCAATGAAACCACCAACTAAAGATTGATCATCAGAACATCAAAGTCCCTCATGTAAATCCAGCCTTTTTCAGACATCTGGGGTATTGATACAAACTCCTCCCAGAGGAGAGTTTCTGGTTAGAAACCAATATTCCTCATGGGGTGTACTCTGACCCACCCTCTACAAAGACCCATGAAGTCTGAAAAGTATCTCCTTGCGAAAGGGTTGAAAAGTTTAAGTTTTCACACCATCCTCTACAGACCTACCAGGTGGGCCTCTACAACTGTCAAAAGTTCAAAAAGGGTTCATTGTCCCAAAGTTACATTCAAGGACACTTCAGCATTTAGACAGAGCAGTTTTTACTTCAGAGAAATCAATGAAGGACCTGAAAGTAGCTCACTGTTTCCAATTGGGGTGAGAGTGGTCAATGGAAATATGATAAACAATTACACAAACAGTAAGTTCCCTTCACCCGATACACCACAGGCCCTGCAGCCCCTCCCCCTGTCCTGTCACTCTGTGGAGTATTTTGGTTCAAGTTCCACTGCAGCATCCGGCTCTGTTGCGGTCTTGGTTTCACCTCCCACTTCCTTTTTTTGGCCCTGACGTGTTTCCGCCCCTGAATTAGAATCAACTCTTTCCACACTGAATTGTGATATCAGGCCGTCTTCCTTCTCTTGTCGACAGTGTTCGGAAACTAATAAGAAATCCCCAGTGAGGTCAAAATCTATCTCCCAAATCCTTTGCTCCAGACCACGTGACAGAGATACAAAGCAACATCAAAACCTAGCAGCTGGTGTAACACAAAGAGGAAATCTCTTTCTAACTCAGTGATAAGATAAAGGTAAAGAGGGCTGAACTGTTGCAAGCTTTGAAGAACAGATACTGTTTAATTCAGGGAAAGTGGGGAAGCATTATTTTATATTATTGTACTGACAGATTCTTCCCCCACAACATCTTTGAGGGGTCTGAGCATCCTTCAGTCTTTGTAGTTTTGGGTGAGAAACTGCAGAGTGGCCACAGGCTCTCCCAGACCAAACCTTGTGACGAAGGCCTGAAGATCCCATTTACCTGTGGCAGCAGGATGACACACAAACACAGATATTTATTAGTATTTACAGTCATTTGGAGGGGACATGTACTTAAAACCTAGGTTTGTTTTCTGTGTGATACCAGGTTTATATTGCACATAGTCCAAAATAACTTAGGAGCAGTTAAACCTCACAAGTTTATTAGACAGCATGTTTTTATCCTAACAATATCCAACATAAATTTAGCACAGTCTAAGTGCAGTCTCTGTTGCATTTCAAGAGCATTTCTCATGACCGCTTGGTCCATGTTTAAGGGATCTGAGGCCTAACTGAGCAGCACATGGCTCTGGGATGTGAGTCACTGAGAACAGCACTGCTGAAAATAAAACATGTTGCTGTAATGATGGAGGTGGGAACACAAGGACGTATTGGCAAGAAGATATGATTCAATCGCCTGGACTGTTTTTTTTCTTCCCTCCCCTTTTAAACAAACACCAGACGGCCATCCGGCTGGTATGACAATATCACTTCTTAGATTTTGACAACCGCTGATTCCCTGCAGCTCCCCTCCCTTTACAAAAAAAAAAGAAAAAAAAAAGACAAATTCACAATTATCATTCCAAGGCAACAAAACCCTTCA
Organism: Toxotes lorentzi; assembly: GCA_037833715.1. Taxonomy (NCBI): domain Eukaryota; kingdom Metazoa; phylum Chordata; class Actinopteri; family Toxotidae; genus Toxotes; species Toxotes lorentzi. Next base: position 16,579,286 of record JBBMJY010000024.1, on the reverse strand, counting down.
TGCTTTAAACTTGCAAACTTCAACAGATTATAGAAAAAATGAGGATCTGTCTGTCTGTCTGCATCCTCACATGTTTGGGTGTACATAAGACAATGCCTTGCTCCGTAATCCAGGGAATCACTGACATTCTGGTATTTCCGTATGTGGAGTAATTACATGAACAGCTGCTCAAGAATAGCGTAGGAAAGTTAATCTTTTGAAAAGAAAGCCAACTATTGAAATGGTCCAAATCTGTAGAGAGAATGGTCTCACAGTTAGGGGTCAAATCTGACTATGCCTGGATAGAAACATTACTTCTTTATAGGCCTTTGGTGTCTCTGTTTTCACCATCAGGGAGCCACATTTTGTATCCTCCGGCATCTTGGAGGAGATCTGGGAGAAGAAATACACTTTACCGGTGCCAAGCACATCAAGTGCACTTTCCTGCCCTCAATGCAGAAACAAATCAGAAGGATTCCTTTACATCTAGGACAAAATGACTGTGATATTTCAGGCTTTTAAAAGATTATATTATTATATTTAACGATGAAATCTTAAAGTATTGTTCAAATTGGAAAGTTTTAAACATAAAATGACACAACTAGCAAATTAGTACTCAAGTATTTTTGGGCTCATACGCTCTTATCTGTTCCTTCCTACATATTTAGCTTATGAGAGTGACACCTCAGTGTGTCTGGGTTAGCCAAGAGGTCAGGTCAGGTTTTGAGCTCAGCTGGGGAAGATGATGAATAATAACTGGGAGATGAGCAGATGAGTACCCGAACCTTGCCAGGTCCTTTCTGTGAATGAGGATTGCCTGTAGAAAGGGCTCCAATAATCAAGTGAGGGCAATGGAGTCAAGAGACCTGTCTGTATGATAGGGCATGGCCTGGTGGCCCCTTTGGCCTGTGCTTTACAGGAAGATAATGCGCCGCCTCTGCAGATCCCAGAATCCCCTGCATGTCCAGAACAAGGTCCCCTTTTTGCCCTTCAGAGGCAGCACTTTAAAGGAAGCTGAGGGGTGAGGCAGCCGGGGGACAACAAACTTTACACTGAATACTGGGATTTAGTTCACGAGTCATGTGGCAGATTTGACTCTGATGACAGTCATGTGTAAATGCTCAGACTTTCTCTTTCCCTTTTCATGGGGAGAACCTGTCTTACAATAGTGTTAGGCAACATTTCCTCTAATGAAAAATGTCACACTGTAGATCACTTCACCAGAGAATAACGATCAAACGAAGAGTCAAAACCAGGCGCTGCTTGTAAGGCTTTAAACACATAATCCTGTCTAAAGCTGTGCAATCATTGGGCGCAATCCAAAATGAGGCAAATTCACAATATCTGGTGGCTGGTAAATGCCTAGACTTACAAGTGACCTTAAAATAGGCTGGTGTCTGTTTGTAGTGCAGAGACGTGTTTCCGCCTCTCCCATCTGCCTGCTCATGGAAAGGACAGATAGTGTGGGACCTGAGGGCGATGTTAAAGTCTTCCTGCCTCCCCTTTTGTTTCCACCTTGCTTCTCTGTCTGGGTATGGCAGGAAGATCAGGACTGCTGTGAGGTGACACAGAACTGCTACATTTAGTGGTGTGGGCGGTGTCCCTGTTAAACCTCTTATAGTGTCTCAGAAATGCTCAAAACCAAGTGATCCTGTTCATTGCAGTAGAGTAACAGGAGCCAGGGTAAGAGCTACGCTCAGCTTCTTTACATAAAATTCATAGTAAGATTAATGCAAACCTAAATTCATGAGAGGGAACTTCTTCGCGGCCCTCAGAGGTCAGGGGCTAGCCACAGACCAGAGCTGCTGCTTCGGCAAGGCAGATGTCTGCTGTCGAGGGACCTAGGTCGAGGAACAGTGTTGTGCTGTTTGGCTGCTGATCTGAGCTGACAGCCTGCTGTCAATATAGCAGCCTACATTGTTACCAAATGCTGTCGCCTTGCCGGAGACTCCATGTTCAATGGTAAAGGGATATGTTATACTTAAATTTGTTTAGTATTCTTCACCTGTCACACTGCAGGAAAAACGTTTTGTATTTGTCCTTCACGTCCCATGGAATGCTTGTCCTGGTCAGTTATGCGGTATGCACTAACTAAGGCCTGCAGCCATGGTTTCCACTAATGACTATGAAGAGTCCGTTATTTTGCTGATTATTTCTGTTTATCTGTTCATAAAATGGCAAATAAATATTGAAAAATGTTAATCCCTGTTTCCCAGTGTCAAAGATTACATCTATGTCCAAAACCTAAAATTTTGTTTACAATTATATAAAGCACAGAGAAGCAACACCCACTCATATTGGAGAAGCTGAAACCAGAGGACTGGCATTTTGTCTGAGAAATGAGCTGAACAAGTACTCAATTAGTTTTCTGTCAATCTACTGATCCCTTAATTGATAAATGAATGATTTAGTGTAAAAAAAAATAGTGAAAATGTTTGTCAAGGTAACATCATCAAATTCCTTGTTTTATCTGACAGTACAAAATGCAAAGATTGTTACAATCACACAAGAGAAGTAAAAGCAGTAATTCTTTACATTTGTGGATCTGGAATTAGGGAATATTTGGAATCTTTTGCTTAACTAAATGATGTCAGTGACTAATTGGTTATTTTCCTTTCGATCAACTAATCGATTGATTGATTTGATTATCTCTGTTCTATTTGACTGACTGATTTCAGCAATGATTTCTAACAATACTGAAAACCTGAGTGAGTGAAGTTGAAGAAAAATCCCAAAACTTTTATCTTAAACCTGACAAGTGTCTGCTGAAGAAAAAAAAAAAACCCAAAAAACAAAAAACAAAACACAACCTGCCAAAATTAAAAAAACGTCAAAGTGTTCCTTTAAGGCAGCCGACTCCTGGCTGAAACTCAGGCCTGCTGTAGCAACCAAATCCTGGCTCTCTTGACTCCAAGCAGCTCTGATTAATGGTAGAGGCTGTGGGTGGGTGGTAGACATGGATCTGCCCATTACCACACTGCAACATTGCAAATGGCTTCAATTACTGTGGAGTGTGCTGAGCTGGCAGTAGGGGCTCTAGGAGGCAAGATGAGCAACGTGCACCATCCAGCAGTGATCTATTCACTCACACACACACACACACACACACACACACACACACACACACACACACACACACACACACACACACACACA
>JBBMJY010000024.1:16520951-16576051 GCA_037833715.1 Toxotes lorentzi | reverse complement strand
ACACACACACACACACACACACACACACACACACACACACACACACACACACACACACACACACACACACACCATGATTGTCACATACTCTCCCTCTCCCTTATAATCGAGCAGGAAAAAAATAAAAGGAACTGGCAAGGATGATGATTTTGATCAAATTTTCACTTTCAACTTAAATTTCTTCCTGTTCCTCCTGTTTTCATCACGTTTTTGTGTCTGATCAGCCTACGGTTCTGATGGGATCCCAGTCAGGAAACAGGGGACTGGATATGCGAACAGTGTATGTGCAAACTACCATGTAGGCTGAAACAACACTAGATGGCCTCTCTCAAGGCCTCGGCGTATCCCTCCCCGGCATTGTCACACTGTTTCCCTTGACAAACTGACTCGGCAGCACTAAACAGTAGCAGGACATATTGAGGGCTTGCCAAGTGGCTGACAAGTATCACGAGGGCCTGTGTGCCCACGCTTGCCCCCCACCCTGGCACAGGGACAGCCTCCATTCAGGGACAGCCTTCCTGAGCCAGAGCAATGGGGATTCCCTATGATCACGCCCCTGTGCCCGGTGCCAAGAGCACAGCCCCCCTGTAGTTCCTTGTGTAACAAACCAGCTGTCTCCATCAGTTCACTGACCCACATTCATAACCTTAACCCAGGAGGCACAGCAGACTCCCACGGTTCCTCACAACAGCCCTGCTCCACCTCTCATTGTTCACCCTCTTTATTACTTAAGTGATGGTCAGAGATGAAAAGAAAAAAGACGACAAATTTGCGATAAAATTGAGTCAATGACTGCACTACTGGAAGTGGAAAACGATCATTAGGAGTCTCCCACCCACGACTAAATGCTCTCCCTTCGCAAATCACATCAATTAATGTCATGGGCTATGAAAAATGCTCTCTGTGTCATACCACATGGAGGGAGGACAGACGCTAATAAGTGAACATACTTAACGGAGGAGGTGGGGAGACATGGGATTCCCTCTGTTCCTCTTGCCCGTGCGGGAATACCGTGCTCATGGCCAAGTGGAGGCCAACAATAATACAGCAGGTACACCACTGAATTCGGCCAAACCAATAATGACTGTAAAATCAAATATTTTTTCCATTCATAAACCGTGACTAGGCTTCCATTCTTAATATGTCACACAGCGTCTATTTCCATTACCCTCTTTACAAGAGCAGTTATCCTCTCCAGAATTGACCCATCAAATGAAACATCTGATTATCCAAGAGTGAATTTCTTAATTTCATTTCCCTTGAATGGACAGAACAGTTTACAGGAGAGAGGAAGTGCTACAGCGGGAGATAAAGTCATCCAGTAGATTAAGGATGGGTGGATCCACTCAGTTCAATCGCCTCATAATGTGGGGTTGGGGGGGTGGGACTGCTGGATTTGAGCTGGTCGCAGAAAATTAGTGTGCTCCAGTTTATTATGCACCAAAAAGTATATTAAAATATTCTAAATAGCAGGTTATTATTCATGCTATTATTTCTTCAGCTTAAACAGTTCTGACACAGTGAATACCCTAACGATGTGAAAAGAGTTAATCTCAATCTCCCCAAAAGTGAGTTTGGATACAAAAAAAAAAAAAAAAATCCAAAGCACATCTCTTTTGACATTTCTTTTTCCAAAGGTTTCAACATCAAACAAACCTGAGCCTAATGTGCCTGGATTGTTTGCTTACATAACTGTCAAAACTTCAAACAGCAGAGACTGGCAGCTCCACTCATTCACGGCCGCAATGCTTGAAGTCTCACAACGCCCCGAACTCTGTTCAAATCACCGGTTGTGGCCCTACTAGAACAGACAGACGGGCACGCCTCCTGTGAGGTACTGCACTGTGCACCCAGGTTCAGTTGCCCACCTTCAAGAGACTTTTCTTCAGGGGGAGGAAAAGTCAGAAAACCTGAAGTATAAACAAAAGAATAACTCTGCTTTCTGCAAGACAAACACTGTTGTCCTTTGAGAACCAAACTGAGAAAAAGATCTGGTAAGAATATCAGTAGTAATCAAGGCTAAAACTAAACTGAGTGTTCATGTCGATTGTCATGGTTTATAAGAATTTCAGGTTAACAGAGGTTGGTTGGCAGAGGTTAACAAGACGTAGTAAGGCAGACTCGTGCAGGTGTGCGTGGGAGCCAGCAGTACTTGTCTTGACCCTACAGGCATTAACACTGCAGCAGACTTAGTCACTAACCTCATTAACATTTCCCTTGTCAAGTTCAAGCACTTTGAGAAAATGATCTTCCTAAAGCAGCTCCAAATGCTTCGATTAAATGCTCATAATTGTTTGTGAATTATGCGTAATGCCATTTGTTCGGGTGAAACACAGCCACAGACCAAAACCTGGACTTCAAGACAGTTAGATGGTGTCTGGCTGCACTAACACAGAGTCTTATGACTCTGTGTAATAAATCAAATCACTGATAATAGCAGCTTCAGTAGTGTCATTGATATATTTATTGAAACCTAATATGGTAAAATGATGTCCAAAATCAGCCCACTCAAACAAATGAGGCAGTAACTAAATCTAATTTTGGAAAAATGACACAACTTCCTACTGTATGGCAGGAAGTGGAACAATCCTTTAGCTTACAAAAAAGTACCTGCAGCCACCTATAAAGTTTCTTAAAACACAAAACCTATAACCACAAAAGCCTATAATGTGGTTAATTTGAGAGGAAATGTTTGGCAGTTGTGTTGATCAGTGTTGGTATATGATAGATGATACCGCAGTAGCCAAAAATGGTCGTCTGAACCCAAGGTACTGGTGAGTCGAGTCATTACCTCGGGATGTATTTTCCTGCTTGGTGAGTGACACTGGTGAATCTGGAAGCTGCTCAAACAACAGGAACTGGTAGCGATGAAAACCAGACTTCTGTGGCGGGGTCGGTGGGTGATAGTCTGCAGGGATAAACAAAGAATGAGAATCTGGAGAGACTGGTGAATGATATTACACAGCATTATATCTGATTATCACAATGATGCAAGTACAATCTCCCAGTGGGTTAAGTCTTTTCATTAGAAAATGTATTACATGCATTATGTGTACTGCAAAAAACAATGACAGGTAGGAAGTCAAATTACCAAGAGACAAGGGGTCAAGATAACAATGATAAAGTTAATGAAGGTGATCATAAAATAAAAACTACTTGATTTGTAATAATGAAACTTCTGCAATAGTCAAAAATAATACAGTGGAATAAGTCCAACTGAAAATATATTTTATAATTTTATAATAATTACATAATTTATCACAGTACATTATACAGCTTAAACGACATAAATGAGTCAGATAAACTTGTGTGTAATTAAGGTAAAGCAAGATGTAGTGAGTACAGTAACTGGGGTTACAAAATGAGTGAAAACCATACTTACCTGTGAGGCTGGTTCCTTCGATCTGTCCTTTCTTCAGTGCAGTTCCCTGTTAATTCAGACACAGAGTCAGTCAAAGCAAAAGTATTTGGGGGATTTTGAAGGACAGTTAGGTCAGCTCACCCCTGAGCCAAACCTGACAGTTGTTTAAAAATGACGATAAAAAGCTAATGAATTAACAAGAAAGACAGCACAGTGGTTCATTACATTGCTTCCTACAACACATCCTTTAGTTTTGTGCTCCCAAAGCCAAACATTCTGCGCTCAGTGGTCAATCCCTAAATTAGCACCCACTGTACCAACTAGAGAGAGGATGGAGAGGCCATTTATTTCCCAAGACAATTTTATCTGGAGCTAATTTTGTTATAGTGTAAACTATTCATCCAGTATATTGTCACAGCAAGGGATTTTAGTAAATATAGACCCAATAAACACTGACATTTAGGTGATAACTGGGGAAAGATTAAACTTACATTGAGCTCCACTACAAGGTCATTTCATATTGTTGGTTAAAACAAAAGACCATCTGGGAATTGTGTACTGAGTGGATCTCCAGGTAACAATTTCCCACATTATTAATTGAATATTACCTTCCCGTCACCTACAAACACACATCATTTAAACCGCCATGGAAGCACAGGTACTTTTCATAATTATTTTCTACTTTGTATTTGTAAAGGTTAAACTCTCTCATACCCTGGAAGAACACAATCAGGGACTTCACACTGCAAATTGTGCATACAGGAATGTTTGTTTAATAGACTTGGCTGCTTACTGCAAAACGACTGCATCCTTGAGTGGGAGGAAAATGACTAAATATCTCGACTGTGAAATGGCCCAAAACCCACTTGAGGTAAGCATGGAAGTCCCCATCACAGGCATCAAATATCTGGTCTCCGCACCTATTCCTGTACTCTTTTCTCCACACACAGGCTCCCCCCACAGGGTGACAAAGGTACTGGGACAGCATACAAAGACAAAAGACATGCAGGGCAAGAGGGAGTTTTTCTCATCTCCTTTGATCCTTAAGCAGACATTTCATTCTGGATGATAGAACTAAATAAAATACAGATTTTAGCAGGACAGAAGCTGTATTAAGCCTTTAAGCGGTATTTCTCTTTAGGGATGTAGACTTAACCAATTCAGAAATATAGTACAAACAGCAACAATGGCCTTTTGTGGAGTTTATTTTTCTTCATCTTGGGAATAGTGGAAACATATTCTCCTCTCAGCAATTATGATCTTTTTTAAAAAGGGGATAAACACGTTACATCGTCGGGAAGACAACTTGATCCCCCTATTTTGATAACCTCATACATAACTTCAGTATCAGTGTTTTTTGACAGGGGAGATTTCTTTTAGTTTCTAGTTGAGGAATGTGGAACAGAGCACTGGGACACTGGACCAATCACAGTCTGACTGTTTTTTGAAAATACAGCAGAGGTCACCTGGCAGCTGATGAAATGTGACCATGGTACACAGAGATTTTACAACTCTGTCATAAGCATGTAGTTTTTAATTCTATTCTAGAATAACTGAGGTGTGCCTATAACTTTTTAATGATACATTTATTAGTGTCAGTTAAATATATATTTTTGAGAAATTTTGCACATTTAAAGCACGAGTCCCCTATTGTGCATCATCTTATCTATAATCCTGTAACTGCTGTTTAGGAGGGTTAGGAGTAAGTATTACAGTGCACAGCACCAGTGTTTACACAGACTGATACAATTCAGACGATTAGTTTCGACTGTGAGTATCTTCATCCACTGATCAGTGAGAAAAAAAAAGCTTTATTTAGAAATAGCAAGAGTCCTGCAGCCTGCAGGATCCAAACCCATTGCCATAGCAACAGGTAGTCAACATTTGAGCGTGAAACATTTTCCCACATCTTAATGCTCGGTTCTCGCTCACTCTCCATGGCACCCGGTGCCCTTTTAATTCCATTATAATACATAGCGTGAAAACAACAGCAAATGAATGCAATATTGAAATCTTAAAAATAAAAGAGTTTTGTGGTGATAGTGGTTTCTCTATTCCACAGCTGAGCTGGTATCACAGCAGTTGTGACAGGGCAGGACAGTGTCGAGGTTGCTGACTCTTGATGTTCACTGCGGAGTGACGGACTCGCTCACACTAATCTACAGGACATTCTCACATGGTGGGCGGCCTACCCCAGGGACTCTGATGTGGGGGTGGGCCACAGAGCTTGTAAAGTTCTGACCACTAAATGATTGACAGCCATTCGCTCAGTTAATTATGTATATTAAGAAAAGTTCCGCTTAAAGTATGGGCTTTCATATGAGTATCACTTTATTCTTGCAGTGTTTTATCTAATTCAAAATACACTTTCAAAGTTTCTACTTAATTTTAATTTGTAGAGTCTAAATTTGTGGACAAAAACAAAATGCAGCAATAGCATGTAGAAGCACCGAAAATTGAAATGATGATTCACATGAGTCAAACAGTACTTGTCAGGTTTGACTTCATCCCAGTTTCACCTAATTCAATTCACCTAATGCCTCTCAACCCAGCTGAGTGATTTTCTTGTTCACCCCACCCATGCAAAATCTGGGAATGATGATGTCATAAATTAGGGCTGTAATACAATTATAAGGCTGTACACCGTACAGTGTGTGTTGTGTCGTACCCACCAACGAGCTGGTGAACAAGCACTTACACAGGTCAAACATAGTCAATTACATTCACTTTGGGTTTCCGCATGGATGATAGATGTTATGCTTGTTTGAAGCAGACAAACTTTTTTTTTTTCATATAGTAAATCTATTACCGCTTTGTTAGGGGGAATCAAAAAATCACATAGAGCATTGATGAAGTTAATCTTGGATCAATGAGACCCTCAGTGACTATGATGCTCTGAGCTCCGGGGTTAGAAAAGTTAAAAGCGTTGAGACTCTGCACCCCAGACACTGTAAAGCTCCAAAATAAAAGCAGGAACATTAAGGACTTTACACACTAAGCATAACCACGTCAATATGATCTAACAGACACAGCTAAAAAGAGCAAATGTTTACCCGACAGAAGTTGTGAGGAAATTAAAAATTTAAAAATAATAACTGATAGATAACAGAACAATAACAGAATAACAGAATAATAGATAAATTACAGTTTAAGGACTATGTCATAAAGGGTTTAGATGAAAATGTGACATGAAGCAACTGTGTTGTTGTCCAGTATGATATACTATGGTGCACTAACACTGTATATCTCTTTTGCAAAATATCAAACTTCTTCAAACACATACACAGAGAGAATAGTGTAACTCTTTTGCTGTACAATATCCATGTTCACCAACTATAAACAGTTATATTTTTGGATCGTCTGTGCTGACCCCAAGCTGAAGATAAAAGTTACATTACATAATGCAGATGTCAGAGAAACCAGTAGTTTGGACTGCTGCTGTATTCACTCACAATCCAAATGCGAAGCCTGAAGCTAATTCATCTAAAGCAAAACAACAAACATATAGATCCACTCGCATTAGCTGTTTCTGTGAGCAATTTGTTTAATTGTTTAAAAGCAGCAGAATATTAAAATGAGTATCTTCACTAGAAACCCCAACATAGTAGTCACAGCCACTGTGTCAGTGTTTCAGCTGTTGGAAATTTGCAAGTTATGTCATTTCAACAGCTGAAAGTTGAAAAAGACTGGGAATGGCTTCATTATCCATGCAGTTACCAGGGAACACACTATCAGTGCTGCTATGTAATGCTAAGTATTTCTTCATCTAGGCATTGTATTTTAAATATATATTTGTGGGTAGCATACGTCACATAATTTCCTCTATGTTAATAATTTTAAGAAAATATGAGACAGATGAGAAAGACATTTGCTCTTTAAACTCTTCTTTTGTAACAGGTATTTTTAAATTTAGACATTATAAATGTCTAATTGACTATACTGACCTTGTCATAAGTATTAATTTCAACAAATGCACTACAAATCACTGTAACCGCAGACGACATATATTATGAATGATTCCTGACAAATCATCAGACTGTCATTCAGCATGACAACATGGACATTTTGTGATGATCAGGCAGCGATTGGAGAAATATACTAATCATTTAACGCATAGATAACATCAGGAAACAAACAGAGCATGAAATAAATTACCTGGATTAAGTTCATGTGAGAGTTATTTAGTCAAATAAAATGTGACTACACTTTGCATCCTTGTACTAGGGGAATACCCATTCTTGTTGCTGTGATAGTGAATCACACACTGAGCAGTGTGGGAGAAGCAGAAACTGACAGATATAAACACTGAAAGTGTCAATATGGCCGTTTACTATTTTACATATTTAGCAGAAAAGAATAAGAAAACTCTGAAGCATAAAAGTGTTTCAATCTTTGAACCTGGAGATCATCACTTCCTATATAATTTAACAAGTGAGTAGAGTACAGGAGTGGGAGAAAGGGCAGTGAGTAGGGTTAGGGCTGTGTTGAAGATACCACAACAGGAAACATGTGCCCTGGTAAATGGCTCATGAAAAAGACAGTCCCTACAAGCTGTTGTAAAGCCGACCCTGACCTCCGATCTGCCTGCAGATTGCAGAAATGGAAAACAGCATTGCGGTTTCAATCACAAGAATTACCACGCAAAGACCTGATTAAATATATGGTCCATCTCATGTTTATAAAGGTTAAAATAATGTATTTTCACAAAACATTTCTTCAGTTTCCCTCTGCTCTGTTCAAATATAGGAGCCTGGTGCCCCTTTAGATACCAGATCTAACTGATGTGAGTCCAGCTGTGGTGTTACGGACACTTTATCCTGCCTCTCCCTGCTGTTCGTCGTAGCCCAGCTTGCCTTCATGTTTTACTGATTATATCTCACCCTCTGAGTCAGACAAAAGCAGAAAGGATCCCAAACAACCTACACGTTATGAGCAATGAATAATTTTGAAAATCTGGAAAAAGCTATGCTGCAGAGCTTTTTCTGTGGGTCACGCAATAGCCTGACACTCCAACCACCAGAGCAACAACTCTGTCCCATTGTTCTAAGTGAAGCACAACCAAGGCTCATCCAGAGCAACTATTCTACTATCATAATACTCATCATGAACTAGAATTAGTTCAGAGTTGTTAGCTATATTATAACCATCATGTAATTCTTTAAAATGATAATTGATGGAACACTGATGCGCCTCCTGTGGGTCTGAAAGTGACTAACAAAAACAACTGCAGGCATTACAAAGGTAAACTAATCTTAATATTACAGAGTTGTTCATTTCTCTAGGCCTTAGAGGAGAGGATGAGCACTGTGTTTGTATAATGTGTCTACATAACTTCCGCTAGGAATCCTCTGACAAGAGCCAATAGGTAGGAGTCTGTGAGGGGGTGGTGGGTGGGCGCAGGGGTGCGGTTTCACCAGGAATACCCACTTGCCCAACAACCCTTCTCCTTCTATGTGTGGGTGAGTGCTTCCCTTTGTCAGCAAGAGTTACTCATGCACCTACTTGTGTATCCACCACTTCCCTCCCCCTCCCTTGCACACCCTGTAAACCCACACCTACGACAATCAGCACCCACGTCCTTCTAATGCAGTTCTGAGAGCATCATTCTCCCTTTTACTTGCAGTCAGGCTAACAGACGGGGAGAGAGAGCATGACAGATGGTGTTCACAGCTCTATTTCTGAGGCTGGACTTGTACCGCCACAGCCACCCCTCCCCCCCTCGCCTATTCCACTCAAGCCAAGTGCTTATGACTGCCTCCTCATCTTCGCCTCAGTAATCAGCCCATTCATTTGCAGGGTTATTGTGAATTAAAAGTCTGTGTCTCACAAGGAATCTCACCGTTTACAGGTTAAACACAGTTTTTCTTTCAAAGTGGAAGAGAGAATCACATTACTGCTTGACTGGGGGTCTTAGATATGTTGAGGAAGGAAAAACATCACATTTTTTTCAATCTGCATTTAAAATGACAAGGGTGACAAGAGTCTCTTGTATAATTAGTGAAAAGAAAACTGCAAGATGCCCTGAGTTTTGACTTTCACAGTAGGCAACAGTTCTCTGGGCTGCCACTCAGGCTTCAGCCATCAGTCCCTCCTCGGGCCTGACACGTACATGGTCACGCGGCCGCTGCACCACACCTGTGCCACCGCTCCTAAAAAAACTACGCAGGACAATGTGTCTGCTGACCTTCAGAAGAGGCTGGACGTAGATATAATTAAGCAAGTTGATACATGGCTGTGGATTTGGTGGTCAGAAAGAAGTCAGACATTCAGTAAGGAATTCCACAGGCACACTGTGTGAGTGCCTCTGACTATTTATCTCTTGTAGCCACTCTGGGAGCAGGGTACAGACCACTCAGGATTCATTACTGGTCTGTAAGGCTCCTTCGAAACACAGTCTCTCTCCTACACTTCCAGCTGGGCTTGAAGCACATCAGTGAAGTCTCCCAACTTTGCTCTATCTTTTCCAGGTGATCCTCAAAGACCTCAGAAGGACGAGTCAACTTCTGCCAGGTTCAACATGAGCCATCGTGCTGAACCACTGATGCCTGTTGCAGACGAGCATGTGTCCTTGTCACAGCCCACAAAGGTCACCTAGGTATCATGAAATTGAACCGACGGTGGTCAAGGAGTCTCTGTGGAGACAACCAGCATGGTCACAAACTTCCTAGTGTTGCTTTTTTTTTTTTGAAGAATGACTTGAGCTAACAGATGGCTCAATCCTTTCAACTGCACTGCAAACCCAAGGTACACCATATTCCTCCACTGAAACTTCTCCTTGAAAACTGGGCAGCGGCTTGTGCAGGTCGCATTTAGCTGGGACCGACTACCTTCGGCCTCTCAGACAAAACAAGGTGTCGGGAGGGAGGAATGCCAGTCATTATTTCATAATGAACAAGGTTTACTTCTTGGCTGAGCAGCTGGCAGATGGCCATGACTGGTGATGCTGCTGTGTATGGCAGTTATAGCATAAGGAAGATAGGAACACACACACACACACACACACACACACACACACACACACACACACACACACACACACATTTTTTTTGATGTAGTCGCTCCCTGCTCTTTCAACAAAACAGAAAATAACAAAACAGAAAATATATACCAATAAATGAACCTTAATAATATATATCTGTTAACACTGTATTGGTTACACTTAAATTTTCAATAAAATATACTTAAAAAAAAATATATATATATATATATATATATATACATATATATATTCTATACTATATTCATTTCTTAAAAAAACATATAAAAATGACCCCTATTAAATCAATCGCCAGCCTGATTTTTTTCTTAATAGAATTTGAGCCTATGCTGTGTAAAAACCTAATGGGCTGGAGTCTGGGGTGAATGGTTGTTAGAGAAACCAAATGGCGATCAGCTGTGCAGCGTGGATTGGCGCGGCAGGACAGGGTGAAAGCCAGTGGGGGAGTCACCCTTGATCTGCTTCAGTGCATCAACAAATTAACCCACTTAACAATAGTCTGCTGGACTAATGGCTTTAGTAAAGAAACTCATTTGGCTTTGGTAATGAACTGAGTTGGAAACATAAACAGTCCAGTTATTAAGCGAACTCGAGCCATCACTGACATCAGCCGACACACTGTGATGTACCAAACCTACACTCCTTTGGTCATGCTCATTAGTAAGAAAGCACACTATTACTCAAATCACTGACTTAAGAAACTAGCCACCCAAACTCATTATCACATCCATCTATTCAGTCTAATTTGCATACATTACAAATTCACCTTAACAAAGTTGCCGTGCCGCGTTGGTCATCTTGTTCTCACGGAGCAGATTGGGCCTAACGGGGCAGAGTACAGGCCAAAGTGAGAGCGTTTTAATAAGATAATTTCATCCAACCTGGGTGCTGCTTCCCTTACAGCCACTGTGTGTGTGTGTGTGTTTGTGAGTATGGGTACTGATGAGTCTGTACTTTAGTACTGTTGAGGGAAGCCCAAGCCTGAGTTCCCAAGGTAACAGTCGGTTTGAGTGGGGGCTGGCTGACTCATTTGAAGGAAATCCTGGAACCTGAACAAGGCTGCCCACTCGCCCCACCCCCAGCTTCATCAGCACAAGCAAACAAGGCGCTGACATGTCCCCATATAGGGCTTCCCACTGACGGGGGTGGCACTGGAAAATCCCAGCCTGAGCTTGCCTACAAGTAGCATCAGAAGACACGCACACAAATATGAGGCCTCCATGGAGAAACTAAATGGATAGATTATAATAGAGCTGTATGCCTACAAATACATCCAGGCACGTGCTGGATTTTGATTAACACATGAAGGGACGGGGGAGATGTAAGGGGGTGGGAGAGGAAGAGGAAGATTAAGCTTATTAAACAGTCAAAGGCACAAAATTAAAATAGTTTTTGAGGTGTGAACAGTGACACAAAATAAATGAGTACTGAAACCTAGTGGGCCCGGGCATGGAGGAGGAGGAGGAGAAACAGAAGTGAGAGAGAGAGACGAGGAGGATGAAGGAGGAGTAGGAGTAGGTGGACAAGAGAACGAACTCTTTGCACACACAGTTAATCTAATTATTAAGAAATTAGAGGAGATCAACAGGCGTGTAATTGACCACTTAATTAGTTCAAGGTCAGCTGGTTCTTTTGACTTTGGAAGGACGGTGAGCCAGCCCACAGCAAGATGTGAAAAATTTTGGTGAAATATTCTAAAATTTACTATAATTAAGAAACTAATAAGCAGCCACAAGTGTTTCCACACAGATTTGGCATAGTCTTCTCAATAAATAATTTTTATGTACCATCAATTCAACGTTGTGTTATTCATAGAAAACCAAGGCAACATACCGTTTAAGAGACGGAATAATAATTTTACAAACAGTAAATTCTGGACGTCAAACAAAAAACTGTACCGTCAGTAATCCCTGCTGTTAGCCAAGAGTAGCCATTTGATTTGCTTCTGTCCACTGTTATATCTGTTGATAACTCTATAGTTCATTCAGTGTCTTTAGTCATTAACAACTGAGAGCTGGTACAAAGGGATTTAAGAGGCAGCATTACTGTTTTGAATCGCTGGATGTTTAATTCTTCTATTATAATTGAGGTAGGAGCGAGACAGAGGTTATGGTAACTGCTGGAAACCTGTCCCACTTCACAGAAAGGTTAATGAACCTTACAAGTCCTATGGGAGATGGAGTATGCTGTTAATTTGACAAACGTGGGAAATAAATGCTTTTATGCTTTTATTGACGGTGACCAATAGCGGCCTTTGCTGGAATGAAAGGTTTTAGTCTTTTGGGTGCTTTGCTATGAGGCAAAACAATAATGTGGAATGCATTTGTTGGAAGAAACTAAGTACATAATTGTTTGAATAGCAATTTCAGGCCAAAAAGCATCTTCATTATTAATTCCTACTTTTGGGGAACATATACTGTGCAAAATGTACAGTAACCTAATTCATGTTATGAAACAACTGTCTTTACTCTGAATACATTTGCGGGGACGAGGGATTTTAAAAAGCTGTGTTTTAAAATCTACATATTTTCACATTCCATTATATGCACCGTTGGTCTGGGTATCATTTTAACAGGGCACCAGGGGTTTGATATACTGACAGCTGGAGAGAAACATATGTAACAGTGTCAGCACCAAACTGAATTTGTCTGCGGGTTAGAGGGAATCATGGCAAAAGGTGGCTACGATAGATAGATCTGGTCAGGACAGAGGTTATAGGCACAGGACCAACAATGTATACAGTGTGCATGATTAAGAGATTAAACGGATAATCTCCTTCCCATTCAAAGAGCCTGACGGAGGCAGAAATCTGGTTTCACTAAGATAGACTTTAACTACAGCTTAAATCAAACCAACTGCCAAAGTTTAGACAGAAACCCAAGTTCATCAGTTGCTCAAATTTGCGTATTTTTTTGACAAACTTAGGTAAGATCTGGGTAAAACTGCCTGCGCAGTGCAACATGCCACAGAGCATGATTGGATGTTCACTGCTTAATTGTACCATGCAGTGCACCTGTGCAGATATATCTGCATTCGTTATGTTTCTCATTTATTCAGGTTTTTCCTTTCATTTGTCACCCAGACATACAGGGGACAGCATTTAACCAGAGAGCCCCTCGTTCCTCCTTGCTTCTGCTTTTATTTATGTTTGAATACAGACCTTTTACTAGTAATGCAGTATTTTTGCTTTGTGGTATTAAGTAAAAGGTTCGCATAGTTCTAGTACCACTCATTTTAGGTAACTAAAAGCAGCAGATCAGAAAACTCTACCACTCGGGTTAGGAAAAGAATGTTTTTAGGGTTAAAAGATAAATTCAAAGACTTTTTTAACCTTTGATTTTTGTTCTTTATTTAAAGAGGTTACACAAACATGGGCCCTTTTAAGCCACATGATAAACCCCACATGATAGTACTGTTTTTCTGGAGAGGACAGCCTCAATTTGTCAGCAGGTGCAGCTCTTTTTAAACTTCAGTCAGTCCAAATTTTTGTGCAACTGTCTAACTGGCATTAGACTAGTCTAAAAGCCAAACTAAGACTGTCCTAACCTTACAGACCCGTCTAACACTGTCCTAACCTTATAGACGGGTATAACATATCTTTGTGAAAGTGGCCCCGGTCTTGCTCTTTTTGATGCTCCCTTTCTACCGAGCCAACTCGCTCTCTCTGTCTCTCACTCTCTCTTTCTCCCAGCGATACTATGGGCACTGTTTCCTGTGCCTGTGTGCACAATGTTTGCAAGAGGAGCACACAAGAATTCAAGCTCCACAATCCCTCTTAACCTTTGACCTTGGCTTATTGTTACCTGTGAGCAGCACTGTGGCAAACATGTTGTACAAGTAGTGTTCAGCCCTGCAAGCTGTTTGTGTTCTGCAAGTATGGAGGGCAGGGGAGGAGGGAAGGAAGAGAGGGAGCTATTTAATCCCCCCCAAAGGAACTCCCCTCTCAACCCGTATCGTGAACTCGCAGGCAAATCGCGTTGCTGGAAGGCACACCACACACACACTGCTGTCTTTTTAATTTCATCAGCTGAAAGAAATCTATACAGTGCTTTGGAATCTGACTGAGCTGCGGAGAGAAGTGAACTATACAGCACCCTGGAATGTAAACAGGTTTTGCACCAACTGTAGCATAAAAATACCACATTGTAACAAACCTCTTGGCTATGATAATGGTCAATAGTACAGATCAGAGGTCTTAGTAGATTTTATGGTTGTTAGTCCTACAGCATATCAATAAGAACAAGTTGAATAAATCCAGAGAACATTTCAGAGGAAATTATTCAAGTGTAACATGGACAAAATATTGGCGTCTGCTGAACACATTGTATTGAAGGTGGCTTTTCGTTTGCTATTATAAAAGGCATTATCTCCTGAGAATATTAGGAACGCTGTCATTAAATCCCATGCAGTCAGCTGCTTGGTTAGGAGCAGATATGGGCTGTAATCTGCACAGAATGGACTCATCCTCCTGTACAATGTTTGCAATTGTCAAGCACTCGCAGTATTCACAAAAATAGGCAGAATATTTATTTAATGTGTGTAAAACAGAGCCAGACTCTGTTCTACGATCCCTATCTACATGGACAGATAATTGTCAAACATCCATCACTACTAAGCCTTGGTAACTCTGATGTGCTCAGTATTTTTATATTCATGGCAGAATCCAGCTTCACTGTTCCTGATATTTGAATGCGTTTTATTTTATGATGTACCACTTCTAAGTATTTGTTCATTACATAATATACATTATATTGCAGTTTGCTAATCGTATAGTTTAGCATAACTTTTGGAATACAAACAATCATAATCAGTATGTAGAGTTAGACAGGCCACTATAATATCTGCCAACTTTGCATTCATAGCTGTCACACTTAATTATCATGCCAAAATACAAGAAAATACGTTGGCTGCAGGAGGTCTTTTGTGAAGTCTTTGTTTTTGTGTACAATTAACTGGCAAGCATGCTATTTACTTAAGTAAGGGCTATTTTAGGTGAGCATAATTGTTAGTGAGTTGTTTTTATCAGCATGCCTCACTCCCCTTTACCGTACCCTATCAGGAGACACCCCTATGAGGAAGCGTTTTCCACAGTCGCGGCCCCAGCAACCCCCCACTAACCCTGACATTTGTTCATTTACCCGCCCCTCTTTCCCTCCTTCTGGTTTCCATGTCTGATTTTTCTTTCCCCCTGTCCATGTCTGCCAAGATTGACCAGGTAGGCAGACTCCGGCAAGCCCCCCACCTGCACCCTGAAACACACAAATGCGCACGTGGGGCCGACTGCCAGAGATCCTGCTTTACTGACTGAAGTGGAGGGGGGTGGGGGGGGGTATGACAAAGACGACAGCTTGTGTGGGGGAACATTGTCTGCGGCTGCGACTAGAAATCTTTTCAGGAAAAATAGGATTTTATACACAATGGTCGTGGGTGTGAAGAAAGGGGGCACATATTAAAAGAAGCGCCTTTATGTGTGCACAGCTACTGGTTTTTAAACTGCATTTGCATGGAGAAGGTCCAATCTGTTCTTTTTTTTTTCCTACTAGGCTATAGTGTGACAGACTGGATCAAAGAGGGCTTTCCAGGTTGGCCTTGTTTTCTTGGAGAGTAATTGTGATACATCCACGACAGTGTGCAGGGTGGAAATTAAGGTAGCACACTGACACATAGTAGGCCTACTTCCTTAAATAAAATAAATGTGTAAGGGATGTAATATGGATTTCTCTCTCCTTGAGAAAGAGACTAAATGCATGAGGTAAAATCAACAGGAATTTGGTTTCCTAGAAAAAAGTAACTATTAGGCATTGTGTAAAAACTGTAATTTATGGATGATTATTCCCTCGCTGCCCAAACAGCATTCACGACTTCTGACAGGAAACCATAGCAGCTCACTTTCTTCACGCAGTGAAACCTGCTCAATCATCTCACCACGGCAACCACAGCAGGGAGGTCAGTTGTTATAGAGATGGCAAGAGGCTTGGTAGGTTATCAGCTACAGTATTGTGTGTGTATGAGCGTGTATATGTGTGTGAGTGTGTGTGTGTTTGTTGTATGTGGACGGGGGATGGAGCTGACAATGGAGCGGAGGATTCTTATGTAATTCTCCCTTTAGGTGGCGGAGAACAGTGAGAGCAGCAGCCCACACTGAAGAGGAACCTGTTTGTTAATAAGCTGTAAGATAAGATAAGATCGATAGGATTATTACTGCGTGTTTGTACACAAGTCCGAGGGGAGGGCGGGGTCCAGATGTATCAGAGCCACAGGGACACAGCCACAGTTACAGCAAGTTCAGGTACGAAGTTGGCAAGTTGCCCCTCAAAGGCACAACTTATTTCTGCTTCGATAGCATCTCAGCAAACTCTCTCACATATACGCACAAATCCATGAATGCAGATAGCAGACACATAAAGATGCACACATGAATGTATGCAAAAAAAAGGTCACACTCAAAAAGCTTAAAAAAAAAAAAAAAGAAAATAAGCAAACACTAGCATCCCAACCTGGCAGAGAGGCTGTGAGGAGAGTCTGATAAGGCTTAGTGAGGAAATGACTTCCAAAAGCTGAACTCATGTAGTACCACCTCTGACATTTGTCTGGCAAGAGCTGACAGCAGGATGAGCACTGCTCTAAATGTTAAGTACCTCCAGCTGGGCTTCCATGTGAAGCACTTTTGTTGCCTTGCACCAGGGGAGGTTTTGGTAGTTATGAAAAAAGATGAATGACCTGCATGTAAACTTTACGAGGGTCAGTCTAATTCAAACTGCAATATAAAATGTTTTTTAAAAAGTATTCAAGCTGTACACTGACGAGTAGGTAACTGACGTTGATTTCTGGGACGACTCTCGCGTAAATAGGTGCTTAGTTTACATACTCGTCACATATATATTATTCACAACAATCTGTTCAAATTCTTTAAGGCACTTGTACTTATGTTGTCAGTTTAAGTTTAAACAAAGGATGACAACAGGTGCACCAAGCAGAGTTTAGATTGGATAAAGTTGCTTCATATGACTTGGAGCGAGGAGAGGCACTTCTGTGTAAAAGTTTGTGAAACCATAAACAAGAAAACTGTTAACCTAGGTTATGAGCATGTTTAGCAACTTTGGAGTGCTAAAAAAAAAAATCACATTAAAAAGGAAAATTGTTCAATTCCTTTGCGCCCACCCCCTTGTTATAAGATATGGATGTCCCGTAAGGTTATTTGTGTTTGCTGGGAAATGAAGTGCTCAACTGGATTAAAAACATTCTGCATATGTTTGGAAATCTGTTTCCCTGGGCGTATGAGTGGAGTGAGCGAGCGTGAAGCAGCAGCTTGCGTCTCCTCCAAGAGAGAGGGCAGACACTCTCATCATTAGCTGGGCTACAATGTGCTCCTCTACCTGCTCCAATCTGCACAGCCAGGCTCCACTCTGACGCCAGACAGATGTTCCCAGCACGAGGTGCAAAGTACCGAGAGGGGAAACGAGAGTGAGCAGGAGAGAGGCAGAAGAATGGAAATATTCAGCAGAGTACACAATAAGAGTTTAATTATGAATAATACCAATGGCTCTTTGTTCTCACAATGAAGCTAGCTATGGTTCGCCTGGCCTTTGGGAAATTGTTTTTGGCTTCCATATGGGGGCAGCTGTCTGTCAAAAATAAATGCTTAAATCATAACATGCCACAGTAGGGATAATTACAGGATAAGGAACAATGCAATTATGTATGTTTATTTGCAATATTGGATAGGTATTTTGCTAAAACAAACTCTAAGGCTATTGCAGAGATAAAAAATGTAATTTCAAATGCTCAGTACTATCATCTGCTGCTGCTGAGATGCTAACGATCTATGACTGAGATTGTTTTAGCAAAACTTGACAAAAAGATCTATACTCCAGTCACTCAGTGTATATGCAGAAATGTTTCTGTGACAAGACAAAGAGGACGTGCCATACTAGACCAAAGGAGTGTTCTGGCTGCACTCTCTAAGGATAAGCTGCATGTGACTTTATCTTTTTACCACCCGTATTATGAGAGAACTCTCTTAAGACCCAAACTAAACCAGTTCATCCTACTAGGAAGTATTGACTGTGCAGCCACAACCTGTAGCTTATTCCTCTGTGACATGGACTATTGTTTTCCCCCGAACTATGAAATGCTAGTAAAAGAGCCACACCATGACGCAGGTTATCACACAATATTTCTTCATTAATATCAAAGCAGCACAAACACTTGCATGCAAAAAAAAAAATCTTTTTTGGGTTCTGGTCTCTTAAGGTGAATGGTTGATAAGAACAAAGAGGCAAAATAACACCAGTGTTATCCTTTTAAGAGCTAAACACTGAATGAAACACTGTAAGGAGTTACACGCCTAATAGTTTGCAGTTAAAGGACATCTTGAGGTGTGGAGCAGACGATCTCTGCAGGCCGCAGAATTCACAAACACAAAGCCAGCTGGTCTGATACATTCACAATACTTCACTGTTTGTATTTGCCTGACCAGCAGCAGAACACAGGCTTTGTCCTCCTTAGGGAGCAGCTACAACAGAGATGGATGTTAAAGCATGCATTTCCCTTATGCACCATAATAATGAGCAGAGCCCACAGTGTGCCGAACTGTCCAACTGGCCCTCAATTAGCCAAGGAGGGGAAGTTAACAAACAGATGATGGCTTCCAATCCACAGACCTTACTGAAGTGAATCTGGAAGTGAAGAACTGTACTGACTGAGAATGACACACAGTGACCGCAGCCTGAGCAGGTTACAATGGGTCACGAATCTCTTGTTTTGTTTCAAATGTATTTCCTGTATCTCATCTGTAAGAAAACTGCAATTAAGCCCAATTAAACGATAGCAAAGTTAATAACCTTGATGCTTTTGCTTCTGGCGAATGTACACATACAGTTTGAATATTTTCACAATTGAGTTTTCAAAGATCTATTGTAAAAAAAATTCAAAAAATAACATATGAGCACAGAAAATCCAATAATTATCCTTATGTTAACTTTTCTGCACATTACAAGAAAAAGTTAAGTATGTCAGACAACCAGTAGCTATCATGGAGACAAACCCTCGACAGAGAAACTTCATACATTATAAAAAGTAAGAAAAAAATTCATAAAACCTAAGGCTATACATCTCTGTTTAAATGGGATTTGACAGCGATAATGAACACCTTGGCTTTTCTCAGAGCAGAAAAGAGCATTAGCACTGTTTTGCAAGTTCATATTGCATCATGCTGACTCTCAAACCGCCAAAACTATAATGAGAGAATAAGTATTAACGAGTAAAAGTAACACCCAGTGCTGTATTTATATAAGCTGCCTCTATTCAGCTACTAATGATTTGCTTGTTACAGTAATTATTGCTGCGAGACCGTACCGGAACATCTGCATTGATTTAGTCTCTGGGAGAGCAGAGAGAGGGAGGGAGAGGCTCACAATCTGGAATTCGACTTCGAGAGCGAGACAACAATCTGTTGACGGTTATTTTGGTAATTGTCCATAATTGATGTAAAACAGAGAGTGTTGCAGAAGATTCTAAATTACTGTTTCTGTAGCTCGAGGGGTCATTGAAAATGGGCAGTTGTGATTAAATTGCATATACAAGCATCTAATAATGTGAGTTCTAAAAG
Organism: Toxotes lorentzi; assembly: GCA_037833715.1. NCBI lineage: Eukaryota > Metazoa > Chordata > Actinopteri > Toxotidae > Toxotes > Toxotes lorentzi. Next base: position 16,556,083 of record JBBMJY010000024.1, on the reverse strand, counting down.
AAAGTGGACAGCTGGCGGCAGAAGACGAGACACCCAACCACACAGTTTAACTGCTGGAGTAAATTGTTCTTGGCTGTCAAAAGTAATGATGTGATATGTGATACAGCCAGTTAAATAAAAGATTTGACACACACTTACACACTTAGTTAGTTAGTAAGTTACATTATTTATTGTGTCATACACGCACAAAAGCCAAATCTATATGGACACCAGAAATACTGTTGCAGTGGTGAAACATTTGTGGCTTACAAAGCCAAAGTGCGGTAACTACATATTTAGCAGAAATGCACTTAAAAGTCTGACTTTTTGACATTTGTTTTAACATATAATTCTTTTTATGTCATAGAGACATATAATTTAAAAGAGATACAAACCAAACAGTCAAAGCGAGAGAGCCAGACCCAGTTCAATGCTGCTGGTGAGATGACCGCAGCTAAAATGATCCCCCACAAGATGTTTCCTATATCAATTTTTATGAACTAACATCTTGGTAATTACTAGCCTAGCTTAGCAGAGAAGCATTAACTGCCATGTCACCTTTTGTGAGGAGTGAAAGATCAGGTGTGGTTAAGCTACTTTTAAATCACATATCTAAATGTATTAAATTGTCATTTGAATTATTATTTATTATCATTTCAAGGTAATTACTGACAAATGATGGATGAAAATCTAAAGAACACATTTTGTTCGCTGACACTGTATTTTCTGCTCATATTTCTTATTTTCCAGAATTTGTTGTTGTTGTTGTTGTTGTTGTTGTTGTTGTTGAAGGCATTACATCCTATCCATCTGTTACTCAGTTTGTCGAGTTACCCAGAAAACTTTAAGGGCAGATTTGTCAGAGAAGACCATAACTTCTTACATATCCCATAAAGATGCAAACACAATGTTCTGTCCTGTGTCCAAAGCTCTACACATAAACATCTACCACAGTAGAAGGTGTATTCATAAAACACAACTCAGGTCCTTCTATGATCATCCATACCAAAGGATTTATCACAAATTAATGACGTTTTTAGAAAAGAATGGGGAGTGTAACAAACAAGACTTTCTGTTTCTACAGTTAATGCTAAAGTTAGGTTTAAGTATAATAGTAGTAGTAATAATAGTAGTTTGGTTTTTTTAGTATAAGGCTCCACACTGTAGTTGTGGATGAATAGCACTGTGCAGTGTGTGGCAACAAAAATCAGGCTCTTAAACTCCTCTCTGTGCTTCAAGAGGGTTTTGGCATGGCTGACTCACAGTGAGGAGATCCTCAGCACATGTTTTGGTTAGTGAAGATAATACAGCTCAAAGCAAGGTGAGTGATGTGTCTATAATAGACGGGGTAGTCCAGTGTGTCCTTGTTCTGTTACCATTGCTTCTCTAATGAGACGCTGGCTAAAGAATCTGCGTAAATCTAGGGTGCCTCGTTGCTCAGTCCAGCCTGACCTCACTTCACTCTCGGCTGAATTAAGGAAATCTTTTACCTTCGTGGCTGTGGCTATGGATAAAAAATACACACTAATTATGGAAAGATCCACAAACTAGGGCAAAACTGCATGACCTTGGACTAATGAATATATATGAAAAGAATACGGCTGCCGCAGCTTGCACTGTTTGACGAGTGAGGATCAAAACACTGATCCATTTGACATTTGAAAGCATGACCCTAAAGAAACTACTTTGCTTTATAAAACAATCTACCATCAAACACATTGCCACTGAAATATCAGTTTAAATGCCAAACATGTTAAGGTGCAGAACTTTGTTTACCTTATATGTATAAAAGGAACAAGCTTACAGTGAACAAATGAGTAATTTCTAAATCATGTTTGATCACCAGTTTAGTCTTTTTTTTGGCTGAATTAAATATATATAAACACATTAATTCATAAATTGACCTACATAGCTGTCAGAATCACTACTGCACTGAAACAAAATCCAATAGCTTCACATCGACACTTGAAAAAACAAAACTGAGGTTGTGTGATGTCACCTAGCCACCCTGGTCAATTAAACACCTCCCACTATGGGTTGGCATCACTCAAAAGGCTCATTAACCCTTCTGACCAACCACCAGTCACAATCAGAAAAAACATCCCGTCACATTGGCCAATCCCTACATGGGCAACGCAGGTCAACACCCACACAAGTGACAGGCAATTGAATTGCTAGAGAGAATGTGGTCTGTCTGAGCACTTGAAAGACATTTGTTTATTCACTGCTGGTCACGTGGCCAGACAGACTTTATGGGCTTAAAAATAAGAATCAAAGGTGATCTCTAGTGCAATTTTATAAAGTGGAAATTTGTTTTTTTTTTCTCTTGTATGTCAGTGATGTATGTGAATGATCTGAGGTAAATATTCACAGAGGCAGGCAGGAATGGTGGTTGCATAAATCATCTCTTCAGTGCGGCACAGATGAGCTGAATCACAAAAATTTGGAATTTATGCCTTTTGTAGGTTCACTAAAATATATATATATATATATATATACCAGATACATCCCATATATATATATATATATCCCAGATACATCACATTTGGATCTTTGAATCAATGTGGCATTTACTTAGTGTACAACAACGCCTTATAAAATGAAATGGGAGCAGTGATACATTGCTGAAGCGTCTTTGTGTGCTTGTTTTTCAGACCACTAGTCTTAATCTACTGGGTTGATCTCCTGGTTCCCGCGGGATTATAAAATGTCTGCAAACCTCCAAATATTTGAGGCAATCAACAACTCAACACGCATTTGGCGTTAGAATGCAAGAATGTGAAAACACACAAACGAATGGATAAAAAGGAGTGAAATATGAAGAGAAATAAGGGGATCGGAGCCGTGCCCATTTCGGGGGTGTAAAATATGGAGAAGTGTGGATCATTGGGGGAGCTGCTCTGCCTGGGGGAACAGATGAAGGGAGGACACTCTGCCAAGATCTCTCCACTGGAGGGGGAGCTGAGGGACTGGAGCTCTATGGGAGAAAGAGTGTGCGCCTCGCATGCTGCTCTCCTCAATCTCAGTCTCACACGCCTGCATTGACACGTCCCAGGCTCTCTGCAGCAGAGGGAAATTGCTGCTGACAGGGCCTTGCAAACTTTCACAGCCATTTAGAAAGACTTACTCCCACACTTTTGTCACAGGCATTTATTGCACAAGATACATGATATGAAAAATTAACATTTTTTGAACTTGGCATCCTTTCTTCATCAAGTTAGGCTTAAAAACCATTCATAATTTTTCAGCCTTGCAATCGGCCCCAGTGCAGATGTAAACATAAGACATGCCAAGTGAGACCCTGAGATTATGAAAATGCACAATTTTCAAGGAAAAAAAAATCCAAACGCTACCATATGAGTTCCTAATCCAATAAGAAATGCTGTCCGTGTCACCATCAACAAGCCACACAAGGTTGTTTTCAAGCGAGAGCAGAGGTTATTGCAGAGTGTACCTGTATGTCCACGACAAGCCAGTGCCTCCAGTAAGCAGATGTTGGACTATTGCGGCGTGGAGCATCAGGATCAACCATCACCAGCACATACATCTTTTTCTGCAAACAGAAGGAGATTCATAAATCATTACTTTTAATATGGAAAAAGTGCTTTTCTACAGTACCACACACATTGTGATCGGCCCAGAGGCAGTTCCAGGAAGAGCGGTACTTGATGCCTTTTGCTTTCTAAATGCAGCCATGCGCTTTGTACATCACGTTGCCCAAGGCTCGACAGCCATCTCTGCAACTAACAATACTCAGTTTAAATACTTCACAACAGATGCTACACTTTACTTTCTCAGCTTTAACTTATTGTACCTGAAAACGTTGCAAAGTGTGAATTTTATTCTATTCATAAAATAAAATGTGTGTTTTTTTTTTTTTTTTACATAGCTCACAACTGAGCACAGAAAGCTCACAAAGCCAGTTGATACCAGACGGCTGGGTTTGCCTTTTATTGGCTTGACACATGATCATAACACAATCTTACTTCAGCTGTGAAGGCTGAAAATGTTAAAACGTTAGAAAGAAATTAACAGGAGACAATACTGTTATACGAAGCATGAAATAAAACTGTCCTAAAAAGGCAGCAACACACATCAGAATATGTGCTGTAGCTGTGCTACACTCAAACTGCAGTACACTCATTTCTGTAAAAAGACTACAGCTCTGTCTCTTCTCTGTTATTCCGGAAACTTAATATAATTACTGTGACATCAATAAAAATGACAACGTTTTGGATCTGATACCAACTCCTCTCGTTAACATATTCACAGTAACTTTCTGCCACTTACCCAGTATCTTTATACCCCTCAATCTGTCAATAGATAAAGTGAGAGAAAAAGCATCTTAACTAACACTTGATCACAGTTATTGGACGTTGACTTGGCGGCTTAATTGCCGGAAAATGTTCATTCTGTCTGTCCCTAAAAGTTAGAGAATTATGAGAGCAGATTGAATTATTGCGAGAGCACATTTGTCATCCCTGGTCCTGTGCCCAAAATCTGCCAGACCATATGATGGGCTTTTTTTATTTTGTTCACTTCCTCTACAAACAGAGACATTAATCGAGGCAGTTTCAATCCACAATGTCCTCTTACTGTATATGTACTTTCAACTGAAGCAAGACCATAATGTTATCAGCTTTAATACATATAAAACAGATGTAGCGTCTCTTAAATTCTTATACTGACTGCCAAACAACGTCTGTTTGTCGGTGGCGCATTGAAACATTTCATAGAATCAAACGCTTCCATGTAAACATAAACCTTAAATTTGTTTGTTGTGTCCTATCAAGACATTCTTAAAGGCCTCTGAAATTTAAGCCGATGTCCTTGAGTGAGATAAAGAAGTAGTCATGTATTTTTCTGCAGATGCTCATTTTCAGAAGGATTCTCTGCCTACCTGACAAGCGGTAATAAGCGTAAACAACTAAGCCTAATAATAGGATAATACTGTAGTCTCAGCGATAGTGCCTGCAGGTAACATCCAGACACACCAGCAACAATAGAGCCTCCTCCACAGCCTGTCAAAAGTGACTCTATATCAGTGACCCCCCCGGGCAGCTTACCAACCATGACCTGTTGCCTTCTCAAGAGTTGTAATCCTCATTTGTACATGTTTGCTACCAGGCAAAGACACTGTGATAATGTAGTTACACTAATATTTAAGTCAGACCCTGATGCATTCAGAAATAACATGGTTTCAAACAACAGCATGCGCACACACGCACATAAGCACACACACACACACACACACACACACACACACACACTAAAAGGCAATTTAAGCATTTAAATTAAAAATGACCTCCAGTCACAATTATCACTGAAAGAAATGGCACTTTATTGGATATTTCACGAAAGTTACCATGGATAGAGATACACTGTATTAGACAGGCTTAGTTTCCTAAAGACAAATTTAGATCAACATTAAGAACATTTCACATTTATTTCCGACTGTAACAACAAAATCATGGCCTATTTATAGTGGGCACTAAATTTCAGTGATTTGTGCACATATTCTGTGCTCGAAATTTCTACCTGTAAGAATCTGGCTGGTCCAGCTGGCACAGGCAGCAAATAATACAAGAAGCTCCCTCCGTGCTTGCACTTCACACATTGTGGCATGTACCCTTCTCTCTTACAAGGACATTTTTTTCTCCATCTGTCAAAATCCACATTAATTACACACAGATATGTGCAAGAGACTCCAGGGAAAAACAGATGCATATTCTGCCATCTGAAATAATTTATCAGGGCTCGAACAAACTAAATGTATATTAAAACAGTGCTAATTCTCATAGCTGGATACTATAAGGCACACATTTTCCAAGAATATGCTGGAGCTCTACCTTATTAGTATTAATCATTAATACTAATGAGGAAACTTAACATTTGAGCCTTGATGATAATTTGAAATTTAGATTTGCTTTTACACTGCAGATAAACAAATCTATCACTGATGACAGTTAATTGTCCATATTTTGGAGGACACACAAAGCTTTCAGCAAAGACTTCAAATTGTTTTAATGCTCCTGTGTTTAATCTCTTTTGTCTCCTTAATTTAGATTATTGTAAAAGAGGTGAGAGGTCAGCTGCCTGCTCTGTTGTGCTCTGTTATGGTAGCTACAGTACTTAAAAAAATGCCATAATAATCTAAGAGCTCAGAGCAGAAGTGAAATCTGGGTAGGTGTCTGCCACAGACCACCGAGCTCCATCGGGCCATTATACAGGAGGGGATGTGAGGCTCCTGGGTGCAGGCTGGAGGCGGGGGGAGATTGAGCCTGCATTCTCTTGGGATTAACCTCCCACTGCCTGCTGTGATCACAGCAAAACGGCCCATTGAGACCACACCTAAGACACCGGGCGGCTGGAATAGACCCTGCAGCTGACTGGGTATCTCTGTCACGGCTACTGGTCAGTGGTAGAGAGTAGGTGCTCTCTTCAGTGACACCTACACAAAACTGGAGGCGGGGGGGGATCGTTTATTGAAGAATACATGTACTCTAGACCTCTTCATGATTATATATTATAGAAATGCAGGTTTAGTTTTCTGAAATACATTTTTATACCGTTGTATTTTTAAGAGATGACATGAAACTCCCACTCCAAGCCAGTAGCATGGAATAGATACAGTATCTGCGAAACAGAAGACGGTGAAGAACAAAGGCAGAGGAAGACCAGTGTCTCTGAGGATGTAAACTACTGGCTTACCTTTGAGTGAACTCTGCTGGGGCTGAGAATCAGAGAGATGTCTAATCGCTGCTCTCATAGAGCTGCCTGGGCTATCGAGCCCAGCTCTGCTAACTGATGACACCACGAAGGGCGAGAGTGAGTTAGCGAGAGGAAGGGAGGGAGGAGAGGCCCCTCTGTGAGTTTACAAGTTCATGCTTTATCCCTGACCCAATACCAAACAGTGTCGTCCATGCAGCTGCCTATTAATACACCCATTGCTTTATCCTCCCTGTTCTTCATCTCCTTCAGCCGCTGCGCACAGAACCCACAACGTTTCATTAAATGGTCAACTGTGCTCACCACTCGACCCAGAGCAAAGCAACGCATCGATCCCAAATCCCTCTTTAAGTAGCAAAAACACTTGAACTCGTTTGGTAATTAACAGGTATCTGTGTTGTGATTAAGAGACAGCAATGGCTTAACAACCATCGACTGCAGCTTAGAGCAAGGTTGAAAGATCGATCTGTAAATACAGAAAAATAGAAACTCCAGAGCACGGTGGTAGAAATAAATTTGTCAGATGATGGAGAAAATGAATCCAGGCTACAATTTCATTGTTTTTTTTTCCAGCCAAACAGTATTAAAAAAGATTTTAAATCAAACTGAATGAATAATCTAGTATCAAGTGAATTCATAGAGCAAAGATGTGTGAACTTTTATACTAAGGACAAAGTAATGGGGTCTCATTTTAGAGGCAGAACAGCAGTGAAAGGGGCAGAGCAGCCAGCGATGGGGAAGGTTAATGGTGGTACCACTGTCAGGGTCAGAAGATGAGGTACACCCTGGTGGAGGGAAGGTCAGGGGTCAGCCCGGCAGCAGTAATTGAATCCTGACCAGAGTGGGGGGCCGTAGACCCAAAGATGAGATGGAGATAGGCAACGGCACTCACCTAGAGGTCAACAACCTTTACAGGTGAGGAGGTCCTCGTTGTCATTGATAACAGTCCCCCCACCCCTAATCTGCAGAAGCTTTGAAATCTCGTTGTTCCTCAATGCAAGCAGCATCACAAAAACCTCCTGCATAGGCAGTCATAAAGGGCAGATCAGTGATCTGTTACAGAGGAAGTGGTGAAGGAAAAAAAGGGCTTGTTATGACTACAGAGACATGTATACAAATGTCAGCTTGGCTACCAAGAACCGTTCTGCGATCCACGTATTTAAATTAAATAAGTAAAGATTTATTTATATAGCACATTTCAAAACAAATGTTTCAAAGTGCTTCACAGGTGGTGATTTGCTAAAGGTGGAGAGCTGGTAGGCTGTTTTTTTTTTTTCTTTTTTTTCCAACGTGTGAAGGGCTTTCAAAATATACACACGACCACTCATAGTCCACTGCTTAGAGTTCTCTGGTACCAATAAAAAAAAAGAAAACATGTATAACACCTGTGATGGCAGACAATTCTCCACCAATTTTACATGTTTTTAAATATGGATAATATTAATTTACTTTGTGTTTACATTCAGTGTTTCTCACCAAAACATACTGTGCGTATCCCAAATGTTCAACAAGCCTTTTCACTGCATTTCCCTCTTTGTACAACATTTGCAAAGCCGATTTTTCTTATATTTCAATACGTGCATTGTTTCCATCCATAATTCCTTGCTAGTAATGTTTTCCTTCATTTTCTTCACTTCCTTTGTTGTTGGACCATTATCGCAACCAACTGCCAATCATCAGACGAGCGTGAAACCGATGGCAGGATGTAAATCCAGCGTCCTTGTGTGTGTGCGTGAGTCCCATTCGTTTAAAAAAAAGAAAAAAAGTTTGCTCCGTAGCGCCACGAGTGGTCACAAAATCCACAGGGTACCTTTAAGATTATGTTCTGCCATAACCTTAGCCAAAGTTTTTTTGGTTGTTTCCTAAATCTAACCACACAAGCTACTCAGGATACTAACCCCAGTCTCCAGAATCACAGTCCTGCACTTTGCATCCCCATCATCCACCCCAACCACCTCCTGGAGACTTCCTCTACCGGTAAAAACATTGAACTCTGAACATAATCCAGACAGCTGTTGCACTTCCTCCAAAACCTATTAGGGAAAACAAATTAGTACATATAAATGAAATTTCTAGGAGACAGAGTTGACTTTGGAATAAAAGTCATGACATCTCAGCCTCCTCTGCTGTGTCTTGGAAGTCCCCCAACTTTATGAAAAACGCAATAATCAGTCACTCACCCATTTAAGATATTATATTTTAAAAAATGGACTCACACTGTACATTCACACACAAACACATGCACACAGGGTCAATAAACTAAAGGTGGTGTTTTGTAATCGAGGCCATTTGATGTCTCCGATGTTGTAAATCATCAGAGAAGTGCACCACCATTTATTATTAAACTCCATAACACACAATGTCAGCGCTTCTAGCTGCTTTGGTGCAACATAATTGATGCATCTGAGGCCATTATACAAGATGATTTGGGGAATTTCACAAGAGCCGATAACAACTACAGTTACTGGTTTAATATTCAGATTGATTATTGACACATATAAATGATATGCGTGCAGAATGCCAACACTCCTCAGTGTGTTCTTAAGCGCCTCACACAGTGCGGGCTGCTCACTACCTCCAAACCTGCCTATTTTTAACTCAGCCTCCCTCCCACACAGGAGTGGAGTGTGAAGTGGCTTATAAATCCACACTTCGAGGAGCCACATGGTCAAAGGAAAGCCACATGTGGATACAAATGCATATTTAAGGTCCAAAGACAACACAGCTAGATCCCCACTAGGTTGCCAAACAGAGAAGTGAGTGAGCTATGAAGGAGGTAGCGGTTCAAGAGGAATCACAGCGGAATATGAAACACAAGTTTACATAATTACATAATCACATTAACACTTTTTCTGTTTGAACATACAAATACCTATTACAAGGCTATATTCTACTCAAATTAACACATGACAGAAAGTAAGACAATGCAATATAATTTATAGCCTACAGATTGTGCACACTAAATATAATTGTTGTGTGTCTTTATCACTTGAAAATTCCTTAACAGTACATTTTATGTTGGCTTCTAAACCCACAAGTGAACAGCTCTTTAATGAATTCTGGAAATGTTTAAAAGTAGTCTGTCCTGAACTCTTGTTTGTAAAGCCTTGTACTTTTGCAGTGCAGTTTGGAGCTGCTATGAGGCCATAGCTAACAGTAAGATGGTTCACAGTCTGATTGAAGCTTGAGGGGGGTGAAGGAATTAGTGACAGCCTAGGGAACCATTTCTGCATTTCTCTCAACACTGAAGACTTCTTTCACCGCACCATGCTTGCGAACACAGCCGTGCTCATGTTAAGCTTATTAGTCACCCTGGATGCGATCTTGCTAGCTGAGGCTTTCAACACTTTCTAGTGGTGGCTTTGCACACACACACCTACTCACTGCCATGAAAGCATTTCTGCAAATGCACATGCTCTAACACAGTAACTACCACTAACAGGTACTCTGAAGTAACATGCAGCCAGGCGCTGGGATATGAGCTTCAGATCCAGCCTGTGCTAAATGAGGCAAGAGGGAAATATTTTTGTCATGTAGTTTGGCTGCTGAGAACACAACACAGTCAAACAGGGCAAATTACAGCACTGGACTCATATACATAATTAGTCTGTCAAGCATGTCACACACTTCGAGTCATAGATCTGCTATTTTACCACCAAGTGCAGCCTATAAAAGTTAATGGTGAGGACACTCTAATTACTTCACCAGGATTTAGGAATCTAAATCAACTATTTTGATTCTAAAAGCCCTTAGGGGATGTTTTTTTTTAGGATGAAAAGTAAAATAATGAAGATCTTCTGGGATTAGTGGATATATTAGCTAGCGTATGTGCGACTGAAAACAGCAAGTTACAAAAGCCTAACCTCATATTTAACATGCTATCAAAATTTACTTTATCTGTGTCATCATATATTATATTGGAAGCTATTTTGTGCTCATGGAGAACAATTCTTCCATTGTTGCTATTGTTACATTTATTTTGACACTTATTGCCACATTGTGATGGACTCCAGACTATCTATATAAAATATATGACAAGATTACAACACTTACACTTCATGGAGAACCATCATGCAGCAAACACAATTCTGAAGACGATGGGTTACATGCTGCCATGAAGGGAGTTTAGTTGTAAGCACTCTGACACCCATTCCTATTTGGCCATTAGAGCTGTTAAAGGTGTCAGGGCTGTTCACAGGCACTGTGTGTTTCACCAGCCAAGATGGCTTCCACATTTTTTCTATCATGATTAATTATGGTTTCTGATGGTAGTACAGTGAGAAAGTGTAAATTATTCCCACATTTTCTTGTGCCCTCCGTTCAGTCACTGTTGTGTAGGAAGATGCTATTGACGCCATCCATGGATGGCGACCAAAAGGCATCTACATGGGGTGGCAAACTCTAGTGCCTATTAAGGGGTGGAAGTGGTGGTGGTAAGGGGGGGGGGGTGCTTGGCATGTGGGCTGAACTTAGTCCAGACTGCCAGTTGACAGGGCCGGATTTTCCAGTATGGAAGAGTCTTGTTTCAGTGGGCGAAGCTGGGTGTTGGGAGACTGGGAGAGAGGACTGCCCAGGGCTTGGAAGCTTGAAACAGAATATTTCAAACAGACAAGCACCGTCTGTGTTCCAGTGTCACCAGCCCACCCGTCTGACAATCAGGGCCATGTCATCACACGGGCTCTGAGTAATACAGGGAGCACTCTTATCACCTTAGAAGATGTGGCAATCTCAGACGTCAGAGCAGTCTGAGGTCCCAGCAGCAGAAATAGCATTAAATGATAACATAGCACAAGGTAAGGAAGACAAAAAAGTACAGTAAAAAATGTTCACCTGGAGGCAAAACATTAAGAGCATGAATAGCAAAGCCTGGTGAAATGCAACCACAATACTGCGCTTCGCTTTGAATTCTTAACACAATCCACAATGTGTCTTCAAAAATGCACACTGAAAACACAGCACTGAAAATCCTTAGTTTTGGAGAACTGCTTGAAATAAAATAATTCGTCTGACAGATCATTTTGTTTATGTTGATATATTTAGCGCTGTCAGAGAGGACATCACAGAGAATGGCACTTATATCACAATGCAGAAACTGTTATCAGAGGAGGTACAGGTTTATGGTTCAAGGGCTCGTCCATTCATAGAGAACAAGCTCAGCCTCTCTGCCTGACACACTGATAAAGACAGCACAAATAAAACAGCTCCACAGCTCCATCTTTGCCTCTCCCCAAGGGAATAATATATCACCCATCTGAATGTGGCACATATTGAATCATTTCCAGCGTTGATGATTCATTTGAATAAATCAGCCTTTTTTATTTTGCCAACTTGAACTGATACTGAAATAAGGAAAACTGAAGTGACATTGTTAAATGTGAGGAAGGACAGGTGTTAGAGTGTTCTATAGGACTGGTAATCCTAATCCCCTTTCAAGCAACAATTAATGACTACAGCAATAATCTTCGCATATATGTTGTTGCAATTCCTTTTTGACTGTCAACCACAACCTGCCTACCTCACATAGACCAAATCCAGGGGGATATGTCGCTGCAGGCAGATAGGATCTTATCCTGGATTTGCAAAGATAAATGCATAGCAATAATTCAAGAAGCACACAGGACAGACGTAGTTTTGACCTGAGATATATTCTCAGTCTGACCATACACTATTGACAAGGCCTGCTCTCAGGATCTTAATTTTCAAATACAGTTGATCCACAGAAAGAGGTTCACCTGTTATCTGCATTAACTCTTAGAAAATTTCAAATATTTTAGGGAAAAAATTAAATATGGAAGCTTCCCTCACAAAAAACTTTCAGTGTCTTCCACAAAAAAGCTGCGGATGCACAGGATCAGCCTATCGGCAAATATGAAAAATCAGCAGCTTGTGCAATGAAAGGGTTATATCCGCATTCAAGCTAAGAGACATACTCTAACATACACAGACACAAATCCTGTTGAGCTGAGCCGAGCAGAGATACCCTACCAGCCCTCCAAGGCACAATTAGGATTTCACGGGGGGAAGAAATCTACATTCCTGCACACATGAAAAAAAGTCCTTTCTCCCTCCCCACAACAATATCAACTTTTTACTCAAGGAAAAACCTGAAGCACCACTCGATAGGATTTGGACAAAGAAATAAAAAACAAAGCCAGAAAAAAATCTAAATTTAAGCTGCAGTTGTTAAAGAAAAAATATTATGGTTGAGGAAAATCCAGTCCTAAGCCTCCCAGTTCCAATCAATTTCTCCTATTCTCTGTGATATGAAAAGAAGCAGCCACTCATAGTTTGTTTGAAGTGCTCGTCTGTGTGGAGCCGTGCTACGTTCAACAGCATTGACAGCCTCAGTGTATGATTTTAACACCTGTCAGGCATTACCTCCAAGTACAAGAGGTCAAGTGCCTGCCAGCTTGAATGAGAGAAGAGACAGAGTAAAACACTAAATTTCATTTCATCAGGTATCCTGCTAAGTGGCCACATGAACAGAAACAAATCATTGTTAAATCATTACAGTGCAGGACACATGGGATGTATGTTCTCTGCAAGAGAAAGATATCACAGCAAGTGCTGCTACTTTCTTGTTAGCAAGTTGTTAACTGCATACAGTGTTACAGTCAAATCTGTCAAAAGCCTAAATTAAAATTAAATTGTCTAGTTAGCAGGAAATATATTTCCAGCAAACTATATTTATATAGATTATGCAAACTTTGCTATGCAGAATCAAAATCTTCTTCTAAGCTTAGGCACATTACCGATAATAACAAAGACTGCACATTGTCTTATTTTAATCTGGTTCATTTGTTTCATAGTAAACTACTGTCATTATTTAGTCAGATCACAGGAGCATCACATTCTTCTGATGAATGTAATTTAGAAACTGAGATGAAATGTAGCAGGTGAATCAAATCAGTGCACATAATTGAAGCTAATGTAAGAAACCAGAGCTGAAGCGATTGATTGATTATTTGATAGACGAGAAACGAGCGAGAAACTATTTTGATGACGAATTATTTCAAGCAAAAATGTCAGACCTTCTCCAGCTTCCCAGTTCCCAGTTGTGAGGATTTGTTGCTTTTCTTTATCCTTTATTTTATGTGATAGTAATCTGAATATTTTGTGATTGATGGTCACATCACACCAAAAAAAAAGGGGGGGGGGTGGTTGAGAGGGACACTCCTAACTGTGTTCTGATATTTTGTAAACAAAACAATTAATCCATTACTCAAGTAATTAATGGGTGGGTTAATGGATTATGAAAGTAATCATTAGTTGCAGCCCTACAAGAAACTAAACACACTAAATATGTGATTTCTTAGCCATAGAACTGAATCTTTTCCCACTATGTTATTTTTGAAGTTTAACAGTTCTGTGGTCAAACCTCAGTACTCCTAATGTCCTCATCACAAAAGTGTAACACTGCTTTAGGTTTGGCTTGTCAGAATGATTGCTGTCTTAATTAAGTAACTAATATAGCAGTCCATGACAAAAAAAAAAGCTTCTCTACTTATCATAAAAAAACATATTTATCCATGAAGTAAAACAACTAAAAACTAATGTGGAATGTAATTTTTAATATTATTTTAAAAACAGCTTCATATTTGAGGCAACTCTTTAAACTCTTATCCAAATGAAATAAATTGGGCTTGTAGCACGGCCTCATTTACTTTGACCCCATCGTGTCTGATTTAACTTTGACAGACATTAAGCTAAATACCATGAAGACAATAAATGGACTCAGGCTTCAGTTACAATGAATGTCTCCAAGTGTAAACCTACAGTTCTGCCGATGCGATCTGGCAAAATGAATGCCCCGAGGCGCATCCATAGAGCATTATGCCAAAAAAGGACATTAGCAGTACTTGAGTTTGACCAAGACCTTTTAGTTGCCCGGCCTGTGAAGTGGTGTTTTAAGGGAAAACACACTGTAACCGTCACTACTGATTCTCAGATTTGTGTCGCATCTGAAGAAAAGGTTAAGCGCATCATCTATCTGAAAATACCCAAATCTGCAGTCAGCCATAAAGTTGGCACCCAGATAAATCATGCCATCACTGCGCTTCAGTTTTCTCATTATCCATACCTCTCATGACATTCACAGAAAGAAACAAAGCAACCTGCCAACACCTACTCTGTGAGAGAGCTCTTTCAGTTCAGCTCAAAAGCTGAGAGCTCCAAACCTCCACACCACAGTGTGGGCAGTGCTGGCAGAGCCATGTGCCTAAGAACACTGACTGAGTGCAACAGTTGGACTAATAACAGAACAAAAAAAATAAAATGGACGCGCAGCAGGGACAGCCACAGCTCCACAGCTGAGAAGCAGGTTGACTTCTGCCCACCTCTCTCTTTTTCAAGAGCGGAAGATGTCCACAATGCCTTTCAGGTCTTTGAGCCATGAGGGGCGGTGAGCTTGCAGCTTCAGCCACTTCAGGGTAAAGCAAATCACTTTAATATGTTAAGAAGATTAAGCTGGATAAATGTCTAGATACATTTTTTGAAAAGCCACGTAAATCTCTAGTGTTTTTATTTGGGGAGGGGCGGTATGTGAGTCAGTTGAGACGATCAACACAAACCCACCAAAATGCAATGCGATTGGCTAGGGAAAATTGGGCTTATTTGAGATTTTGCATTTTAAGCTTCTTGAATCTAAGACCATCCCACCTCTTTCTTATTATTTTTAACACCAACCTTTGGGGACAACAAAACTATGAAAAAAAACAACAACAAAAAAAAAAAAAAACACTGGTCACAGTTTCATGTGCCACTGCTCTCACAGCTTAGACTCAGCTGTCTTATCCTGCTTATGCTGATATTATATCCTTAATTGTGCAGGTCAATGTTTTTCCTGAGAGACTGTTAATCTGCTGGTGAAAACATTTAAGAAAACACAGATAAAGGAAGAGAAAGAGGTTAAAGTTTAAGGTCTCTAAAGTGAAGTACTTGAAGGGCGGCCTTTAAAGGTATATTTGTGCATTTTTCAGCAAAATCATTCAAGTCAAATTAATTAATTGAAGCAAGTATATTCTAAATGTGATGGATGGCTGACTTTTTTTTTCTCTTCTATCTTAAGAATTAGCAATCTGAGGGTGTCCGCCTGTCAGCTTGCTGTGCTAGAAATTGAGTGTGAAAATGAAAGGGAGAAATGGAACAAATAATGTAAAGGGATTAACAAATCATTTGCATAACATTTTCTCTGCTTACAAACTACAGGATCAGGAAAATGACAAGGAAGGCAGTTGTATCATCCCCTGTTCTCAGATCAATCAACACATCAACGGACCTGATTGCTGTTACCATTAGCAGCCTCTTAATGTCAAAAGAAAAAAAAAGAATTGCTGGTAATTTATCTTAAAAA
Source organism: Toxotes lorentzi (assembly GCA_037833715.1). NCBI lineage: Eukaryota > Metazoa > Chordata > Actinopteri > Toxotidae > Toxotes > Toxotes lorentzi. Next base: position 16,540,023 of record JBBMJY010000024.1, on the reverse strand, counting down.
AAAACAATAAAACAGACTGACAAGGTAACTAAACAAGTTGAGAGAAACAGGAAACATCTGATGAAAAAAACACTCTCAGAAAAAAGAAAACTTGAATAGAGTGCATCTCTGAAAAGATACTTTACTTTCACTGTGCCAAATGTGTATTAACCTGTTTTTTTCTTAACACTCTGTCTCTCCATCCAGAGTTAAGACAATAAGACCACTGGGGAGATGAAGGGGATGGCATTATGGAGAGTTAAGCATTATGAGCAGCCCTGAAGCTGTTCTTAAAGAAGGTGAATCAGAGGATTGAGACACAACTGTAACTAAACCCTATGCCGGACCACAAATGAGAAGCACAAAACATTTTGGGCAACGTGCCACTAAGCCAAGCATCTGGGTCTTAAGTAAACTTCACATGATCACTTTTAACTTTGTGATTACTTAGTTCTAAAAGAAAAGAGGCTGTCAAAGAAAGAAAAGTCAATTATCTCAGTTTCAGAAGTGTATATATTCACACTCTATGAATCTAACTTAAACTATTCTACAACTAAGAATCCAAATTAAAGTTTAAAGTTCAATTTCTGTGCTGAACTTCATCACAAAAGGAAGGAGCTCATGAAAAAAAGCATATTAACATTCAGAAATGAGGGGCCCGGTGCTTTCTCCAGATCATACGACACCACAAGATAAGAGGACAAAATGAGAACTGCACAGAACAGCTTGATATTTTTTTTCTCCAGGTGATATTTCTGGGTGTCATGAGGCTGCAGACATCTCCCTGCTGGACAGATCACATTAAGAAAATGTACGAGTTTCTTACTGTGCCAAAGTGCAACCGAGTCGTCTCTAGATCTTACAATGATTCCCTGGCAAATGTTAGGTTTCTGTGGCTCATATAAATAGAAATTTAATCTTGTATGTTTGTTTAAGTATCCACAGCAGCAGATGCACTTCCCATGAAAATTATGAACCTCTGTTTGAACAGATCTTGCCGTCAATGTATATGAACCGACGAGATAGAATTTCTGTGTGAATACTGAATAATAATCAGGAGGCAAAGGTTCAGGCGGTATTTTTATTAAAGACCTGCTGCTTCTCCAAGTGTTTGCCATTGCCTCTGTGCTGAAGCTTGTTCGCAAATTTGGATCTAAATTTTTACTTTTGCACATTTTTTCCAACAATGGATGCTTTGATTTTTATTCGTTGGTTACTTCGCTGTGTAAAAAAAGTTGACCTATCAAAATAATGTTCTAAAAGAGGTCCTATGTATCAAATCAAATGTCCCCATCTTAAACATATCAGGGTCTGTGTTGGCTTTACGTGTTGAACCACCTCCTTTTCTCAGAGCTTTTGTCAAACGGTGAAAATCATTTTCTCCATTTTCCCTGCTTGCATAGAAACCTGACCATTGTCATCTGTAAGAGCATCCCAGAGCTTCCTTAATCTGTTCTTATCCTCCCATTGATAATACAATACATTTTCATGGTAATTGAAATCATATTTTACTCACAGCCACAGAGTAAAAGTGTTGCTGCCTACGCGCTTAGACCAAATGTAAGGTGAAGGAATACCATGCTACTGCAACAAACAGGGTACAAAACAGTAGCTTCAAAAAATAAAATAGACTGTCAGTGAATGCATGGGTGTGTGGAGGGAAGAAGAAGACAGGAAAAGGAGGTGAGAGAATCAGGGGAGAAAAAAATCCTGCTTATTAGATATAACTGTGTCAGGTGAGTGCTACAGTTTGTATGAATAGTTTTTTTTTGCTTGCACCTGTAGTCATCTACACACCACAGGCATACTTCACAAGGTGCAAATTATTCTTCTGTGTGAGATGTTGGCTTTGGAGGGTTATTGCTTCTCCTCATTCCACTGAATAAGCATAATCAATCGTACTAGTAGCAGAAGGTTGTAATTCTTTCCTGCTCAGAAGCTTGCATGAATCATACGTGCTGTGTAGTAATGGGCAATGACTGAATGAAGCGGGACACGGGTCAGCTTAACATGGTGTTATAATGACAAAGGGGAACATTAGCTAAGGAAATAAACTCCCTGAATCTCAGCCAAACACACTGATTTAATCCAGCAGAGCCAAAAACACCCACCTGATGACACTGACTATGCAATTAGATGGATATTACAGTACATGTTTCACTTGTTGACCCTCACTGTCATTTAAAGGCTCAAGGAAGTGCCTTCATCTAAATATACATCCTTGACTCTTCGCTGAATAATAGGCCGTCGCCTACTGAAAACAAAATCCCTATCTTTGCATTCTCACATCCCCATCATGAAGACCTCTCAGGAATCCTGCATGGGTGGACATGTAGGCTTTCCTAGGAATGACAGGGTCTGCTAGAGAGGAACCCCACCCTCGCTTTCTCCAGCATGCCAACACAGAGGAGAGTGGGCAGCGCTGAGACGGCAGCCTGCCGTGGGCACTGCCAGGCTTAAAGCTGCCCTGTCGTCATCAGAGGCTTGCAGAAAAGAACGCTGAGATTCACCAAAAAAAAAAAGGAGGAGGGGGATCGTTGCATTTAAATCCTCTCTCAACGCCCCCACATGTTTTAGCAAAGCATAAAAATCATTCACAGAGAGAGAGAAAGCGAAAAAGAAAAAGATAGAGGGAAATAGAGAGGAAACAGCTATTAGCAGCAGTAAGCAAGCTCAAGAGATCATAGTGAGGCAGCTCTAATCGCAGTAATGGTTTAAACCCTCATTCCATCCACCAGATGCAAGAAATGTCTACCCAAAAACAAGGCTTTGAAATCCCCCATGTCTAAGAATGTGCCCTGTGGCTATGGTCCTTACTAAAAAAAAAAAAAAGGAAAACAACAACTCCAAAACTGTCTCCACTTTTGGTGTAACTGTGAGGTAAAGATAGCTCCTGTGGCCTTTGCTGTTTACACCAAGCACACCGAGGGACGATGACCGTGCTTGTATCAAACTTAGATGCATGATACTTAGATCAAACAAGACTCTTCAGCACTGGCACAGCGCTAAAACAAAGAGCGGATAACTTAGTGTTTTTTAGAAATAGGATATATAAAGTGTAATATTGTTATCAGCTTGCTAGCTAGCACAATATTCATGAGTATTTCAACACTCCTTGGCTGTGCCAAAAGAACACCTGGATGAGCTGACATGTAGCCAAATGTATACAGAGCTTTTTAATCCTTTCTAGCTCAGAGTTATTTTTGGATTCTTCTTAATTGTCACTATTCTTTTAGTCTTTCTTTTTCTGCAGACAAATCTTGTTTTTCCAAAGGGCGTCTATCAACATCAAGACCCTGTGCAGCTCTTCCTCTTTCTGTAAAACAAACTTTACTAAAAGCATCTTGGCTCTTACAGGAAACATAAATGTTAAGCTGACACACTAAGATTATAGATTTTAAACACAGCGAGGTGTTGATACATTCTTTTGACATAAACTTTTTATGTTTAACTCTTTATTGAATTATTAATAATCAAAAATTATATTGGTGCAGTCTGACAAATAAATAAAGATCTCTCATAGAGGTAACAGAATTACCAAAAGTTACATTTTACAATGTTCTGCACCGGGAAAACAACAGTGTGCTGTTCAACTGTGGGCTGACCTCTTTACCTTCAAGATACAACACATAACAGCACACAAATGTGACTTACAAAGTTAGATTCTAACTAAACATATTATCTTGTAAGTCTACGAGAAGTTGGGTCCAATTACAACTTTGGTTCCTTGCTTCAGAGAACATATCTTTGATGAAATCAATCTTTAGAGACACTATATACAGCAAGGTGTCACTGTAGATCAAACATTAGAGTTGGTTTGGAAAACCGGGAAGGATGTTATGAGAGCACAGCACTGGCTCTCATGTTAGACCTGCTAAGCATGTCACTTCCAAGGGTGAAAGCTTCTTCCCTGATCTAAGTCTGTCTTCCTTCCAGAGGTCAAATAATAATTGACATCATTATTATCTGGCTGAGTCAGGAGCCATTCCTACAGTATATATGTCAAATGTGAGAATTTTAGCTGAATGAAATGAAATTGATTCTTCTGCCTTTTGACACTTTTTCTTGATAACACTGAACCTAACTGATGCCTCAGATCACAACCAAGAAAATCCATCAGGGCTGTGAGACTGAGACCGGGAGCATTTTTTTTTTTTTTTTTTGACTCAAGTAATGACCTTAACTTCCACTTATTATAAGCTCACTGTATTATGTAGTTTTCAATATTACAATTAGGACTACAGTAAGGATCTGCCTTGGTATAACCCCTTTAAATGCTGTGAGAATATAACATTTACGTTTACAAAATTCTAATCACATATTCATTCCCCTCAAAACACTAGCTTTATCCATTATAAGTGAAAAACTTTTCTCAGTCTTTATGGTACATTTCAAAACCTTCTTCAACAGGAAATGAAGCAGAAGACAGTTTCACTTTCTGCTGTTGTTCCGTTTAAAGTTCAGAGATTAATACATTCATAAAGTTAAGTCAACAAAAGTTCATGTTCCCGTGAAAAAATCTGGTCAGGTCTGTTTAATTTTCAGTCCTTATTACCACTTTGCACTAGTTTTATTTATCACTTGAATCAAACTAGATGTTTTTGAGGCTTCTCAGTGTAATCAGAACCTCTAAAAGTGCTTCGTTTACACATATGCCATGTTTTGCTCACATAAGTTCAACTGGTGTATCGTTGCTCCGAAGTTTGGCCATGGAAATCCGCAGTTTCTGTGACCCTCTGCTTTTGTTTTTGGTCATGAGCACCTATTTAGAGGCGTTTTTATGGGACTACTGCCCATTGCGCTCCATTACAATTACTCAGCAGGCATGCATCCCGTCCCAGTAATGAAGTGGGTGTTACAGTGGGTGGATTTGAGCCTGAGCGGCCACTATTCTGTATTCCTGCTACTGGGTACAAGAGCTGAGTGGCAAAGAATAGCAGCAACGCTGGCAGCATGGCACAGTGACAGAAAGCGTGGTGGACCAGCAGACCAACCACAGAACCACAGGCAACAATCTGAGCCTTCAATAGTGCGTGTTTGCTTAAGTGTCAGGAGAAATGGAGAATTACATTTCAAAGCCCAGTAAATAAAGTTTGTATTGATTTAATCTAACATGTAATCTGTTTTTAGCACTGATTCTGGCAATAAAAGAGAATCATGTAAGACAGCATTATAGATAATACGACCATAGATCAAAGGGAGTTTGAGCAAGAGAAGGGCAATAGATCATGTTCAAGCCAGACTGCTTAGCTCTGGAATTCATAAACTAGCTCCTAAATCGAGGTGGCTTTCAATTTAAGTTTTCAATTTACAGATATAAGATTTGGTGTACACTTGATGTAATTTCATTGTCAACTTCAGCAGGGGTCCTGTGGACTGGGAAGTTTATCTCTCTCAATCTGTCGCTCAACAATAAAACTACAGAGAGAATGATACACTTATAAATAAATACCACACAGACCATGTGAATGATCCTCTATGATGATTTTATGCGTGGCAGGACAAGAGTAAGTATTTAAAGAGGAACATACTACATGACATTCAAGCCCTTGTTCATGTTCTGTCAACCCATTTTTCAAACTCGTTTCTCTTTTCAGATTATTTGGTATAAAAGGTATTTAGAGGGCTGTGCTGTTAATGTCAAGCCCTTTTTACAAGCATTTCCAGGGTTCCTAAGTTATCAGCAAATAACATTCTGATGTGAATTTTTAAAATATTTAACAACAAATGTACCCAAATTTTTAACACTACACTCAAACTTTTAACAGTAGTTTCAATGTATTACTTTGGATTCCAGCCTAGTCATTTTGACAGATGAATTATAATTAACGATCAGTGTGTCTTATTCTGCATTGTTTGAGAGTTACTGTGTTTTTAATTGTTGAGCTTGATTTATTTCTCTAAAGCGTGCACAGCTTTGTTTTCTGTCTGCTCCAGTTCATTCTAATAACTGCAACTGACACATGACTGAGGACGGAGATTTGTCTGTAACGTCACTAGTGTGACTGGAGTTTTTATCGACAAAACCTGAGCTATTGTTTGTTACTGAATTAAGAATGCCAATGACAGCACTACAAACTTTACAATTTACATTCTCTGACATTTGAAATGATATAAACTACAAGTGCAGGTACAACATGACTGTGGTTTAAACACGTTCATCGAGGGGCTTAGGAGTATGAGGTACTAGCACCCCTCTCTGGTGTTAAAGATTACTACAGTGAACTGGTACTCAGTACAGATAATACAGATAACAGAACAGATGCTCAAAAACTTAAGAGCAGACTGAACTTTTAAATACTGCTGAAATGATTTTAATGCTTATTATTTTGGCAAATATTCTGAACATTTTGTTTCTTGTGACAGTAACCCATGGCGTGTTCTACTGAGGTTGAGATGCCATCTGTTTTATCCATTACTGCACTCTAGTGTTAAAAATAAGTATGTGCATGTTTGTCAAATAACACTGATTACATAAAGACAAAATTTCACAGACAGCATAATGTAAAAAAAATTCCCATAAAGCCTGTTATCATATTTCAGACCTGCTACAATAAACATATTCCTGTTTAACAGATTTGGAGGAATGATAATCTGATAAAAAAAAGAGGATTTCCTATTAAAAATAAATTCTGCAGTATGTAGCTTTAATACTTGAAGAAGTGCTGATTTACCAATGGATATCAGCTTAGAACATGTAAAATATATGAGTTCTGTGACAGTACATTTACTATATATAAAGAAAAAGTGTGTAGTATTCTCTTATTTAAAAATCCACTGTGTCTGAAGAATAATCACTGCACTGTAAAGGCCCACTTTAATTCATTGATTACTCTGATACCTGCCAAAAAGCATAAACAGCATGAAAACAGTGACACACGCACACGGACATCTCTTACCTTGTCTGCTCTCGAGAAGTAAATCTGTGGAGCTTTCCAAACTGTGCTGACTTTCTCTCTGAGTTTCTGGTCCTTTGAAATTATGACGCATTGCTCGATGTCCAGCTCTGGGTAGATCACTTCTAGTCCACCACTTTATTGAAGAGAGACAAAAGTTGAAACTCATTCTGTACAATTTTATATAACTCTGTAACCAAGGGCAAAGTGAACAGGCTCACAGCCTGATACAAACATGGCCAGTTTATCTAAAAATGTTCCAATACTGACATAGGCCTAAAGTGCTTAAATACAACATTCAGTGAGTAAAGGGAGCTTCATTTCAGGCTCTTCTGTCTTTGCCATGTTCATTTTGTGTACAGTTTACCTGTCAGTGCCCATTATACGATGGTCACAACTCTCTGAAACATTATGATCTACTTACTGACAGAAAGAAGAATCCAGAGTGCTCAGGGTGTCTTGTGTTGCTTCCACGTGGAAAAGCCCCAAAATGCAGGCACATAATACCAGGAATGAACCCAGCAGAGCCTGAAGAACAGCAGCACTCAATTAGGCAAGAAGCAATTATTTTCAACAAATACATTTTGATGAAGAAATATTTTATTTTTGGACTCTGTTAGATTCAGGCAGTGTTGTTCTTTTGCCAAGCAATATACTGTAGACTACTGAAAAACTGCCCACTACACAATGACAGTCAAGGTCAAAGGAGGCCTGTCTATTCTGGCAGGCCAGTTTAGAGGAGTGCCATATCACTTGACCTTGTCGTTTCTAATAATTGTCAGTTCAAGTTATATGTCATTCACCTGTCAAGCAGCATAACTCTTGAACAGTAAATAAAAATGAGCCAGTTGGTGGGTGTTTCTGAATTACAGCATTGATTTAGATCTGCAACTATAAATTCATTTCATTTTCAACAATCTACCAAATACTTTGTTGAAGTTGATTAGTTAAGTTAATAGCTAAAATTAAATTTTAGGATGATTGGTGATTAAATTTTCTGTTGACTGACTAATAGATAATTTGACTAACTCTACTTTGACGTATTTACTTCATTGGCTTGAGAGTTTTTATGCTACTTTAGGCCTGGTTGCATTTCAATTCTTGTCCTGCAGCTTTATGTGCCTTGTATAAACTCTTCACCTGCTGTAAAGCCCATCAGAGCTTATGTTTACACCTGACCCCGCCCACACCTGTTCAAACAGATGACACATCAGCAGCATTACACACGACCCTGGATATAAGAAGAATCCTCATTTACATAAAAAAAAACAACAACAACTTCTCTTCATATCTCTAATTACAGCCAATGTCACTGTTAAATTTAAATTTATGCGCGTGACACAAACGGGGAGACACGCGCTGCACTGCAAATAAAAATATTACGTGGTGCTTAAGCGTTACTATATTTAAACCTAACTTGGCTCAGTACTTTCGGTTATTCATTTCCCGTTCGCAAACTTCAGTCTATAATAGAAATGACATATGACTCTCACGTGACTCGCAAAGGAAGTTTCTTAAGAATCATTTTTTTGGTGAAATATTCATTAGCATAAATTTAGCCTTCACTTGCTTTAGCTTGTTTACATTCATGCAGCGTATCACGTTACATGTCGACACGGTTCAATTCATCAAGCGTCCGCGCAGACAGAGAGGAGACATTACATGAAACTGCAGTTTTCTGCACCAGCGTTAGTGTACTTTCAGTTACTTGTCTTGAATATAATACCATCTCTCTAATCGGAAGTTGTCCACTGGTGTTGTGCGGCTGGTTTCTTCTTCTGGTTCAGGCGCTGCTGTTGCTGCTGCTGCCGCCTCTGCGCAGTGCAGGATCCTACTGACGTGTGAGGCTGCAAAAGTTTCACATGACACAACTAAAACAGCTTCCCAAAACAAACAAACAAACAAACAAACAAACAAACAAACAAAAGAAAAGACTGGCGCGATGCCCAAACTGCACACGTTGCTCCTTTTTTTATTTAGTAAATGTTATTTACACATTTTCAATAACACATGCTACAGAATTTCAGATTTACAGCTCCTAAACAATAAAAACAGCTCTTGAGAACAAAAATACCTGATGACTAAGGAAAATGTCATCTAGGCTTTGAACACTGAGAAAACATTCAAGGTTTTTTTTTCTATTTATTATTTTTTAAATTTGATTTTCACCCATTTCTGAACAAGGCCTCTTAAACTATGCAGTAGTGATTGTGCAGCATATATAATATATTCCTGGTGCTGCTAAAGCTCCCTTTGGTTTGTGCTTCTCTGCAGCGGTGATATTAGCACCCAAACATATGGAAAAGGGCCCCAGTGACGATGTCTTTGTAATTTATGATCTAATATATTTTTTATTTATGTATTTATTTATTTTATTTTTTTTACCTGATGTTGTCTGCCCAACTAATGATGATGCAATACCATCTAATGCAGTTTGAATAGAACCTGGTGCTACAAAGCAGTGCAAGTCTGTAGTTTGAAAGTCAGACATTTCAATATGCATAGTACAAAAACAGTACCTACTTAAACTATGCAATAGCTTGTATCAATTGCGATGCCAGGTTTGAATGGCAAGTTGTCCCACAATTTATATCTACATCTTTGAGTTAAAATCTAACTTTCAATGGACACACTGTCTCAGCATTTTGTAACTATGCAGACTCCAAAAACGGAGCTCATTAGCATAAAGCAGCTTTGAAATAATAAAACAAAATTGAAATCCCTGCATTCATTTCATGGTTAATGTCACAAATTGATGGTTTGTCATTGTGTTAGTCTACTGTGGCTTTGATGATCAGAGTCTTTAATTAGTTTTGTGTTTTGAAAGGACATAAAACCCTATGCAGTGTTCAAACTAAAGCACGCTCAGCGGACTCCTCAGATCACACACCGATTGATTGCTTTACATCCAAATGATGGATTATGTACATTTACACAGACACACACAGCCTAAAGAGCACCATGGTAACTTAACATACAGCAAACAAACTAGTAACCATAGTAACACTACTTTACATTCGATACCATACACTACACTGTACATTAAGGCATGAGGTGTTGTTGATGCAAAACATCAGCAGTAGATTCAATGAGAGATGCAATGCACTGTGGAATGAAATGCATGTCTATGAACTTAGTCAATCACACCACCAAGGCAAATTACAACAATATGGACCCCTCCTGCTGTTAATAAACTTTAAATAAATTTTGTGTGAAAACTGGACATTATTGTTTAACAATTAAATAAATACAAAAATTGAATTCATTCTTTGAGGGATTGAAAACATTCAGAATTAGAATAAAGCTCGCTGTAAAAGAGTACCACGCTCCTGGAGCCTCATCCCTTAACCTAATGTCTGACCACGTATGCCAAAAGATTTGAACAAGTAAGATATTCAAAATGACATTTCCTATGGTTTGATTAGCAATAGACAGAATTAATGGAATTGAGAGGAATTTAAAGCTACTGCTTAGAGCACCAGCACCATCACTTATCTATAGCTTACACTTTAAATGGCGATGAATAAACTTGATCTATTTCGGCGAGCCCTGTTCATGCAGTGTAGTTAGGTCACAAGTTATTACAAGCAAGAAATTGGTTTCGTCACTGAATTGATTCCTACCACTTAACCATTTTAAGCTCTTTGTTGGGCTCCATCTAATCTCTGACTAGTCAAAAACTGCATGGAAATGTATAAACCATCGTATGCAGAAGTAAAGCAAGCCTTTCTTTAACATATGCTGCAAATGCTGCAATCAGAATTTACTTTTTTAATAATAATGGTGTGTTTTATGGATGTCTATATAATGTAATCTATATAAACACGTGTCTACTTGATTTTGTACTGTAATCCTATTTTACTATTAGTCAACTGTTCGATTGAACTGCCTGTAATTTGCATGTATACTACAGTATATAATAGATGTAACAGGAGGTCAGCACGATGAGTATTCAGTTATTTTCAACAACAGTTTGTAGCTGCACAGTAACTAAATGCAAGACGGATAAGTCAAGTCTATATTCAGTATATGTATTACTCAGTAATACTGTATGATTCTGCTCACTGCCTGCAGTGCACAATATTAGGTAACTGCACACTAGAGTGACGCAAGTTACTTGCAGTTCATCTGATATTTTGTACAATTTACAATACTACCCATCTTCACTGAGCACCATGCTTACAAATCCTAATAACGCTGCAGTCCATCTTACAATCATGTACAACAGTTGATGACATTCTTGAACATATACTGTGAGGTGCGCAAAACAAATCAAGAAAAAACGATTTGATCTAAACCTCTTCATGACTTTTTTCTTAAACACTTTAAATATCTTGGTCTTGCGTCCTCCCCCAGTTCCTTTTTTCGAAATTTGCCGCACTGTGTCAGGACACCGTACTGTCTTTAGTGCTGTTCGCCAGGATGCTGCTACTGGAGGTTTTTGTGTGTGTCTCTGTGGAGAAGAGTCCAGAAAGTGCTCGAGGTGTGTAGAAGAGTATGGATGACTTCATCCGGGCATGAGGAAGCCTCCTGCATGTACAAGTCTTACATAGCCAACAGCAGGCAGTCAAGGGGGCATCCTCTGATCAACTAAGATAAATCTCTAAAGGCCAGATCACCACCAGCGACAGATTCGTCAAACACACCATCACGAAGGAATGGTAATGTACATGTGGTCGCTTCAGCCATGGAAATGCTGCTATTGGTTCTGAGATGCATCATGTGAAGCTTTCCAGGATGACAAGTGATCAAGCTGACGTGACCTTTCAATGTAAAGCTCAAGGACTCAGGAAACATGTGTGCCAACAAGCCTCATCAAGCAACACATAGGAAATAATAGCGATCCGGTTTGTTTTTGCTGGCATTTTACAGAAAATACAGATTATTTTCCTTGATTTGGGATCTCTTGTGTATCAGGACACTGAATGCATTCATGTAAACTGAAGCCCTTTTGTGACAAGAGGTCACAAATTACAACATCACAAATGCGTAAATGTTGAGTGTGTCCAGACTCACATCACTTTTAGCTGTGCAAGCTGTACACAAACATTCAAAAACAGAATGACTGTACAAAAATAAAACGTGCCCGTATTTTCATTTATGCATACACGGTCATAATCAGCATGGTTAGAGAGAATGACTTCATTCGATTCCTGGCAGGCTATCTCTATTGTTACATCCTGTTGATGAGATCATACTGTACACATAGTTTGGTAGATTGTACAAACACTTAAGGGCAAAGTGTTTTATCTCTGAGACTGAAGTTCTGTGTTGAATTGCTGGTTGTTGCAGCTGATAAGCAGCACTTGGTTATCAGTTCAGGTTAATTGATGATAATCGTGGTCTTAGGTGGAAAGTTCTGTGCCAGCAGAGTCCTAGTTCTAAAACTTAAAACTCAGATGGTGGAACACATAACAATCGACATGAGTTGTTATTTGCGCCAGTTACACTGTGCCATTTGTCAGTAAGGTTCATGTCACTGAGGTTTGAATCTTATGTACACTAAGCTAAATATATAAGGAACAAAATTTTACTTCGACCGCCAGATTGAGCTGACCTCACAAACCTGGAGGAGTGCCGTTTGACTGCAGAGGCAAACAAACAGGAGGAGAAAGAGTGTGCCTGAATAATTGGGGGGTACCTAGTCAGCAGTGCTTATCTTCCCTATTGTATCTTTTACAACTCGCATCCACACTGATGTACTCCAGAGTGGACCTTACCACTTGGTCAGATGACAGCGGATGAGCCAGAAGAGGGAGAGTTCGAGTTAGGGGAGGAAGGAAGGTTCCAGAAGAGCCATTTGCGTTTGCACTGCCGTCTCTGGTAAAGGTAGTCCTCCTTGTCGCGCTCTTTGCGTGCTCTTTGGTAGTGGTCATCCTCTTTAAGATACCACACCGGTGGCCAGCGATGTTTCTCAAAGTATTCTTGGTTTTCTGCATCAGAATAATCTGTTTTAGGAAGATGCTATGTAGGATTTTCAAGAGTTAATTATCAATAGCCCATTTCACCACAGTGGTTTTTGCATTTCAACATGGTCACAACAACAAATTGCTGTTCAAACAGGTACAGTCTAAGCAATAACCATTAATTCCAGGAGTTCTGAAGATCTAAAACTAAATATAGGTCTTACTCAAGTGGAATGGGTCCACTGAGCTTAATCTGCTTTTAGAGAATTCATTTAAATTCACCATCTGTCTTTAAAGCCTATTAAATATGTTTTCATTTCATGCTACCATGTTCCAAGATGAAGTCTTCATGTACTGTAGCACCCAGGTGGCTTTGTTGCCAAACTGTATGTCAGGTTGATGTTAAGTATGAACGAGAGGACATTAAAGATAAAGCTAGTGTGCTCCCAGATCACGTGTGTTACCTGTAGACTTGGCCTTCATGTCTCGGGGAAACTTGCGGCAGACACTGTTGTAGTTGGTGCAGATGTGGTGAAGACACCAGCCTGTGAGCTGCTGGGCTCCGTGGAACTGTCAACATACAAAATCATTATTTGTCATCTTTGTACACTGTTCAGCATCATACAGGAATTTGGTGGAATCAGCAAATCTTTTATTGTTAACTTCATCTTAACATGTAAGTTTCTTTCTAATTCCAAGTTAAATTAACTTGGAATGTCTAGTTTTAATTTTCAGACCAATTTAAAACTTAGAAACGTGAGCTGTTCTAACTTGAGGTTGTTTGATTTGAAATGATGAGTTGAATTAATGAACTGCTGAGTTTTCACTCAAGTCATTTATTGAAGTTTTGAAAGAAACAAAACTAGCACATTAACAGACTTTCCAGCATGTATTGTTTGAGAGTTAAAACTCGCCAGAGATTCTTTTTTTTTTCGTAATTTCAAGGTTCAGATTGTCATGTTTTCATCTGCTTGGTCAGACTTTCTATACATTGTGTGAGAGTTTAATCAGCAGTTTCAGCTGCAGCAGATTATTGCAGTGGTTCAAACTCATTTGCTGCTCACAAGCTGCACTCAGGTGCTACTCTTACACTTTAACCTTAATAATAATATTAGCTTGTTGGCATGTTATTTTTAGCATGTTGGCATTATAATGGCAACTGTTGAAGTACAGCTGAAGGTGGCAAAGTCTCCAGTGTCCTCAGACACAAGGCTCTTCTTTTAGAAAGGGCCTCAAGGTTAGGTAAAAAACAATTAAAGCAACTAAAAAACAACTAATAAATGACTAAAGACCCCTTCCGTTTCAATGTAGATTTCATTTTTGTGCTTTAGTGGTGCATATTACCAAATAAATTAGCAATTAATTTAATTGCCACAAAGCGAAGATGCGGCCTCTGAGAATATTTACCTTTCATATGGCACTGATGAGCTAGAGCTGAAGTGAAACTACAGCTGAACCAGAAGCACATCTGGGTCTGAATGATGAGACAAACTACAGTGCTGAGTCTGACTTCTATGTCCTAAATGTCCACTGCCCCAAATATCCTTTGCCATTCATTTTGCCAAATAGCTGACTCGTACTTTCTTAGGCTCCACCTACTAGATGGAAAGATTATTTCAGCGCCTCCAGAGAAGTTCTCCCTGAGAAATGCCCTCATTAATAAAAATACAATTTGCCAAAGCATTATGTAAGTGATTTAACTGCTGTCCTTGTTTTGAGATGATTGACAGGTCATGCTACCTGGGCCATATCCAAGTACACCAGCACATCTCCATCAATGTCAGCCCCCATCATCGCCGCCTCCGTCAATACTGTTACTGTGTAGAGCTCTGAAAGAAGCATGAAAGGGAGTCACCACAGGCATTTACTTAGCAACACGCACAATGGCTTTGTGTAACACAATCCTGTGGTTTACAGGGTAATAACTATGCCAAATGTAATACCTGTAAGTGCAACCAGGTGGGGGAGGCAAAGACGATTGGCAAGAACAATAAGCTCCATTGCATCCAAGTCAGGCCGAGAACAAAACCTCCCCGTGTAGAGATATTCTAGCACAGCCCTCATACAGCTGCGAGTCGTGTTGGGAAACAGCACCTTAGAAACAGGAGCATGTGGCATTTAAGGCTTTTGTTGTGTCTTGCATTTAACAGAAAAATGAAAAGAAATCTACTTTTCACTTGTGTGTTTACATGATGTAATGAGAATAAAATTTAAGAAAAGGAAGTTATTTTCAAAATCATTATTTAATTTTTCAGTTCTGCTTTAGCTACAGCAGCAACAGAGCAACAAAAAAGAAAAACGCCATGAAGTGTCTTAAAGCTGAATATTTGAAATGACAGTATCTAAATCGCAAACTCCCAAAAGATTTCTTATATTAAATGAATAATATTTCAGTAGCATTATTAAGGTAGAAAAACAAAGTAGCTGAGCAAACAGAACTGCAGTACGTGTGGATAAGAGAAGCCACTTAATTCTATTACAACCGATTTGCAATCCCCTAATTAAATCACACTTTGCACACAGACCACGTAGGTCACTGGTGCTCTACTTGGGATAGTACATCTATTGATCTTTGCTGGAGTAGCATGCTTTGTGTAATTATAAAAATAATTCAATTTTAAATGCTGCTGCTTTATAAATCGACTGGCAATAAGAACGCCACTGGAAATTATGAACACCGTAGAATAAATGT
Source organism: Toxotes lorentzi (assembly GCA_037833715.1). NCBI lineage: Eukaryota > Metazoa > Chordata > Actinopteri > Toxotidae > Toxotes > Toxotes lorentzi. The sequence goes on along the minus strand of JBBMJY010000024.1, from coordinate 16,524,550 downwards.
TTTGCCCGGCACTGACTTTGGTCTGTACTTGAGCTCTGTTGGTCTTATTTCACAGCCCAACAAACCAGTGATGTAATGTGACTTACCTCTTTGGTGCAGCTCTCCACAAAAGGTCCGCCAAACATAGCTGCCATCCAGTCACAGCTAGAGATGAGTAAAGGCTTGTGAGCCATGATCGTCCCATCATCTAGCTTGAATACTACATCTGCAATATAGAAGTGAGACACTGGTAGCAACTTGCTTAGACCTGCATCTGCTGTATTTCAAGCAGAACACATGAACAAACATGGATTATTGATTTCCACTCACCAGAAAAGGTGCCTTTAGCCAAGCACTCTTTGACTCTGTTTGTGCGCCGTACATGGAAGGCTTTGGTGATTTCTTGGTTCATGAAGGCTTCATTGTTAAGTATGTTTGCCACCATCATCCGCAGGTCAAAGACCTCCAGCAGCTCAGCAATGTGTGCAATGTGCATTAGCTCTTTCTCGTTCTCGTCTAGCTGACCTGTGTATAGGTAGCGGAGTACTGCACGGAAAGGACCGAGCTGCATGGACTGGTCCATGTGCACGACAGTCATGGGCCTCGGGCTGTATGTTAGAGGGTCATCTACCAGCTCCTCCTGGATACTGACGAAGGCTCGGCTCCACGAGGAGAGCAGTCTGCCCCGCCGGCCCCCCTCAGAGTCTTTCAAGGTCCCGTCACTAGTGCAGGCCCTCAGATTGGCCCTGTCTCCATCATCGCTGCTCTCGCAAACGTCAAAGCTAGCAGCACGCATCAGCAGCTCTCGGCCAGAGAGAGGACCACGAGGGGGCCTTTCGGTCTCCTCATTTTGTGTGTCCATAATGAAGAGGTCGTAGAACTTTGAAGAGGATGTCGCCAAGTATATCTTGTGTGCAAAGATTTTCTGTCGCTCCTGCAAAACCAGAATGACATCAGCACAGTGTGGGTCCTCCAGGAGACCGACTGGATGCTCCTCTGTGGTGGTTGGGGGAGGAGGCACAGTGATTATAGGTGGGGGAGGTTTCGGTGGCAGGAAGGGCGCCTGAAGGAGAGGCCGCTGCACGTTTCTGAGGTGAGATTTCCAAAACTGTAGGTGGCGGCGGGAGATGAGCGCAGCTCGGATAGCGTTATCGAAGACGTCCTTGACTCCAAACTGAGCCACAACACTGGTTTCATAATATGGCACTCCCAGCTCTTTGGCCACCTCCCGGCCTCTCTCTGGAGGAAGAATCTCATTCGATTTAATGGGTCTGAAAAAGAAGAAAATATATCAAAGATAATTTGAGCCCTAGAAAAGAGTAAATCAAAACAAATCTCAAACAATCTCTGATGTACCTTGCTAATGGCCTCCGTGCCCTGTTCACTGCCTCCAGGTCAGCATAGCGCAGGTCCAGCTGACAGCCCACCAAGATGACAGGAGCACGGGGGCAGAAGTGCTTGATCTCAGGGTACCACATGGTCTTCACATGGTACAGAGAGTTTGGATTGGCGATTGAGAAGCACAGTACCACCACATCAGACCTGCAGAGAAGACACAGGACAAATCCTGTCAGACAGCACCAGAGCACGTGCTGGTAAAGTAACACTGGATTTCACAGTGTCTCACCTGCCATATGCAAAACGCCGGTCCTTATGATGGTCTCCGAAAGTATCCCAGAGCCGAAGGGACACGCTGACGTCATCCACTACATCTCTGGAGCGCTCTAATACCTAATAAGAGATAACAGTTTCATGCATATTTAACCACCGGTTTTTGTAACTCATGAGTCATATGATGCAGTGAAAAGTGGTTTAGTCATGTATAAATTTAATTCAAGCTACCAGAGATTTAAATCCTTAAAAACATATGGTGACATGCAGGTGATCTTTGTAAAGTTACAAGCTTGCATACTCACCTCCTGGCATACTCTGTACTGGTCAATTGCCCAGACTGTGGGCACATGTGTAGCGAGTAACTGGTACTGAGTCAGTGTGGCATTGCAGGCCCGGGCACAGATAAGGCGGGTCTTTCCAACTGCGTTGTCACCTACCACCACACACTTGATAGTTTCAACGTTTGGCCTCTCATAGTCCATATCAGAATCTGTCAACTGTGACCTGTCGAAATAGAAAGAGGCGCAGAAAGCTGCATCAGCACCAGAAATCCTAAACTATTGTCCTGAACAGTAGAGGAACATGGATCAATATGGATATTAGACACCGTGTCTACTCCTGATCATCTGCACTGCTTTTTCTGCCCGCAGCACTATCAATGGATGTCTCGTGACTTCCCTGTGCCCATTCACAAGTTCCCTGTCCTTGTTCCAGATATAGAAAAAAAATTTAAAGGGACAAGCAAATAAAAAGGGGGTTACAACACACCCAGTATTGCAAAATAATGAATGTGGAATGGAAAAGAACATTCAGTTTTAAAACAATTACCCATTTCAAAATAAAGTGTTTATTTTGTCTTCTATGGGTTAATCAAGGCTGATACAATCCTATTCAGATATCGCTGTAATCCCATCAACCATCTGCAAACCTAAAATACTTTTCCCTGCTTACGGGTTCTATATTACAGTCCACACAGCCCTGACTTAAAGCTTTGCTTCAGTCATCACTGCCCTAATTCACAGCAATGAGTATTAGCTCAAATACATCTTCATTAAATGAAATGGAGGGAATAGGTAAACAGACTATTTCTGTCTCTTGAAAATGGTGGCTGATGATTTAGGTACCCGGACTGGTTTCCAAGGGAACTGTAGTCTGCGTCTCTGTGTGTCACAGCCTATATCAGACAACCCTCCATGTATTATGCTGATAACAATTTTTTATTTAATTCTACAAAAGCAGCAGGATATAAACATGACAGTGACTGCCGCGGTTAGTCAAACATCACACTAACCGTATTTTAGTTCTAAATTGTGCCACCACAGCACACAGGACATCAAACTGTGAACTGATTATGCATTGGTGCTATACTTAGTAGTGTCATGTCTGACTCCCAGATCCAGAGCCTACCTGTTTAAACACCAGACCACCATTTGAGTTTTGTACTAGCACCCTTCCTCAAAAGAGTTACTGCTCTGGGAATCTTTGATCAGAACACTCATTCATATTTAGAACCTCAGATAGTGCTATCTTCTTATGAATGATATCAGCTAGACCCGCTGTCCCCAGTATCTGCCCGGACCTCCAAGGACCCCACTATAAAAGAAACAACTGCCCCCGATTTCTAAAGCATCACTATTGGTCATTTACACGGCAACAAAGGTCTGACTCTCTGACGACGTGCTATACTCAGAAAACAGTATTTACATCTTATAGCAAGAACTTTATATTTTGAGATTTATACAAAGACACATAGACACATATACAATGGCAATGCTCTAAAGATTACAATCACGAGTTACTATGGTGTTTTTTTTCCCCTAACGGTCACTTGCAGGTCGCAGTCATTCATAAAATCGCCTTTCACTGGCCGCACAATGAAAATATTATGTGGATATATAAATATATATATACATACACACATACATACATACATACATACATACATACATACATACATACATACACGAACACACAATAACATCTGACAGTCTGACCTTAGGCTGGGC
>JBBMJY010000024.1:16485479-16520851 GCA_037833715.1 Toxotes lorentzi | reverse complement strand
ACATACATACATACATACATACATACATACATACACGAACACACAATAACATCTGACAGTCTGACCTTAGGCTGGGCCTGTATGACACAATAGAGATACACCGCCTCTAATATTGCTCATTCCTGTTACAGTCTTCACTGCGCAACTCCCGAATTAATTAATCATTTTTGTTATGGTCAGATATGCTATATATAACCCCTACTGCGCCTCCACTCTATCCTCTGAAAATACATCACCATTAAATAAGCTTGCAGCCTCAGCTATCATCCATAAGATGATAAAATTGTGCATATCCTACCAGAAGGACCGAACAGTCCCTCCACCACCGAGACACTAGTCATGAGCCTCTGCTGCATTACACGTTATGTAACACCCCGTCACTGACTCTTGAGCCTGTTTATCTGGCTCAAGTGTTCGTCGCAAAACCAGCGATTGGGAAGTAAAAAGCAGTTTTGATTCCCCTGCAGGATATGTGTCATTTCCCCACCCACCCCCCTTACCGCAACATAAGGAAGTGCTGCATCGGGTTGGTTGTTGAACGCGATAAAAAGCAGTGCTCCATCGGATGCGGCTTGCACCTGACGGCAGCTCGTATTCAACTTCATCTTCAAGGCAAGGTGAACGAGGCTTGAAAATACCGCAGATGTTTCAGGAGAAGTCCTCTGGATCAGTGCGATTAGTCCGATTGCATGGCCAAAAACACGAACGCTGATCTGAAGCCTGTCGGTGCGTTGCAGAGCTGCAGCCCTGACCGTCATGGAACCACGTCCGCTTACTGTAAGGCCTCCGTAGCTAATAATAGGCAGGCGCACCGACGGAAAAAAAAACCCCATTCATTACAAAACACTGATCCACTTTAAAGTCACACAAATCCCATTCCACGGCTCCTAAGCAGCCTAGATAAACTGGCCTCCAGTCCAGCACTTCTTTTAAATCTCTCTCTTAAAAGAATCTGGATTATACTTTGTTTATGTTGTACGTTTGATTTAAAACAAACAAACAAAATAAAAACATTATACACCCCTCATGCATCCAGGCTTTCTTAAATAAAGTGTGCATAGTATTGTGCTGTAGGCTTGAGCATGAATAATCAGCTCCCTTACGCGGTAATTGATAGTGTCATATTCAGGGCCTGAAGTTGGGACAGGTGGGACTCATCCAGCAGAGAGAAACTAGTTATTAACTTGTGCATTTGTGTGTACAGTATATGCATAATCACACATAGTGGTTGCATATATGGCAGCTAGCCCACACAGTAAAAAAAGAAAAAAAAAGGTTGCTGTGACTGCATATTCAAGACCAACAAGGCTATTCAGAATGATTCATTCTCCTTGAATCTCTGTTTTTGAGTTAAAAACCTATTCTCTGTACTAAAAAGTGTGTTTAGTAAACCTGAAAATCATTTAGTCAATACCACCAAGTATTGATTAGGTCACTGAGTTAAATCTTCTTGATGTGCATTAAATTTACATTTATCATGACATTTATCCGAGTCCATTCTTGGTACAGTGTTAATGATTAGGAAAATGGCTCTTTTCTTGCTTTTATCAGTGCTGACACTCACAGCAGTGGCTCTTATTGGTACGTAGTTTAATTATTATTTAGCAGTTTGGGGCAATGCAATTACTAGAGCGATAACTCAGCCTCAAACGTTGCAAAGAAACTACTCACCACGATTGGTCTCGGTAAATCAAAAAGCCACTTACCACTCACAGGTACTGACAGCCATAGTGCACAGATGGTGGAAGGCCTACTGAGAGAGAGTTTTCACTGTCAGTAAAAAAAAGCAGTTGTTTCTCCTCCAGGTCGACGCAGTAACTCTGTCCTTGCAGCTTCAGACGAAAGGCTTTAAATCCACAATAAACCACCGTCTGAAAAGATATTGTATCTTTTCCCTCCGTCACTCTGTGTTGCCTTGAACTACGTCATTCAAATTGCACAGTCGAACAATGCAATCCAGTGTTTGTACATCTTAACTTTGTTCCAGGTCTAAGGGGATCAAATTACAGTCGACCTTTATACTTGCAGATTTTAGAATGCATTAAATCCAGAACTACACCGAGCGTTGTTGTAAAAGAAAGGCCCCAACTTGGTAAGCTGATTCCAGCAGGGATCATTCTGTGATGCCTCCACAGATTTATGTCCTATTGCATTTCTGTTTAATTGAGTTACTTGTCTGAGTGGGCAAAGCATGTTAACGCTCCTAAATGACCTCAGTCCACTCACAAAGTGAAATGCACTTTTGGTGTTCTGGAGGAGTGAGTGATACTGAACCAAGAGAAGGAGAGAGACTTCTTTTCTATGTAGTCTGTTTTATTCAACTCCTGCAATATTCAGGCTGCTCCACCAGGTGAGGCTGACAGTCCGTGCCTTTCCTTAATCCTGTCTTTAATTCTAAGCAATAAGCAGTTATATACATAGAGAAAAGGGTGGAATAAGTTCCTTCAAAATAAAATGGATGGAACAAATGCATTGCACAAAAACGTAAAATATATATTAATATATTAATGTGTGTTTTTTTACGTAAGAGTCTTCTATTAACTTTAAAGCTTTAGTCAATCAAGTACTCATAATTAGTTTGCACAAGCAGAGAAACACAAACAAGCAAGTAAAACATAATCATACATATAAAATCAATATACCTAAAAATGAGACAGTGAAGAGGACAGAGGACTGGACAGATTTGGATATAACCTTTGTTATTTCACTTTTACTCTTGTTCTTGGAATTGATGTTTTTTGAATGTTTGATCATTCAGCCACTTTTCATTGAACTACGCTGACAATGTTACTGCTTACACGTAGCACGAGTCGGCTTTTTCTTACTGCAGAGTTTCCCAAAAGCAACTTAAGAATGATTAAGGTCTCTAAACAGGTGTGGTTCTGTTTTTATAAAAGCAGGATTGTTACATATTCCTTATTTCATGCATACCTGTCTGATCAGTTAGAGAGCAGTGAAATATCAGTGCAATATTTCACACGCAGGCAAAACATCACAGGCAAAACATCACATGTACCATAATGGCCTTATCGTGTACACACAATTGATCCATGTTTTTGGAATAATTAATGAAAGAAGTAAAAATCCCATGCACAGCAGTATAATTATCAGTATAATAAAGAGAGTGTGGTAAACCATTTTCTCAGCTTAGATCCTTCTGAATGTGTAAAAGTTTTTCCAGTGGCAGTCTTTTACTTAATGATTCACAAAGTGAAGCGCAGGTACTGATTTGCCACACTTTACTTGGAATTGTGCAACAGCAGAAGTGAGTGATAAATGCTGCATAAGCAATAACCATTGATGACAACAGCTGTAAAGTGAACTCTGTGCCAGAGTCCAGTCAGGTCAGGATCTCTTGAACCATTCAGACAGTGATTGTTGCCATCTGTGGGTTTCTGTTACTTTCTCTATGGCTGCAGCTGAGACAGAATCCAAAGCTCCTTTCTCTCTGGACTCCTACCATGTCTCTGAGGAGCTCGGCTTCATCCTCCCCGAGCCTCTGGTAGGTGGAAAACTTCTTCTCTTCTTTTTTTTTTACATTTTACACAGGTTGTCACAAATTAACTACCTGACTATCATGAAACTGTAGTGTCCACGTTATACTGAAAACAGGACAGAATTTTTTTTTAAAAAGTCCAATGGTGCTGATTCTTACATAGGCAGAGAGACAAATACGCTGCTCATAGTTAAGCAGTTATAAAACTGTGCACTCGTGGTTCATGGTATTGATTGAGAGAAGCTGAAATTTGGCATTGTTCATGTTTGCTTTGTGTACTGAACTTTATTCCTACATCATGTGTTTACAAAGTCACATTTTGGTTAAGCCCTTCTCCAAATCCAAGGTCACTGTACATGTGACAACATAAAATAAAACTGAAATTTAGACTCACAAGCCTTTGAAATTCTAAATAAAAATGTCTCTGATTCTTCCCTCATGTGCAAGTTCACATTTGTGCACTGCTGTGTTTCATTTCCTTTTTCCATGACGATGAACATTTTCTAATCACACACCCTATACTGCAACATCACATTCAAAGAAAGAGCTTCCATCATACTACCAGCCATGGATGGATATTGCCCTGCAAGTCACAGAGCTTGTGCAGTCTCACGAGCTGCGCTCCCATATTAACAAGGTAAGGAGGTGGACATTAAATCAGCAAGTTCATTCGCTATGTTTGTGGAGCCATGGTTCAGTGTTGTGAGTCCTTCTGTCCAGATGCCACTGCTGAGCAGCAAGTTTCTGCAGAAGCACCGGGAGTTGCGGCTGGCCCACCTGACCCTCAGCGTAATGACCATGGGCTATGTTTGGCAGGAGGGAGAGAATGACACGGTTGAGGTAGTGCTGTCAGTTTTTCTTTTTGTCATATTTTTCCTGTCTTCCTTCCTTCCTGCACTGCTATCAATTGCCTTACAATAAAAAAATTTAATTAATTAAATAAAAATAAATAATTTAAATAATCTTCCTCTTAGAAACTGCCACGTAACCTGGCTGTTCCATACTGGGAGGTGTCACAGCGCTTAGGACTTCCTCCAATTCTCACCCATGCCGATGGAGTACTGGCTAACTGGAAGAAGAAGGACCCCGAGGGGTGAGGCCAGTTATCATCTGAAAGTGGCTTGATTACGTCCCATATAAGTATCAAGTATAAATCTGTGCTGCTTCTTTTCCATTTATGTCTTTGCATCTCCTGTTCCAGGCCCTTTGACATGGAGTGAGTACATTTTAATTCGGTTCCTCTACACCTTATGTATCAAAATATTCAGATGTATGCAAAATTATTTGTTTTAATTATTTGTTTATGTACATTGTACAGCAACCTGGAGCTGCTGGTCAGCCTCCCAGGTGGAGCCAGTGTCCGAGGCTTCTTCATGGTCACTCTGCTGGTGGAGCTTGCAGCAGTTCCTGCACTGAGGGTGAAGATGTATTGACAACTAAGTCGATTCATATAATCTGTAGTGGTGAAAAAGCAATCTGAGGATTAATTGTGTTTGAGTTGATGACTGAAAACTATAAAAGCCACGTTAAAACGAGCATTTAAATCAAGTAAATTTAAGACAGAGCCATTGTAACTGGGAATGTGTTGCAGAGCATTCCCACTGTGATCAACGGTGTCAGGTGTAATGACACTGAGACTGTGGCCAGAGCCCTGGAGGACATCAGCCTGTCTATACAAGACATGACAGATGCACTCAAATTGATGCAAGGTAGTCACTCAGACATATAACTTAAATGTATTGATGTTTATGCTATTAACAAGTATTTCTGATCAGTATGATTTTTCTTAAGTGTACGTGGAGCCTTCAGTCTTCTATGGCATCATGAGGATCTACCTGTCTGGGTACAGATTTTTGTTTTTATTAGTTAACTATTGATTTGTCCGGTGGAACATGTTTTTTAAATGTGTGCACGTTTGTGTCCATATACACTTGCATAGGTGGAAAGACAACCCCAGTATGCCAAAGGGGCTGGTGTATGAAGGGGTCCAGGCAGAACCGATGGAGTATTCAGGAGGGAGTGCTGCACAGAGCAGCTTGCTGCACTGCTTTGATGAACTTCTGGGAGTCAAACATGAAGAAAGCAGTGGTACTATGGCTGATTTTTTTTTTTTGTACTTGATGATTACATCACTGCTGGAGGGGAATAAAAGACTCTCTGTGATACTGCCTTTTTTTCAGGTGCCTTTTTAACCCGTATGAGGAACTACATGCCGCCTGCTCACAAGCAGCTGATCCAGGACATCTCGTGGCAACCCTCCCTCAGGAGTTTTGTCCAGCAGCAGGCCAACGAGCGGCTAAACCAGGCTTTTCATCTCTGTGTCACAAAACTGTTGACTTTACGTAGCTACCACATCAATGTCGTCACCCGCTTCATCACTGTACCTGCTGCCCGCGCCCGACAACTCCGTAACCAGAGCCAGGACTTCGAGAGGGAGATGGTCAGCAGAGCGCCCACAGCACTGGAGGAGAGGGGCACCGGTGGCTCAGGTATCATGACCTTCCTAAAAACTGTGAGGGACCATACAAAAGACGCCTTCCTGCCTGAGACAAGCAATGATATGAAGCTGATGTGAACTGTCATCACCGAAGGACACCCAGCAGTGTGTCCACCACATCACATAAAACAGGCAGTAAATCACCTCTGATTACTTAGCACACTATTTTTTATGTCATTAAAGGGATGTCATTTGGTACCAGAGAGAAGGAGGGGCCTCCTTTCCTTGTCTTACATGGAGCTTTGTTGTGGCTGTACAGAAATCTCAGCTTAATAGACATGAGTGATACCCATCATTCAGTCCAAACCATAATTTAAACCATTGCTCTTACTTTCCATTAAATCCAACCACTAATTCCTGCTTTAATCTGAACTGGAACAAAAATGCATCAGACATCATATTTGGACATTAGAAAACTTAAGTCAATACTAAACCCTTTTACAGATTCATTTCAATCATTTCAGTCAGTTCAGGAAAGAAAGATTTGTCTTCTGCAGCTTTAAAACGTGGAAGTATTTATCTTTTATCTTTTAATGGTCCACTAAGGTTACTGGTACTGGTTTGAAAGTAAAAATAATAACTGAGAGAGGTTTGCAGCTGTTAAAAAATGATCAGATGAAAAAATAAAGTGCAATACCCACTGAAACCATAGCAGGGCACTAAAAGGCAGCTGTATAATTCCGACCAAGGGAAGATTTCACAGAGTTTGCCTTTAAAAAGCTGTAACACTGGGCCATACATGAGTGAACCAAAGGCATGCAAGTCACTGATTTGGCTTTGTCAAAACAAAACTGACCTGGTGAAATAATCTATTCATCATTAACTACTGTCATTGGAAGATATGTTGAAATCCTCACCAGATAAAATCTTCCTCACACTTAAAGTATCGACAGGATGGTACCTGAACTTTCCATCTCAGCAAATAATCATTCTTTGTTGCGTCTTAACTCTACGGTGCTGCTTCACAATGGGGTTGTCTTCTTGAAGCACAATGCACAATGCAGCGCAGAGATGCATCACTTATCAGAGTGGTTACCTCAGCACTCCTGCCATCCTCCTCCAGCCCACATCCAGCCCTCACATGCCCCACTGTACTTCCTGGACTGGGAGTGTGGAAAACCCAGAGCAATGAAGGGATGGATTGTACCATGAATGGCTCATGCTCTGTAATCTTCACCTTTCTTGGCTGGTCTCCACTGGTGTTTCATTACAATAACAGTCCTGATAACAGTCCTGATAAGAGAGATGATGTGGCAATTAAACATTACAGTACCCCCCCCCCCCCCCCCAAACCTGAACGATCGACTTTATCTTGCACTTTCTCTGTAATCTCCAATGAAAGAGCAAATGAGAGGAAAAAACAATTACACATGCAGCCTGTCAAGAGACATTTGTTTAAAGTTCTTTATGAACCCAGAAGTTTTAACATAAGTTTTAAGCCATTTTGTTGGTAGTCAGTCATTCTTTTCACCCACAACAAACCATTCACTCACACTGTTTGCCCAAAAAGACAGGAAGGCCCGAGGTGAGGAGGTGAAAGGTGACCAGAAGCTACGTTGGGATGGAGAGAAGTGGGTGGCGCGGAGGACAAACATGATCACATGTCACAGTGATCTGATGAGAGCCTTTTTCCACAGCCAAAGTAAATAATCCCCTTCCTTATTGCCTGGCTATGGAGGACTCCCTGACAACCCGACAGCAAACACAGGCCATCTCTAAGGATGTCTTCATTGTGTAGTTGGGGCTCCTAGTTTCAGTGTAGGTCATGACACCTACAAATGCATGTACACACCCACTTACAAATCCTTTGTATTGTACTGACGATATTGTGAGATGCATAAAATACACAGTACGAAAGGAATCAATATTTTGTCAATATATAGTACCATTTTGGCTTAAATGTTCCAAAGGAGTAAAATGCAAATGTTCTGTAGTATTTGAGTACGAACTTGCCACGCTAATACTATCAAGAATCAGCTCAGCTGGCTAAATAAGTGATTTTCCTCCCGGCAAAGGGCATCTGGAGTCACTCTTGTATTTATGAAATCCACTCAAACATCCATAGTCCATCTATCAGAGCCGACAGGACTACAGGCGTGGGTTCTCCTTTTGGTTAGACAATCGGATGTCTGTGCCTTAGTGGTTAACCACGGGATATCCTGTATTCTGTTATTTCAAAATTGAATTTATGATGCTTCTACTTACCTCAAGCCAAGCAAAGCCAGGACCTTTTCTCACCCTGTGAATGAGCTGTTTCAATGGCAGCAGCTAGGGATTGATAGCCTTTGGCATGCATATGAGGGGTGTAGCTGGGAATAATGGGCTGTATTTGCAATACAGTAGGTGACTCTGGGCGTTTTTCCACTTCCTACTCATCTTGACTTCACTATCTTTGTCAAACATCTCTGTCTACACACCCAGAGGTCACTTACTGATCAGTTTGGGCACACCCTCTGTTAAATTGTGTTAAATTTGAGGTCCATGTATCCCAACAGGCTGTCATCACCAGTTTTTCACCACCATGTCCAAAGATTGCCTTTAGATGATCATCATAGGTATAGTGCCGCTGCAGCGCACCGGAACAACACTCTGCGGAAATTCAATATTCACAGTTCACATATTGACATTTATATACAATTTATATACAGACCCAATCCACACTAAAGTGTATGTCATGTAACAGAGCCAATGAAAACAAAATGAATAGTCAGAGTTGTCATATTAATATTTAAGATTTGTGGATTGATTCATGACATCAGCTCATGCAGTGAGTAACATGCAAGAAAACATTCCATCTTACGAGTTACTGGTAGGCTGTAGCTGCTGGTAGCCTTTAAACAACACAGTGAATTCATTTGTTTTTCTTGTCTATATGTTAACTTGCAATGATGAAAAGGCAGCACCAGGCTCATGACCACCTTAGACTAGCTAATGGATAGGGTTCTCCTGAAACTAGCATTGATGATATTAACATAACATTAAAGGTGTTTTCTTATTCATTCACATGAATACTGAATTTACTCAAACAGTGACTGGCCTTTATTTAACTGCTGAAGGTAACTGGCCTTTCTTTCTAATTCCTTCTGTGTCATAAGTGTATTTGGTCATATTTTAGTACGAAGCCTCATTTTGATCCGCTCCCATTTGCCCTGTTAAAGATTCTGCATTTTGGTGTTAATACAAATTCTGCAACTTTATGAATTAATCAGTCAAACATTTGATGTTAAACTTGCTACCATAGGAACAGTATGTACATAAACTGGGAAACCAACAAACAGCCCTACGACCCTGACGACTTTTGTTTGCTCTCTTATTTCTCTTTCAATAAATACATATGCTTGAGACCATAAAGAGCCATTTATACCAAACACTCATGATGAACTCTTTTAGTGTGAGGGTGGAAAAACTGAGCACCTGGATTTCTCATCTCATGGGACGTCAATGTATTGGTCTGAGTCAAAGAACTGAAAGAAAGATGTGACAGACCACCCCTGGGGTAAAGGGTTTCTTCACCTATAGTGCTCCTGACAACTCTCCTAATCCCATGATCACCTCCATACTGGTGTGAATCATCCTTTCCGTTTCGTACCTCCATTAGGAAGGTTGCCATAGAAGCCTCTCTAAACACAAGCAAATGTACCCAACATTCTCTGTAGTGTGGGTTTCCAGACTTCACTTTTCCGCCTACTAATTACCATCTAACAAATATCAAGCTCATCTTTCACCTATTCTGTCTTTGTAAACATTTTTTTAAACCTCAGCTCCTCTTTGTGCATCACTTGTGCGGTCTGATAGAGCAGGTTAAAGGCTTTTGATGTAGTCATCTTACAGCAACTTTATCAGTTCCTCCCCACTAAGTTGACTGAAACGGCATGCCCACATGAAAAAAAGGAAACAAAGAGCCTGTCATGTTCGCAGCCAGCTTGAAAGGCTGCTTTTTCAGGTGTAGAATTACTGTTGTTGTCCGTATTGATGATCCAGGCCCAGGTGACGTCACGGACTTGACAGGAAAGCGCGCGTCACACTGCAGCCTTTATTCTTCCAGGGAAAACTTGTGACATTTCGCCCCCAGTCATACATAACGTGCGGAGTTGCACAGTGCAGAGATTCTCACGGCTTTGCACCTGATGGATAGCTACAGTGCTAAGCTGGACAAACACAGGAGATTGTCTACATGTGTTTGAAGAAATGCCTCTGTTGTGCCAGTTTTGATGAGTCACCTGCAACATTTTCAGAGCCTGAGAGGATTGTGAAGTATTACTAGGCACAAAGGAACATTTTATCCATTATAAAAGAAATATGTTTGTAATAAGTGTGTTATTTATTTAAATAAGGCTCTACAGCCATGCTAACGGATCTGTGAGGCTGTCCTCAGGCACAGTGGTGCTTCATCAGCGTGCTAATACACTCCCCATGATAATGTTAGCATGCCAATTCTTAGTAGGTCTAATGTTTACCTTCTTCATCATTTTAGTTTAGCATTTTGGCGTGCTAACATTTGCTAATTAGCACCAAACACAAGTTTGGACCCAGGTGAACCTGCTGGCTGATCAACATTGCCATCCCTAGAGCCATGCTGGTAGAGTGTTTAAAAATGTTAAATTGAATTACTAAAGAAAAGGTTTTCCTATCCTGAGATAGTTTTTTGTGCTCCTCTTTGTCTTGAACAGACTGTAAAGGCTCTCAGCAATCCTTATCTGTGTTCAAAAACTTTGCAGGGTTGAAATACTGTCCTACAAGACCTCTCGTACCGTGGTGACCTCGAGCTTATTGACCTGTCCCCATTTCACCCATGTTAGGGGGAAAAGATTTGGCCTCTTTCAAATAAATGCACTTATGAAACAGGAGTTGAAACATCTTTGTGTTTGTCTCTTTCAAATATACTGTGAAATATGCTTTGACAACGTTAATGAAAAAAATTGCCACTACAAACTGTACGCTCAGTCATCTGCGCCATGCTTTTATTGTGTTTTTGGTTCGTAGAGGCCGTTGGCCAGACAGCGAATTCAAGGGCAATAGATATTTTATTACACATCATCAGAATCTGTGGAAAACTTCTGATATTTTCAGTCAGTCTTATCTTCATTAAACTCTACGCTGTGACTAGTGGAAAATAATGAACAGAGAAGTTTAAAAGAAGTCAGCAGAGATGTTAAAAGTACAAATGACTATGGCTCCTTCATAATCATTTCTGAATGAAATTTTGAGGTTTCTTTGGCCTCATATCCTGTAACAAATGCTTTTGATTAACACACATGTTAGTCAGCTTTGAAAGTGAAAGACAAACAGCAGCAGATGAAAACAGCTGATCACTTTGGAAGCTTCAATGATTTCCTGTGTGCTGTGGGTCCATCGAATTAGACTACAGTCTAAGTGAAAGTCTCCAGTAAAAATGATGACAATAGCCTGAACTTGAGTGTTGTTAGAGGAACACATCGCAGGAAGACTCACAGTGACCAAAATGCCCTTACAATTCAGTTCAGACTTGCTGAATGGTTTCCCCAGAGACCCAAACCACACATTTTAAATCAGATTTTGATGGCTGCTAGAAGAATACATGACATTCAGATGGCTTCCCTCACAGGATTAGCAAAAGCCCACACACAGCCTTTTGTCTTAAAGGTTAACACAACTTTGAGCAGTGTGACAGGGAATACAGCTCAACCTCTCACCACTGCTGACTCACTTCTGGCCCGGCCAGGTGCGAAACAGACAATTATGTGATCCCACACGAACACTCCCACACGTGCGTGCGCACAGACACACACACACACACATGCAAATGCACTTAAATACACAGACACACGCCATGCCCAAATGAGCACACATGCATGCACGTGCAGACACAGCCCTGCATTCCCTCTGACCTGCAGACAGAGGTACCTCGCATGTGTGTTTACTCCCACTTTCCCCACTTGGCTTTCCTCTCATGCCATGCTATTGTCCTCCTCCCTCTCACTCTGCTGATTGACTTCCTCTTCCTCTGAGTTGTCGCTAATGTCACCTTCCCTGCTGGCGCCCACACACTCATGTTATCAACAGCTTCTCATCCGGGTTACAAAAATACAGGAAGTTCCCCGGGGGTCTCCTGCATGGAAAAGAAATGTCCATCTTTCCCTGTCACACACTCACATGTAGTAGGTGCTATGTGCAGAGACACGCTCCATGATAAGAGGGCCATGAATGAGCTCAGGGGTAGATTACACAGTAGGTGTTCGAAGATAATACCAGTAAGCTCAGGAACTGGAGATAATATCTGCAGTGGGATGTTCACACCTCCGTATCCAGCACCAACATAGACAGAAGCTTTGCCATAGGTTGAGTGACAAGACAAACAACACGGTTCCACAGACTAAAATGGACAAACACTGGCGGATCTGATTTCACTGATTAATAAAGGAGTACTGTAACTCAGTACAAAACTGTTTTATGATAGTTAATCACAGGGCAGCGAGAGAAGAGAATCTTTCTTCACAGATCTTGTTCTCATTCAGTCATGGACACTCTGTACTGCAATTTTTGGACACAGAGTCCAGTTTGCTTTTTCTGCATGGGATAAAGCTCATTAATCCACACTGGCCATGGCTTACTTATGTAAGAAAAAAAGGGGGCTTCCTTTGGAGTGCAACTACCGAGAGATGGAATGAAAATCCTGCAATGGTTGTCTAATCCCAAACTTCCCAGTAAAAACATTCCACTTCCTCCCTGGCGAGATCCAGACTTATTCGTCGGCAGAGCTGAGACAGGCAGAGGGTGGGCTGCTCAGACCAGGGGACAAGCTGGAGACAGACGAGGTCAGGCAGATGGGAGGAGTGGTCAGGTGCAACTTACAGGCCTGGGGAGACCACTGACATGAGGCGCTGCACTGTTCTACCATGGATAGGACGAAGTATGCAGAGATTTTTACAGTTGCTGCCAGATGAAGAATAATTTTAAAGGGGTCAAAGTGCAGGACAGTGTCACATTGTGTCGTAGCTCAAAATGAAAGTTTGAGTCTTTGCTCAGACAATGATAATGCTACGTAAAACAGTGATAAAACATAAGACTTGAGACGCTGTTGTAACACTACCATACACAGGCAGCACAATTCACGTACCTGCAGTGAATAGATTTGGCAGGCAGACACCTTCTTTCACCAGTGTTTCACTGATTGTGCCCACAACACTTCACAAAGGCCAAAGACTGTGTCTGAATCCCAGAAACCCTGCTGTGTTTGCCCAGATTTCATGATTGAAGGAAACCATGTTCATACTTTCATGCATGATCAATTTACAGGCATCAAAAGGGGTTTTAGTGGCATGACAAGCTGTAAGACCTTTTAACCCCCCGTGAGAAAGACTCAAGTCCAGTGTGTCCTTGGCGAGCTCCTGGTTGGCTGTACTGAAATGTAGATTTGGAAACATTTGAGCTGAGAGGCCGACCACGGCCAAGTTTGTATCTTCTTTTTAACATCACATCAAGCTGATGTTTTTTACAGGCGTGTATTAAAGTAATGTCTTCTTTCATGGTTTTTGTGAGTTCCCATTGCTTCTACTGTTGTTTATTTCATAAATCAGTGTATTAGAAGGCCTTGTGTACACTTGTTATTAGATTTTGATCATTAAAACTTGATCGTATTGTACTGTCACGCATGGCACATGTTTTTTTGTTGTTTTTTTTTTATTATTGGTAATGAAGACCAAGGTGTCTGAGGTGGCAGTTCTAACATACTGAAGTTTAACAGTTATAATGTTTACCATGTTCTCTATCATGGTTCGGCATGCTAATTATCAATAAAATCAGAATACAGCTGTGTTGATTGGAATGTCATTAGTTTTGCAGATATCTGCACCTGTATGTCTGAAACAAAAGTGTTTGAGAGATGCAGGTTATTACAGTTCATCCTGAGGCAGACATGGCTGTTCACTGCAAATTGCAAATATTTGTAAAGACATTTTCAGCCTGGCCCAAAGTTTTGGATCAGTGGACACATCATCGCTGAAATCCTAAAAGTCTGGTTTGTCTTGGAAATTTACATCACTATTAATATAATTCAAGTTGCTCATTGTGTTGGGACAATATCTTATAACAAATGTAACAGAAACAGTCAATACATAGCTGTTCATATGGACTGAAAAGCTTCATACACTGGCTCGACTGGTACATGTAGGAAAACATTCAGACCTTTGTCCCATCTTGAGGCTGGCCCTTTGCTACCCACACAGCGTGAGCTTACTTTGCTCGTCTCTGCTCCCATGGCACTGTGTCCTGAAAAAGTGTATTCATAAAACAAACTATTACAATTTGTTCTGCCAAAATATGTTCACCTAAGCCAAAAACAACCAAATTTATATTTAAGACCTTGTGCTTTCTGCCATGTAATTTACAAAATTGGGGAAGCCAATATTGTTAGTTTCCACAGTGGGGTTAATGCAAAACATATAAATAGATGCTTGCCAAATGTACTTGTTCAGTATTTTCATGGATAAAATTAGTTTCTGAGAACTAAAATATTTTTCATCGCAAAAATCAGGAAACCCCAAAAATATTGTTCCAGGTCTGGGAGCCTCATATGTGGTGTCATCTGGATTACGACTATGGACTGCAAATATACAGTAGTTGAGGGAAAAGTTGTTTCTCATTTCTATTGCGTAATCATATAATCTTACCTGCTGCTATATAATCAAATAACTGCGCTTGTTTTAAATGCTCTGAGAAGGCCTTTGTGCTCAGATGTTTATATGAACCATTATGTGCAGAGCTGACACCCAGAACCACAGTGAACAAAGTGGACAAGTGGCCAAAAAAAAAAAAAGTTTCAAAGATCCAGTCATCTCGCCTCAGCTGCCTGACTGCTCACAGATCCTTATGGAAAAAAAAAAAAAAAATCTGGCGTTGCAGTTTTTCAGACATCAAGTGGCACCTTGGCAGCCTTGGCCATTCACTCCAGGGTTTTATTTTTTTTTTTTCAAATGATTATTTTTCTCATTCTTACTCATTCTTGTGTGGGTGAAGTCCAGGATTTTCTCTCTGGCTTCTGTGCACCAGAAGTCTTCCTCTAATCATATGCAGCATTGCATGCTGATGGTTAGTTTCTCTCCACTAAATAAAACCTTTCGCCAAAAATAATTTAGTAAAATGTCAGTCAGTGTGTCTGGCCAGAGCTAATTCAATAACTTTAAACAGGCTTGATTGTAAAAATTAGCTAACAAATTAAAGTGTGTGAAATTTCCTCCTTTTTCCTTTTTAAATTCAGAGATGCATATTGAAAGAAGCAGCAGACATGGGAGTGGAGAGTGTTTGTTGGCAGAACAGTACACACACATGCGCACACACACACACACACACACATACACATACACAGGAAGTAAATCCTCCACAGCAGGGGCTGAATCTTCACTTTTCAACACCAGTCTCTGAGCAAGAAAGGTCTATAAAAAGTAATTACCCTGAACAGACTGTAGTAACACGGCAGTGCACTGTGACCTGTTCGACACGCTCACATTTTCAAGATCACTCCTGTAGCACGAAATCAATAAGATGTAACCCCTGACAATATAAATAATATTTGTAAATATGATAAAGAGGAGAAACGTCTCAACCTGAGAACTGATATGATACTGATGTCGTGTAGCCTGAAGACGTGCAAATGCTGATAACTCTGAAAGTTATCTCACATTTCTACAGGATTAGAGCTGTCAGATATTTGGCAGAGAGATTCTTGTATTTTGAGACTGAAGGTTCATCACCGACCTTTGAAATCGCAATTTGACAAAACTTTCCTGGCAAAAAGTCCACTGAGCAGAAATTTTCCCAAGCTTTCAGCCATGTCTAGGGGCATTCATCAGCACATGGAGTTTACTCAGTTGTCATGGAAACAGTTCATTTTTAATCACATGACCTGGGAATGAAGTTTCAGAGTTTGCTGATGAAGGCCAAGATGTGACTGAAAGCTCCAGTAAGTTGTCGCACCAACTTGTATTCTATCTTTTTTGTTATTATTGCATTGTCTGCATTGTATTTCATTGTTTACTTGTAATAAAATGTTTACTTGTAATAAAATGGCCATACTTTGAAAGAGTTTAAACCTGAGCTGCAGGTTTATGTGCAGGTTTATGTGACCTCGCCTCGTTTCCTAAAATCACTGAAATTGTTTTAAAGAGGAGAAAATCATCATGTGCAGAGATAGATTAATGTTCATCCTCCAGCATGAAATTATTTGTGAAGAGGAGTGAGACAAAAGTGAAAAAAAAAACAGGACATTGTGTCCCTGTGCAGTCCCAGTGTACAGCAGTGTGAAAGGCAGATGTACTTTTATTGAGCTGATTATCCTCAAGCACATTGTCCCGCTGTGAGGGATGCTTGTGCCTCAGCTCCACCAAAGACCGTCATTTCTGTGGCTGTACGCTGAGTGATGTTTATGAGGTACTGTGACTTTCTGTCTCCCTCTTAGCCCAGCACATACTGTATTGTGTACTAGTGGAGTGGTGAATTTGATTCCAGCTGACGACCTTTGTCACATCTTTTTTCTTTGCTTTGTACGTCGGCTAATGAAATGCTGCAGGTTGAAAAATGTAAGTAAAATCACCAAGATTCAAACAGACTTAATGGTTGCCTGTTTTCTTAATGGATAGAAAAAGTCTTGAAAATGTTTCTTCACAGAAACAAATTAAATCTATACCAGCATGTTTGAGGGGAATTCGGAGAAATGAGCCAAATTATTTAAAAAAAAAATGTTTAGGAGTTTAGGTCCTGTCTGGATAATGGGGCAGGATGCTCTGGCTGTGTAGTCCTCACCTGCTGGCCTGGCACCAAAGAGACCCAGAAGAAATTATCACGCAGTGGCTTGAATTAACCGGTCTCATGCAGACAGGCTTGTTCCATTAACAGAGGACCACGGAGACAGGCATGTTCCCCCATGCTCCTGGTGTGTCTGAAATTTTAGGGTACAAAGCTGGATGCTAATTAGAGGCTTTGTAATGCGATTTAGGTGGAAAGGATCTGTCGTTTGAGGCAGACTGTGGTGCTGCAGAGAGCTGCATAAAATTTGTCAAAAGTAATGGAAATTATGCAGCTGGTTTCGACTCAAGAGAAAAACACTATTTTTTTTTAGTTATTAGAACATTAACCTCAGCTTTATTCGCCAACTTCTACATGAGTTTTATTTCCGACAATGCCTGAGGACAACCTCACTGTACATCATAAGTTGTAGAATAATGAACACGTTAGAGCTTTCCTAGTTTGAAAAAGTCAAAGTCTTAATTCAAAATACAAGCCCACAGTGTCTTGTGGTTGCTATGGATTCTGTTCTATGGAGTTTATCAATTAATGAAAACATGTGATTAATCTTTTACCAAGCATGCTTCACAAGCCAGATGCTGGCAATAGGCATCCAGCTGACTTTTGGTACTTTGGTGAGGCACGTGAACTTGCCTCTAGGGGTCAGTGAATCAAGCTAGAATGGCAAAAATTAGTATTTTCAGTCATATTTTCACGACTTCGAAACTGGATTAATTGTAGAATAATTGATGGATAGATAAAGGGTTTACATTGAAATGGTCACATTCAGAATGCTGTATTGTCACTTGAAATAAACTGCAAAGACGAAACAGACATATGATTTTTGCAGCAAATGTGTTGGAAAACTGAATGAATACACACTTTAGCACACTTTTAGTGTGTATTCATTGTGTTTCTGGCCACCAGATGAATCAAAGTCTAATAAACACACTCCTTTCAGGTCTGTGAAAATCTCCTGCCATTCTTGGCACTGGGATCAAACAGTGGGGCTATCAGTGCTTTTTGGTTAAAACTGCAGGATACTGCTGCTGGAAGTAACACACATAAGAGCAGCTACAATGCTCTTTAGAGTTCAGGGAGACTGGATGATGATTCTCTGTGCAAAGTTATTTGATCCACAGTCAATATAAAAAGTGACAACATGCAAAAAAAAAAAAAAAAAATCAAGGGTTCTCTGTTGCTATCTTCTTTTTGCTAACATCATTCATATTAAGAATTAGGACTTTACCTACTTGACATTGTACACACACAAAAAAAACCTGTTGCTATACAGTTTGTATTCAACACTGTTAAAGAAAAGAACTCCAAGCAGCCCACCGAGCACTGAAAAGTGGACATCCCCAACTTCCTTCTCATATTGTGGATAATTCCCACTGTATCATTTTCCTGCCTAATGTAAGCCGTGATCAGACACTATGTGTGAGAAAAAACCCAGACCCTAAGGAGCCAGTCAAGGTATATATAGCTCAAACAAGTGCCAACACGCAGAAGCAAGGAAGTCTGGGGTGATTGTAAATTTCTTGAGGATGCCACGATGGACCTGGATGGATGGTTTGCCACTTTTTTTTCACATAACGATACTCCATCCTCATACAATCAGATTACATTGAACTAAAAATATAAATTGATATCCCTGTAGGGTCTTGCCTTTTCATTGAGTTAAAATAGATGCTGAACTGAAAAACTTAACTAAGAGTCTGCTGGCCTCTGAAAACCTGAGACCTCGGAGATGAGCTGCATGATAAAAACACTATTCTCATTTGTTACAGTCACTTTCAGCGGGATCCAGACATATGACTGGATTCTTGTATCCGTGTCTGAAGAGTTGGGCTTGCTCTTGCCATTCTGCCACAGAAGCAGTGACTGGACTCATATTGAAAACGGAGTCATTGAACCTCGCAGCTGATGTCAAGAGTAAGATAGAAGGCTATTAAATCTCTCAAGGGAAAATAATGCAAGTAAAGAGTCTGCAGCACAGAGGGAGCTGATAGCATTTTTCCTGTGGATAGGAAAATGGAGCAACCTCTGTCCTACACCGCTGGTGGGAACGTCTGTCAGCAAGCCACAGCCGGGTCACATTAACTACCAGTTTTCCCACAATCTGGCCTTTATTAGAGAGGCTAATAGCAACCCTAGAATCAGGTAGATCTGAACTGCCCCACAGAGAGAACATTGAACACTGCCTAATTCATACAGGACGGCCTAAAAATATCTCCCTGTGTATGACATGATGCCAAGGAAAGCAGCCAGTTCCTCAGTTATCACAAAGGATGTTGTTGATCTTGAGTGAGCAGAAGGTCGTAGAGCAACAATCCTCAGTTAATGTGAGACAGGTTAAATAAAAGGTTGCTGGTTTGAATTCCTTACTCTTTAAGCACTGATCCAGCGTTTGTTCCAACGCGGAGATGACACAGAGCTGCAAGGTGGGCCAGAACGAGGCTTTGAATCTCGTAATGTGGCCTCAGTCCAGTTTGCTTTGGAAGAGGATCTGTGACTCATCGAGAACACACACCAAACTTTTGCACTCCTAACCCAGAGGAAAGCGTTGTTCTCTGTTGCCTTGTACGACTTCCACCTCATTCATGTTGAGTCACAAAGCAGCAACAGGGAAGGATATTTCCCACTTTACAAATAACGCATTGTGGTTTTCTTGGAAGTAATGTTTGACCAAGATAAAGTAAGCTCCAAACTGCATCACTTCCACACCATCTTTACATCGGGCGCCAGTTGTAAAGTGGTGAATGTTCAACTTAACAGCTCCCCGTTGCCACATTACCACTCAAACAACTTTTTAAAAACTGTGCAAATTTGCCTCTTGTTAGAATGTTAGAATCTCAGTAGCTGACATCTGCACGCCATGAAGACCTACAACAGTATGATGGTTATGAGTATGATGGAGATGTAACTTACTAAATCAATATAATGTTATTGTCAAGATTAAGATTGTAACATTGATTCCAGCATTCAGAACATAACAAATAATGGGTAACACTTTACAGTAAGGTACACAAAATAGTAACCAACAATGAATGAGGAACAAATTGTGAGCAATCTGAGTTGTCAACAGTCTTGACCAGACTTTTTTCAAAACCCCGTGGCGCTCCTTTCAGACATTACAAAATAAATAAGAATTATGTAGTCATACAACTGATCCCTTTGTCGTTTACCAACAGCATGCTCGGTCAACTAGACAGTCAGTATAGTAAAAAGGCTTGATTTGTTAATGTTGATCATTTTACAGGACATAACACTGTCACCCTAAATTTCTCACAGATCTCATTCCCGCATTGCAATCATCCACAGCCTTCTAGTCTCTGTGCAGGTAGGACAGTGTTATCCTTCATCTCTGAGGGAATCCTACGCCCTTTACACTGTCGCTGGCCATGACTCTGAGCCATCAGGGACCCTGACTGCTCCTCATACAATGGTTCAGTTTTCAGCATTGAGTAAACAGGGGATGTAGCTAATATTATCTGCACAAAGATAGACTTTCCAGCAGAAAAGCAGCTGTGCATCCTAGGAAGACTGGAAAGAGAAGGTCTCTGGGATGCTGATGAGTCCCAGTATGAGCAAGTGAGGATTGAACAGCTCTCCAAACACATGGGAACCAACTTAAGTGTGAAAAGGGAAAGATTGTTTAGTGCGAACTGAGAAGCAAGTTGTTTGAAGTGTTCATGATGGATAGACTCTATCCTGGAAAGGCATCTCAGATGCTTGTATGAATCTACGTGTGAACAGAGCGCGTAGAGGAAGAAACACAGGATAAACAATACAGTAACAGCAACAGGAGGAACTAAAGTCAAGTGAACAGGAAGTTGCCCGGTTTCCCGTTCAAGATGTGAAGTGCTGAGAAAGCAATCGTTCACAGCTTCTTGGTATTTGTGCACATTTGTCAGTGGTGCTTTCAAACATAACAATATGGTACTTTGTCATTTAACTGACACGTTGACTGTTTCATAAGAAAAGGTTGTGTTGCTACCACTTTTGATTTTCTCACCTACAAATTTGCTGCTATTGCTCTTTCTTCAACTGTTGGCTTTTTTTTTATGTTGCAAGAATCATCTTCATTCTGGATCATAAAAGCCAGACTTTCCACTGAACACGAATAAAGTGTACGAGACGTACTAAAGTGAGTAACAGCAGGCCACATATTTAGCAAAATAACCAATATTTTCCAGGAAGGTTTACTTAAAAACCTCTGGCACCACACATGGTGATCGGGGAACAGAAAATGAATACCAGGTTTTTGCACCCAATTAAAGATATAAAAAAAGAAATAAAATATAGTACAAAACATGTCCACTAGAAGAAGTAATTACTCTGTAATGCAGACTTGTTTTGGATCCAGAGTATGACCTTGTGTTATCATACTTTATAGAGCTATGTTCTAATGGACCAACATGGCATTTATTTGTAATCACTTTCAGTACAGACTGTGAGCATTAGGACAGTGGTAAGACCTATTTAGGCTTCTTAATGGACTACTATTTTCATGTTGATTAGCTTTTTTTTAATCCTGCACCTTTGCTCTTAGCATTGGCTTAGGTAATTATTTAATCTGAATTCTGACAGGCTTGTTTTATGTTTCAAATTTAAAATCAAGTTGCGTGCAAGCCGAGGAGGCGTCATCCACAGATGAAGGCGTTTATCACTGTGATGTTAGCATAAGTCACAGTGAGCAGTGTCACCTCAAAGGGCTCGAACCAAAAAATAAGACATGAGAAATGCAAGCAGAGCATAGCAAAATGATGTGACTCAGCTCACACACACGGTTGGCACAATGGCAGCTTTATGGCTGCTCACAGGTGGCCCTTTAAAGTTTACAAACATCCTCTATAAAGCTGCTAAGTGACTTTGTACTGACTCATCTTCACCAGCACACGGCTCTGTGTGCACCTGCATGCTCACACGCAGGCAGAGGTTGCCAAGCACTGAAAGAGAGGCAGCTGTGAACATGCACACAGACACACACACAAAATAATCTATAATCTACTGAAAAAGTGTTTTTTTTGTTTTTTTTTAAATTTTGGAACAGAGGTGAACACTGGGCCAGGAGCCTCTATATGGTTTCCTACAGAATTAGTGTCGGGCTTATTGCAAAGTCAGCCTGGAGCTGTTCCTGTGCAGAAAAACACAGAAGGGTATATCAATGAAAACAAAACGAGTGGTACTTCTCCAAACAGGCTGGTTATCATCCCAGTTGTAACTATGCTTCCCAGGACCTGAGCTGTTTACAAGCTCATGAATTTCTTAATGGAAAATATTCGCCCCCAACAAAGTCACCGCCAGTGTTGTTGGATGCGTTACTAAGTGCACGCCTCTCCTTTTCCACATAAAACCGCTGTCTCTAAATTGTGTTTTCAGTTTAACCTCCTTTGAATTATCATGTCTCCTCCCCAGTTTGTGCACTTGGGAAGCACAGAGGAGAAAGGAAGCAGCAAAGAAAAACAGGAAAGTGCTCTTCTTTTAAATTAAACTAAACATTACATGTTGCATAACCTTGCTTTATACATGTGATGTGCTATTTGAGTACAATAGATAGATCTTTTCATTATTTTCCTACAAAATGAAGGTTTTTTTTTTTTTTTTAAATTTGTACCTGTGGACTGGATATCATGAGAGCGATTCTCCTGTGCAATGAGCAATGTTTTGTAAGACCAACCGATTGAAGGTAGAAAATTCTCTTTTCCTTTATTAAGTAAAGTTCAACAGAGTTGCAACCACTAAAGAGAAGGCCACACTGAAACAACTGTACCACTAATTTGCCTGGGCTACTAATCAAAAGCTTATTATATGCTATTTAAATTAAATACTTTCACATTAGCCTCTACAAGGTCCTTTTCCACGGTACTACAGTATTTAAAAAGAGTCTAACAAACAGACATGGATGAATATTCTCCTGAGTCACAGTCAGTCTGTCTGTATTAAGATTATGTGACATCTGCTAACATATTAACTTTTGCTTTCAAATCCATCCAGACTTTTATTATAAAATCAAGCATCTAATAAAATCTTTTTTTGGCCATACGCTGCTGCGAATGAGGAATCTGATTCATGATTGCTGGAAAATCTGTCTTCGCTCACTTAAATGACGATAAATGCTTCACCAACACAAACACTGTGGGAAGACGCTGTCCTGGTCAGATTCTGTGCCATGTGTTCCACATGTGGCGTGGTGAGTTTCCATAAATGTGTTATATGCAAAAAAAAAATTCTAATTGTTTTTATTTCCGGTCTTGTCTGCTTCATACACTGCCGGGCCACAGTGTGATGGGATAAATGTTTACAAACCCCTGCGGTCTGTTGAAATATGAAAAAAAAGTGAGGAGATTATCATCATTATTCCATAAAAACCAACCAACTCATTTCTAATAAACACTGAGATTGAGGGGGAAAATTCACACAATGATAATCTTTTCCACTTGCAGCGTCAGCAAACTTAGATACATGAAAGTCACACAGTGTGCAAGATCATTGTTTAAGCATAACACATGAATTTCTTCTTGAATAAATGTAGTTATACAATAAATATAAGAATTTCCCTCATTCCTCTAACCAAGAACAGCCAAACAAAAATAACATAAAGAAAATCCACTTGCTTGAAATCAAATATAACCGTGACTGATGGTCCCGCTGTGCTGCCAGCTGTGCATGTAAACCATTACATCTTGAAGCTGCAGGGACCTGAAAGACCTCACTGGGGTCCAGTAAGGACATTTGCAGACACTGTGGTTTACACATTCCCCACTGTGCACAAAACCATTCTTCGATTCTGCTTTCCATGCAAGCGAAGCTGGTTTATCTGTCATCCCAGACAAGAATGCAAACACACTCACTAACAAATACCAGGAGAGAACATGAGCATTACTGGTGGTGTCTGTTGAACTCTAATAATTAACCAAGCCTTTTGAATGCACTGTGAGTTTGGTCAGAGTTAAGATAATCAATTTTACCGTGAGGTTAAAGCAACTTATCAAATTCTTTCTGGACACTTTCGGTATGCAGGAGCAAAGAAAGGACACGCTTACCTATTCTTAGCTCAGACAAGACCATACTGAATCTATGATCTGACTATTAAAGTGCACTGAGGTTAGTGCTACCCTCATGCTCATGAGCAATACATGTGCCAGTTAACAAATCATAGCTCCAGCCCTTTCAAGAGCTCTCCAACTGGGCAGCTGAAATTAAAAATGTCTCAGGGAAGTGAACATGGATTTACCAAGAATGCTCACATGAAAGGTTACAAGGACCCCTCTTGTTTTTGTTATTCGTCCCACTCACTGCGAGTGTTCGATGTGGTTTATACTGCAAAGTTGTATAAACCCACGGGACCAAAGTGCTACATAAATGGAGTCATAAAAACACTACTCATTTACTTTCCCTTTGACTCACACATACACACTAGCCACGCAAGAAAATACCTTTAGCAAGACTTTTGTGTTCCCTTTCTTCTTAATCTAATGATTGTGGACAGTAAGGAGTAAACTGCTCTGGAACTTTCCAAAACAGGTCTAATGAAAAGACTGAAAGATGTTGTGACTATATGCCAAAGCCACTGGATTCATGGTTTTAAGTCTCTGATCAAGAGCGTCCGCTGGAAATGCTACACCAAGATGAAAAATTATCAGTGTTTAAACAATGAATCTTTCCCTAATTATGACAGTATGTGTTTTATTTCCTTCTAGAAGCTTCACTCTTAACTTTGACCATTCAACATAAAGTCCTGCATGTTACTAAATGTTTAAATAGCTACTCTTACATTTTGAATCTGCCCAAACTGATTTTATTTTCCTCCGGGGATGGATCGGTCAACTGGTCCACCTCTTTGGTCCAGACTCTGACTGATGTGAAATGTGTCACTCATAGTGACAAACCTGCAGATAACTATCACCCACCTCTGCAGTCCCACTTAGCTTTACAGAGTGTTTTAGCATCTCTCAACTTGTTGTTGTTCTGGTTTTATGATCCCACAGTGCCCCACTGAGCCAACACCAAATGGCAGCCAGCAGTGGCTTGTGGTGACTTCTTCAGCAAAGCAGAGCTGAAGAACCAACTTCAGAAAGGAAGAAGAAGTAGGAGGCTCCCCTCTCTGCTCAACAAGCTGTGGCTTTTGTCAAAGGGACACGGCTCACGCCCATGAAAATGACTGGTAGTCAACCAAGCTTCTAGACACTATGGGCTAAAAAGAGAAGGAACAACAATGCCTATTAATCTCATTTCAGAGTGACTGTTGTGGTAGAGATGAGAGATAAGAGAAAAAATAACAGTCTTTCCTGAATGTATTCTTTCTCTTTGTGTCACCTTTTAATTTATCTGCCTTATCTCCCATTTGTTAGTTAATATCCGCTCTACTGCTGACAGAGACAAAGAGGAGAGGCTGTGACCCAGCCTCGCCTTGTTTGCGCTTCCCTGGCTCTCACAGTTTGATTCACTTCTTGATGGATCGGTGGAAAATGCACGGCAACTTCACCATCTTAGCCAGAGATACAGGCAGGAGGATATATTTGGAAGTTGTAAATGGCCCTTCTGTCAGTAGAGTTGTCACTGAATCCACTGAATAGAGTCCCCTAACTGTCCACATACAGCAGCTATTACATTTTAGGCTTTTAGCTGACTTAGCTTATACAGAGTGATTTACAAAAAGTGAAAAAGCACTGTCTGGTTCTAAAAGACAGTTTGACAGGTTGTGCGGACGCTGACGGACACATAGTTGGCTCCTACAGGGACTTAGCCTGCACCTTTTTGGATTAGTATCTCAGCTTCTCCCATTTACAAGGGGACAATCTTCTTAACATTTTCTTCCCATATGACTTTAACAATTAACAGATGTTTTTGTTGAGCTTTGCTTTCACTCTGTGCCTTTGAGACAATGCACCACTGTCCCTCCCCTGAACCGCAAATTCAGAAACTGAATGAGAATGTGTTCACCCATATGACTGATGTGACCATATGTCCTGCTGCTGTAGAGGCTCCACGTGATGTGAATGAGAAATCTAACCTGAGTACATGAATTTTATATAAATGTATCGGTGGTGTGTGGGGTGAAAGATTTAAAACTGGAAACACAGATCCTTTATGGTGTCTACAGATTTGGATTAAATTATTTAATATAGTCTTTTGCTTTCTAAAAAAAAAAATCACATATATGGATATAAATGGAAGTTGAGGTAAGTTTAGGGGCAAGACATGTCAAAGTGAGACAGCAGCGAGCAATGAATAGGTGGCATTGTACAACAGAGCCGTGGAGGAGATAACTTCATCACAAAGGTTGCACTCACCCCGTGGAGAGGGAAAAATAGCCTCTATTGACAGACTTTATTTATAGTTACAGGAATGAAAGTCGATGAGAAAAGGATAAAAAAAAAAACAACCCAACTTTAAACCAAGTATACTGAATTAAAAGACTGTTGACCGGGTCCAATAGATGTTAGATCATTTTCCTTTCCCACTGAATAAGATCTTTATCAAGGACTGTGAATGAAAATTATATAACCCTGAAGAAAAAGTTGATGAGTGAACAGAGGAGAAAGTGGTGGGCTGGTTGGATGAAGGCTGAGCAGACAGTACCGTTTCTGTCAAATATTATTTATGAAATTACATAAAGGGCTGTTACATTTGTGCAAACTGTAAACTCCCACACCACTGTGTGCACACTCATTGATTTTGTCATCATTACCCCAAGTATGATGAGAGTGAAATACAAAGATCTTTATAACTGCTAAACAAAAACTGATATGCAGTGAGAAACAAATGCTGTAGCTGCAGCTGACAGGCATTAAAACACTTTTATCATTGCCATTATATCTTATCAATTTATCATTTGGAGGAATTTAAATGAAGGTTTCCTGGCTGAAAGCAAGTTTACAGCACCTTTCACACAAGGTTGTGTTTCTGACAAATGTAGGTCCAATAAACAATCTTGTTTTAACTCTATTTTGGTCTCCACCAACTCTGTCTTGCTCCTTAGCTCCTTAATTCTTGTCTATGCTCACCATACAAGAGTTATGCTGTGTAACTGTAAATGACAAGCAAATATTAATTAATTCAGCTTTAAAACATGCAAACTACACATACCAGGAGTTGCCTCTCACATGATTCTCCTGGGACGAGGCACCCATCTGTTACCAAAGGTGACAGTAAAACATCCAGCTCAAACATGAATTACAGCATCCGCCTGGAGGCATCAACTCTGAAAGAAAATAAATATCAGGCAACTGCACGCAATCTTGAACAGCTGGGAAATATATTTGTTAGCTGCACTTCTCCGCCGAACAGCTGATGGTGAACATCAGTCCTGCAGCTCTTGACACACACAACCAGTGTGGCTATTCTGTAACGTCAGAGCTTCTTCTCCTCCTGACATTGTCAAGGACGTTAAATGCAGATGCAACTCCATCTGTAAAAGACAAGCTTGGGCTGCTGCCATTCTCAACTAAGCATCTAATTTTCCTGATATGGTACTTAGTACCTCAGGGCCTAACCTGTAACAGCTTTCTGGCTGCTCCCAGGAGGGGCTGCATGGTGAGGAAGTGGACTGCCATGAGCCCACAGAGGGCCTACAGAGCTCCTGGATCTAGGCAAGCTTCCAGCCCCCAGCACGCACACCAGCCCATCTTCCTACCCCCGGGGCATTCAAACTGATGGCTTAGACTGGCTTTTCACTGTGCCATGATGCTTTCATTAAGCTAGTTTATTCCCTGTTTTCCACTGCTGGGCATTTCTCCCATCTGCATTCTCTTACAGCAATTGGCCAAGCTGCTGAGGCTCTGGGAGACATGGAGGCTGTATTTCAGTGAGGATGCACAGTGCTTTTACTACAAATCCCATTGCTTTCTCCATTAGCCATCGCAGTGGTTGTGTGGTTAGGGTGTCTGCCATGAAACTAGTGGGCTGTGGCTTGGTGAGACGCTTCTTGCCTTTTTCTTTTTTGTGCTTCAAGCTCAACTTTGGAAAGGCAGGTCAAGGCTGCGCCGTACAGAGCTAGATCACTGTGGCAGTGCAGAAAAGTTGCTTATGTTGCCAGTGAGTGAATAATTGTCCTTTTGTATTGTAATTACCAGTACAGTTAATATCAAATTCTCCTCTCATAAGCACTCTGCATAATCCACAACATGGATTATGCAATCAATCACATTGTTGTGTAATCAATCTTAATTGAGCATTGGGAAAGTGAAACCCACACATTTAGCTCAAGCAACTCAGATACATAAACAGAACAATGAATAAAAAATGATAGAGGCAACACCTAATGACAAACAACTGGGAGAAGAGATGGCTGCAGAGTCAGTTGCAGTGGATGCAGGACTGGTAGATGCTGGTTTTGGAGCTGCATGCTTCATGTGTCCTGTGACCACCTCATTTGTGCCTTATAGCACTTGTAAAAAGTCTGTTGATTGTTTTTATTTCTCGCTTACGCTCTATTGATCACCACAGCTTCTCTCTCACTTGTTCCAGTCTAATTACACGTAATGACTGTAATTAGACTGTAGTAAAGTCGGTTTGATCGGTGGCCAGATGCTTTTATGCTCATTTGCCAGTATTTTGTATTACACTAAAATGTAATATTTGTGATACACAGATGATGGTGAGCTACATGTACTACAAGTGGAGTTACAACCAGGTATCTTCCATTTTGCTTTGTCTCGCTACTGAGTAGGACTACTCCCGTGCAGTGTTTACGTTCATTCACTCACTTAGAGAGAGGGAGCAGTGTTTGCGGTGAGAAGAAGGTTTGCAGTGGGGATTGCTTTGCTAGATGTGTTCTTCTGAAAAGGAGAAGATTACTTCTTCTTTGGCTCGGCAACCCCACTACATCCAATGACAACATTTTTTATGTCCAACTCCAATGCTTTGACAATTCTTGCTTTCTACTGTATCTGCACACAGCAGCGACATTATGGTTAAGGTTAGGAAAAGTGCATGGCTGAGGAAAATAGGCCATGGTTAGGGCTAACTAAAAACATGTGGTGAAGGTTAGAAAAAGATAGTGTTTACAGTTCATAAAAAGTCGAACGTCTGTGAAAGGACACAAACTCCAGTTCCCTGACCGCTACATTTTACGCCTCGCTACATAATGGACGTGTTACCTTCTGCACTGATATTGAACATTGGTACTGGAAGTACAACATGAAAACATCAGTGTTATTCGCTTGAGTTCTCCTTGGCATTGATTCTACAAGTCTCGTCTCAATGTTTTGACGATGGTGGTGGAGAGCGCTCGTTAGGATTAAACCAGGTGACTTTAAAGACCACAGAAGATTACAATAGTCACATTCGAACACAAAGAATCAAAAAATCACAAAAAATCAGTTTTCTTTGCCAGCACCTCACTGAGCGCTGTAATGAATGTACATGATGCATATCACTGCTAACACCAGTTTCATTACTATAACTTGAGTAATTACTGGAGATGTTTTTGACCATAAGGATGCACTGGGCATGGAAAATCTGGCTGTAAGGAGAGAGAGAGGTTGTGTACACTGCTGACCGCAAAGCAACAACGCCATAAACATCCTGGCATCTGGCTTATGTTCCCATCATAAGCTATGCTCAAATTCAATTACCAAGTCAACATTCTCTGAGTGATGTTGAACAGCTCTTGATGGAGTGCTATGTACATAACCCTGATTAGGGATTACGCATAGATGTGATGAATGCTGCAAGACCATTGAGAAACACTCCAGCATCATAAATCAAAACCACAACGATCCTCCAGATTTCAAGCTCTGTTCAATTCTGGTCATTAGAAAAAAAAAAAGAAAAGCTGTATAGAAAACACATTTAACAACATGGGAATTAGTGAGGAATTAGGAATGGCGAGAATTATAGCTTGTTGGTGTATGTGGGGATTTTTAAGGCTTTAATTACTTTTTCAGCAAAACACACACACATATACAAACCCTCGCAGAGAACAAGAGCTCCATAAAGAATCTATATCATTTATAAGCTCACGTTTTGTTTTATCTTTTTTTCCACTCAGCTATTGGAAATCCATTTAACCACAGAGTAGACTGCAACCATAAATGCCCATATACACCCTGGCAAAGTTCGTTACTGAGATTTATATATTATAGAACAAGAAACATGCTGCAATAGACCAACTCTGCAGTTTTCCTTTGGAAAATTGCTTCTTTTAGATTCAAATAATTTCATTTTCAGTACACGGCATACCATGATTTAGATGGGTCAGAGTTAGGCTGCATTCAGACCAACCTAGCTCCAGTTTACGCCTCCCAAGTATTTTCATGAAATTTGAGCCACAGAGCTAAACATCACATTTCTCTGAAGATTAAACAATGACAGACTCAGAAGACAGAATTTTGTTTGACAACACTCCTTCAACCATGTGAATGAAAAAAATTTAATCTACTGCAGATTGAAAAAAAAAAAGATTTACCACCTGTTTCCTATCTAAGTCAGTAATTACATGTATTGCATTTTTTTTTAAAACAACAAAAATGTAAACGCCAATATGCAATGAAATATTAAATAATATAAAGTATAGACAACTAAATTGATGGAGAAAAAAAAAGTTTTTAAAATTCACACCTTTGTGGTCACTTCTGCTTGTAATCTTAGTTCATATCAGGAAACAAATCTGCAACTTGGGAAACAGGTTACAGATCATTTGTATTGTGCAGTGGACAGACTACATTTTCGTCCAGATGGTTTGAAGTGTGTTTTCAATTTTATTTTTGGCATGAGTTTATGGACGATAGTGTCTGGGGTTTGTGGGCCCCAGAGGATGAATCCTAATGACTTTTTTACCTATCCAGAGAAATGTCTCAAAATGTACTACGCAGTTCATGATTCCTAGATATTTTACGTGACTCGGCTTTAGTGAGGCTCATATTTAACAACTGGCCTGGCTTACAGTGAGTTACAATGAGTACAGTGAGTTAGATAATATAACCTAATTTAATTCAGATTACCTGGTTGGCCAATGATATTTCAATGATATTTCATTTGCTGGAGAGAGGCAGTGATGGTGTGAAACTATTTTTTTTTAAAAAACCACAGCGTTTTATGGTCGCAGTTTGGTTAGGCCCAGGCACAAAAATAACTTACGAAGGGTTAGGAAAAGCACATGGTTTGGGTCAAAATCAGGTTAAGGTTAAAGGACCTTCATCATCATTTTTTACCCACATGGTTAATGTTGTGGAACCGTCAGTTAAAAGAAACAACACTGACCATCGGTTCGAAACTGGAAACAAGCTGCGGTTTCCTGTGTCGAAGTCCTGTGTTTTGTGTTTGGCCGCCAGAGGTCACCAAACAGTAAAAGGTTACTATGGGTCATCGTTTGAGCTGCTCGTACAGACGAAGGTTGTTCTTGAGGACAAGACAGTCTCCTGTAGACTCTTTGTCTTCTTTTTACAAGTGCTTTAGCCGTCTCTTGTTCGCAGTTGATTGGCCAATAAGCTGCATTTCTGGATGACATTCCACTGTGCTGCAGCAAAAGTTGAGCCAGGAGCAAGGTTTTTGTTTTTTTTTTCCCTCGACTACTTTTTATATAGGTGGCCCTCTCTGTGACAACGCAGTAATCTCACTGAAATGAATGAGGAGGCTACATGTTTGACGCAGTGCTGTTGTCGGTCTGAAGGAGGCCTTGCGACATTTGAATAGGATGCTGAGAGCTGCTGCAGCACTAATTCAAGATAGATGTGAATGATGGGGGACTGGATGCCTGATGGGGAACTTATATGAGGGCTACCACTGTGCAGCTCATCAGATTAAATCAGGAATAGTATTAGCATGCAAATTGAAAAAAGGGGCAGTATTTCCTTTGGATTAACTGCCACTGCCTGTGACAATGTACAAGTGCCACACTATAGACCTTATCACACAGCCATGTGAAATACTGTAGCTGTATGAGCACATGCCCATGGGCATGCTAAGGAAGGTCTCCGCTGGTTTTGTCATAGGAGTCATTAAAATGTGTTGTTGGTCACAATTTAAAATATATTCAAGAACAGGCATCACTCTGACACAGCAGAATTCATCAGGGTGGATTCACACACACGCACACGCACACGCACACACACACACACACACACACACAAACTACGGTTAAAGAAATGGGAACGTTCTTTGTCGGTGTTAGAAAATGCAGCTGGCTAGGATGCACACAAACTGCCCTTTGATTTTACTGCATGTTATTTTATTTAGTACTTTACAGTACATTAGAAAAAATGTTCAAAATACTTTAAACAAGAAGAATCCCAAACTTTTTTTATCCACTTACTGATTTGCATGAATGCAGTGGACTGGGATGAGCAATGGCCATAAATTCTAATTAAGAAATTGGTAACGGATGTTGCAACCATCAGAAACGAATCAGTATCAATTAATGTGAGCCCAAGGCCCATGTAAATGTGATAAACTGCTACAAACCGAAGATGTCTTCTGTTTTTCATGATTCAGACCTCAGCTACACATAAAGCTAACTCGTTCCGTTTGGTGTGGGAGCTTGTGGAATCGTCCTGTCAGTTTTAATATGAGATGAGCTCTTTGCATGGTTCTCATCATCTCTCGGGTCTCTAGTTCCCTCACGTCAGCTCAGAGGATATTTGCGGTAGCACTGAAATCAGCAAACAAGTATGTGCTGTGATCTCGCGGAGTATGTGAGCTGTGGTTGTGCTTCGGCTTGTGCTTGAGTTGAGTGGTGACATTCTTCTGCCAGCCATCAAGGTGTAACGCAGTCAACGTCTCATGCACTGGCTACCTGTCTTCCTTTGAAGCAGCTCTTTTAAAGTAGTGTTTACCACCACTGCTGCCTTAAAAGAAAGAGAAAAAAAAGAGCTCAATCACTCGGGTTTTAGAGACATTTAAAATTTTGTAACTGAAAACACTTGTCTGTGTGAACGGATGTGGGCACCCCTCCAAAATGTATTCCTGAGATGCCTGGGCTGGAGACAGATCCAGATGGGTCTGAACTGAAACCAGATGGCTGAGCGAAGGGAACATAGCCTAGGTACTACTGCATGCTGCATACAGACGGATTCCTTCTAAGGTACAAGGGCTGTGATTTTTGCTTGGTGTGTGCGTGAGTGTGTGTGCGTCTGACGCACAAATGCAAGTTGTAATTATCCAGTCCACGAGAGGCATATTTTAATTTGATGATATTTGTTTTACACAATACCTATACTCTGAGTACACCTACACATGAACCTATACTGAACATTAAGACGAAAGCTTTACAACTCTCCACAAAAGCCAGAAAATCCACAGTGTAATTTAAGTGCTTGGACGAAGTTCTCTACTGTTCTTGAGCAGACAATTTTGGCTGCAACCAGCACTTTGGCATTTAAACATTGGACTGATCCACAAACATTAAATGTTCAACTGAGGAGCCATGACATTAGATTTAAAAGGCCTGACACAAAAAATAGATCATTGAAAAAGTTGCAAATCTCAAAATGTGCTTTTCATATTTCACTGAAGCGCACATTCCAGAGGTCACTTCCCAGACACTTTTATCAGGTTCTGTGATACTTAAAGTTGATGAAGTCAGAATATATAAAGGTGTCAGTC
This sequence comes from Toxotes lorentzi, assembly GCA_037833715.1. Classification (NCBI taxonomy): domain Eukaryota; kingdom Metazoa; phylum Chordata; class Actinopteri; family Toxotidae; genus Toxotes; species Toxotes lorentzi. The sequence goes on along the minus strand of JBBMJY010000024.1, from coordinate 16,487,549 downwards.
ATCTTTATCTACAGGGGATGTTGCTCAAGCAGACTACAAAGTGAATTCTCTTTATATTGCACTGACATCACCCATGCTGATGTTGGACACAGTTCCTGCACACACCTGTGCACCAGAGGACATTACCCAACAAAAAAAAAAAAAAAGAAGCCTACAAGGGGGCAGGTGTTTTAAACTGTAACTGCAAAAAGCGTCACTGCATGGCTAGGAGTGGTGAAGCTCTGGGAATGATATTACACAGTGAGTGGTTCACAGAGTCTGTGAATGGCTCTGCCCTTTGGGAAATAGCATGGGTCTGATAAATGAATGTATTTCAAATGAATCTTCAACAGCATGGCTCACGCAAACAGCCCGTACTTATTTTCCCACATCTTCCTTCAAAAGCTTTTCCCAATAAAAAAAAAGTTTCCAATCAGATTTCACTGTTTGCAACAGAAAACAGGAGCAAAACACACAAAAATCAGACACAATATCAGTTTTTTTTGTCCTTGTTAAATGTCTTTGGGCTCACGATGTGGGTGAGCGACATCATTTTTCCAAAGTGCAGGGGCAGCTACCGAACCACACCAGCGGATACTAACATAAACTGGAGTATGTGTAGAACATCTAGATGAAAACATATCATTTTAAAAATTCTTTGTGGCAGCACTGATGACAGCAGAAAAGAAGGCCACCGTGGTGTTCGCTGGGTAATTTTCTTCACCAAGTGAGCAAGCATCTCCAATGCAAAGAAAGGCGAGGTGATGAAGTACTTCTTCGGAGAGTCTTTGACTGACTGAGGTGTATTTGGTGGACATACTGCAAGTTGTCTTTTTACGACTGTGATGTACAAACTACCAGCAATTTGCGATTTCTGCTGGAAGCAGGTTTATGAAGTCAGTTTCGGCTGTAAAACTGGTGGGAATTAGCATTACACTGGGTTTAGCATTACATTTTGATGCCCACCAATTTTTCATTGCTAATTATTGTTAATTCTGCAGTGCATTCACATTAAACCGTAGCTATGTCCTGAAGACAAGGTTGCTGTTACAATCAGAGACACACCAAGATGCAGCAGTTGAATTTGAGGACAGTAAGAGGTGTAAGACTGTTTCACACTATCTCTGCAGTTTGTATTTTCACAGAATTTTGTGTTAGTGTATATAGGAAAAGTGTTCCTCCTCAATCTTCCCTCCATTTGTTCAAACACGATCATTATATACAGTAATATGCTGTGTATGTTGCATCATTTTCCTGAGTCTTAATCCCTGTGCAGAGCAGCGAAAACGTGAAAACATTTGTGGCAATTAAATTTGTTTTGCAATGTTTTGTTCCTAACGTGTAACGCTGCAGAGCTGCAGTGTGTTTTCATTCCACCCTCCAGATGTATAGCCCTATGCTACTCCTATCGGATACACAGTCAGGAATGCAGATCCCCTGAGTTTTTGCATTATGTTCGAGTCATGCGGACATCTGTTTGAGGAAAAACACCATCCATTCAGATACAGCAGAGGAGGAAATTAATGTAACACTCCTCAGAAAATAAGCTGAAGCATTACAACTTCCATTCTGGTAATGTGACTATGAGTATTTTGTCAGTTAAAATCTTTTTTTTTTTCCAAAAAAATGTTGAGCTCCACAAGGCCACAGCTAAATTAGAGCTCTATACACAGAGGTGTCTGCTAATTTCAGCCTTTCTGAGTGGTAAATGGGTTTGGCTGTTCATTGTGCCCACAGAAACCAAATCTCTGTCTGGTTGCTCCATTTCTGGTGTTTCAATAGACTTTCCTCTAACAATGCAGGCTATAACTGTAATTTATTTGATTTGTGGAAGCGGTTTTGAAAGGTTGTGAACATTTTTTGAAATAATTAATCAAATTTCTCTGCATCCTGAGAGCTTTAAAGGTGGATGTGTATTCATTTCAGAATCTTTCTTGAGACTTAAAAGTGATCCTGTGTCGCTTTCACCTTGTTTTTTTGGGGGGGGGGGGGGGGGGGGGTTTCTGGCGGAACTTCTTGGTTCTCTGTGTGTCGGACGGATCCTGGGTTTTTCTTGCCCCGTTGTGCAGAGTTGCTCCCAGTACCCCGCCT
>JBBMJY010000024.1:16451309-16485379 GCA_037833715.1 Toxotes lorentzi | reverse complement strand
CCCCCTCCCCCCCCCCCCCCCCCCCCCCCCCCCCCCCCCCCCCCCCTCCCCCCCCCCCCCCCTCCCCCCTTCTTCCTCCCCTTCCCCCCCCCCTTCTCTTCCCCATCCCACTTCTGGGTGCTCTGTGTGTCGGACAGATCCTGGTTCTTTCTGTCATCGTTGTGCAGAGCTGCTCCCAGTACTCCGCCTCCTGTTCAAAATATTTACTCAAAAATTAAGTGTTATTCTCATGTGAACACCACAAGCATCTGCTGCTAGAAAGCAAAATGCATTATCCCCCCCTTGACCAAACATCACATTTCAAAACAAGCACACAGGAAAATCGAAATGTAGGCGCAAACACGTCACCGTTGACTGGTTTTGCTCGTGGGTAACGTGGATGTGATTATAATCCTGCAGAGTGTGTTGTATCCTTTCCACTTCTCAAATTTCACAAATCATGAGGTTTTCTCTGCATCACTCCAACACACCAGAGACTCCAGACTGTTTGGAGGTGTTGCTTCACGGTAATAGCCCGTGTAAGTCAGTAACATCTGAAGTCCCTCTTGTGGGCACAGGTAGACTTGTACTGTCCTTCAGGTGACATCTTGCAAGTGCTTTTACATAACTCATTACATAAACTCGTTAAAAAGCTTTAGTGCAGACATTAGCGATATTTGCGATTAATTTGCTTGCACTTGATAAAAGATGAACCTCCCATTTATTGCACTAATTTCAAATCTCTCGCTCATAATTAGCAATCTCGTAATCTTATAATTATAGAGGAAGTTGCTGTCAGGCAAACAGCAGTGAGCTTAGGGCAAAATTCAACTTAGATGCAAAGTGACTTCTAATCAGAGAATCAGTTCATCCACCTCAATGTAAATGAATGCAAAACTCACAGGCTGCAGCCTGACTGTACATTCATTCTCTGTAACAGATTTGTCCTTTCAGTGAACTCTGCCCTCGACGTTGTCTGTTATATTTCTGAAAACAAGGTGAATCACCTTCTTCTACCTGACAAAGGAATTCATTATCCTTTCCCCCAGAGGACGCAGAAGTGGTATTCTCAAATGTGTCTGTGGTATGGCTTCGCTCCAGCGTGGAAGAGTCTGCAGTGATGTGCTAACAAGGATGGGTCTGACTTCCAAAGTCATGAATAAACTCTCAGTTCACGTCTTCAGTTTCAGCCAAGACGCATCTAACCCCCCCATCCCCCCACCCCCACTTGAATGGGGGGGGGGGGGGGGGGGGGGAGAAAAAAAAAACAAAACGGGGAAGCAATAAATGCAAGAGCAGCAACATATTCATGGAAAGCACGAATATCGGCTGAACATCTGACTCAGATCTTACACATTGTTGGCATTGCTGTTTTCTCCAGCTTTTTTTTCGGAGTGCTGACATAACCAATAAGCAAGCAGGCTGGTCTTTGACATATTGTTTTCCACGCCTAATTTGCAAGGAGGGAAAAGCAGCCATCATTCTTGAAACTCCTTTATCGTAACAGAAGGAGATGAAATCTTAAAAGTTTCAATTTCATTTTGGAAATATGGACGTCTCTTCCAAAGAAGAGAGAAAAAAAAGCACTGAAAATAATGGCATCAAAGTACAAACCCTCAGTTAACTAACTGAATTAAAGCACAGACCGTAGCTCTCTTGTCTCCCCTGAAAGAGTCATCAGTGATCCCATTTAGTCTGAATTTCCCAAAAATCCATGTCCAAAGTATAAGTCATGCCCTTCCTAGACTAGGATGTTGACAGTGATTGACTGTGATAGTAGACAGCAGATCGTTCATTAGGCTGTTATATTCATATCATCTTTCCATTACAAAGGCTATCGGTGCAGCTGGCAGGGACCCATATCTGGATTCCCCAGCAGATATAAGGTGCCAACAGCTTAACATCATGCCCAACTCCTGATAATGCTCTGGGAGAAATTAGGGTTATAACACGATGATTGCCAAAGATAACGAGGAGAGGACGTGAGGAGGCAATCTCTGCTGACTGACATCACAGGAGAAGAAAAAGTGATTTAACAGAACATGGTGGGAAAACATCTAAAGTCTTTTCTAAATGTGATGATATGTACTTGGCTCACAGAGATGCTTGTAATGAACTGTATGTGTGACAAGAGGACAAACATTTTCAGGTGCGTGAAGGGGAATTGATTTCAGTTAATGAGGACGTTTCTGCTGGGAATCTAAATCAAGCAAAGTCTTTTCAGATCACTGTTAAACCTTTTCCTTTATTCCGCTCTATGATTATCAGGACAATTCATCTTCATAGTGTCTGATTCTGTCTGTAATGGTTGAGCGTTGGGTGAAGAGGGGGTGAAGAGGCGTGAGGCCTCCATGATAAATGATAGCTTAGAGTCCCACACATCGTTCTCTATGTGCCGGCACATGAAAGCTGCAAGTTAGTGAACTCTGAGCCAACATTTTACAGTCCTAGGCAGAGGAGAATGGAGAATTAAATCAGCAGCAATCATTACCCACACTTAATGTCAATACAGGTAGTTTATCTCCACGTTAACTAGATTCCCTAAGCTAGAGCAACAATGGTGTCATCACTGGGCATGGTTCAGGAAAATACCAGAGTGATAAAAAAGACAAGTCATTTGAATGCTCTGGGTAGATATTTGGGAAAAGGCGATTGAGTCTGGTAAAGTACGCACCACATTTGACTAAAAAACTGATTGGTTAAATACTCTCTGGTCTATTGGTGTTAGTGAAAGGCTTTGCATTTGTTGATGTTAGGGACAGTAGAATTGTTTGGGGTGGGGAGGAGAGCTGGACCTCATGTTTCTGTTTTTTTAAAAAGCAGAACCTGCCTCAGGGTTATCAGTGCTTTCTGTGGACCCACCCTTTGACGGAGAAAAAAGTGCACCACCCTGTCCAAATATCTCAAAGCAACTAATCACTGAGGAGGGCAAAACATTTTTTTTTAAATGGTGTACTCCACCTCAAACATTAATTTCTGCGTAATGGAATAATGATTTTCACAGGAGCCAACTATGTATGAATCAGAAGAAATGAAATTAGCAATGATGACATCTTTTGGCATTCAGTTTGATCTTGATGGGGAAGATAAAGTTCTGGATGCCCTGTGCTGTAGTGATCATAAAATCCATCTTCTCAATATTTCTAATAAACCTTACTTTGAAAATAAATTTCTCAAGGGAAGGCTGGAGTGAGAAAAATAAAATAAAATAAAATGCCCTCTCCAGTTCTTCATTAAAGGTCAGACTACCAAACCCTACCATCTTTTCCACCCTAACCCCCCTGATGTATCCCCTTGTAGCTCGTAGTAACAGAAATGGTTATTTTTTGTGTTTTGTTTCTTTGGATCACTACAAGAAATAAACCCCACAAACCTTGATGTTGAGCTGTAAGATCTACGGCGTTGGCCGCTGTTAAATGATTTTATCAATTAGTAGTGGAAAGACCAGGACCACGGTCTTGAATACCGCCTTCTGATTGGTCGACACGCAGAACTCGTAATGTTCAGCGCTCCCATATAAACCCGTGCAGACTTGACATCGGTGCGATCTGTCATGCAAGTCAAAAGGATAGTGAGGAGTCCAATGTAGAGACATTCCTCGTAGCCTACTTGTCGTAGCCTACATTTATTGTGTTTCCGGCGCCGCAGAAGATTTTTGGAGCGTAATTCTTATGAATTACACACAAAGCAGGAGGCGTCTCTTTACGTTTAGTTGTATCATCTGTGTTAAGAGGACGATGCCTTTGAGGACCGGACTTTTTCTCCTGATGGTGCTGAACGCATCTGCATATGAACTGGATCAAAACGAGTCTTATTCGCCCAGGAGAGCACGCTTTTCTGCCAATAGCCCTTGTAAGTAACACGCTACTTCCATCTGCATATCTCTGAGTGTACAGCTTGCTCTTTTTTCTTTTCTTTTTTTTTTTTTTTTTTTTTTTTTTACACACCATCTATACAATGCATGGCCTTACCTCTTACCCTACCTCTCTCACTGTGTGGAGATTTTTTTTTCTCATAATTGTTGTTATTCTGTTTTTTTTTTTGTTTTTTTTTTTGGCCTATGCAGCCTTTTCTGTCTGTAAACGAGCGCGTTGATTCACGGAGAAGGCTGCAGGTTTAACGCTGTGGTTTTTTTTTTTTTTTTTTTTTTTTTATGCCGGTGTCCTGCCGGCAACAGATGAGCTTGGAGCTTGGTGCTGACACCTGAGAGTGCAGGCTGTGTCATTTTGATAGTCTCTCATAGCTTTGGCTGCTGCATATGTCCAACTGTTCATCATTTTAGTGGACTTAAGGGTGGTTTCATTGCATAAAACAGAAAGCTTCCTGTGTAGGCTTCAAGTCAGAAAAAGAAGTAGGCTACACCATTGTACCTTTTCTTCAGCATGCCTCACAAAAAGCTGCACTGTTTGTCACTGGGGCTGTGGCTGTTGGACAAATACATGCAAACCTATTAGTTGACATTTATCCATCAAAGAAAAAGAAAAGACCTAAGTCAAAATCCCTTGTAATAACCACCAAGAAATGACACAGCAAAGCATAAATCTGCGTGGCGTCATTCAAATGTTGACTTTTCCTTCTGAACACAAAGGTACAGCCCAGTGATAAAAGGCAGTGGGTAACAGGGATGCTGATTCCCCTCTGCAGGAATTGCTTCATCATCATAAGATTTGCAGCTCACTGTGTGTGTGTGTGTGTGTGTGTGTGTGTGTGTGTGTGTGTGTGTGTGTCTGTGTTGAGAGCAATCTCTGCTCCCTGATGGCAGGCAGACTTTATCTGACTGTGCAGGTCAACATGGGGCCCCAGATTCGAAGTCTGCCAAGAAGGCTTAGGATCCTCTGTGACATTTCTTAATGGTTATTACAAAGGATTTGAAGTGAGGCCGCTTGCCCTCTCAGTGGATTCTTGGACGAAGACTGCGGAAAGCCAGCTATTTGGATACACTTGATTTACAGATTATGTTTTATAGTTCTGTCTTGGTGTAAAATTTCAAGCCGGCTGCATGACCTATGACTACAATTGGTTGATGAACTATGGATGGATGGATTGGATGAACTATGAACAAAATTGTTTTTTGGCAAATGGATGGAAAGACTGAATGCTGCCACAGGGTGGCTATTTCGGAGGTTTTACAAAGATGAGGATCAGAGTTACCAGTGGGTTAATCAGCCTAATAATTCTTCCAGTCATGTGATGCTCCCAAAATGAACATGGCAGCGTTTTCTGAGTGTGTGTTTCATCATGTAGACGTGCATCAGTTCTAGATATGTTACTGGACTGTGACACGTGTTTAGTTAATAGTTAAGAACAGTAAAGTGGTTTGGAGCCAGAGTCCTCAAATCCAGCTTGACAATTACGGCTTGTGTAAAATAATTGAAGACAGAGTCTGGTGGCACCGTGCTTTTGTGTGTGTGTGTGTGCCAGCGGTACAAGTGTATGTTTATGTGTGTCGACAGGCACGCCAACAATTTTCAGGAAACTCTTTGGTATTTCTGGTGCTGTTCATCCAAGCTCTGCTGAAAAGAACCAAACAGTGGAATACAGGTCCGTGCCAAGAGAAAAGTGCAGCAGTGCCAAATGGTGTCTGAGGCTCTCTGAGTTGTAAGGTGTCCAATCCCCAGTCAAGTCAATGTTTGCCCTGGGTGACTGTATGTCTTTTGTGAATCACCAAAGTATGAAAATTTTCTTTTGTTCGTCGCACTTTTTTTTTTTTTTTTGTAGCTGAAACCCTGGCAACCCTTGTGTAATGAGCTCAGTGAGTGTGCAGTGATTCCCAGTGAACCCACTGTTGGCTCCCCCGCTGATGGTTCATTCTCTGTGCCCACAGCAGATGTGGCACGCTGTCTCAACAGTGCCCTCCAAGTTGGCTGCGGAGCCTTCGCCTGCCTGGAAAACTCAACTTGTGACACAGATGGCATGCATGACATCTGCAAGTCCTTCTTATACAGTGCTGCTAAATTTGACACTCAGGTATACACCTTAATTCGTTTCACAAGGACTACATACAGTATTTTGTCTATGTGCATGTGAGCTGTATAGTATTATATGGGTCTAATTGTCAGGGTAAGAAGCACTGTGTTTCTTTTTTTTTTTTTTTTGGTTTTTGGTTTTTACAGGGTAAAGCATTTGTGAAGGAGAGCCTTAAGTGCATTGCCAATGGCATCACCTCGAAGGCATTCCCCACCATCCGCCGCTGCTCCACCTTCCAAAGAATGATATCTGAGGTCCAAGAGGAGTGTTACAGCAAGCTGGATATCTGCACTGTTGCCCGATCTAATCCAGATGCTATTGGTGAAGTGGCACAGCTGCCAAGTCACTTCCCCAATAGGTGAGCTCCTCTTCCACTGTATGTGCTTTACAAGTTGATTAAGTGCACATTTTAAACGTCTTGTTAATTGACAGACTTGAACAATATGTCAGTCAGTGTGATGCTCTTTAACACCCCCCCGCCCCCCAGAACAGACTGAAATACAGTAGTTCAGCTCTCCAGTTATGGACAATAAGACATTGAAATGTATCTCCTGCTAATCTTAAGTAAATGAGAGACACAATGACCCACAGTGTTGCTGTTCAAATTACAAATGTGCAGATGCCCCTTTAGCCCTGTTTTATGTAGCTACATTTGTAGCTACATAAAACCACCTACTTTATACATTCCTTCATGCAATGAAAGAAAATAAAACAGGAACATCGAGTTTGGATGTTTTCATTCCTATTATTGTGGAAATACATGTAGGATTGCAGTTTGGGAGTGGATACAAAAGGACAGGAGGGTGGAGCACAAGGCTTAGTAGTGAATGGGAGCCCGGTGGGTCACTCCCATATAGATGAGATCAGACCTTACAGCACATGTGCAAATACATAGAAATGACATATGAAGATTTGAGAGTACAACAAATCTCCAGAGAAGATTCGTCCAACAAGAAAACATTGTTGTACATTTTTGTCCCTTTTTGTTTTGAGCTCTTATTCTGTGATGCTTGTGTGTTGTTGTCCCAGGTTTTATGGTAAGCTGCTTCAAAGCCTGATGGACTGTGATGAGGACACGGTGGACCGCGTTAGGACCAGCATGGTGTCGCGGCTGGGCCCAGAGATGACCATGCTTATTCAGCTGCTGCAGAACAAGCCCTGCCCATCCACTGCTGTGGCTGCAGCTGCCGCCATCCCAACTGGAGTGGAGGGCCGTGGGAGCTGGCGCTGGTCCATGGGTCCCCATATGTACAAGATCCAGCCTAATCTGCGAAACAGAGACTCTGCCAGTCATTTGGGCAAAAAGCGCTCTGCCAGTGACAGCTCCTAACTTCCACTCAGATTCGAAAAAAAAAAACAAAAAACAAAAAAAATAACTCCACACACTCCTCAAAACATCACGAAAGCTCCACTGTTCCCTAGGGGTGATAAAATCCATTCCTTCGCTAGACTGGAAGTCAGAGAAATATGCCCCTCTAGGGAATGCCGGAACGCCCATTGAGTTGATATCAGAGTTTGATTGTTGTTATATTGTATATCCTACACTTTAGGCTTGAGAGAAACCCCCCTTTCCATCGACTGTTTTCAAAACGTGTCTGCTCACAGTTAGTGTTGAACATGTGGCTGTTGCATCTGTGCAACATGGTCCTGTTCACTCCTCTTCACCTCCTCCAGCAGAGATGAATCCTTAAGAAGTCTTTTGATGCCAAGCAAAAAAAAAAAAAAAAATAGGAAAAAAAAGAAAAAACAGCCATGGTGGTTCACGCCTCTAGAGCACAAGTCAGTACTTTCAAAAAAAAAACACAATCTCATAATCCAGGCACTTGTTCATGAATAGAAATCAGTAGTTAGATTATTATTAGTTCATTGATAGGAATGGGAAAATTATTGGTAGACGATGTATCTAATATTTCAGCAATGAGACCAGTCCAATTGTGAGCATGAGATGTGGAAATGACTTTCATATCTATTTTCTGACACAACCATAACACTTAAATGTACTGTATACTAAGTTATCTGAGACAGCCATAGCAAGCCCTCTAAGAGAGAGTGCTCATACGGAGTGAGGTCTGTAGAGGTTTCACGATAACCTTTGAGAGGTTACCTTAAACTGACCAAAAAACTTCAAACTGCCCTGAATGCTATTCATGAAATACCAAAATAGTGTATAGCTATAGCACTTATAATTTTTTTTTTTTTTTTTTTCTGATGGCAGATGTAGTCATGGTCATGTGTTTTAAATCGTCATCCTGCACATAAGGATTGTCCAGGTCATGGCCAAGTCTATCTATCTATCTGAAAAAAACTCCATTTTGCATATCTTGTATCCAGACACTTGTAATGCATAAGACTGTTGAGCTCTACAGCATATGTGGGACCATGCTTAGTGGAATCTGTATCCATGTTCTTAACTGAGTGTGAAGCCGTCGTGTATGTGCAGTAGCTGATTAGCACATTCACCGATGAGACTGAGAGCAGCCATCTTTCTTGGACTGATGATCATCATTCTCTGAGGTGAAACACGTGACATACACACTGGCTTCCAGTGTCAAGATTGAGAATGACTATTTAAAAAAAAAAAAAACAAAAAGCCTTGTTGGAATGATATTTATTTTCCTACTATATTATTTAATGTTTTTTTTATTATTTTAATGCATTATTGTAGTTTTACTTAGTTTACAAGTTTAAAAAGCAGTTCAGTCATGGCTCCTATTTGAACATGAGCTCTATGCCAAAAAAAAAAAAAAAAACAAACAAAAAAAAAAAGAAAGAAAAAAGTGAGCTGACACTCTGGTGACTGAATGGGACCCATGTCATGACTCTGTGCTGGCCATAGGGGAACAAGGTTGGTCATTCAAGTCAGGCGATCTTCTTTAATGGGTGTTACAAGGGACCACAACAAAACGATAGCTTCATTTTGACACTTTCTGGTTTGAAAATAAGGTCGTCATTGCAGCTGCTAGATGTGCTCGTTCAGGGCTGGGGTTTCGTGCACGTTGTTGAAGACTGAGCAGGTATAATGACAGTAAAACAAACACCAGCATCAAGTACCCCAGTAGTGATGGGTTTTTTTTTATGGTTCTGCACTAGTTGTCGGTGCTTCTTCTTGCATAGGGTGAAATTACTTTTCCTTAAGATGGCTGGCTACGTAAGTATTCTAATTGTACTTAATGTGTGGGGGTATCATCATTCCATGCATTTCTCTTGTGTTATTATTTATTTTGTCTGTTGGCTTTTAAAATGGTGTCAGTTCTGATGTTATACAGTAGAGAAAAGATGACATAGCAGAGCACAATGTATTTTGTTTGTATTGGCTTCAGTTCTTGGTCTTGAAAACTTGGTTATAAATCTTAAGTATTTTTCCATGACAATAAGTACTCATAACAAAATAAGCAACAATAGTTATTATTTAGGAGTTTAATGCTCAAAAACCCAAATGAATCTGCTTCATCAGGTCTGTGTGGGCGTGGTCTGTCATCAGTTTCTGATTCAGATGTTGTCAAATGCTTATTGGTGCAGAAAAATATGTGACATCCAATTCCAACCAATTCCCCACCCACCTCAAACCTGTGAGAAGAGCACAGACCAAAGGGCACACACAGAAATCCTGCGTGTGAAGTAACCAAACCGTCGATTCACGTAGGGCTGCGTTACTCATAGTTAGAAGCTGATGTTTTCAGGGCTTTTTTTTAAGAGAGTGGTGTTTAGGATGGTGGTGGTGTTCCTAACAAGAGGTCACTCAGATGGTTAAAGAGATGAACAGTTTTTACACTTCATACAGATATACACTTAAAATCTATAGAACACAGACAAAATGTATTTCATTTGTTAAGCAGTTTCCTTATATCTAAGATCCAGACAATCAGTTAGAATAAGCAGATTAGTACAGAGCCATGGTCACTGAGAGGGGTCATCGTGCTGGTGTTTGTTTTATATATATACCTGGTGGTTGTTTCAGTCAGCTTCTGTTTTAGAGTAAATTGCAAATCTTTGTGCACATTGAAAACGCAATATAGAGATTAACTTAATCAACCAGGGTTGGGTTCAGTTTGCTATGAAGCAGTTTGATGTAGGAAATTCCTAAGAATTCAAACCTTGCACACTGGTCATCTTCAAATTATATTTTATAACAAAATTATGAGCAAAAACATTCTGCTTGCCTGATTTTGACTTCATGAAAGGAACTGAACCCAATCCTGTTAAAAAAAAGAAAGAAAGAAGAAGTAGAAAAGAAAGAAAAAAGCAAATCTATATATTGTCCTGGATTGATAAGAGTGAAGCACAGACCAGAAAAAGAGATGCTTTATTTTTCAGTGTCAATTTAATAGCTATGTTTAAGAATTCCAAACTATGCAATAATCTCACACACAAAGGATTCACAGCAACACAGAAATTGACCTTTATTTCATTCAGTGCCAGCTGATGCTGTGTGAATCAAGCAGCAGCATGTGTGCTCTCATACTGCACCCACAGTGTGAAGGCATCGCTCCTCTGTATCGCTTTTCTGTTTCTGTGGTTTTTGTAAACTGGCGTTTCTTTTGTTCTGTGAATCTGATTCTGTTTCTTTTGTGTCATTTGTTGCGAAAAGGACAGCAGTTATGAAGGAATCACTTGGGAAGTTAAGAGCTATAGACACACTGTAGTATATCCTAGCTTACTATTTTATGTTAAATATGCACTTTGCATCTTAACCACTATAAAGGGCATTGAAACATTCAGCACACGTGCAATTTGAGACATGTTTTATTTACCCAGTGAATGGAAATCAGTTTGAATATTTCGCATCCTGAAGGGTCAGGGCTTCTTCATGTACTATTGATACATATGTCTGTATCTTTGTTGTCCATGGGTAAATCCAAAACCCAGCAGCTGCTGCTAAACTGTTACTTCCCTGTATGATGCTGTCCAGATGCCCGTCTACTGCGGCCACTCTGACCTGCCAACACACAGTGAGCTCAGCATCAGTCCGCATTTGCATTTAAGCATTTTAATGTCTATCCATGTCTTCATATTTATTTTCTATGAACATTCCTCGTGTCAAATATATTTGGCAAGGGCAAATTGACTGTTCCTTCACCAAGTCAAATGTAACGGTAATTTCAGAGAATGTACCTGTATACTGAATGTCTGTTTTGACGAGAACATGCCCAAGTTAGGTGACCCATGAAGGCTTTTGGGAAAAAAAAACAAAAGAGAGAAAATATAAGGCTTTCGATTTCTTTCTGTTTTTTAATTCAAGTATAGGGTGCTTAAGGTGGTACTGGAGTATTGTTAAATTGACCCATGGTGACTTTTGTGAAACTGTTTTCTCCTGTCAATACTAGAGACTAAAGACTCCCTCACTTCTGGCACTTCATGGTACTCTTTCCTCTCAAGACTTGAAATAGATTGATAAATGTTGTTGTGCTTAAACAAAAATCAAAAAGCTTCAGTGACTAGTAAAGTTTATTTTGTATTCATATATAAGTGACAGTTATTTTACTATCGGATTCAAAAAGTTATCCAGGATTTAAGGAGATTACTGAAGTTCCTGATACAGATGCTATGTAACGCATGATTGACCCTTGTGAATCACTTGCACTTTAGAATATACCCATATACATATATACCCATACTGTGTATATGTTTGGGTTTTTCCTCTGTACTGAAAAGTCATGAAAGATACAAATGCATCAGTTGTGTGTCTTTTGCTGATCAGAAATAAAATATTTATCATATCTGGCATATGGTATGAAATATGTTGCTTTGCTCTTCTTTCACTCATTTGGATCCATCGTCACTCTCAGATTTACATCAACATTGATCAGTTTAACAACAGCCCTTAAATGCTTCGACATTCTTCTCCATCAGTTGCCCGAACACCCCCGCCCTCCCTCCCCAGTAACCACACAAAACACATACACATATATGTAGCAAACTGCCATGACCTGTTGACCTGTTGAGCAAGACAGAGTTTGTTTTCTAAAACACTTCTGCTGGATTTTCTAAATTGCTGATTCCCTTCATCACCGCCCCTTCAACCCGACCACAAAATCTACCATAAATGTGTCACCCATTACACCACAATAATATCCAGGGCCATTAGCATTTCTAATTTCCTCAACAATATGAAAAATGGAAATGAAATCAGTCCTCGGGGCTGCAGTCATCCCAAACACTTGGCACCGGATTTTAAAGAACTGAATCAATGTCGGTTTCAACTTCAGTTCTCCAACCGATACTGGAACTCAAGAAAAAGCAGGAAAGAAAGTTAAAATTGTTCTAAAGAAAGTAACAAGCAAACCAGACACACTCTAAGGTCAATTGCAACCATGATCATCAACTTTTGACCCCAGGTAATCAGGCACCGGCTACATTTCATTTTTGATTGTTATATGTGGTGGTCTATGCTCCGACTTCTGACCCACAATCAAAAACCAAGCCCAACAACACAAGCAATGGGGGCAGGCTTTAAACTCGTATCCCACACTGAGGTGTGTGTTGCAGTGAGAAGAGTGTGTCATGTGAGAGTAACAAGTGTCATGTGGCCTTCAGTCGACTGCTTGAAACTGCAAAAATAGGCTTTGTTTGATTTCTGTTCTCGTGTTTCACATACCAAAAACCAGTTTCTAAAGCTGATGTCCACAACATTGACTCCAGCTCAATTTCTGCCCTCAGTCTAACAGATAGTGCATCAAAACGCTTCACCTCGGAGGTGGTGTGAGCTAACGTGACAGCAAGTTGCTGTGGCCTGAGAATCTCTGGTCTGAGCTTCTCAGGCCACCAAGTGCTGCCCCTGTCTTCATCAGAAAAGATGAGCTGCCCATCTTCTTGCACTGTTCAGGGTTCTCTTTCAGAGACATGTCCTCTGAAATCACTGTTAACTGGCTTAGACCAGATTTCCTGGAGTTTGTCTGCCAAGAACCCAGAGGCCCAGACCACATAGCTCCAAGATCTGTTCCAATTTGGTCCCTATATTGTTACAGTGACAGGATATACAATATAGAGACTTCCTTTGTCCTAGTGCATGATCTCCCATTTGGTGACATTAAAGTTTTTGTCCTCACAGCTTCCATCAGACTGAGACTGAATTTAAATCTATAATCCAACTGCGCCAACAAATTGTTTAATATATCAGTTTCTTTGAGCTTTCCATTGTAAAAGGATTGATTTCCAAAGACTGGCCGTGCATGAATAAGTCCTTTTCTATGCCTTGCATGTGCTGAAACTAACAGTGCATCCAGCTCTTTGTGGTGAATGATAAAGTAGCTGCTCTATGAAGCACAACTCATCAGCATGTAACATTGCTATGGCTTGCCACATCCCTTCAGTGCTCTGTATGTGTGACAAATCCTGCAGGACCCACGAGGGAAGATGAAGGACACAGAGAGCACCTCCTGATGAAAATGAACTTTCTTAAACTTCAGCACAAACGAGCTGAAACTGCAAAGTGTCTGTTTGGTTTGAGAGCCTGAGGAAAAGAGGGGGCAGAATGCAAGAGGCTCCGTGGACGCTAATCTCAGTCAGAGGGAGATATAATTTCATGCCTATTTAGAGAAGAGTCCTGAAGGGCTTTCTCATCAGCCGCTCTCCAGTCTCATGGATAGGTGATGCAGCAGCTCTGCACACAGATTCTATCATCTCACTCTTTAAAGAGACATTCACTCTCGTCTCATCAATGACTTTAACACAAGCATGATGGACACACCAAGACGGTTCTGAATGTCTCCATATGGTCAGTGTAGACATCTGCCTCTAGACTGAGTATTTTTGCGCAGTTACATTGCTGCAGCTATGTAGTGGGCAGCTTTTAAAAGCAATTGGGATGGAATTACTGCTTTCAACACGCAGAAACATCTTGTTGCCAGGAAACATTTGAACAGATTTTTGACCCTGCCTATTCACTTTGTTGCCTGTTGCTTGGACTGCTGCCGAGTGTATCACCACGCTGACAATCACAACCAGAGTGATAATGAATAATGACGAAATTAGAATATCATTATGCAGATGCAATTCATGCCATCTGCTTGTGTTTTTTTAATTCAGATACATTGTTATAGTACCTTCTGCTTCGAAGCGATGCTGTGTAAAGCTTCTGCACGTGCACGTCTGTGAAGTACATCTGCCTGCAGTGCTCACAGTGTCACCCAAACATGAGCAATAAATGCACAAATTCTTGCAAGCAGCCCTCGAAAAAGTACGCTGATCTTGACAGCAGGGTTGCACAGTTCTGAGGGGTAATGCACGCCCTCCTCGGGCAAACACTGACCCTGCAGCCAGTCATCATAAATGACCATGGAGTTTCTGCCTGCAATCTGCAGGCAAGCAACAAACCCACCATTGTTTGTCACTGCTTTAACCTCTTGATCAAATTCTGAGGGAGGAAAGCAATGTATCCATGGTGCATGCATAGTGTCAGCAATTTGATGGGACAAATGAACAATGCACTGTGGTTAGTGCGGTACGGCAATTGCCTCTCCCCTCTCCCAGTGTGTTTTATATTCATTATGTCCTTCTCTTTCCCATGAAACTTGTGGCATATTCATCAGCAGTGTGACAAATTAGATGTGCAGTGAAATGGAGTATGACTGAGAGCAGTGGAAGATTAGATCCACTCCAATCTTACCCAGCAATCACTATCCCTTCATTTCTGTGGGGAAATACCCAAGGACGGGAAAGAAAATTAGATCAAATTTTACTGAAGAAAGCGCTGGAGTGGCAGGGGAAAGAGATGAAACAGACCATTTCTGCCAAAGCATCTCTAGATTTGTCTTGGAATCAAATGCAATGCAGTTTTTCATTCTGGATATGCTGAATACATCAAGCTGCACATTCACTCTGGCTGCACAGCTGCACAGAAAATATAGGTAGATGGATAAACATTAAGTAATAAGTTCACTGCATTTTGCCTCCATCCATTTTTTCCAATTTGCACAACACTATGCTATTTGTGCACCCCAACGTCTGCCTTAGCCAATCAGGCGGATGGAGCCAACTGAGCAACATATTCAGTCACTTCACTAGTGCAGCTGAAATGCTCTTGAACGCTTTCAGATGTTGCTTTCTCTTGCAGCACCTGACTGTTTGAACAGCTCTCCAGCTGAACATTGAACATTTGGAAAAGATAAGCAGGACGAGGCCATGTTCCACACATAGACTGTATGTGCTTTTTCAGTTTTAAGCACAGATAATTTACAGTTAGTAAATTAGTCAGTTAGTTCCATTTTCACTTGTCTTATACTGCCTCTTAGCTTTTCTGTAAGACTTAGAGGAACACGACAATAAAAGACAGGAGCATAGAAAAGAAACTCACATGTAGGATTTCCTACAGAAAGATTTTAACAATGAATTTGTTGCAAATTTGCACTCGCATCAGTGTGTCCTGCAATTTCTGAACCGAACATAAAGTGTAAATTCTTCAGCACTCTGCAGGACATTAAAAGATGATAAATAAATGATGTTCTCTTACTTATTGATCATCAAATGTAGATAAATCCTTTAATAAGAGCCCTCGGAATTGAGACAGTGTGGCAGAGACATCTAGTGGCTGAAAACAGGCTGCACCAGTTTCTTCACACAGGACAAGAAGCTTCAGTGAACAAATAGTAATTCCATTTAAAAGGACAAATCCGCAAGCATGACACACTTTAACACTAAGAGCTTGCGTATTCATGTAGCAGTCATGTCAAACTTAAATGGTTATCTTAAATGTGCCATTTTGATTCGTCCATAATTTTGTTCACCGCTCCAAATTAGCTGTTTTTACACTTATAACATAGAACAGATGAGCACAGCACAAAGATACGGAGAACCCTGATAACAGATGGTACGTAGGTTCATTATCTGTATTATTGAAGTTGTCTTAAAATTTCTATTTCACTCCATTACGCTACAAACAAGTAAAATAAGTCAGGCAGTAGTAGTTTAGGTAAGATGTCACTGTTACTGTGAAACACCAGTGCAGTTTGGCTCTAATTTGGCTGAAACGTGAGTCCAACAAAGGATGCATTACCACAGGTGTACATGCCCCAAAGCAAACTAGATTAAAACATTTTCCGAGGTGTCTGAATTCAGATGCGAACGACAATCTGTGGTGCTAATTACTAAAGTGGAAATGAGCCAAAGTGTTGAGGTGCAGGAGATGATACACGAACAGTATTTCTGTATTAGTGTGTAGAAACTCTTCCATATCTTATGACGACTGGATGAATCTACGTCACATAACGTTTTGATGAGAAGCTTCAGTTGCATGTTGGCCAAAGGAAAGTCTGGCTTCAGTTTCACTCAGTGCAAGGCCACTCTGTCTCCTCTTTCAGCTGCTATCAGCCTCCTATTTTTCTGTATGATGAATTAGGGGTATTTTGTGGTAAACTGTACTTAGCTAGCTTCTTAGATTACAGTGAGGGGACATATGGTGGAATCAGTAGGAAAGGCTTTGATTTTAAGGAGCAGGAGTGACAGAACCTCATTGCTCCGAGCCTTCACATAACACTGCTGTAGTGATTAAGTAATTTACCCATCAAACTGGACACCCTGAAATGCCCAAGATGTCAAACAATTCACAGTTAACTTGTGAGGTTTTTTTTAGTTTTTTTTTTTCACCTTTGAAGTTCAGGTTTCTTGGTTTGTCAGTATAAGGTGCTTGTTTCACACAATATCACTGTTGAAAACCTAAAAATTGCATTAAACTTTGAGGCTCTGCTCGTCCAACAGGTCCAGGAAGAAACCAAAGCAGCATCTGCAGCAGATACAGATGCTGAAGAGCACACTTACAATAGATAAATAAATAGATAAGACATTTTTAAAGTAAAGTCAGTTTTTTATCTCAGTACAGTCGTACTGATCTTGTATCTCACATAACTGTAGGCAGCTTTCCCTTTAATGTTAATAAGCAAAGAATTTATTACTTGTGACATGAACAGTTATTTTATTGTGCAACTAAAATAAAAATGATTTGAATGATTTGTGTGTTAATGCCCAGATTTACTTTCTTGGACATGTGGACTTTGGGTCATTAGCACATTTGATCATTGGTAACCACAGCACTATGCATATGACCAGACTTTAACTTCATTATAAGCCATACAGTACATCAGAGATGACAAGTGAAGTCACTGCATATAGTTCAAAATCATAAACTAGGATTTTACAGTATGAGCAATAAACCCTCCATCCTTAAAGGCTATATTGTAGTAAGGGAGAAATGCCACAAATTAAAACTGAAGTAAATTCTTTCCAGTGATAACTTATGTTGCATTTATTTTCCCCAATTTCCCCAGAAGAAATACTATATTACATAATAGACTTCATAATATTCATAAAAAGCACAGAACTAAGTAATCCACAGCTAATGAACGACTCATCATTTAATTCCTTAATGAATGCTGTGCTGCTTGCTTTGGCCAGAGCATTCTCACTGTTCTCACTGCAGGACGAGAAGTAGTTTTCTGTGTTTTTGTTATGGCCTGAGCAGCAGCAGCAGCAGCAAGCTGCTGTCAGACTGCTCAGACGCTTAGTTTTTCACTTGCTGGGTCAGTTACTTGTTCTTCTGCCCGCTCTCCTACTTGCTGTCATGCTCCTTCAATTTGTCACTGAAAACTGAAAATATCAGTGACCCTGGTACGACTTCTCTGGCTACTAATTGTTGTCAGTGTCTTTTTCTCGTTATTGTTCTGAGAATAAACGTCTGTGTTCTGTTTATGAAAATGTGTCTTCACTTGTTAATCCAAAGGCAAGAGGGACATCAGGTCCATCATTTCCTTCTTAAAAAGTTGTACCAGACATGGACAATCACAAATACAGTGGTGTTATGTATATCTTGTATGATCATCCTGCATCAGGGCGCCTGCACTTTACTCACATTAAGACGATGTGTGTAATTTATATGGGCTCCCTGTGCACTCATGCAGGTCATTTTGACTGGTAAATTTAGACAGCCTGCATGTGTGGATGTGATTTCGGGTTAAAACATATTTATTGTTTTGTGTAAATCTTTCAGTTCAAATGTTGGTTCACTTTGTGAAAACTGTTTTCTTAAGGTTGGAGCTGAGGCTGGACTACGAAGCCCGTGGGGGCCCAGACCCTCCAGGGAGCCTGGTGGATTCAAATTCACAAAATGTTAACCGTTTGTGGAAATTTAATGACTTGAAAATTTGTTACATACTGAATTAACAACTAAAGCACATTATGAATACCAGTAATAAAGACCTCAGGAGGCAACAGCAGTATTATTATCGTATGTTATTATTGTTATTATTATTATTATCGTGTTGTAAAGGAGCCCTGTGAAAAAACAGGCTCTATTATTTTTACAGAGGAATTACACCCCCAGAAAATATGTACAACCAGGACACGGATAAATACCAGATACCTATAACACAAACAAGGCACAGAGACTCAACTAACTAATTACAGTAGCTCCAGGCTCTCTTAAGAATATACATGTTGGGAGATTTTAACTTTCAGAAATGAATACAGTTATTGGTCCTGTATAGTTGAACAGTAAGTGAAATCCCAGAAACAGGGACTTCTAATGAGATGTAGGTGATTTCTATAGGACACAGCAACTGGGTTTACTACTGGAAATTAAAGCACAGATGCAGTTTAAATGGCCTCTGAGGCAACAGCAGTGTGGTTGGTTTGGTTTCAGATAACACAGGTTTCGCACCCGCCTCAATTCATTTGAACAGCAGCTAATGATAATGAGCTAATGACAGATCAGCAGCCCTCCACAGTTCCTTTTCTCAGGACCGTGTGGATGTTTACTGGCTGTTTTGTTCATTCTGTCCATACAGCTCAGTGAACTGCAAGCACAGATCCCCCCAAATTTAACCCAAGAGCAGTTCTAACTGGCCTAAATGAAGGTAATCAGCATAACTCTTCCTGAAATTTTCAGTAACTCAGCATGTGGCAATCAGTCAGCAGACAGACCTTAAAATTAAATAAACTAACAGAGTAGTTTAGAGGTTGTGAGTTTGAGTGTCGTCTCTTTTTTTTTCTGGAGCAGTAGACTTTTACCATGATAGCACAATACACATATAAACCACTGTGTGTGACATTCATTAACTGATGAAAGCATTGCCCAGTCACATAAACCCATAGTGATTTTAATCACATCTAAACACTGAGAAACAGCTCATTGTATCCATTAGTTCTGCATAAACTAACACTGTACCTTTGAGCGTTCTCATTTGCTATTGCTCCCATTGTTCTAAATAAAGGACCAATCAACAGTCTCAATCCGTGCTCAGACCTATAAGTGCCTCCTATACATCCTGCAGTGGGACAGCCCGTGTCTGTCCTTGTTCCTGTCTGTGAGGACGCGCGTCTCGGCCTCAGTCATGCATTGCAGGCTGGCGCCGCCGCCTCTCCACTTCCACAACATCAGGTGTAATGTTACTGTTTGTTGTGGCCTGAGAACACTAATAACGTGGCTGGAAAACAATGTTGATGGCAAAAGCTGTTCAACATCACCCAAGATCACTCAACCCCCGAGGACCTGCGCGCTGATTAAGTGGCTTTACTCGGCTCAGCAGAAGGGTGGTTTACATACTGAATACATTACACCCCCCACCCCCAACCACCACCTTTTTTAACTGGTTAATTAAGCTGGAATAGTTTCACTTGTTTCCAATTGTGCAGATGCAATTGTTCTAACAATTTTGCGGTCAAAAACATTTTGTATCCAAGAAAAAAAATGGCAGCCTGATTCAGAATGGCTTTTTAAAAATAAAGTTTTCCGCAGAGACCAAATCCTTCCCTGTCTCAGAATGACTGAAAATAAAACCATTTAGCAGAGAACCCTTGAAATTCGTTCAACGGTTTACAGTATTAGTCAAACACAGTCTGTTAATTAACCTTCTTAATTACAGCTCCTCGCGCACACAGGCAGAGGGGTGGGTATGATGAGAGGTGTTCCTGTAAGGTGAGAAGAGAAGGAACTGCACAGGCAGGGTGTTGGCCGGTGTTTTGGAGAGGGGTGACAGATATATCTCTCCCCTTGCTCTCTAGCTGGACCCTTGAATGATTTAAATCTTCCCAGGCCCTCACTCATCAGTCAGTTAAGAGATACGTCCGGTAGCATCAGCAGCAGCTCGAGCACAGCGCGTGAAAAGAAGAACAAGAATAATTCACAGCCATAAAACCATTTTCTAAACAAAAAACAGGGTGGTGATGCATCCCGGTTCAACTTCAACCTCTACGCCCTTTTCTGTTAAGGATATTTTGAAGCTGGAGCACCACGATGACTTTGAAAATGAATTTCTGATGACTGATCAAGTTGTTCCGATGCATCATCAGCACATGTGCGCCGCGTCCCGGGGCGGGGGCTTCTACGACGGCCAGCCAGAGCCGTGCGTCTCCGGGATGCAGGAGAAGCTGCACCCAGAGAATACTCTCAACTCAACAGCAGAAGAGGAGATAAATGAGCAGGGTGAGATGGTACAGGCTGTACATCATGGTCAAATTAGTTCCTTTTTATACACTGATGGGTGTTTCCGTGGGGTTTGGCAGCCTTGGCGCAACCAGGGCCTTTGGAGCGTGATACCTGGGATGAGACGCGGCCTATAACCTGCTGCATTTGCATTTTCCTTCAACTCTCAGTTTATGAAAACCGAAACAAATATTTGAAACAGAATTTTTCACAAGAATTTTACTTAAGTAATCCATGATATGTGTGGAAAGTCATACTTTGCCAGCAAACATCCAAAAGTAATCACACGTTAGAAAGGATAAGAATAAGAACTGACTTGAGACAAGTAAGATTATTGCTATTATAATTATTATTATTATTATTTGGTCACTGTGATCAGTAGCAACCCTTAATGGTAACCGCGCTGTTTAAAGAGTGCAAATAGGTTCTGTTTGCTGCTCTCTTTTTTTCTGCCAAATTTAATCGATCGATAACTTCGAGATCAAATTTTAAGTCAGGTACAGTTTGGCAAATAATAACTATAACTATAATTAGCTTTTAGTTTTAAACTGTTTCGTCTTCAAAACGAACAAAGTAATCACATTTACATCTTCTAACATCTTCTTTTCAATGCGTCTTTGTTATTTTCAGTTTCACTTTTTGGCAGAAGTATAAAGTGCGTTTTATTAAATGTATTTATATGAATATGCTTCAAAATATAGCCCATTGCAGAAATAATGCAATGGAAAAAAATTGGAAATATGTGGTTTATTTAAATACGGTGTATAAGAAAAGAAGATAAAAGAAAAAAATAATCAGATTTGACTTTTCGTTCGAGAAAATGTTGATATAGACACACGTGACATTATCCAACTCCCTCAACAGATTTTTAATTTTATTTTAGAAAAATCAAATGTTATTAAACACAATAAGTTACTCAGTGTGTATAGTCTATGTGTATAAAATATATAGCTGTGAAATGGTTTGCTGGTTTTGAATTTTGTTTTTTTTTTAGATTCAATAAATTTGATTTTCTTTAACTTTTTTTTCTGATGTGCAGAGATGAGCGGTCCTGACAGTTCGCCTGACTGCGGCAAAGACGCAAAAAGCAGACCCAGACTGCGCAGGAAGCCCCGGGTGCTCTTCTCTCAGTCCCAGGTGTCTGAGCTGGAGAGGCGCTTCCGACAGCAGCGCTACCTGTCCGCCCCGGAGAGAGAGCACCTGGCCCACATCCTTCAACTCACCTCGACCCAGGTCAAAATCTGGTTTCAGAACAGGAGGTACAAATGCAAGCGTCAGAGGCAGGACAAGTCTCTGGAGCTGGCGGGTTATCCAGCTGCACCGAGGAGGGTGGCGGTGCCGGTGCTGGTGCGGGACGGGAAGCTCTGCAGCGCAGGTTCACATTCATCACCTTACAACGTGGCTCTCGGACATTATAATCCAGTGTTTGGATACGGAAACGGCAGCGTGTATGGCTGCAGTTATCACAGCGTGTCTCCTACAGCCAATGTGACCGCAGCACACATGTCTAATAACCAGCTGGTTCATTTAACAGGCAGCAGCGAGGGGCCCTTCAACCACGGACACTTTCAGGCTTCATTGCAGGGTGTGAGGGGCTGGTGATTACAGGGATATAAACGCTCTGTGTAGAAGAAAACTATCAGAGATTTCAATGTCATAAGTTTTATTTGTGTATTTTGTATGGACTTGTGTGGATCTGTTGTCAGTTTTCTCTTTACGAAAAAGTCGCAGGAAAATTAAACTTGAAGATAATTGAAGAGTAGATTCTTTATTATATATATATATATTATTTTAACTTCATATTTCACAGTTTAAATAGGTACAATAGAATAAATGGAATTTCATATTGTTTTCTATTTTATATTTATACGTTCACATCCTACAAATTTTCTTTAATGGGCTGAGATTAAGTTGTTTTCGTTTTGTGATACCATAAGACACATAATGTGACAATATTTTTTGTTTATCTGTTTTTGAAGGTTTTTCAAAATACAATCGCATAAAGGAAGATGAAATATTTTGAAGTGTGAAAACCTATTTCCTACTTTTACCGGGAATGATGTCAAAAACAAACTTTCAAAACGTTTAAATGTCTTTAATGTATAATAAACTCTAACTAAATAATATCAATTTTGAAAAGACCCTTCGATCCATTGCTTCCAGTTAACCTGTGTAATGTTCCTCTTAAGATCCAATTAAAAGAAACATACCTGATTAGAAAACCTTCAGCAGGCTAATTGGTCACGGAGCTTTCGTCTGTGCAGTTCAGCAAAGACAGCCATCACAGAGACAATGGATGAAGTGACATCTGACCCGACTGCGCTGACTCTATCAAACTGAGTTCATTATTGTCCCATTCACAAATCCGCTGATAAGGCTGGAGAGCTTGTCCTGTCCCGAAGCTTTGCTTGGTAAACAAACCCGCAGACACGGTGGCTCTTTAACTTTTTCAAACTTTCAATCAAACGGGAAACGGTTCCAGTCTGACCTGTCACTCATCGATGAGCCGCAGATAAGACTGAATTTACTTTCATTTAATTCCTATCATTTTCATCCTGCTGGTTGGTTATTAAACGCAAGTCTAGGACCTGAAAGTACTGTGTTACATGGCAACTTTATTAAAAAAAAAAAAAAAAACTGGTACTAAAAATACAGTGAAATATGGAGGGCTTAAAAATATCACATCAAAAACTTAATTAAAAATAAAAGAAGGTTTCAAATTTGCCACAAAAATTTGGAGAAATTTCATCCAAATAATAATAATGAAAGAATTGAGCAAACATTTAGTGTATGTGTATGTGTGTCTGAGTGTGTGTGTCAGTGTGTCACTTTTAATGCATATGGACACTGAGCCAAAGGGCGTGAGGAGGAAGGAGGACAAGTACTTCTGTGGGGGGAGAGAGTAGAGCTGAAGGAGCATCTCTGCAAAGATAAGGATGAAGCTGCAGACATAGAGGAGACCAGAGACACTTCAAGAGATCAGATAATGCTGGTGTGTGTGTGTGTGTGTGTGTGTGAGAGAGAGAGAGAGAGAGAGAGAGAGAGAGAGAGAGAGAAAGAAAAGAAGACTTTGCAGCAGTTCTGTTGGTGGGTGTCTTTGAAAACTCAGTGGTTTTAAAATGTGATTAATTTCATTTTATCTAATATTTATTCATACAAAAATAAGAAGTACTAACAATCACAAACTGCAGTACAAACATATATATATATACACACACACACACACGTCATTCAGATGAAGCTGCCCATCAAGCCAATCACAGCAACTTAGCCTAAGCAGATACAGTGTAGATATACAGTGAGCGGGGCATTAAAAGCAGCTTTAAAACATGCGAGGTCAGTTTAAAGGTCCTGGTACTTTAGATCAGGGGCAGAGAAAGATGTCACCTGTCATGGGGCTCAGCAAATTTATGGCCTGATACTCAGTGTGGGGTCCAGTGACTAGTCAAACATGATTTAACATGAATTCTGACCCTTCTGGCACATTTAGCTGTGTATCTATAACATATGTAACACGTGATGATTACAAACAGAGCGGGCAATTGAGGTGCTAATGGCTCGCAAAGTGGGCTGAGAGAGATGTAGAATAACAAGTTGCCTGTTGAGAGAGTTGGAAAGAGATGGATGGGGGTGGGTGGGATCTGACAGAAAGATGTATGAATGAAAGCTCACCCCCCCCCACCCCCCCCACCCCCCCCCCTCCCCCACAAAAAAAGATGCTTGATTACACTGTTATGATTCACATTTCATGAGGGTCAGTTTAAATGGAGGATGACGTGAGTCTGGCCATCAGTGAAAGACCCATTATGGTTTACTTAAAAAGGTTTTCGCTCATCCTGTTAACTCATGCTGTAGACAGCCTTACGTCAGCTTCAGAAAGGCAGCTGTCTCATCTTTTAAATCTTAAAAAAAATAAAAAATAAAAAAAAATAAATAAATCAGCATAAGAGAATGTTGATTCTGTAGTTCTGAACTACATGAGGATGAAACCGTACATGAAAGATAAGCACTGGTGGTGAATAATCCGACTCTCCTTAAACTAAATCTTTGGTGAATTAGCTCATTGTGTGGGTTTTCCTGTGATTTCAAGTGGCTGCTGGCTTGTTTACTCTGTGAAGACTTGACGTGTCGCTTTAAAGCTCCCTCTAGGGGAGGACTCCTACATCACTTTAACATGACGAATAACTCACTTATGTCAGAATGATCTCATACAATGAAAGGTATTTTTAAAAAAATTATATTACACATAAAATACGTAAAACAGAACTTAATACAATTAAAACATCACTTAACAAAATATACCAGAGTAACTCTGCAGTTCTCAAAGAGCATTTTCAAATATTTTACTGGCTGTTTTTCTTCACATTTGCTAACTACAGTCCATAAAGTCAGTTATTTCTTATATTCTCGCTTCTTGACATGTTTACAGTTCAACCTTCTGTGATAAAAAATGAATGAATAAAAAGATCAAGAGAGTAAAATAAGATTAAAATTGATCAGTTTGTTGTAATAGAGGTTTGTCTATAAACCTTAAATTGAACTCGTGCAATACCCCAGGTGTAGGATACAGTATAATAAAACACTGTTGCAGAGCAGCTAAAACTCTCACAACAAAGTCTCATTGCTCATCATCCCAGTCAAAGAAATGGCAGGAAAACAACAGAAGATTGATGGCACAACAAGGAAAACATCGTCACCACATTTTACCTGCTGTGGAAGACAAACGTCTTTCTGGGTTCAAGGGTTAGAGGGTCCACTGTGTCATGTTTGTTGCGCAGCCTGCAGCTGAATATCTTTGTGGTGAACTCCCAGGATACATTAAAGTGGGAAAGAAAAGTCATTGTTTTCAACTATGAGCAATCACGTGGATTGTCTCAGAATAAGGGCAGAGGATGACAGCATCTTTAGAGCGTTAAAGCAGCTATTTGAAATGAATGAAAGCCCCACACGGCGCAGCACAGGCCCTCATTGGCCCCAACATGAACGTGAGATGTATATTTGAAGTAGCCAACCATTTGTATGCACTTGAAATAAACGTATGAATTTTCAATGGAACCAAAAAGTAAAAGTCCTTAAAAAATCTATTTATACTACTGTATGAGCCAAAACTAGACATAAGGGCTTTAAAAACAGAAAGAAGAACTGTGTCTAGACAGAGGGATAAAAGCCTTCTGTGCTTACAGTTCAACATACTTTTCCAGACAGACGGTTGCAGGCAAAGAATTCAAGGTGAAACATATCATACAGATGATCTTAATACTCTGTTGACAAGACAGCAGCTGGTGCTTAAGAGGAATCTCAGTAGATTTAAAACAGATGGCTTTTATAAATGATGATTCACAACACAGGACAGAACACGTTAAACTTAACATCAGTCGGTGTGGATTCATACATATTCATACTGCACGTGAAATACACAGCACTTAACAGCACATAAAACACGACAACAGAAAAGTTAATTGTTGCGCTTTCATTAAATTAAAGCAACGATAACACAAGCACTCATCAGTGTGACACTGTGGTTGGTGCAGGGGAAGCCGAGGGAGTCAGCAGGGCCAGGGGGCACGGAGAGGATCGTGTTTATCATACCTACGTTCGTGCATTTCCGAATGAAGTGTGAACTCCCAGAGGAACTCAGACACTGCTAGGAAATGTCTCAGTCCCTGGGGAAAGGTCAGGCTGAACCGAGAAGGACAACAAATAAGCAGCCACTGAACAATGACTGTGTCTGTTCGGGAGCCGGCCTAAATGTGTCAAACTCATTAGTGCTCCTGTAGGTGTGACCACACACCACTGCAGACAGAGCTGTCTCCCTGCAGCCGCAGACAACTGGGAGGGAGGCACTGGACTCCAGACACAAATCCATCTGACCTCTATGACATACTGTTTAATTATACTCTGGAAAACCCCTGTATTTCTAACAACACTGTAAATGTATAATTTATGGTATTTATTATGTTTCTATTTCATAATAAACCCAAGAGATAAAGATTTTTGCTGGATATGAGCAAAATAATTTTCTAGATTGATGTCAGTGTGACAACACACTGTTTGTCTGTTCTATACTTAAAAGTATTTATGGAGTATTGTGAATTTGCTTCCCATGTTGTATGTTTTACATATGTCAAATACTTCACTTCCTACAACGTACATATCGTATTAATATAGACCCTAAAACTAGTATGATAGAAGCCATGATCATATATCATCAAATAAAATAGAAAACTGCAGTTTTAAACAGTTGAAAGTACATAAATTGTGCATTTATGGAAGTCTGTTTATTTCATTAGGGCAATTTATATGAATAGCTTCATTACAAAAAGTCTAATTTGTTGCACTTAAAAGGTAAAAATGTATTATTAATACTTATTTTTCATAAAACCTTATAGTGTGATAACATAAATTTCCATAAAATTGAACTGAACAAGCAAAACAGAGTTTAAACAGAGTACATAGTCAGCCACTTGTCCCGCCCCCTTCACTTGCCGGTGCAGTGTGGATGAACCTGCCTCTGCTCCAGTATAAATTCAGACCGTGTGAGCGTGCGAGGAAACACACTGCTTCAACCACGTCCCTCCGCTGTAGCCCCCTGGCACTCGCAGCTGTCTGATTTTGCGGATTACTGGATGGAAATGTCTGATACAGTTAAACCTCTAACTTCCTTCCTCATTGAGGACATCCTCTCCATTAAGGACGGCACAAGATTTGATGGAAAAAGTAGTTCACAGAAGATGGAAAGATGTTCACAGTGGAAAGAAGAGTCTGAAAAGTTGTCAGAGAAACTCTGTCCTCAGGAGACAGCGTTTGGCGTGCATACAGGTGAGCTGCAAACTTTCAGTGACAAGAATGTAACACTGGATAGACAACCAAATAAATTCCGTGTACTTGATTTGCAGTATAATGTTTTAGAAGATAAAATACAGCTTTGTGAGATAAATTATGGGTCTGTGTCAGCAGAAGTTCTAAACAGAAAAGCAAAGTTTTCTGGAGATTTTTTTTTTTCATACTTTTTCATACTTTAGCTTATGATCACAAACCTCTTTTTTGAACCACCACCTCAAAGCCTGATACACAGACTACACCATACTGATTAGAAGAGAGTCCCCCTTTAATGACCTGATCACATCTGTACTTTTCACAGAGTCTCTGGACACATCCTGTCCCAGCACCTCGGAATCCAACAGCTTCTCCTCCACAGGGAAACAGAAGCGCTCCAGGGCTGCGTTTACACATCTCCAAGTGCTTGAACTGGAGAAGAAATTTAACCACCAGAAATACCTGTCCGCCCCCGAGAGGGCTCACCTGGCCAGCACCCTAAGACTGACGGAGACCCAAGTGAAAATCTGGTTTCAGAACCGGAGGTACAAAACGAAACGAAAGCAACAAACGTCAGACTTCTGTAAGGATGTGTACAAAGGAGACGGACTGGGCCTGAGAGAGGATTTGGTCCGATCATCACTAATCACCTCCTTCTGCAAAGCTTATCAATACAGACCGTACCTGTGGGACTACAGTGGCCCCTGGGGGCCAACGTTATGGTGAAAGTGAAATGATGTATGAAGCTATGATATTTATGTTCCTCTTCAAAGCTGACCAAGTGTTACCTTTCAGCAGGCTGCCTTTTAAAATGGCTTTGCTCAATGAACCATTTGAACTTGTGGCAGTGTTGATTCATTCATTAAAAAAATAATGTTGATGCATTTTACATTTCTTTAAAGCGTTCTGTTAATATGTACAGGGAATAAGTCATCCTCCACTTTTTGGGAATACCTGTCAAAGAACAAAGTTGAACTATGCTTCTGGCAAATTCCATCCACTCGCATGTTCTTAGTCCGGTTTCTTATAAAAACTCTATCACAGCAAAATGTTGAGAAAACAGGGAAACTCTTAAACTGTTAAATGATAACATATCAAATGTAACC
This sequence comes from Toxotes lorentzi, assembly GCA_037833715.1. NCBI lineage: Eukaryota > Metazoa > Chordata > Actinopteri > Toxotidae > Toxotes > Toxotes lorentzi. The sequence goes on along the minus strand of JBBMJY010000024.1, from coordinate 16,457,101 downwards.
TGGATATAAGTAGTAGTTGCAGCAGTGTAGTTGAATTTGAAATTCATCTGTATGGCGTAAACTGTATTGTAAGAACCGCACTATCATACTAACAATCTGAGTGTTATAAACTGCAAACATTTAAAGTATCTGTGTGGAGTTAACATGGTAGAACTACAGAAGAAGATAAGACTAGACTGAGATGAGGTGATACTGTAAATGAGGGCAAAAGAATGAGACCTGATTCCTTTAAAGAGCCTCCGGCCTGATTTCATGGAGATAAACTGCTCTTCAACTTTCTTGAGGTGACATCATGGGTACTATATGAAACTAAGACACTGCAAAAACTATAAACGGATTAGTTCATAGAGAAATTGGTCAAAGAACAATGGGAATAAAATAGAAAAAGATGTGAAAATAGACAATACGACATCCAAAGGAGAAAATCCTATTGACTGAAGCTATGAAAAGTAACAGAGAAATAATCCAAAAAGAGCAAGCAGAAAGTTAGCATCACTGTGCAGTAGGAACACATGAGAATAAGCATTTCACCAAGATAAAGTTAAAGGGCATCTTTCTCTTATCCAAAGAGAGACCATTTGGTCGCGAACATCAGGTTTTGCTTGTGCCACTGTAGCATGAAGCTGAGAACCCATCAGGTGGCCCATCTCATGAATGTGAGAGTGATTATTACAGTAACAAAACCTGTTTGTTCACATGACTTCTACAGTGGAACATACAGAGATAACAGTGGGGATAAGAAATTGGAACGCCATTCACATCCATCAGACACAGTTGATTATTAGAGGAAATAACACAAAATATAGGAATTATATAAAAATAATTACATTTTACTATAGGTTTATTTTTCTGACAATGATTCCATTGTCATCCACGTTGGAAAAAGCACAGAAGAGCACACATAGCTACATTTTAACAATTTTAATTATATGGTTGTATACTTTATCGTTGGCCACTTCAAATACACTGCCAGGCATCAGCTTAAACCCCTGGAGCAATGAGCTAAAGTGATCAAATTCCAAACAGTTCACATAAAATGGAAATTAAACTAAACCAGATCCATATGTACAGATCAGATTTACAGATGTGTCAGAGTTATAGTGTAACACCTCTTCTAAAAATCTATTGATTATCATGCAATAAAAAGTGGCCCGGCACATAGCTTTAAATGCAATGCAATTTGCCAATGAAATAAAGCAGTGGAGATAATGTTACATGCAATATGGGCCTCATGCTACTGTGTTTACTGCAGACATGGGCTCTCTACTCGAAGCTACGGAGCATATGTATAATCTGGTTTCATGGCAGCTGCATTTAGCTTTTAGCTTTCAGGGCATCTATCAACCACCTGCAGGGGTGTGCCAGCATGAGATACCATATATGTCCTTCAGCTGCCTCGCCACAGGTTTCAGATATGGAATGTAGTTTGTTATCTTTTAGAGTATTGATATCATCCTTGCCTTGAATATAGAACATTGTCTCCGTTTGTTATCAGATGGCCTCCTGTGTGTACGTTGCCCTCAGCAGGTAAGGTCACTGCCACCTTCATCACAAGACTGAACCTTCAGGTTCAGTGGAGTTTGATTGTGTCTGTCTGCTGACATGAGTAATATGCTTTAATACAGAAAACACATTTTTCAGACATTTTTTTTTAAATTTCGATTTGAAACGGGCAACAATGTGAGTAATTAGTTTTTTAGTTTAAAACATTAAAACTTTACCAAGATTATCAGCAAAATGTGAAGAAATAACAGTTTTGATGTCATGCCAAATACGTCTGTATTGTGCTGCAGAGATATCTACTGAAGTTAGCATGCAAACCAGCTGCCCCTTTTGGTAATACCACTTTGCACTTCAAGAGGCGATAGTGAGTCACTGTAACATCCAGTCTGCACTCTGTCAATGTGAGAGGATGAGGAAGTAATAACTGCGAGTAGGCTATAAACCTGCGTTGCAGTCGTCCTCTCTCTGCAGCATTCCTTCACTCTTTCCTCAAGCTGGGCTTCTTATTCTGCTTCTCTCGCTGCTCTTCCTCTCTTTCCTGCACCTCTCGTGGCTCGTCCTTTACTCACTACACCTTCCTTGTCTCTTTGACTGGGCAGACTGGGTGTGAGATCGTCATTGTCAGTCAAACAAAAACCACAGAAAACAACCCACCAGTTACATAATCAGATTGCAGGGTAAACCTGTGGGGAAAACATGGTTTGGCAACATGTCAACAAATGCCCTCTGCTGAGGTTAGGTTTATTCAAACTCTTTGATAGTCCTAATTGTTCGGAGTACAAATTAAACTGTTTGCCAGTTCGTACGCATCGCCCCTTTACTATTTAGAAAAATAAAAAGAGCATTATATTGCATTTTAGTTATTTCCATGGTCTGGGTTTTGAGGTTAAATAAAACATGTAAGTCAGACATACAGTAAGTCATTCATCACACACTGTTGTGTTAGCTGACTGCTATTCAAAGGCCTTCATATTCATCTGTATGCTGCTGCTACAGGCAAGAGCCTCCTCCACTCACTGCATCTACAGCGAATCAGATATGTTTCTACTCTCCAGGGCTCGCATAACAGCATAACAATTGTCATTAACCACTGTTATGCTGTTCTGCTGTTTTGTATTTCCACTACAGGGAGCATCCCTGTGTATAAAACCGTACGATGAAGTCAACTTATCACAAATTTCTGACAAATATGAAGAAAACACACAGGACACTTCTATTTGCAAGATGCATATTCAGGTACAAATATTATGCTTTGTACCAACTTTTTGATCAAGTAGAAAGGACAAGGATGTGCATAAGTCAGATTAATGTACCCACATGTTATGGGTATATATTTGTTCAGCCAGTCTTGTACAATTTCTTGCTTAAAAATATATTGACATCATTGTAAAGTGTCAAACTTTATGGAACAAAACCCAGATTGTGTTAATGCAATAAAAGGTCTTTATTTGGATGTTGTAAAAAATCAAAAAGAAAAAAAAAACATATTATATGTTTGAAGCATTGCAGGGTGTGGGTCTTTTATAACAAGACATTTCACTCTTTTGCAGTATCTCCAGTGTAATTGGAAACCTTCCAGTGTGAGTGTGAGTAAACATAAGGTGTGGTTAAAGGGTGTAACACATGTCCTTCCATAATTTCCAGCATTTCTCCAAATGAAAAGGAAAGTCCTTATCTACTGTCATTTATGAGCTGCCAAAGAAAATAATTCACAAATTCACCAGAAATCATAGTTAAGTCATCCAGACTTTCACAATAAAGTTAACTGCTTTTAATAAGAGCTGCATACCAACAACGTGGCCGACAAAGAACCTGCCTCATGCAGGTTTTCATGCTGAGCTGACTCAGTACAGCGCCTAAGAGTACTGATAAGATGGTATGCAGGACTTAGGGCTTTACATATTTAAGAAGGGCAAGTTTGTTGTAACACAATCAAAGTGTGAGCAGAGGACTGATGGAATTGATAAAGGGAGAGTTGAGAGCTCCCACACCAGTAACCGTCACTTCCAGCATCGGGATCTGTCTGTCTTGTACCCAAATGAGAAGTGTCAAAAGATTATCATCACTTTATTTTTCTTATTCCTTAGTGAGACAAAATAGTTTGTCTCCACATTCTTCTTCATCATTCCTTTAACTTTTCTGTTACCTTTGACTGTCTCACTCACACCGTCCTATCCAAACATGACTGTACTGTGACGTGTCTTACAGTGTAGAAGCTGAGGAAATGAAACTAAGCACGAATCTTAACTCTTGATTTCCTTAAACTAAAGCTATGTTTTGATCAACAATGCCAGCGGCTGCACCATTCACTCTTGGAGTAAACAGGTAATTAGACATGAAGAGGGCAGATAGCATCTGTTTTGACGGCTATGAAAATCTGACAGTATCTCTCAGTGTCTCTCAGGCCGTATATGAACACGCTCATCAGATAAAGGAGCTTGTTGAAGGGTGAAACTGAAGGTTAGGTTAACTATTATTATTCTGCTGGCCATTGTAATACCTGCAACTTCCTCAAAGAAGAAGGCCCGAGGAGACGCGGTTTTCACAAACACAGAAGACAACATCCTCGTGTCTCTTTCATTCTACGGGCTTGGGGAGTGTCTCTAAATCTGCGTCTGCACCACCTGGATTAACTGGATTTGGCAAGTAAATGATGAAAAGCAGTGAGGAGGAGTTTATAACATTACTGCCTTATCTCCTCTTTTATACTTGGATCACAGATTTAGCCAGTGCATGGCTACATAAAGATTTCCTGGGATATGGAAAAGAAGCTGGTATAAATGCCAAGAAACACAAAGTTAAGTCTCAAGTCTCAAGAGTTTATCTTCTTTGTCTATATGTTTAGGGATCTGATTGTGAGAGGCAGTGAACGGTGTGGTCGTGGAGCCGTCGTCGTGCTCTTCAAGGTGGCCAACGATGCTTTGAAAAACAAGCAGATTTTCAAAACAGATCAGGAGAAAACCAAAGCCCGACCACAAAGACAGCCTTTGTCGGTGCTCCAATATGCCGTGACTGTCTGACAAATTTGTTGGGAGTTGATAAGAAGGTTTAAAACAGCCCTGATCTTTTCACATGGGAACACTCATAAACTTCCTCAGATAGTGTAACTGGATCCCACATGTTACGGTACCAGTAGAGCAACTGCCTTTCTTGTCGCAGATACACTGCTGCATCCAACTTAACTGATGGTTAACATTGATTGGGCAGCCTCAAACTGTGTGTGTGTGTGTGTGTGTGTGTGAAAGAGAAAGAACGAGAAAGAAGCAGGCAGACACAGAGAGAGAGAGAGAGAGAAAGAGAGAGAGAGGAGTAATTTTCCAGTGTGGGATAAAGATAGAAAGTAGTGGGATAGTTTACTGCAGATTAAAATGATTAGAGAAAAGTATGACAAGGACAGAGGACATGGGCTGAGGGGGCCGTTCATTGTGAGCTTCAGATAAACAGCCTGCGCGTGGACAAGGGCAAAAACTAAACACGTCTGAGACAACAAAGTTACGGCACAAGTGTACGTGTCCTGAGGCATGTCTGCACTGTCTACGTCTCAAGAAAAAAAAAAAAAAAAAAGACAGAAAAGAAAAAAGATCAGTCATGTTTTTTTGTCATTACACACTGTATCATATGCAGAACACACATTCGAAATACTGAATTTACCTTCATATAAACAGAATAAGTTAAACTCAGGAACAAAGCGAAGGATGGCTGAATCTAATCCTGTACTTTTAATGCAATGCTGATGTGATATACACATGGGTATTGTGTAACCACTGCCAGTAATTAAATGATTTGGTGTATTGTGCTCATGTGTGTATTATCAGTTATCCAGTTTGCAAATGATACTTTTTTCTGTGTATATAACCTCAAGCCTCAAAGTAATTAGTTTCCGCATCATTTTACATATAAGTTCTATACTAGTAGCTGGTTCTCCAAACACTTTTCTTTCTATGAGACAAAATTACGAGCAGAGCCAACAGTGATAGACTGATCATAACATCATCATGTGTGAATGTTGGGGTCATGGGTCCAAACACAGTGACAAGACCTTTATATACAGTCTATGGACAAGAATTCAATTCAATTTTATTTATATAGCACCTTCCACAATCAAAATTGTCTCAAAGCGCTTTACAGAGACTCAGACCCTAACCCCAGAGCAAGCACTTAAGGCAACAGTGGCAAAGAAAAAACTCCCTTTTAACAGGAAGAAACCTTGAACAGAACCTGGCTCATATGGGGGACCCTCCCTCCTGGGTGAAAGGAGGAAAAGGAGGAAGATAGGACAGCTGGGAATG
>JBBMJY010000024.1:16415212-16451209 GCA_037833715.1 Toxotes lorentzi | reverse complement strand
GAGAGAGGACACAGAGTTAATGACATGGAATAAAGGCTAATAAATGTGAGAGCGGGTCTGAGGAGAGAAAGAGAGAACACAGGAACCGTTCCACATCATCTCTGCTTTTGAGGCTTGTTCGCCATGTGTTTATGAGGACAACCTTTAAATTACACTATACCGCCCTCTACAGGAAAGGTATGGCTCATGCAGGATAGATCTTTTAGACAATGGTTTCTTGGGTTGTGGTGTTCACAGCACTGAAAAAAATGACAATTACATTTTTAAAAGTAGCTACAATTCCTCTTTTCCAAAGGTTGTAAAGGTGTGTGTATCAGTACCTCTGGATAGTCCACACAGTGATGATTTATTCTGTGGAGCAACTCTTTGGAGTTACTCCACAGAATAAATCATACTCTGTGGAGTATTTCTTTGGGGAAAAAAAATTATGTCAACAGAAGTTGAATACAGTATTGTGTCTTTTTTTTTTTTTTTTTTTTGTTCAGGTAGAAATATTACACAGTCGTACTGGAAAGGAGGTCACGTCAAAGCAAATATTTCTTCAGATACAAAACACACAAAAAAAAATACATTAAAAAATAAATAATAATAAAAACATGTTTTTTTGCATGTTTATTTCAGCTCCAGTGTTACATACTGTGGCAGTATTATTACACTCATTTCATATTTGTACGGGCAAACTTCCAAGCATTCCTGTTCTGGAGATAGCACTCAGCAAAAAAAATAAAATCATCCCATCTCCCATTTCGATCATTTGTGCGTAAATAGCATATTTACATTATGAAAATCCTCACATAGAATATCTGCTCCCCTGTCTCCTTTAAAATGTAAGCATCTATTAGAAACATTACTTCAACATGTACTTGGACACGTGTCGCAACACAGTTTGGGAATTATGATTCTCTCTTATGAGATAAAGAAACGATGCAGGAGTGAAGGTAGCGTTCACCACAAGTATAGTGCAGTAAATCAACCACCATTCTGACTGGCTTCATTTTACTTTTGCTCACCATATGATTAGAGTTGAGAGAGTAGTAGACAACAGACTCACCTCCCGTCACTGTAGACCTAGATAAGAATAAAACAGTTGTATGAACCTATGCTAATTAAGCCACTTTTATATTCAAGCTGAACATCTTGTCCGTTCATGTGAAATTAATATTGCACATGTAACTATATTCAATATAAAGTAGTTTATATAATTTAAAGCAACTAATCGGATAAAAAATAGGTCACAATATAATTTTCCATACTCAAGCCTTTCCAAAATATTCAGAATAACTTACAATTTCCACTTTTAACTGCTTTCGCTCTGGTACTTTAGTAGTCAAGGAAACTTGTCAGAGAAGCAAATAAAAACGCTCCGGCAGAGAAGATTTTTCTGGCACCATCGAGCTGCAAACAACAACAAGCCTGTGGAGCTAAAGGAAAGATACTGAAGAATTCAAGTGATGAGGACAGCTGACCCTGCTCTGGGGTGGGAGTGAATGACATTCACAGCAGGCAGCATCATAACTACAGGTTCAAAGTAAGATGCATAGAATTCAATGCATGTCTTTGGTATATTAATAGTTACCCAACTACACAAGCATGAAGAATCTGTTGCTATGGGGTTCATGAGACCACTGGAACTTTCTGAACTTTTCCAGAGTACGAAAAAAAAAAACAACATCCATAATTAAAAACAAATAAATCTGGCTGCTTGGTGGATTACATCAATATCTGGAGGAATGTCTTGACTACTGAATCAAAAATAGACAATAGGCTGGAGAGAGCCGCGAGCACACAGGAAATGTGTAAGTACAACAGGACGAGTGGAAATAAAAGAAACGGCATTGCGGCCTGCTTACCAGCTGATCTCGTCAGGATTTTACTAGTCTCATGGTAACGAAGAGTGCCAAAGGTCATAGGTCATCTTCAAAACCAGCATTAAAATAACGATGTTATGTTTTGGATCATGGAAAGTCTGCACTTTAAGCTTCAGCCAAACTGAAAATATGTTATATACAAACTACAACTTTTAGCTTAAAAGGTTGTTATGGCACATATAAACATCACACCGGTGCAAATGCACCTAAAGGTTGAGACACAGCCATTGTGTCAAGTAACAGCCTTATTTGATCCACCTTTGGACCTGCATAATGAAATTTCTCAGAAACAGTCACCCTCAAATATATATACTCATGATTCTGAATACATATAAACAAGCTGCCTTCTTTCTGCAACAGGTTATTGTGCGTGATTCAGGAGTGTTGTAGTACTGCACTTCAACAAGGCAAATAACTGGACCGTTACGGCCTACACACCTTCAAGCTGAGAGAGAGTGTCTCTCACGGGGCAAAATGTGGTATTCTGCACTTAATGCAAAAAAAATAATAATAATAACAAGGGAATATCTGCAGACTGGCTTCTGACCATTTGGTGAAGACATAATAATTGAAAAAAAAAACCAAAGAACCATCCAGTTTAGCATGTCCAGATTTAACGGATGTGACCAATCAGAGCCACAATAAGATTTGATCTTATTTAAAAAATCTTATGCCTTTTTGATAAAACATAAAAATGAGATATGGAAAGGTTTCATCTGTCAAAAACAGGTGCGAAAAGAGGGGGGATAAAAAGGTGAAGTAGCATTTAAGAACTATGAGGCACTTGGAAAGCACAACTGTTCCGTCTGCCTTGGAGTGGAGATAAGGAATGTGTTGTAATGGTTCTTTATAAATACACCATGAAATAAAACAAACAAACACCATTGTGTTTCTTCCGCATCCATAAAATACAAGCCTCAGAAAGCTAACAAAATAAATAAAGTTCCAATATTAAGAACTATAAACATTCAAGACAACTTAATTATATGGTCGCCACATGTAGGAAAGAGAGTTTGGAGAGCTGTGGTTGATGCGTTTGTGGAGTGGAGGAGGAAGAAGAGGACTCTCTCCTGCATAAGTTATCCATCCTCTGCATCTCTCTGCATATCCTGGTTGTGCAACATCATCTTAACTCAAAAAACACACAAACACGCACACACACACACAGACTTAGGTAAATGAGCAAAAAGAAGTGCCATTCTCTGACGCACCTCTATCACGGTGACGTCCCCTGTGAGATGATAATTTACGTTACTTCCTCAATGGCGGGAAAAACATGTCAAGCTCATACTCCTTCAGGTTGGAGCTTTCTTTCATCGGTCTTGGTGTGGAGTTGCTCCGACACATTTTCCATTACAGCGGACCAGGTCCTGCCTCTTGTTCCGGCTGCTTCTTCGTCAGGAAGTACTTGAAGAACTCGTACACGGACCAGGCAATGGCGGTGGAGGGCATCTGGTATATAACCCTCGCCTGGACCCCTTTGAAGAATGCTGTCAGTCCGCCAAGCTGGTACACTGTCCTGAAGGCGTTAGCCATTCCTGTTAAGTGGCCGCTGATGTTCATGGAGTTGAGCGCTACATTCTCTTGCGTGTTGAGCAGCGTTTTACAAACATCAAGTGGAGTGGTTATTGCTGCGGAAATGGCTCCCGCTGCTGCGCCCGACACTATGTGGCTTCCAGGGTGGTAATGTCTGTGGGGGTTTAACTGCTCCTGCATCAGCTCGTAGGTGATGAAGTGAACGGCCTGGAAGGGGATGTTCATGGTCAGCTGTGTGCTGTAGCTGCGGTAGAAGGCTCCAATGCCTTCGGTACGTGTTATTGTTCGAACACAGTCCAAGAGTCCCCGATAAGGAGAGTTGTACATTTGCATCCTCTGTTTCACCACTGAGTCATAGAAGGGAAAAAAAAACCATGCGAGCATGTTTTATTACATGCATTTCATATTAGGTTATTTCACTTAAAATGAAACAAATAATATTAACGTGTGTTAACTAGCAGTCAGTCAATTATCATCATTAAAGCTGAAGAAGAGATGAAAGTGCACAACTAAACTCTGCAGGTGGACAAAGGGTTTTTGGATGATGCTAGCATTTATCAGTTATCTATCTAACTACGTGTGAACCAAATCAATCATTTCATTAATAATACTGAGCTGACCATTATAGTCCAAGGGTTAGGGCTTTGTGTCAATATCTGCTGCTTTAAAAAGACAAAAAAAAAAAGACCAAAGAGCAGCCACAGATTAATTCCCATTTGGTTTGCTAGTGAGCATTTACCACAGCAGGACAATGTATATGGGATTGTCTCAAGATAAAATACAGTGTGTTTTGTAACGAAGGAACGAAGGACATTTGTGGATAACAATGGAGCTCTGTGTAACAGCAGAATAAAGTATATGAGGCATTAGATACACTGATTATACTTCTTAGTGGGATCAATCCATTGTTGGTTTTGGTCTTTCCGTGTGACTTATTGACAGTAAGAAAATGGACAGCCACCCATCCATTAGCTATATCCACCCATCCTTTAGAGGGGTCGTGAGGTGCTGGAGCCTAGCCCCCGCTAACATTGGACGAAAGGCCGGGACACACCCCGGACAAGTCGCTTGTCAATAGCAGGGTTTGCACATAGGGACATAGGTAGGTAGGTATTCACACCTACAGGCAATTTAGAGTCACCAAACGAACTGCATATTTTACAGTCTGTGGGAGGTGCAGTACACTGGCTCAAGAACATGAGCTTCTTTCTGTGAATTGACAATGCTAACCACTGCACTGCTGTGCCGCCCTTCCAGGAAGAGCCTTCTTAGAATTTTTTTCTTACCTTCAGCTGGATTCATGACTGCATCATGGAGAACAGTTGCCACACTACCTGCCATACCTGTTAAACATACACAGGTCTTGTCAAGCCTAAACCAGTACCAAGAATCTTAAAACCAACAAAAAGCACCGTAACAACATTTGTCACAAAATCAGCCTTTTTTGGAGAGGTGTTTCCCCATGCTAAAAAAACCCCCCACACATCCCAGATAACATGTCTGGACATTGTAACCAGGATACAGTGTTAACATGACTTGTCCTAACTGCACTCATCAAGGCCACGTTGCTTTGCCCACTGTAAAACAAGTGATCTGTGTTGAGACATGGGAACTCATACCATTGGCTAAATGGCTGTTGCCTCCATTCTGAATGACATCACTTAGTGAGCGTTTGACCCGCTCATAGCAGGCGAAATACAGCGCATGGGCAGGTCCGGCTCCCATCATGGTGATGTTGAGGCCCCTCAGCGGTCTGAAGACCCCTTCTGTCTTGATGATCCTTTTCAGAGCCTCATACACACTCCTGTACTGTGCATTCGGGTCTGGCTGCAGGCTCTGCATCCTAGTCTGGTATAAAAAAATAAAATAAATAAAGGCATACATTTAAACTTTTGCTAATCATTTCCTCAGTGTGGTTAGATCTAATAACAGTTACAGCACCAAAGAGCTAAAGTTAGCGCTCTAGTGAGAGTGTGAGTGGCTTTAAAGTGGGCACCTGGTGTAGGCCCAGTCATGATTTCTTGATGTAGTGTTCCCTGCCACATTGTTCTGACAGTAAGTGGTCTTGGCAGCAGTAAGGTCCTGTCTGAGTGATGTGCGTCTCCCGCAAGGCTGGTGTGGGCGACTGTGGCAGCTCTTTGTTTTACTCCGCCATGCCAAGTTATCTGGACAGCACAAAGCATGTTTTTATTTGCGGGGAGATCTGGGGCTGACTCAGGAGATAGGCCGAGTCTATCTTCCTCAGCATGTTCCCATGTGTTTCCTTCCTTTGGCTTGACAATAAAGTATCAATTACATTTCCGTTTGATACAGATTTGGGAACTGGGGGCACACAAAACCTGGTAGCATAGTTTACATTTTACTGTTTTTGTGGCTGAATTTAAGCACTACAAATTGCACTGTTCTGCTGAAGATAGAGGCATTATTATGAATACATGCCTATCAAAGAAGTCCTTGACTGATGGAAGTGGTTAAAAATGACAATATCAGTTTGCTCTATAGCTAATCTGAACATAAGATTATGCTGGGAACAAAGTAACCTACAGACAACTCCAACTGTATCCTGGGACTGTGCTCCTTTTTTTAATGAGTCAAGAAAACACAACACAGCTACTTCTTCAGTAACCAAAAGCCAGAGATAATACTCAAAGTTCAGCCATACAAAATAAAATAAAGTTATAGAAATGAACAGATGGTTAGTTTATAGTAAGGGCGGTCTATGACAGGAAGGTAAAGCAGGACTTGATGGCCAAACGCATCACCACCACACATATCACATTGCCCCTTGCTGACATAACATTATGAGGTCTTTAAACTTTTATTTTTAACATTTTAACAAACAAGCTACTGTTTCAGCTTTAAAACATGGACGCGACAGATTTGTTTTGGCTGTGGACTTAACATGAGAGTATAAGAGACTGTTAAAATGAGAGCTGAAAAGTAGTGATGTATTTTTAGTGTATATAGAGCTTATATTGTTAGTTTTTCAGCTGCTGATTTAAAAATAAATTTGTGATTCAGTTGTGCACATCTTTACATTATTTATAATGTGGGGACAGTTAGTAATAGAACAGTAAAGCCTGGGGGCAACACTACAAGCACTGTATGCACAAAGATGCCATTAACATCACCGTCACAGTAACAAAAACAGGTAGCGAACACCAGTGTGTCCATTTAATAATCCTGGAAAGGAAGAATTCTCACCTATTATATTACCCTGTGTCCTGTCTTTCTAATTCAACTTTGGCAGCTGTGGCTCTATGGCCGTTGACTAATCAACACTACAAGAGCAATTGTACACACACACCCGTCAGTGTGTGAGGCTGATTCAAAATGTGCACAACACTGATAAGATCCCCCTCCTAGTATCAGCACAGGCTACTCCCTGAGTCCTAGCTGTGTCTCGTTCTTTACTGGGAGCCTGAAACATACAGTAAGTGGATTGTTACCTTTGTACAGTGAACTCTGAGATACAAGACAAAACTGCTAAACTCACCTCAGGTCTGATATGGGCCATAATTTCTTCTTCGTCAAACACACTAATTTTGGTTCTTTAAAGAATAAGTGGAAATAAACGCATTAGAGTCCGTCTCTGATGTCTGAGATGTCTGTTTTACTACACTGTCCATTGCGACTGTCCGTATGAATAGGAAAAATAGGAAGCATGATTAAGACTTTCATCAGTTTAGACCCACTGAAATTTCAAAACAGGCTATGTTTCAACTCCAGACATGCACTGATCAAACTAAATGAGCACCACAAACAACAACTGGAAAGTGCTTGTGAAAACTTAGAAACCTCAAAAGGAAATGGTGACAATGGTTTGAGTAATAAAGAACCATGGGTTCATTTGAAAAGGTGTCAGTGCTATGATCCTGAAGCAAAGAGGATATTTTTTCTTCCAGTATGTTTGCAGTTGTCTGTGCCACATCAAGATCATTGTTAGGGTAGAGCCGCACGTAAAATTACACTTAATTTTAAGAACAACACTACATTGTTAGAAAACAACAGCTGAGCAGATGAAAGAGGATTTCAGGGGCAAGGATCACAATCAGACCAACAGTTTGAGATTTGCTTTACAGCCAATTTATTACAGGCTTAAAAAAACATTTTCATTTAGTTACTTAACTTCAGCAACCGACTCTAACTTCAAGATGACACTCATTTGTTTGAATACCAGCCATACAAAGCACTGGAGTCAGAAGGGCCTTCTGTTTATGAACTCATGTGATTCATATACAAGTATTTGTACTGTCTAAGCTGGTGCACGTTACAGTTCAAAATTGACCGTCACAATCTACTTAGCTCTGTGAAAACCACTGTACTTCACTACAAAAATGCATTTGTGTGCAGTAACATCTCTGCAACTTGATATGCATGTCTTTTTTTAAGTCATGAAGTCAGAATTGACTTCTTTAACAAAATGTACTCAAGGTCAACTTTGCTCTTCCTCCTTACAAATGTGTGACTGGCGTCATAGGATTTTACTATGTTCCTTATTTTCCTACATACGGAACATTTATGAGCTGCATATCATTCCAAGAAAGAGTTCCTCAATGATAAATCAAAATCTGAATAACATTTTATTTGTACTGTGTATATTATTTTCTTGTTCACTGATTAATCCTTGAGTCAGCAGATTCATTTTCTTTCGATCAATTAATCAATGAACTGACTACACAATGAACTGTTTTAGCTGTACTGTGCATTGCACTGGTTAGCACAAAACCCCTATCATTTATAACTGTACATTTTCTACACTGAATTTTTGACATAACAATAATTACATTTTTTTTTTTACTACCCACTGGTTTACTGTCCATTCTGTGCATCCATTTGTTTTAACACAAATCTACTGTATGTGCACTTTGCTGATGTTTATAGTATCTGACTAGATGCTAAACTGCATTTTGTTGTGCTGGTAGGGCTACAGTTGACCTTTGTTAGTAAGTCAGTGTACCTATGAATGGCCACAAAGGCTTTCTTTCTAACAGCCCAGGAAATTTGTTAAAAAAAAAAAAAAAAAAGTTATCGTCTGGCCTTTCACAGTGACGGTATCGTCGTGGTACTAAGGCTAGTTTTACATTTAGAGGTATGTTTACATCTATCACAGCCAAGCCAGGTACTTGACCTTCACTTATCCTACATTAGTCATATAGGAGAGTCTGGATAACTCACTTCGTTTCACTGTATGAAAAAACCTGGGGTAGCATGGAAACGTGTTTCCTAACAGCAAAATTAGCTCTGGATTAAAATGCCGACAACCTTGCTAACTAATACGCCACTTGGTAAATTAAGGTTACAGTCGGCGTTCAGCAAGTTTGTAATGTTAACAAAGTTAAAAGTTATATCGAGAAAGAGGCGAAAAATATTAAAACTGCTACTACCTGCTCGCTTTAGCTTAGACGTGGTATTTTAATTCCGATTTCATTAACGCTAGCCGGCTTCATTTAGTTTGTTAAGTGCGCTCGTAGCAAGCAGCCTGTCGTGCTTAAATTAGCTAACACTGAGGCTAACTAATAGATGGGCAGCGTAAACATTTATAGCTAGCGCCTGCTAGCAAGGCGATAGCTTAGTATCTGCACAGTTAGCAGTGCTGTGTAGCTAGTTACTGAATGAGGTGTGGTGGCCAAACAAGTGCGATTTACTGCTGTGCCGCCTCCGTGTGCGTTACCTTGACAGAGTCCACGGGGTACATCACCGTGTGCTCCAGTATGCCAGCCACGGCTCCCGCTGTCATGTGGGTCGCCACTGAGACATGAGGTGGCAAGCTCTCGTAGTCCCCGTCACTGTCCAAAGGCTCATCGTCTTTGCTTTTGATTTGCGACATTTCCAGTGTTGCCACCGCCCGGTCCGAGGCCAACTCCATGCGTGGTGAGCTCCCACAGTGGGTCCTCTTAAGCAAGGTAACACTCACAGAGGTGTCGGCGGCATGGACAACCACAACATCATCACTACTTAAAGGAGTTCCAGCGCTCGCGTGACGTTGGCAGCTGTGGGCGCGTCTCGGCTGAAAATTAACCAATCGCGTTCCAGGTATCAGCGGTGGGCCGGCCCTTTGCTTGAGGCAGCCAATGAAAAGTTTCCGTCGTAGATTCCTCTGACACTTCACAGCGCTGCTGTAATGTCAGTTTGCGAGCATCACTACCCGTCTGTGTTTTCTGTCTGAGAGTTTTTGAATGGGTTTGACTAATCGCACAGCCCTGCCTGTACAGATACGTAGGTTTGGTCTCCTTATCAGGCAGCAGCGGTTAGAGAAATCGTACAACTTTCCGTTTTCATTAGGACATATCTCCAATTGTATGGTTATGGAATATGGTTGTACCAGGGTTTTGGCTTAGGCTATTTAGGCTAAAGAGGTATAAAAAACTATTTTACTTGTAATAAAACTATTGCAAGTCAAAAATAGTAATACTTTAGCAAAATAGTAATATTTGTTGGGGAGCAAAAAGTGCAATATATCCCTCTGAAATGTTGTGCAGTACAAATATAAAGTTCAAAAAGCAGAAATACTTACCTTCCACCACTGGAGGTTGTATAGTGTATCACTCCAAACATTAACAGACAAGACAGAATTCGAAATAATTTTATGTCTCTACAATGCAGGTATTGTAGGTTTTTTGTTTGTTGTTTTGTTTATGCAGTATAGAACTATATTTATAATATAATTTTTCAAATAATGAGAAAAAGTTCAGCTGCTTCTGTGGCACTATTGCTAACGTGTCCCAGGGACCGGTGACACATCTTTTGGTCTGCTAGAGTGAAGATGTAATTGAATAAAATGTCAGAAAATACATTGGAGATAATTATTTTTTAAAGGGAATGAGGGACCACAGACCAAAATGGCTCTCTGAAACCACATGGTTATACAGTGAAAGTTCTTGTTGTCTAAAAAACGACTGACTGGGGGGGAAAAGTAGATAGTTTTTCAAATAAACAACCACACACCACCCTCTCACCTGTAACCCTCTTAAATTTGAACATCTGCACACATCATCACGACATGTGAACAGTCATATGAAATGGCCTAGATTGAACACAGAAGCCTCTTAGCAAAAGGGCGCACCACATCCATGCTTTAGTTTCAGCTCCTGAATAAGAAATATGACACTGTTATCACACTTTCAGACCTGCACATTAAGATGCTGTTACCTTTCAGGTTCCAATTAAGTACTTGTCAAATTAAATTAGTTCAAGGACCTTGTTGGAGGCCAGTCATCTTAATGAGACTAAATTAAATGAACGTCTGCATATCTTTCACATTACATCTCTTATTCTTAATATTTTTTTTTCTTTTTTGGCTGTGTCATCCTGTCTCTTGTAGCAGACCAGAAGTTTAAATTACACACTGATATTCAACTGGATGCCAGTTGCCAGTCTTTAGGATATCACCCAATTCAACTGAACATACTAAAGATTTAGTGGTTCTCTTTTTACTCTACAGAAAGAGAGATCTGAACATTTGTTTCCTCCAATTTTGTGAACTGTCAGTCAAAATATTTGATTTATGAATGATCTTGTTCTATTGAAGAAAGAAACTGCATTAATTATCTTTATGGCAACTGAGCCGAACTTGATCTATTAACTATCCTGCGTCCCTCATCGCTGCCTGAAACATAAGCTCCACACACAAAGCACACTGCAGGGTCTGCGTGGGTGTGTCAGCGAGCCAGTGAGACACGTCAGTGACTCAGCATTATGGGCGCCTGACATCTTAAAGAGCCACTTGTTCAAGCAGTGTTGTTAAAACTGGTGTTCACATGTTTACAAGGGAAACTACAATCAGAACTATAAGACTGACCATGTAAACCTTGTACAAGTAGACGTTACGTACTGACCACCACTTTATCATAAACTTTGACACACAGGTATGATTGAGGTTGAATTGTTAAAACCTTTGTTCTTTACCATTAACGAGATTCACAGTTTCCCATTTGGCTATGAAATAAATCATGTATTCAGTTCAAATCCTATGGGCAACAGAACAAGCTTCTGACTGTGGACATGTATATAAGATAAGTATCTTACCATCCAAGTGTTAATCTGTATGTGAAACAATAAAATAATTTATTTTACTGTGGAAATTGAAGCAGATGAAGGCTGCAAATACCATCTCATGGAGGCCACACAGGACGGGCTACTGTGTCCCACATGCAGAGTGCATCAAGTATTAACACTTACCTCACACAGCACAGTAAATGGCAGCCTCTCTCATTGTGTTTTGACCAGATAACTGAAATAATGCACTGGTCACTTTAGATACGGTCAATTCTCTCAGCAGTTACGGCAAAAAACTCAAACTCACTCATTTAAATTCAGTAGTTTATTTTTTGACTCTCAAGCTGAACAGTTTAAATTATCATTTCATTTGTCCCATTTTCATCAAAAGTTGCCTTTCCTAGCATTGGATCTGCAAGTGAAAACAAGGGCAGGTAGTGGTCTAACAACACTTTTCTCAGGATGCCTCTGCACAGATATAACACACCATCAAACCCAGTGCAGCACCTGCACTGAGCTAATGTGGTCACGTGGCAGTATGCAGATTACTACAACTGACTGATGCTTTAATGCAACACACTTAACCCCAAACACCAACTAGCAAAATCTTTGCAGTGTATTTGGATAAATTCTTACCATTTCTGCAACAGAGGTTGCAGTGGCTTAGAGCAACCACCAATTTCAGATGAGCTCCAAGGAAATACAAGCACCATTTTGTTTAGTTTGATCTCCTCCGCATTAAATAAACAGCCAGACAAGTGTACCATAAAACCTTTATTACTGAATTGCAATGTGACAACATTTATTTCGCATTCATCTGTGCAAACATTTCACTAGACCATTTTCATATAAATAATGGGGCATGTGCTCTCATTTACAATCCCCTCACAGCAGTGATATGACAGCTTCTGAAAATGAAGCCCAACATAAATATATGAAATGGTATCTGACGTAATGGTCAGATAACTCAACACAAGTATTTCAGCAGGGCTTTAAGAGAGACTGACACTCCACACAAAAGAGTAGATGTGTTTTGGAGAACTTCCCAACAGTGACAAGACATGTATTGCACTGGAGGCTGAACAATTTGGAAAAGACACACACACACACGCGCGCACACACACACGCGCGCACACACACACGCGCACACAAAGACCATTCCAGCTGGGAAGTGCTGTGCAGCTTCATTCTCAACTGCATTACAAAGTGCTCCTTCCACTAATTATAAATCGTATTGCATTTGAGGTTTCTGTAGACAACTATAAAATCAAAAAAAAAAGAAATATGTGATCATGCACATATAAAAAGGCATAAAGAAAAGCAAACACCCACACATAAATACATACATACTAAGTAATCTGCCACTGTGGGATATTTGTCCACCAACTTTGTGAAATTCAAAGTATAGATTACATAGTTGTTTGGGTATGGATGATTACCTGGCGAGAAAAGTACCGTTGTGTGTTTTGTCTTTTTTGTTTTTTAGAAATAAAATAAAAGACACTGGGAGGCAGCTGCCATTTGAAATTGACAAAGGAGTATCTGACAGGCAAGAATATGAAAAAAAAAGACATTTCAATATTAAACAAATAACTTATACACAAACACTGGCTCCGGCAAGCCTGAAGACTCCCATAAGATTCTGCACATTTGTCCAGATCTCGGTACCATCTATCTCTCAACACATAGCAGGGAGCAGCCCTCTTTTCAGGGGAGCAGCCTTCATAAGCTCACTGAACAGGCAGACAGCTTCAGAGAGAAGAGGAGTGAAGATTGGCTTGGGAAAGTCAGACATGCTGTCCAGACTTTACGCTCTACAAATTTTAGAGGTTGATAGGGAGTGTGGGTGAGCCAAGGCCCTCTTCCAACCACGGTACAGAGGAGGGGGTGGAGCGTTGTGCCGTGCGCCTGTGGATGCGGCGCAGTCGCAGTAAGTACAGCATAATAGACAACAACACAATGAAGAAACAAGCCAGGAATAAGTAGTGGTTGTTGACAAAGGAGAAGCTGTGTCGCCAGTGAGAATGCGCTCCTTTCAGGCTTTCCTGTTGGATGTCCCTGAAAGAAGTCAAACCAAACAAAACAAACAAACAAACAAACAAACAATATTAGGCCAGCTCTGAACAAAGAGATAATGAACATAGAATAATTTTATTTGGGGCCCTGTTCATTATTTGTTAAGACTTGTTTTTTTTAAAAGCTTGGCTTAA
Organism: Toxotes lorentzi; assembly: GCA_037833715.1. NCBI lineage: Eukaryota > Metazoa > Chordata > Actinopteri > Toxotidae > Toxotes > Toxotes lorentzi. Next base: position 16,437,597 of record JBBMJY010000024.1, on the reverse strand, counting down.
GTTTCTTTTGAGCTTCTGTCCGAGCAACATGAGATTGGGCTAAGACCTGCCAAACTGCAATCTTACTCCAAGTAAGCTGGATCAGGACCAACTCTTTTTTTTTCTAAATGCTAGAAAACACGTAAACTTACTATCAAATTTGAATTGATTATTTTCAAACTGTAATCTGTTAACAAGTCACCAAAATCCTTTCACAGTTTCTTTTCACAGTTAGAATATATCTGAAATCAGAGACACTCCTCAGTTTTAATTTCCGTCCTGCTGCCAAATGCAGTAAAAAGCCACAGCCTCTTTAAGCCTTAGTGCTGTACCCATTTAACTGCCAATCATAAGTACTGATAATTGTTTCAACTCTCCAGTTATGTGCAAAATAAAGAGTGTTTTATTATCAAAGACAGCTCTGAAGACTAAACAATCACACCTCCACTTACACTGAAGAACAGATTTAACTAGATGGGATTTAAAAAGATCCTTTTCGCTGGCTAACAATACATAAGATTCAGTTAGTAAAGTGACTGAGAATGGGGCACAGGTGAGAAATAAAAATAACAAATCCATCTTACCTCAAAGGCAGAAACCTTGTTCTGTAAAGTATAGCCCCAAGAGTCCACTGGACCTCCTTATCATAGACCAGTAGGGCAGTCTTTAGGTTTTTATAATTGGTTGGGAAAGAGAAGCCTGAGTGCAATACTTCATACATCCACGCTGATTTAAAACACTGGTACCTGCAGAAATAAACATAAAGCCACTGATAAAAAAAAAAAAAAAATCTTGTCCACACTATCAGGCACATTTTTTTGGGGGGGGGAAGCAAGTGGGTAGTTGAACTTAGAGGTGTTTTTCATAATCCAGCATGACTTACTTCAGTCTGTGAAGATCAGCATGTGAGGCATACAGGCCAGAGTCAAAGCGTTCCCTCTGAGTTTTCCACTGGGTGGAACAGTAACTCTGTGAAAGTTTAACTACAACATCAGGAAAGTTTCCAGTGATAAGACATCAATGAATAGCACTTTAACCTCTGTCCCAAATAATTACACTATTACAACTACAATAGCATTGTACTTCAAAGGCCAATCAAGGATCGGTTTCACCAATTTAATATGTATTAACAGAATCCTGTTAATACATATTAAATCCTGTACCCTATGTAGCATTTACCTTAGCAGCCTGAGCATATTTTGTAGCGTTATAATCTCCACCCATGCGCAGCACATCCTCTGTGCAGTAGTAGAACTCAGAGAAGCCGTAGAATTGACTGTTGCTGTAGTCGATGGCTGGTTGGTAAACACCACTGAGGGAGGTCTGGGTCTCATTGGTGCGGTTGAGGAAGGGTTGGAGAATCTGGCGACACTGGTCAAAGTCTCCTGTGCCTCGCAGATAGAGCTTCTGTGGAGCTGGACCAATCTCATCCTGCAGGTCTGTGGGTAGACAAGGGTCCAGGTGGGGAGACTCTGCTGTCTCACCAATATGCTGATCTAAGAGCCTGAATATATCAGTAATACAGTGTAAATACAGGCAATGCTGTGGGCTGATTGGTAGAAAGGATTTGCAAAACTATACAGATGAAGAAATCAGAACCAGCTGTGGATCTCACTTGTTTCGAGCGGCAGTATTTCTGAGGAGGCTTTCCTCATATCTTTGGCGTGCTGCATTTCCTCCAAAACCCAGAAAGGTGGAGACATAAACACGATAAACATGTTCTGTGCGATGTGCGTCACACCCCAAGTTGAACTCTGCCAGTAAGTTCTTGGCAACTTCCTCCTAGGGAACAAACAAAAATCAGCCTGGGAATGATGACACCCCTGTAATAAACCCACGCATGTGTTTTATATTTCCAGAGGACAGCCACGCTGACATGGAACACATTAATTGATGTCTACAGCAGGTCAACTATGTTTAATAGCACATTAAGAGTATAGCTAAATTTTAGCTAAATGCCTAGTTTAATGTATTTCAAAACAGCAAAGACGAGACGAACAAGATGGCTGTGAAAACTCAGCTGCACCTCATGTGGTGTAAAGAAAAAACAATGACAGCAAAAGGGACATGCAGTGTATGAAAAACCTGCTACTGTGCATAAATCACAAGCTCACAAACACAAAATCTTGACACCGACAACTTCCACTGTACTTGATGGTCTCTACATAAATGACTTTATGTTCTCAGTCCTGAATCCTGCTATGGAGTCATGCAGCAGGCTTACAGTATGCCTTCAACAGTGATGAATGGAGAGCAGATCATCTCCACAGGACAAAAATGGTGCATACAGGTTTAACCAGGGAATGACAGAGGTTGGAAGGAGGAAGAAGAACAAAGGGTGAGTGACAAAAACCCAAAGACAGCACAAAAACAGAATTGGTTGTGGATAATAACCTGCTGTGGAGAAGCAAAGCTTACAGTTTTGGGCACTTCGTATGCGATCTGTGTAGAGACCCCGCCCATGTCGAGGACACCAGCAGTCCTTTTCCTCACCAGCGCCTCCTGCTGATCGCCGCCTGGGACATGTACCTCCACTACAGCTTCCCCATCTTGTACAATTGACGGGACAGAGGTGAGATAGTCAGGCAGGGAAGGTACATCATATGATCACAGTGTAACTAGAGTTGCCGAATTGTTTTCCCCACGAGTCTTTGCGTGTAAGTTAAAATGGAGCGCATCGGCTGTTTAATGGCAAAAAAAAGCTAAACAAAAATGAACTTATTAAAATCATATGCCATTCAGATATTACCTGCTTAGGTCCTTACCATTATGCACATGGTCAAACCTTCCAAGGACAAAGTTTATTCCAATCCATGCATAGACACCTAAAACAAATGTCAGAGTTATTATATAAACTTTGGTTTGAAATTTTGTCTGCAATACAAAGAAGAACCCTGTACCCCCTAATTTAGGTAATACAAGATTGTTGCTTAATTGACAAATTGTTTAATTTGGGTGTCAGTTATCGTGTACAACCGACAGGAAACCTGTCAGCACCCATGAAGTGATGAATCAACTGCACTGTATTAAATGTTATAATAAAAACGCTTTATAAAACCATAGAGCTGCAACTACAGTAGACTTTAGTTGAGAATACAGCTTTTCAGTCTATTTTTATTATTCCTTTTTTTTACCTTCTTGTTTTCCAGAAATCACTTCCACATGAGAATCAGAGAAGAGGAAGTTGAAGTGGACCGGGATGTCCGTGCGCAGATCCTCAAGAAGTGCTTCTTGTTGACTGAGATTAGACACACACCAAAACTTTATCAATAATAGTTTTCCCACTTCCAGTATACCTCAGTCAGTGCTATACAAAACCTAAGGTCTGAGCCTTTCATGCAGTCCTATTTACATCTTACGAGGTTATTCTCATTAGGCCCAACTGTACCTTTCAGGAAGGATTCTCATTCCAGCCGTGCACAGGATATACAGGGGTGTTTCTTGGTGCTTATTTTTGGGAATGTGTTCAGCGGCAAAGCTCAACAGTGGATATATATAATTACTGGCTTTCTCTGGTGTTTTAGCCAATTCCGAGATACCTACAAGGAAAAAGCATAAAGACCAAACATATTGTTTGAGAACGGGTAAACAACAGGCTAGATCATAATGGTTTGTCTTAGATTACATTTAATCATTTGACTCTTCAAAACAAACTGTCTTAATTGCTAAATATTTAATACCATCTCATTTAAACAACGTTTTACTTAACGGGAAGCCAAGCACTGCAAAGCTTACCCGGTTTGATCTTCATGACCACTGGCTTGCGGTGCTGATCTCGCATTTGCCGGATGTCCAGCAGTTCATGAGGATTACCATTGTGCCGGGGCCAGCAGTACACAAATACCCTAGAGCCACTGCTGCCACAGTCCACCACCAGGCCATAGTTCAGGTTGGGGTTGCTTGTATCTGTTGCATCCACATCGGTCACCCTTGCCAAGTGCCTTTTGAACCATAAAAAAAAGGTTAACATTGACATTACCCATGTTCACCACGACATAAACCCTTTGACGGCAGCTGTTAGTTTACCTGTGGAAGTGATTTTCCTTTCTGATCCAGCTGGCGTGCCCCTTCCCAGTGACGAGCAGCAGGTAGAGCAGTCCTATGAGGCAGAGCACCAGGCCGATGAAGAGCAGCTGTCTGAGGGAAGGGATCAGGAGCCGATGAAGAACCTGGGACGACAGGCTGAAATGCCATGAGGCTGGGAAAAGGCACGAAAAGCTGATCCTGTCGGCCGGCAAAACAAAGAAGAGCCTCAGCACACAATGTGAATAAAATGCCACAGATACCACGTGAAATGTATGCGAGTGAAACTACAGCACCACAGACGAACATCAAACAGACCTGCCCATGGTGCAGATTGTCTTCAACTTGAGGGTTCACTTAACGCACATCGTTAATCAGTAGGCTGATTTGGCTTATTCCTCGGCTCCATCCCGTTGTCCTCGCTTATCATCTTAACCTTTTTAGGGGGGGAAATATCATAAAGTTTTAACGTTATTCGGTTCACATTTGAAAGGTAAATTCTGTGCTCCTGTGTGAGAAAGGCCTAATGTTAGCCGACGGTAATGTTCTCGCTTCGCCGTTGATGCTGTGTAACGTGCCGTTTTTATGTATTTTAAACACAAATTAGACAAACTGGAAAAAAAATGCAGAAATGTAAACACTCGTGATAAAAAAATAACGCAGGTAACGTTAGCGTTAGCTGGGGGGACTAACCTCGTTAAGTGTCTGGCTGTAGGAGCGAGCTAAAACACCGGTATTTGACATATTTTCACGAATCGTCACTGTCAACACAGACGGGTTATCTGTTTGTGGTCTTCAGTTGGTTTAATACTTACTAACAAAAAGGTGAAAAGCCCCCTTTTTCGCGAAAACTTGACATTTCTGAGCAGCCAGATGCTAACCGCTGGCTAACGTTAAGCGAGTATATGGCACGTCTCCTGCGACTGACGTGGTTGTCCCGTCCAACGGTGCGTTTGATTTTTATCACCGCGTTGCCCGGGTAGCGAGCAACAACATGGGTAAACTCATGCTGTTCGTAGCTAAATACACCAATAAATATTACATGTAAGAGGAGTGACTTGAACTGTTATAGTAGCTTACGTTACACGTTGCATAGTCATCATGGGTGTAAGCTAACTTTAAGCTAACGGTGTGTCACCACCCACAGACGCAGGTGAAGGCTGGTGCCGATCCGAGGAAAATTGACAGGACTTGCAGGTTTGTGAACAGTGCTATAGGAACATACAGTTTGTTCACATAGGGTTTCGTTTTCAGTTGAAGGGGATATGAGCTAGTTATGTGGGAGCTTCAGTTAATGTTCACATCAAACAAAAGAAAAAAAGTTCCTTCAAAGTAAAATGGTACTCTGTGCTGTGCTGAACTACAGACTGGTTGTTACCAATACTGTCATCTAATACTGTCTGTATACAGTATAAAGTTCTTTATTTCCAACATCATACACCTCAGTCATACTACAGTAACAGGTATCTGTAATGTATCCACAATTTCAAATTTTACCCATCTGGCTACTTTTGGAGTTGCATTTACCCCTTTGCCTCATTCATGCCCTGTACTTGTAATTTTGATATTTCCTAAATGGCATATATATATATGTATATACGGTGGCACACTCCCACCTCTCAGTCGTGTTGTGTTTTCTATTCTTTCGTGCTCCTTTCTACTACTCCATTCATTACAGAGGAACAACAACAGTCAAGGATATTAACATGTTACTTCTTATTTATTGACAGTGTACTGAGAGGACATAATACCACGGGGTTTATCGCACCAGACTCACATGCTGTCTCTTCAGTGCACAGTTACCTTAGAAAAACATGATAGTGAAGACATTTAAAACACACTACAGATGTTACAAAACTATTGCAATTCATCCCAGGCACTGTAGGAGTCCAAAGTGTTTTGATATGAGACAAGAATTAACTGCATATGGGAATCCTTCAGTGCAAAAGCAGAAAATCCAATCTGTGTCTGTGCTGCAAAAATAACAAAAATTACAGAGTTATAGTCATACAAGCTGAGATACGTGTGAATTGTATTTTTATTTGAATGATTTAAAGCACTGTTTATCCACCCTCCACAGTTTTGCTTCCTGCGATGGAAGATGGCCATCGCTTCACTACTTCCAGACAACTTGGACGTTACTGAACGTCTCGTAGTGCAACCACTCAAGCTGACTGATTTGCCAGCAATAACTCACATCCACAAACTCGAGTCTTTTGCTCCGTTGCATTATATTTACCACCGTTGTCATCTCAACATCTGTCCGCATCAGGTCAATGTGCTGTACCCGTCCAAGTGGCATGGGAGGTAAATCTGTGGAACCTGCAGAAAGATACATGTTCAAGCCCCCCATGCGCAGTACATTCTGCAAAACGCAGTTCAGAGGGCACGGCAGGGACACCAGTGAGAGCTTCTCCAGTAAAGGAGACCCACTCAGGAGACACCTGAGCACCGCCTTCAGGGACATCCAGGACATGACAGGCTTCATTTGGCTGTGAGCGTAGGAGAAACTGCAGACAAATGGGAGACACAAAGAGGATGACTTTGATAGGTACTCGAGCTAGTTTTAATCTGCTGTATTTACCATTTTACCCTTATGACTAAGATTTGTGTTTGATCTATGAGAAACATCTTCTCTTCCCTTGCAAAGCACATCACAGCTGTGTCACAGATATGACTGCATGTGCAGTCCATATCAGGAACAAATGGTAAATTCATGGAAAACATGTAAATACATGGAATTCTAAACAAGGGCCAAAAGTTCCTAGCGTACTACCTAATGTACCTAAACATCAGCCTTACCTGAGTGTGAGAGAGCAGAGGTTAGGGAGCCGTGGAAGATCCCGATCATTGTGCTGATTCACCTCATCTTCTTCTTCTTCTTCTTCTTCTTCTTCTTGTGGAAAGATGGGAGGCTCAGCAGAGATGAGCAGGTCTCTGAGTCTAGGACAGGCCCTGATGACCTCCAGTAGAGGGGTGTGAGGGCTGGTTTTTACTCCCTCCAGGGTGAGAGAGACCAGGGAGGAACCTGCAACTTGCAAGGCAGGAAGGAGAGCTACCAGCAGGCCTGAGAAGTGTATAGAGAGGTTCTGCAGCTGGCCTGACCAGGTCTGAAGGCCTGCAGCTAACACAGACCGCTGGTTTCTTCCTCTAGTATCTTCCTGATCATCTGCATTCACCGATATGGAGCAGATGTCTGGACATAAACGGGCTAGACTGTTCAGACCGTCACAAGTTAAGCCCTTGACGTCCTTTAGGTTCAGGATCAGGCACTCGTCACCTGACTGTGACAAAACTCTGTTTCTCCTTTTTTCCTTTTGGCTCACAGAGCAACTTGTCTCTTCATCTCTACTTGCATCTTCCTCACCCTCACAACCACACCCTTCCCACAATATCCCTTCCTCCTCCTCCTCCTCCTCCTCCTCATATTCTTCATCTGTTGCTGCTTCTCCTCTTTTGTTCCTCCAACTATCGGTGCCCTGCCTAAGCTTCATCTCCCTCCACACCTCCCTCAGCCTTGGAACTCCTTCTCTGTCAGAGAACTCATCTGTCTGGCTAAACTCTTTGCGATCAATGATACAGCAGGCCTGTGAAAGGCCATCCAAGGCCACTCTCTTCAGGCTGGGCAGGGAGAGGAGTAGGTAGGCTGCTGCCGCCACAGGGTCTCCCTCTTGTTTCCCAAACCCAGTATCCAGAGCCAGGAGACTGCTGAGGGGGAGAGGAGACAGGGGTGCAGAAAAGGAGGAGGAGGGGTCAGAGGAAATAGGAGATTTAGATGTAGAGGTGCAGAGGGAAGATGAGCTAGAAGTACTTGCAGAGGATGAGCAGAAAGCCCCACCAGCAAGAGGAAGTAGGGCAGCAGGGGAAAGGAAATGACAGCGGGATACATCTAGATGGCGCAGCAAACGGCAGCGGTAGGCAATCGTCCTGACCACACATCTGTCACATGGCATACCCGCCAGGGAGAGCGAGCGGAGAGCAGGTAGACACCAGAGAGTTTCAGACAGGACTTTTGAAGGCAGCTGCTGGGCTCCAGATAGATCCAGACTCCACAGACCCTGAGACAAAAAGGAAGACACATCAAGAGAAGCCGGACACAAGACATCAGAAGAAAAAACAGTTTTTACTGTCTTCCTCAAATCTATAAATAGTGTCTACTACTTGTGTACTTTCCAATGTAGTAATTTGAGAGCTGTGATTGTTTTGGCTGTACAGCCGACTGTAACAAGAAATTAAATTTGATGTTATATTTCTTTTAAGCCCTGAAAATGTAGCCTAGATACACTGAAATAATGTGCTAAATATTTATAATAAAAAGAAATAGTTCCCCTTCTCATGAAATATGCATTTCTCTCTATAACTCTACAACAAAGGAAAGATATGGTATAAAGAGAAGACGAGGTGTTCAATTTTTAAGTTTAGATGCATCTAAAGTGTGCATTATGTACATAGGGCTCCATTCAACAATAGGAAAATAAAATGCTGACAAGATTCAAATCCCTGAGTCTTTGAATAAGACACACTGATCCAGTATCTGTGCAGCTGACTCTCAACTACACTCTCAGTTAATAGCAGTAAATGACACTGGTTCCAAAACGTGGTTTTGAAATACAAACAGTAATGGATGACAAGGACAGAGTGGTTTCTATCTGACCTGGCAACGTGCAGCAATGTGGGAACAGAGGGCAGAGGTGACCAGACCAGGACACCTTTCCAGAGAAAGGCCACGGAGTTGGGGGACCAGCAGGAGGTGGAGAGCCGCCCGGGACAACTGCTTTCTGGTGCACAGCAGGCACGTGAGCTCCTCCACCAGCTCACCCGCTACAGTGGAGAGAGAGAGAGGGAGATATTGTAGCAGGAGTAGAAGTGATCAATCACTCTGTAAATCATTTAATCTGTGGACATAGAGAGGCTGTAAAAGGCACACGTGTGTGCATATAAGGAAGTAGTTAAGGGAAAATATGTAGAGGCCCGTTATTCAACCTCTAACTCAATGTATGATCATAAAAACTGCTCAGTCCCCCTTATAGGCAGACTTTAAATTTTATTTATTGCTCAGGCATTTTGCTAATGTAGTGACTTAGAATATGGCAGTTGCCATACACCTGATGTGCACAGTGGTTTGAAGTGTTGACTCACGCAGTAAGTTGAAAGGTCCCATAATGTGCCTGAATGAATACTGATCCAGGTATTTGTCAGCATAATCCTTCACCCACACTTGCTTCATGTTGTCAGCAAGGCTAAGCAGAGACAGCCGTCTCAACGAAGGGACAGAGCCGTCTTCTTCTGTCTGCCTGCAGCTCCCCACCCACTTCATTTTCCTCACCTTCCTCTTCCCGGCCCGAGCCTTCGCCCCACCATGTTCACCTGAAACCCGAAACAGAGGCATTGCAGGAAGGCAGTGGCTGGCTGCAGAGCTGAAGTGGATGGTGGACAGATGGCTTCTTCTTGCTGCTGGTGGGCAATGATGGGATGGTTAACAGGATAGAAAGCCCTCATTATTTTCATCAAACATGTAAAAAATAAAATAAAATAAAAAAGAGGAAATAAACACTTGTGTAGGAAGAGGGGGATCTCTCTTCCTCTCATAGATCTATGTTCAAAAATAAATAACTAGTATTTACAATTTGATCATTACTTATTTACTATTATTTTTTAGCAGCTATATGACTTTATTATTTTGTTTTTGTTTTATTTAAGAAGACACAAGATTGTGAGACACTAGAATGTGTAGTTACCCTCACTAATATATACTGCACACAGCTAATTACTTTTACTGCCAGTATTTAATGCTCTGCATATATAATGGCATAAGTATAAACAGAGGGGAGGGTGCCGTATATAACAGCCTACGGCAGATACATGTCTGTTGCATTGACGCCTACCTGCCAGCTCGAACAGCGCTGGAAGTTTTTAGGTATCCAAAAAATAAAATAAAATAAAATGAAAGAAGACAGGGGTGCACAGTAAAACAAAATAAGTACAATCTCTTGTCCAACTTACGCGATTCTCAACAGCACTTCCTGACTGTTGGCCGTCGGACTTTGCAGCCCTGAGTGTGGTCTCATAGGAACAACTTCCTGTCACGCTGTGTAGGATGCTGGGAATAAATCGAGGGGTAGCCTTGAACTCTAAGCGTGGTTTGAATCCTGAATCAACCACATACAATCAGTTTGTGCATATTGACATTTTGATTGGTGACTCGGCCGTGCACAGCCTGCGTGGTGATGTCCTCCTGAAAGGCCAGATTTAGGGCAACAAGTCACTGGTCCACGGAAAGTGAGTCATGGTCAAGGCGACAGGAAGTTTCTAAAAACGTTTCCGTAGGCATTTTTTTCTGTCATTATACGTGCAAATAAAACATATCATTCAAAACTGAAAAAATAAAACAAAAACTTACTCTTCAGGTGCACTGGACAATCAAAAACAGAAAATAGCAGACCTGGTTGCCAGGGGTAACACATGGTTTCCTTCATAATGAGGCTTACTGTACATTAACTACAGATTTTATGTGTATACGCTGTATGTATATATTTATATGTATACCATTTATGACTGACTTTAATTGTCTCTTTGCAAAATGCATAAAACCAAACAAAAACAACAACAAAACCTCATAAATAAAGTGTTTCATTAATTTGCAAAGCAGAGAAAGTGGATGAGACTTAACCTGGCTGATTTTACATTATTACTTTTAACCACTGAGGATGGCTGAAGATGGTACATGTAGATTAAAGGATTGTAGATTATGACACAGTTCCAAAATATGTCCCCCAAACTATCTGCATGGCCTGATACCACTAGAGGTGAGTGAAGTGAGTTCACTAAATGAGATTGGCGGTCTGGGTCTGACAGTGTCCCCCTCTAGTGGCTGAGCCTGTAAGCACGGCCTCCTCTCCTCAGTGAACATGCTGTAATGGTGTACTTCAGAGGTGTCCAAACTGTTCCACAGAGGGCCATGTGGCTGCAGGTTTTTGTTCCAACACCAGACTTGACTCATTTAATCAACTGATCTCAGTCTTCACACAGTTGATTGGTCAAACTGTGTGCTCTTGATTGGTTGGAACAAAAACCTGCAGCCACGTGGCCCTTTGTGGAACAGTTTGGACACCTCTGGTCTATTTGAAGTGGCGCAGAGGCCTTTCTGCCAGCAGGACATGACAATAGCCATCTTCAGGTCTCTCTTCTGCCATTTCACCTTCTGTCCTGCTGTCTGGGCCAGATGGTGAAAATCATCTGTTCAGGGATCTGTAGACTGCTCTGTTAGCGCCATTTTTAAAATTCATACCTTCATCTATATTTAAGGTTATGATCATTGATCATTAGCTGCTGCTTAGTCAGCTGCAGATAAAAGAAAAACAGCATAAAAATCAAAACAGACTTAGAGGTATACTTTATTTCAGTCTCACATGAAGCGACACATCAAAGAGTATCTTTAACATATGAAATTTGATGTCATCAAGTGACATTTTGGAATAAAAATTAGTTACAGTTCAGTAAAAAAAGCAAAGTTGTGTTAGTCCATTTAATTTCCCTTAATTTCCTGACAATTATAAGATTGACAACATTGATGTTAATACATAAGTATATTTCATTTGGGTGATCCTTAAAATCAAACATCTAAGTAGTAAAACCATCTGAATTATGAATACATCTAAGCTTAGTATAACACAACCAGTAACTAATTCGAATAATAAGGCACCAGGTTTATTTCACTTTTGACTGAGTCAAATCAGGATGTGGATTTTGTTACTTTGGCTACATGTTAGATAAAATTCTTGGTTCGGTCAGAACAGACCTACAACTGGAATGGTAACTTTTTAATTTTTATCTCATGAGTCCACAGTTTCTCCACACAGAGAAAGCAGACTATACTGTTGCAAAGGAAAAAAAACCTATCTCAAGTAATTTAATCATGTACGTTTGTTATTATACACACTTGAATGGAGTGTACAGTGAAAAAAACTGAATGAGCTAACAGAAAATATGCAATGTTCACAACACTCAGTACGTCCCTTATTCCCTGTTTAAAAGCTCAGTTGAATTCAAACTCAGCTGACGACAGCTTCGTACACTGAACCTCATAAATAACACATCAACTATTCTAACCTCTGGATTTAACTAAAATATTTATTGCAATACTTATTTGTCTACTGTGGCAGCAGTAGTCCAGTTCATACAGCTGTGTGGCATTTCCAGCCATATAGCTCATGCTGCACATATTTTATCTATCAGATACAGATGTATTTTTGGCTGTGAGATTGGTGGAGGTGTGTGGAGGACCACAGGGTTTACTCTGCTGCCTCTGTGAATGGCACCACCTTCCTCCCGGCCACAAACACCTCCACTATGTTACGATCATCACCTGTAACAGAGGTTAAACAGAGACAAACACGCACAGGTTGAAGTCAGTGGCTTATGAGAGTCTGAAAAGTTTGGACGAGTGAACTGAAATGGACACTCACCCAAATTCAAAAACTTTTCAAACAGAATCTGAAAATAAAATGAAGATAAAATTAGTGTTACACTGAAATTAGATTTTTTTTTTGTTTCTGCCAACCAGTAGATTAAGACGGCGCTCAACTATTAACCTTTGGTCCTTCGGTCTGGATCAGGTCGATGGGCGCACCAGGAGCAGCTACATTCACCCTCAGGGCATCAAAGTCTTTGCCTACTTCAAAGTTCCCTGTTTGGTCATCCAGGGACAAGGCTACGGACAAAACACATAGTCAAAGAAACTGTTGTACTCTCTGCCTTCCTGTAAAATTGCAATCAGTGATCATTTAAAATATCTTTTTCCAACAGCTACTGGTCTTTTGGATCAGGGAATTTTGCTGCAGAGCTTTCAGACAGGGTGACTTAGAGTCGGCAAAGACACTTCTTATGGACAATATGAATGATAAAGGGACTGAACACTGAGTCATCTCAGTGACAGCTGGGTTTGTGTATTACCTTGGCTGCCTCCCAGTGTGGCCAGTCTGAACACCTCCTCAAAGGTGAGCGTGTCATGGTCTGGGCTCTGGATGGTCAAGACTTTGGACGAATCCAAAGCTCTCCTCATAGCGTCCAGCATAGAGGCCGAATAGCCCCCCGCCACGTCTGATGCAGCACCACAAACACAGACCAGATGAGTCAAATAAATACAGACATGCATACAGACACAAACACAAGCATAAAAAGTAGCATGTCCAGTTCAGGCCACTAGGCCTTGAATACCTATCAAATCAGAGTTTTCACGGGTATTGAACCCAGCAAAATAAAGCGAACAAGCTGGTGGTCAGCTGACCAATGGGCCAGACCTCTCAGCTGACTGAACGAAAATAACTGATTGCTGTAAAACCAGATGATGTAACAAAACAACTTACTGCTGCAACAGGCCCTACTCACTGCTCTCCCTGCCTCTAGCTCCCATGTACATTTTTATATGTATAGGACAGGGAGTTTCCATAACAAAGCCAAACTTAATTTTACTACTTCTTTATAGTGTAACAAAGTTTGTCAAAAGTGGCCTGACACTGGAAAAGGTGCACACGGTTGCTGTGCTCCCACCTGTTCCCAGCCCCAGCTTCACTTTGTGGTTCAGGACGTTGCGGACATTTAACACTCCACTACACAACCTGGGTAAATGAGAGAGAGATTACAATGAAACAGTTGTTTAAAAAATGCATGCATTGTTTTCCTATCAGGTGATAAATTCAGGACAGTTTACGGTAGTTTCCTTATTTCAGCACATGGATCAGTAAACCATCATCTTTTGTATATCTTTGCATTCAGGCGTTTATAATCATATGCCAAACTGTACTGCTTAAGTACTATTTTATCTGTGTTATGTAAATCATCATGGGCCTTGGTCACATATTGTCTTGAGAAGCTATCAGAGACTTACGAAATGTTGGAATTGGGGCAATGAGACAAAGAGGCTCCTGTCTCTCTGAACAGATCCAACTCTTCATCACTGAGGTGGCAGCCATGTGCCATCACCGTCTGTGAATCATCCCCATTGCAAATAAAATCAGCCATGTTCAGCATTTAAATCAGCATTCATATTTTTTGTACAGCAGTGTCTAACTGTGTGTGTGTGTGTGTGTGTGTGTGTGTGTGTGTGTGTGTGTGTGTGTGTGTGCAGGCAGGGATGTGACCGTGTGCTCACCTTGTCAGTGAGCAGGTTGTATTTGTGATAGACATGTGTGTAGGATTCAGATTCAGGAAACAGCTCCTTTACAAGCTTCACTTCCTCGACGTTTTCGCTGATATGACTCTGGAAACACGTCAGACATTAAAGTGATGCTTTAAAAGAATTTTGGGTGTTACCAGTGACTCCAACTGTAGACTTAAAATAGCACCTGAGGAGTGGCAGTGCAGTGACTAATGCCAAATGCTGTTCTGCAAAGCTTACCCTTTGTTTTTGCAACCGAATGTGTGTGTGTTTATTTCACTGTTCAAAAATCCCACAGGTCCAACACTAAACGGTCTCTGTGGCAACAGTCCCTTGTGAATGTAGCCTGGTTTGGTTGCCACAGTGAGCTCACCTGAATGTGCAGGTGGTTATTCTTGGCGACTGCGCCCAACTGTCCTAGCAAGGCTCCTGTGCAGGATGGAGCAAAGCGTGGAGTCACTACCGGCTTCACTAAGGGATACTACCCGAAAGAAAAAAAAAAAAAAACAACAACAACAACCAAAAAACAGAGGAGACAGGGTGAGTAACGGAGGGTCAAATAAATAAATAAACAAACAATAAACAGTGCAGACCTATTATATATTCTTGTATCACAGAATCTTACCTTTTTGTTTAAGAGCTCTGCAATGAACCTTGAGGGAAAAAAAAGAATGATTGTAATTCACTTGTTCTTAGGGGCATGGTTTTACCAAAAAAGGGCAAATAAATCTCCAGAATCGGGTGCACATTCTCTGTGACATACATATGTGTATTTCAAAGGCAATACAGATGAGAAGTGTCCAATAGTAAAAAGGGAAGGAATTTGAACATCAAGGCATGCTAATACAAGAACTGTCACGCTCAGACACTCTGGAGCCACAAGAGTTAAGACGACATGCATGGCGAATTTTCTCTAACCTACATCATGGTTCTTATATCATAGCTTCATATCTGCGACACTTCTGTTTCAATCTGTAGCTATCTACAACGTGTTCTACCAGCTTTGAGTCCTAAAACTGAAAATACTGCCTCTTCTCTAACACACACTAAAGAGGAAATTCAGTATAACTAAAGCTGTCGCCCCAGGGAATTTCTCCTCACTGAAAATATCTTCAATAATCTGCCTTTTCTCACTCAAGTAAAAAAAAATATTGAATGAACTATTATGAATGTTACATAAAGTTTTGAAAGGGCACAAATAAGCCTTATATCTTGTTTGACACTGTTTAAGACACTGCTGGTACTGGTACTGTATTGTATAGCTGGAGGCTACACAAGCATGTTGGCCTTCAGACACACTAGATCTGCTCTGTACATGATGTATGAAACAGTTGATACCCACCGACAGGTTTCCTCTTGGGACTCCTGAATGGTCTCTTTGTAATGTTTCACAGAATTGTTCCTGTCCATACACACTTTACCCACCAAGGCACGCTGTCCAAAGTCATCTGCAAAGAAAAAGATGTTTGATATAAACAAGTTCCCACTGATGCCATTCCAGGCCGATTTAGAAGCATTTGTCCAATTGTAAAACTTGCACCTAGTCTTTAACCTTTTATAATGTCACCTGCATTTTTGTCAGGTTTATCCTTCATGTCAGAGTCAAATCCTGCTGTCACTCACAGGCCCTAACCCCAGTCACAGTGAAGTGAAGCTGGGACCTGGTGGCCTTATCACCCAGACTGGCAATTCGGTCTTCCTATAAAGTAGTTTTGGGATGAGGAGGAACGGGAAGTTTGGAACTGCACGATGCCTTCAAGTCAATATGAAATAATACGTAGAAAAAAGAAAAAAAAAAACATGTGGAATGGATAACATTAATGACAGATCTGTTCCAGGACGTTAATGTTAGACTTTTTCTGCTATGACATGCTGTAAAAAAAAGAAAAAAAAAGAAATCTCTGTGTCCCAGTGGAACATTTCTGCTGGTTTTTATCCACAAAGAAATACTTGGTAAAACACATGCTTTTTGTTAGCACACAGGTGCAGTTATATGGCCAATTGAGGCATGTCATCATTGTTAATTTTGTTGACATCAGTATTGTTGATCAGTCATATTCATATCAATAACATTTCAGATTTAAAGTTTGAAAACTTGACTGTATTTATGGTGTGTGTTTGGGAGAAGTGAGGGGTGACAGCCACCCATGTTATGTAGAGTAATGCGGCTCTTCTCCAACAAGTTTAGTGTTACTGTGAGAGAGCGTCATGCTACTGTGACCAAACACTTGTACATATATCTGATTTCTCTGGTAGCTTGAACTTTGGACTTTACAAGATTCTTGTCTGAGAAAATACAGTACATTTGATTTTGCATTATAGTCTATATCTATATCTATAAAAGTAATAAACTAATAAATTCAACACACAAGAACAAGTGAAGTATGAATTGGAATTATTTAAATATGCATGTGCACATACACACACAATTGCTTCCTCAAAGTGGAACAGCTGCTCAGAACAGGACAAAGGTGAGGGTTCAATGACCTTGGTTACACAAAATGACTACATAAAGCTGCCAGTGTTCAATTCACTTTGGTTATAATGTGTATCATTACACATTTGTATATGCGTCCGTGTGTGTGTGTGTGTGTGTGTGGTGTGTGCGTGTGTGTATTCAGCATTACATAACATGACACCAGGATGATAAGGACAAGGCATAAAGGTGAACAAAATAAGCGTGTTCCTGACCCAGAACCAACAACACATCAGCTGTCTGGGGAACTGTAAGTTTAACTTTAAATTTCAGTTACTTTATCTGATGGATTCAGGTCAGGCTTACATTTTGTTTGCTGAGACATTTAAACAAAGCATGTGGATCTATGATCACATTTTGATTATACAGCTCGAATACATACAGACAAGACAGAAGAGCAGACTTAACCTGTGCTGTGGAGACACGCTCTTTCTGACCAACATGTCTAGGATATTATGTGGCTGTGTTAACCTTCAGTCACCACCCACCCTAGGATTTTACCAAGTACAAACCTCACAGGTCACCTACTGCTCTAAGGTGATCATTTAAAATTATGGGCTGGATATTTTATTGTATTGTGGCCAGTGTCAGCGGCATTTCATTTCCTATATCAGCAGCAACTCTGGAGTCCACATTCTACTTTATATATAGAAAATATTGAAGAGGACCAGTGCTTAAAAAAGATCTAGGTCAAAATGTGTGTGTGTGTTTGGAGTCATCTTACTTGCAATCTGGCCCAGCAGGAGAGAGGCATCTGTATGTATGGTAGCAAAGTAACATGCAGTGGTTGTTCCGTTTCTCAGGGTCCTTTTCTGGAAAGCGAAGGGTTCGTTTTACAGGATTAGGTTGACAACATTTTTTTCTCTTTTCTATACATTGTTAAGCCACTGAAGTGTTCACACCCTCCATAAGGCATGTCCAGTTCTCAGAAAAACAAACAGAATTTTCCTCTTTTCCTATTGGTCCTATGGGGCAGATTGTAATACTACTGGCAGTTTCATAAACATATCAAACCTATTAGACTTCCATTATCCTACAGGGCTCAGTTTTAACTTGCTGCTCGTCTTTAATTCACAGGACACAACATCTGGCTGTCACAGCTGTGGCCACTTATTTCATAGTACCATCAAACTCACCACTACTTGAGTGTAAACCCTCTTGGCAAACTCCAAATCTTTAAAGCGAGACTCTACAGGAAAGGTGTAGGTATTGAGCCACTGCAGTAAGGGCATGTCCAGGGCCGTGCCGGCGTAGCTGTACTGGGATGCATGAATGTGGGTGTCCACCATTCCTGGCATGAAGAACTCACTGCAGTGGAACAAACATGAATATGGTTCACACATATTGTTGGCCAATGCCAGAATTTTGGATTATTGATGCACTGATGCATGCTCATTTTTTACATTCTACAAACCAGTAATTCATTCACATATTTAACTCACTGTTGTGTCAGTTGAATGACTTCAGACGGACTGAATCCAAATGTCTGACACAGTTTGTCTAGCTCCTCGCCTTTTCCAATGAAAGCAATCTGATGGCAGAATGTACATCAGCCAAGAGTTAATGCATTAAAACATTATTAAAAAAGAAAAGTGTTTGCATGTACTGTAAATGAAGCTGTGAGGATTGAAAACATCATACATGTCTACTTAGTGAGGTGTTTATTTGTCCCCACAACTCTGTGATTAAGAGGAGGAAAACAGGAGGAGCAAGCTACAGTATTTAACATTTAGCTTTCAGTATCTAATCGTCAGTAACTTCCATGGCATGACAAATATGTAGTCCTGCAAACAGCACCTTTTTTGTGTTCATGTATCTGATATCAACAACCACCTCATTAATAACCAGGATTTCCAAAATGTCCACAATGCCATTTTTCCTTACTTTAAATACGAAGTATGAGAGCGTCTATTCATACCATGTAGTATGAATTATAATCCCACCTGTTGCTTTTGAAAAGACTACCTCAGACTGTCATATGTTTTTATGTCCGAGAACCTAGTTTGGGCAAAATTGTGAGAGTTGCTCGGCAACAGCTCACTGCAGGAGTTTTTTAAGGTATTACTTAACAGATTTTTTTTTTTTTTTTTGAAAACGCAGACAGTGATATTTATCTAATTATAGATTCAATTCATACCAAAGCCAAAGTCCATGAGTTTGTTTTCATAATAATATATATATAACATAGAATTATAATGATAATTATATAAATAATATATTTTTTAATTAGTTCCAATATCAAATACCAAAAGCCGTTTTAGATATTTTAAAGTCTGAAAAACCTTTCCGTCCGCATCCACTCCCAGGAGCGCATCTTCCAGGATCTGCACCGCCGTTTCCTGGGTCGAGTGGATAAATGTTCCCCTGTAGACGTGCGAAATTACGGTGGTGGGCCCGTCAGAGTTTGCCATCCCATCGGCAGATCTGTCCGAGTCGAGCAGTGAGATACCTGCAGCAGCAACAGCGCGCACGGGTTTTATCCCCGGGGAGCTCCGGTCCCCATGACGCGCCAGGACGCACGACTCCACCTGACTGCAAAGACAGTCTGCAGCCAATGACAAGATAGGGTGTGTGTATATGTGTTTGCTGGGGTTTGTCTGATCACAGAGTTGTTGTGGTATAACTATCCACTGGTTACAGAGTTACCAAGACCAAGACAGTCAGCTGAAGAAGACGTTTGCAGTTTCGCCGTTTTTTTTTTTTTTTTTGTCCCTTTTTTGTTCTGCACCTGACTGATGTCCCGATGGTTATCAGTCAGGTGCAGCACTTACTGTAAACGCCCTTGAACTGTGCCTGTTTAATGATTTATCAGCCTAAATTACCATGGGTTGAGTTACTATGCCTTAATGCCTTGAATTACCATGCTGCTACCCTAATTCAAAGAAACTTTCTTAGAGAAAGGGAACCTGCATTTGACTGTCCACTTCTGCTGTGTATATTTATTTAACGATATATTCTGATTTTAAAAATTTTTGTGCAAGACAAGTGAAATAAAATCAACATCAATTCATTGTTTTTTTATCTCATGAATAAGTGTTAATCACTGAAATGACTGGAACAAGCAAGCTCGGTCTTTACAGAATCACACCAGCTCAACATTTAGACAACATCTGACCACTAACATCTCATTGTTAATGTCATCGTGAAAGACAATATTCCAGTTGGTATGACAATAAAACTGTCATACACCATCACTGATTATGTCTCAGTCTAAGTGGGTGTGTGTCTGTCAGATCTATAGTTTATCTTTTATAAAGCTCTTGAGGTTTTAGAAGGCGTACAATATGGAGGATGTGAATTCAAGTTCAATTTCTTTAGTATGCACAAAAATATTTTTGAATTCCTGTAGGCCTTAGTTCCTGGAAACCATCAAACTGCATGTTGAGTTATAGGTCACAGAGAAAGTTATATATGTGTATAGATACCTTGAAAAAGAGCATTCTGTACCACTCATCTTTCAAGTGACAGCAACAGGTCGGTGTCCGAACATACAAGAGGGTTCACAATGCTATGTCCTTCTTCCCGAAAGTGGACTTGAATTTCAAAATAACTTTAACATTGCAAACACTGTTATAAATTTGGTCCATCTTAGGTCACATGCCAGTCAGCATACTGACATATGCCCGTTGGTTGCATTAGGTGATTACTCGTTCCTCTTTATTAGTGCGGTTCACTCATGTTTATCATAAGTCATCATGGTGTTTGAGAAATTTCCTCATATTAAACATGTTTTGGCAGCATTTTACATTACATCTTTGTAATTACATGGTAGCTGTAAAAAAGTGGTTATTGCCACTAACAGGGTAAGAGTGCAGTAAATAAAGAGAAAATATCCAGGTACCGTGACAGCAAGAATATTTTTGCTAATGTTAAGGTTTAATTTTGGTAAACATATCAGTAATAGTGTGATAACAACAGGCAATTTACAGAGTAATAAAAAGACAATTTAGGAGCTAAAACACCTTCACAAACAACTTCTTTTTCTTTACCTAGAAACTGTACTGTCAGTACTTTCATCATGTGATTCATGTGCTAGCCATGAATCACAGCTAAACAATGAAAAACTACCAATTTCTCCTTAATTCCCCATTGTTGTCATTGTTCACTTTCAAATGAATGTTCATGGGGTTAATATTTAAACAAAAAAAAGTAATATGTTTGCCCAATCAAGCACTCAATGCCTCGCTTACGTGCTCAACAGTTAAAAGTATAATAAGGTAAACCCTGATTTTGACACTTGGTGCTCATTATTGCCATTGACATTAACGACAGGACAGAATGTTTACCAATATACAATAGCATGTGACGGCATCAGAAGATCCTCAGGGTGTGGTCTGTTAATTTAATGATTAAATAGATCAAATATTAGAAAAATCTCTCAGTGTACTGCAATATAATATAGTAGCACCACGACAAAGATTGAACCTTATAATACCCATGAAGGTAGAATTTGTTGCAGGTCTGTTGTATTAGACTCTGTTAGTGTGGTTTACCTCGTAAACTGGCAATTGACTGTAGGTTTATTGTTGGTATGAAATCACTTCAGCTGTCACTTATTATCAGCGCTGGTTCTTGTTACAAGTAACCCAATGAGGAACTACAATTTGAAATATTGCTGCATTCCTTCATCATCAACCCCACATGACAAATGACAACACACACTCATTTTAGATTTCAACAGAATGCATGCTAAACACTATTTCTATGTATCTACAGGTTTTCCAGTGACGTAGTGAAGAAGTGTAAGAGGAGGCTGAAAATAAAGAAACCTTTCCGAAAAACACTCAAAGATCTTTTTTTCTGTGGGGCTTTCCCTTATGATTTATTTATGATTATATTGCTCTCGCTCCCTACAGAAAAATCTTTCAGCTGTACGGTGGTGAACTGATGTGTTGAAAAAACAATATTAGTGTGGATTACAGATGATGTGTTCCAATTTTTGTGAAATTTGAACAAAACGGGAGTTGTAAAGTGGTCTTTTTAAAAAACAAAACAAAACAAAACAAAACAGATTTTGGTGAAAGTTGAAAAGTTGTAGCAGTTCTGTCCCACCTTACACTCAATTTATGAGTTAAGGCAGTTTTAATGAGAGGTAAGGCAGGTTTTGGGGGTATAGTTAATTTGCATTAATTGTGTACTCATAAAGCATTATGAATTTGAAATATACTGTCTAAAGATACCCAGAGGAAAATCAAGTATATATTTTTGGTTGTATTTTTTTGTATTAGGATCAATAAAATGTTTGGGTGGGGTCATTTTGCCTTTATTTTGTTGTTGTTTTAATTGCATGTTGTTTTCTTAATGTTGTTGTAATACTAATAGTACCACATTAACCCAACAGACTGCTTCATTCCCAGAATGCAGATTTGCTTATGGTTCGCAGAACCTCTAAAAGTAGAATGGGAGGCCGAGCCTTTAGCTATAAGGGTCCTCTCCTGTGGAACCTGCCAGTTTGGGTTTGGGAAGCAGACACCCTCTCTAATTTCAAAATTAGGCTTGAAATCTTTTTGTTTGACAAAGCTTATAATTAGCTGGTTATAGTTTACATGTCATTAACTCTGTGTCCTCTCTCTCCTGTAGTCCTGTGCTTGTCTCTCTCTGGTCTCTTTCTCTCTCTGTACCTTTCTGCATGTATCTCTGGCTCCGGAGCTGCATGTTCTCTGTCTGTGGTCCGGGCTCCACCGACCTGCTGCTGTTTATTGTCTACAATGATCCATCTCTAACACATTACTATGTTTAATGTTCCACTCT
>JBBMJY010000024.1:16377902-16415028 GCA_037833715.1 Toxotes lorentzi | reverse complement strand
CATTCCCAGCTGTCCTATCTTCCTCCTTTTCCTCCTTTCACCCAGGAGGGAGGGTCCCCCATATGAGCCAGGTTCTGCTCAAGGTTTCTTCCTGTTAAAAGGGAGTTTTTTCTTTGCCACTGTTGCCTTAAGTGCTTGCTCTGGGGTCAGGCTCTGAGTCTCTGTAAAGCGCTTTGAGACAATTTTGATTGTGGAAGGCAATTGAATTGAAACTTCCCTAGGCATATGCAAAGCACTTTGAACTGCCTCTATGCTGGTAATATGTCATATAAAGAAAGCTGCCTTGCCTATCAGTTTTAGCTGGGTGTGGGTAATAAACTGGTGACTGAGTATAAATATAAGAGTGTGTGTGACAGGGTCAGTATTCAGAGACAGCTCCTTCCCTCCTGTTGGCATTAACTCAACATCAAACCAGCAGCAATTAGTTTATTTGCATCAATTAATCTGAGTGTGGTCACATCACAATCCTCATACTGTACATTGATAGAAAACTTGTTTGGTGTATACGTTTTAAAAAAGTCCACTTGGTACAACAAGAACCCTCTTCTTGTGTTTAGTCTTTAAGATTAACTCGGGACACATCTGGGAGTGCAGCAGACTTGCTCTGTGTTTTCTTTGGACCTGAGTCACTGTCAAAGTCTTCATCATCCTCATCTTCAAGGTCACCAAAGTCGTCATCATCAAAATCATCATCACTGTCCATGTCCGTCTTCCCTCGTCTACATGCTTTCTTTGACTGTTCACTGTCCTCTTCTGGGTCTTTCTTGTCCAGATGTGAGTTTATCCTTCACAGTGAGAGAAAATCAATATGAGGAAGCGTCAGATATTGTCTTGTTTGCTTGTACTCTTGTGAGAGCACGGGGAAAAATGAATGTCATAATTTAACCAAAGAAGTAAACACAAAATGATAAAAATTAGCATAAACTTATGCCAAAATGTTACATTAAAACGCTCTGTGTGAGGGGCATAAAATAGAGATGTAAAGACTGAAGCTAAAATGCCGTCAGTGAGTTAAATAAAGTCGAACCCCGGTCTGAGTTCTTCTGTGTGGAGTTTGCATGTTCTCCCTGTGCCTGTGTGGGTTTTCACCGGGTACTTCGGCTTCGTCCCACAATCCCAAAAGCATGCACATTAGGTTAACTGGCTACTTTACATTGCCCCTAGGTGTTAGTGTGTGCATGTGTGGTTGTCTGTCTTTGTGTGTCAGCCCTGCAATTGACTGGCAACCAGTCCAGGGTGTAGCCCACCTCTCGCCCACAGTCAGCTGGGACAGGCTCCAGCTCCCCGACTGATCAACTGGTATAGAAAATGGATGTTAAATAAAGAACCAGTTGTAATGTATCTCACTGTCCACATGATGGCAGTCTTGCAGTAGAATTTACTGCATGTGCTTGATGAAAAATGCAAAGATTAACATCACAAAATGAAATGTAATTTTTATCCTGCCTCCAGATGAAGAACACTCATACCAAGTTCAGTTCATATACAATGTGAGGTCATGTGATTTAAATGGCTTCTTTATGACTCACTGATGGCAAAGTGGGCATGAAAAACTTTAAACTGGCTACATGAAACAAACACAACAGATTTTAGTTTAGTTTAGTTAGCAGAAAAGTCACACACACACTAACAGTACAGGACCACTCACGGAATAACGATCTCCTCTTTCTTCCCACACTTGCAGCAGATCTCTAGCTGAAGAGAGCAGGGCTTACAAATGATGTGATATGCATCCTTCACGGTCTTTTGAGAACATTTGATGCTGAAAGGAGAAAACATGAACATACGAATGTCATCAATTTTCACATTTAAATAGCACGCCCAAAAACCCGAACCCTTTATTCCACATATTACAGTGTTAAACACCTGCAATGACTGCATGAGTCTGACTGTTGTGAACTCAAGTGACAAAGCAGAGGTTTGCCATGTGAGCCTGAGACGAGTGGACATATGCAGAACATCAGGTATTTTCCTGAGGGTTTAAGTTGCCTGGGTTAGTACAAGCATCAGTGTTGTTTAAATTTCCAGTGCCTCATTTTAATCAAAGTTTGACTCTGTGTTAGAGATTCTGGGAGCTCAATCATTTCTTATATAGCCTGATCAAAAACCCTCCTGTGTGATACTTTTATCATAATATGAAAAAGCGAAAAGAAGCACATCTCAGCTGCCGTGAACCTCTAACTTGTAAGTGTTTTAGTTGATAAACAAACACAACAATTCACTAACTAATATGTTTAATTAGAATCTATGTTCATTCTCTTTTTGAGTACACACTATTACTTGCTTGTCTACTGTAAGTAAGTCAGATCAGATCAGATGTTTGAAGTCCTGAGCTCTTTGAAGTGATACAGATAGAATCAGTGTGCAGTCTCCAAGTGCACTCACCATTTTCGGGGCTGCGTTAGTGGCTTGTATTTGTTGTACTTGACTTTCCACTCAAGAACACCCTTACAGTGTTGACAGAGCCCGTCATGGATCTTTGAGTTCGCCTTCTACATTTTCACATAAACACAGACGTGGTGGAAAAGTTATAGTAAGAATGGTGTAACACAGCTTTGGCAAAGGAAATGCATTATCACTGACCATCATGATGATAAAGGTCGAAAAGTTACAGTTTTTGCTTGAACAATAAATCGGAAATGTTCACACACCTTCACTTGTGCCGTCGCTCCGTACTTGTCGTTTTTGTAGGCAGTGGTGTTTTGATGCTTCTGGCCCCGCGACCGAGATACATTGCCCTTCTGAGAACTCATCTTGTTTTCCGATTTTTAATTACACATGTTCTGCGGGTTTACAAACCCGACAACCATGCCAGCGAGAAAGAACTAACCCGGAAGACGTACGGGCACGTCGTGAAACGTCATTGAGGTCAAACCACCAACCATCCACTTTTTCTAAAATAAAAAAAAAATCAAACAAACCAAGACAAAGACGTGTTTGTTGGAGTTAAACAATCCAAAACCTCTGTTTGCATTTAAGAACACGGTAAATAAAACAATGAAGTACTTGCAGGCAAATGACGTCTCCTGCTGGGACGTTAGAAACACCTTGGTCAATGCTGATTGGGCTATGCCTCGCAATAGTAATCTACTATTGGTTATCATAGACGTCAATCAATACATTAGGTCACCATTCTGCGGCGTCATGAAAGCACGCCCATAAACATCAACGCTTTGTGCCATTGGTGGATTTTTTTCCGGCAACCTCTATGCTATTGGACCATGAAACTGTCAATCACCGCCTCTATTCGCAAACCAAGAGAACGAGCTGAGTAATTTACTCAACTAAAGCGGTGATGTTTCGGAGCAGAGTGATACGGCTGTGAACTGAATGGCAAACCACCACGGACGTGTGACAGGAATTTAGTTAAATATTGACCTTTACCGAATATACCCATGTCGCTGCTGAGCCGTTTAGACCTGGACGTTTTGAATGAACCGACCTCTTTATCATTCAGGACCATATGCTGAGAAAACCGAGCGGAAGAAAGAGAAACGACAGTTTGGGGAGGCTGTGTGGACCGGAGGACGAAACGCTGCTAGCTCATAGTAACTCACAGCTGTGGTGCCAGGAGGGATATCCACACTCAAAGTGACATCGCTGACAAATAGGACACAGAACAGAGGATAATCTGGCTGAGGATAGCCTCGTCAATCTCCTGGCGTCTAGAAGAAGATAAGTTAGTGGACTTGGTGCGAAGATAACACCTGACTACGGCGACGTCGGCCAGCGCTGTCACCTCGAAATAGAAAGGAAGAAAAAAAAAAAAAAAACAACAATACGAAACAAGCGTTGTGCCGCCGTTCAGGTAATGTTGTGATCATTTTCTTCTTTCAGTGTGAAGAGGAATTACACGCACACCTAAATGTTTGCTGTTTCTGGCTAATTGGCCCATCGCACTTGGCAATAAATTTCGTCTAGCCGCTGGAAATTAAACCTCCACAAACCAGCCTAGAAATGGTAATCTCTCTCAACACATTGCTGCCTCCACCACCATTTTACAGTAAATCGCTGCGGGGCTCCATTCTGTCTCCCTGGCTGTGGGATTATGGACTATTTTGCGGGTAAATGGGAAGCAAATAGCGTCCACGATGTGTTTTGCTCCTCTGGGATGCCACAGCATCCTGCAGAAGTAACATTCATAGATTACAAGCGGCTAAAAAAAGTATTCACCCTAAATAAGCTCTGGTAGAGCCAGTTATTCATTTGAATAGCAGACAGGTAATTAAGTTGAATTGAAGTCACCTGTGTGTAATCAAGGTCCCACAAGTGGTTTTTAGGTTTAATGCACCAGAATCTGTAAAGTTCATCTACTGGTTAGCCAGTTTTCTTGTGGAAAATCATGGAGAAAATATCAATATAAATATCCCCCAGAGTATGAACAGTTTAACAAAAAAAATGAAATCCAATTTAGCATGCAAGAAGAATCCTGGTGGTGGAGTCCACCAAGAAGACTATGTCAAATCTGTAGCTCCTTCAAATTTGCCAGAGGTCTATGAATGGGATGGGAGACAGGCAAGAACTGTGGTCTGGGTCCTTCGTCATTCATAGCTGTACAGGAGTAGGAGTAGGAAAAAAAAACACTCACAACACCTTGGCTAGTGTTCACCTGAAGCCATGGGGGTATAACGATTAAGTGGAAGAAGGTTCCAACGTCTGATACCAAAATTGAGCTTTCTTGTGCAAGCCAAATATTTCAGATCAGCATAAGTTATAGTGGCCGCATTATGCTATTGGATGCGAACGAGCAACAGCAAATGATTTAAGACAATGGTAATGTCATAGAGTGGCTAAGTCCAGACCTCAGTCTAATCAAGACCCTATAGCAAGACTTGAAATTGAATGTTGCAGTGAAACTTACCGGAGCTTTAGGAGTTTTGTTTGTAAGAATGGAAAAAGTGTTTTGTACCAAAGTGATACACTCATATTCGTATAGACTCAAGGATGTAATTGCAAGGTTGTAATAGCAGGGTTTAATGTCTTTCTTCCAGTACCTTCATTTGAAGTTCAGTTCTCCACACAGTGTCATAAACTGATGTTAGGATCCATTTCTCCCCATTCAGAACAGCTTGTGTGGTTAAAGGGAGTCAAATTACAAAGCAATCACCAAAGATAAATTTGAAAATGACTTCACAAACATACTAGGCATTCCTGGAAAACTGGGTGTCATCTTGACCAACCAGCTTCAGTGTCACCAAAACAAGCTCTGCTGACATCTCCAGCGGTGGCTATTGCAATTTAAAAGCAGCTGGAATATCTAAGAGGTAGCCTAAGGTGGAGGTCCAGGTGCAGGGTGAAACAAAAAAGCCTTTTAAGTCAATACTGTCTGAGTGGTTGTGGAGCCTCAAGGCAGAGAACAAACAATCAATCAGGGTCAGGATCTTTTTTTTTCAGTTTGTTTTTTATAACCCTGGCTGAAGAGAGCTATGTGTTCTGGAGAGCGGAATTGATAGTGTATTTAGGGGGGGAAAAAAAAGGACAGCAGCCCCTGCTCTGCCCTTGAACAAAGACAAGTGTTTATATTCTCTGAGAGAATATCATTCAAGAGCTGTATGGCACGAATTTGCTCCTGTGGTGTTTTCCTTGTGATCAGTCTGCAGGGGATGCAGTGAGAAATTAGTATCTCAGTTGTTTGAGGCAGCCCAGATGCTCCTGTTTTATGTGATTATATCGGTTGTCTCTCTTATTCATAGTTCTCAAAGGCCGTTCTTACATTTAATCTCCTGTTCTAACCATTCACTCTCCCTGCCACAGTGTTTTGAGGATGAATCACTTATCCCTCAGCGAGCTATGCTGCCTGTTCTGCTGCCCGCCGTGCCCTAGTAAGATCGCCTCTAAGCTGGCCTTCCTGCCCCCAGAGCCCACCTACAGCCTCATGTGTGATGAGAGCGGCAGCCGATGGACACTGCACCTCTCCGAGCGGGCCGACTGGCAGTACTCGGCCCGGGAGAAGGACGCCATCGAGTGTTTCATGACACGCACCTCAAGAGGGAACCGCATTGCCTGCATGTTTGTCCGCTGCTCACCCAGCGCCCGTTACACACTATTATTCTCCCACGGAAATGCAGTGGACTTGGGCCAGATGAGCAGCTTCTACATTGGCCTGGGCTCACGGATCAACTGCAACGTCTTCTCGTACGACTACTCGGGTTACGGCGCCAGTTCTGGGAAACCCTCGGAGAAGAACTTGTATGCTGACGTAGACGCCGCCTGGCAGGCACTCCGGTCAAGGTAAGGAGAGATGATGATGGACAGAGGGAAGAGGGGCAGGGGGAGGATGGAGTTATTGATTTGTAGTGATGAATACAGTGATATTAGAGTAACTGAATAGCACACAGACCTTGTAATTGATTCATATAGAAGTGGAGATACAAGCATCACAAGTGTGGCTCCTATGTGCCAGGAACTCAGAACATGTTAGTTAGTGACAGCATCCGTAGTTGGGAGTAAAACAAACCTAAACCAGACAGATGTATAAACAGTGAGGGAAGAATTGTATTAAAAGCAGAACCTCTGTTTGTGTCACTTTTGTAGACAGCTTTGTATCGGTAGTGGGAGAAAATGTTGTGAATGACAACAACAACAACAAGAACTGTTCTTGGTTTTCTTAGGCTGTGAATGTGCTAAGTTAAATGGGCACCACTGAAATTAAAGCATATTTAAAACAAAATCAGAGGAAACCAGGTTGATGTAGACTGACTGGGAGAATCACAGGGACAGAGGGAGCTGGATGGAGTGATGGTTAGATTGAACCTGATAAATCCATGGGTGGAGTTGGTGAGGAGTGGAAGTTTAGTAGGGATGACATGATGTTCTTGTAGGCGATAATAAGGAGCGTGGTTTCTATGATTATGCTGGCCAGCCATATGTAGGTGTGAGTGGGTGCTCTGCTGCATCTTTTTGCTCTGCAGTCTTACTCATGTTTATCAGCCAACATTCAACTTCTACTGATTGGAAGTATGTTTTTATATATATTATATATATATATATATATCTCAGTATCTGAGATTTTTCCAGATGATAAAACGTATCCAGCGATTCCTGTTGATGATGTCTACCTTAATGTCATTGCTTTGTAATGACAGTAAAACAAGTAAAGTACACTCCTGGGGAAACAAATTTTCTTAATTTCCTAATCCTGTTTTCTAAATTTTCTAAGTTTTCTCAGCTTCAGTCCCTTCCTAAGTCTAAGTCCTCTCTACATGTAAGCAATGTTACTCCGTCAGTTTGTCTAACCCCATGTCCTTCACTTCCTTCCATCCCTGTTTAAGAACCTCTGCTCATTGTCGTCCACCCTCTCGTCATCTCCTCCTTTTGTCCTCTTAGAACACTATAGACCTTATACTCCTCTTATATTCATCTTTGGGGTTGGATCCCCAAGGGAGCTTCTGTATTGGTGTTCCACAAACATTCAGTACATGCACATGTGAAGAGCTGTGACCGTTAGTTGAGCAACTGATTCGTCAAGCAGCAGGAAATGAACTGGGAGCTATTCTGATTATCAGTTCAGCAGATTCTCAGTTTGTTTAACTGTGTGAGTCATTTCTCAAGCAAACATTTCCAACTCCTCACATATTTTTATATTAAGGTAAACGAAGTATCGTCTGGGTTTGGACGATTGATTTGGCAAAGCAAGCAATTAATTCATAATACATTATACATATACATTCTGTAGGGGAAATAGTTGACAGATTAAACTGTAGTAAAATAAACTGAACTAGTTGCAGCCCTACACACACCTGTTCTGATCAAGAGCAGGATGTGGAAGAGGAGTGTACAGTGTTTATCTGTGTATGAGTGTGTGTGTGTGTGTGGTGTATGAGACTGAGTGAAAATAATTTTTGTTTATGTAGATGAGGGAGAAATAAAAGTTCATCCAGCAGGCCAGTCAGTTGTTTCTGTATACTTCCTGCTGGAAGACAAACAAATGACTAAGAGAGGAGAGGGGGAACATTTGGTCAGGAAAACTGAAAAAGGCCAGAAGAAGAGAGCCAGAGCAGTGTAAATCAACCACAAAGAGAAAACCTAGGCTTCTAATGTGGAGTGCCCTCTTCTGTTAGTGCTGATGTGGGTGTATGATCTTTCTGTGGGAAACGAAGGTGTTGGCACTGCAGAGATTTCAAAGTGCTGACCGGTAGAGCTAAATGCTACTGTTTCGAAGCTACTGACTTTTTGCTGTGAATTTTATGCCATCGAGAGCTCCATATATTATACTGAGTGGTCTTCTGTATATTAGAACCTTTTAAATAAGGAAGCTGGCAAGTTAAACAGGAAACCCTTGATCATAAAGTTCTCCACACAGGAAATGGGCCTCTGCTGAGAAGAAGAACCTGCTTGTCGGGTGGCCAGACACTGTGTGTGTGTGTGTGCGCATTTGTGTGCACGTGCGTGCATGTGCGTGCGTGTCATAATGTGCGTGTATGCAGAAACAAATACAATCGAATGTTGAAACCTTTCGGTCACTGGTGTTTTCGGTTTAGCATCGTTTCATTTCCAGGAATGCCACACAGAGTTCTGAGAGTGATAGAAGGTATGAGAAAGACATTACAAAAGTAATTATAAGAAAGGTTTCTTGGCAGTCTGAAACACATTCTCCTTCCTCTTTCTTTCTATACACAGCACCAGACTACTTAAAGGACAAAGTGATACAGCTTCTGTGTTGTTCTGCTCTTTTTTGTATGTTTGTGTGTGGTTTCTTTCTTTTTTTGGGGATTTTTTTTGTTTTCATTTTTATTCTTCTTTTCCAGCTTACTTATCTTTGTTGATACGCTAAGGAATCTTTCGCTCCCACACATAGTTGTAACCAGTGCAGAAATTAGCTTTGTAATTTCATTTAATCTGAACAGAGAAAAAAACACTTTTTCAAACTGTGCTTGGCGATTTGTGTGTGGGGCAGAATGTGGTAACAGCAATTCTTGACATGAATGCAAGCCTTAACTGTAGGCTGCTTTTATTATGTAAGCTTAGTTATATAGTTTAGATAAAAAAAATTGCATGGTCTGACCTATCTTCCTCATCTGTCTTCTACTCACTGCGTGACCTGGGCTGTGTATTCACTGTCTGTAGCAGTGCAGAATGTTTTTTATACTGATGACTGTTCCTGTCTATGGTCTCAATGATCCAGTTTCTAGTGGTGAAGCAAATTAATTCGAAGTGAAACTGTAATGGTATGCCTTCAATAATATTTATTATTTTTGATGAATTTTGTCACAGCGTGATGCACAGTGCATCCTGCATGTGATCCCACGAGACTCTGGTCACCAAAATAGTAGCTGATTGTCTGAATGAGCTGGATTTGGATTTGGATTTGAATAACTGCACTAGGATGGCAGTCCTTATTCATAATGGCACTACTTAATTTACCAAGGCCAGCTAAACTTTTGTACTTAAATCAGAAGGAGTGCCCATTTGCCTGCTGGTGTGAGTGAAGGCTCAGGGATTCTGTACATGACATTAATCAGCTGTACATAAATCTCAGACACTGTATCATATGGTTTTACGGGTTAATCAGGGAAAAAACCTCTTCAAAATCAAATAAGAGGATTACGGGAACAAGGAAATAAAAATGATATTAGACGTCACAGCTTTCTGGCATGCTGTATGTCCTGTGGCTTGTAGTCCCATGGCTAACAGTCACGCAGCACAGTTGCACGGAGTTCCCTCTGGCTTTCTCAGTAAAGACGAGTTGAACACAGTTACATGTCTGAGTGCTTGCTGTTCTTTCTGAGCAGTGCTTTGTTATGTATTTTGCACAGTTGTAATTATGTTGTCGGTCAGCAGAGATTCACGCAGTCACAAATAAAGGATAAGGTCTCTGTACCTTAGAGGAGCAGGCCATGTGATACCAAGGCAAGTAAAAGATTTAAACATGTGGCTTTTGTTTGTTGTTCTTCTGACTGAAGTCATTTTCTTTCTGATGGGGGAGACGTTTGTGGATGTCCCACTTCGATATTGTTTGCCACAGAGAAGAGACGCAGGACACTGAATCGTATTCATTTTGGTTTTCTCACCTGTGTCAAAAGCAAAGCAAACATTAAACCGAAACAGAAGAATTATTTATATTATTACTTTCATAAATTCTATGCTTGCTTGTTTTGTCTCCTTACACATTAATAATAAAGTCTTAGCAAGGCTAAATCATCCCACATTATAACACGCTGAAAAGCCACGTTGCAAGTCTGAATGACAACTTGTCATGACACTTCTTTTGGGGTCTTTACCATGGTGTATGGTGATCTCATTTGTATGTGTAAGCTTAGATTATACCTTTCAAAGAAATCCTGTGTTCATTTGGGTCTCACTGTAAGGAATTGGAAGATCAAATCGATATAAGATCATAGTTTAGTTCCCCAAACTTTTTTTTGGGTTTTAACCAAATGACAAACAACAATTGGATACCTCGATCACTGACAGCAATTTCTGACTTCGTGCCGTGTCAGCATCTCACTGTCTGTGTCTGGGCGAGCTCTGCTGTGTCTCCAGTCACAGTATATATTATGTTAATGGACCCGCTGTCAGAATTGTCAGCGCTGACAGCTTATGTTGCCACGCATCAAGCCGTTTTTGGTTGGTAACACTCTGCTAAGGCCTCCAAACCCCTGACATTGTATCAGCTCAACAAGCCCTTCAGGTTTCACACTGATCCGGTGCTACAACTTTGAAGCTAATCGCTAGAATTCAGATGTGGGACTTCAAGGCTCATGCATGGGCACAAAAGTGTACAAGTTACGAAGTTTTTTTTGTTTTTAAACAAAAAATGTGATGGAAGTCTTGTGTACAATTTTATGAATAATTTTGGCCCTGCATGCTTTTCCACTGTGTGCACATAAACTTGCAGTGGAGAAT
Organism: Toxotes lorentzi; assembly: GCA_037833715.1. NCBI lineage: Eukaryota > Metazoa > Chordata > Actinopteri > Toxotidae > Toxotes > Toxotes lorentzi. The sequence goes on along the minus strand of JBBMJY010000024.1, from coordinate 16,404,183 downwards.
CTTCAAAGCCCAAAGTAAATAAGGCCTCTAGTACGATATATTATCATATATTTTCTGCCTTTTTGACTGAGCTGTCTGTGTCTGATGGTTTGAGGGCTGTGCCAGATTCATAATTGACTGCCTTTGTGATAGAAAGAGGGCACAACCCAGCCTTTTGACCCTGCTGAACATGAATCAACTAGATTGTGTTTATCACATCAAAAGGCCTCTCTGCATGGCCTCACATTAAGTCCGCTGCCTGCATCCCTCGTGCATGTCTCTCATGTTAGATCAGACGCACAGCCTGAAGATGAGAGCGGCTCTCATATCTCTCTCACTGTCTGTTCTCTGTTGTACCGTGTCGTTTTTGTTTTTTTTTCCCTGATTATTTGACATTTTGAACACACCAGATCTTAACTACTTCTGCTTCTGTTATGGTTTTCTGTGTCATCCAGTCTTTTTCCTTTTATGATTCGGCAGTCAGCAAATTCACCTCCTCCTGAGTGTTGACACACTGGTGTAGGCTGTGCTCCACAGTCATATGACAAGGGGGTGGCCACCTGTCACTTCGTTAACAATCTAACCATAACTGCTCAGCCAGGCACATCGACACACACTCCTCCTGTGTTCTTTTGTTCAGCCCCGGTGGATGAGGCACTCCCTTTACCTGAGCGGAGGGGGGGTGGTTGGTCAGATGATTCACTTGTTCTGTGAGTCAGCGGGCTTACACACTCACACACGGGCTTCCTTTTATCATACAAAGTATTACACATGCTAACAGGAGACTGTGCCACATCTGCTATTTGTTGCACCATATAAGAAGAAGTCCACCATGAGAAAAAGGTGCCGTTTATTGACTAAAGAGTAACCAAGTTGATGAAAGCTGTTAGCCCACTTCCTCTCTGTTGCCGTGTTTGCGCATGCAAAGAGCCATTACTGAATGGCTCTGTATCATTTTCTTTTCCCTCCAAGATGGAGGTGGGCCAGCAGTCAATCCTGCTAGTCTAATATTGAACAGTAGCCTAGCAACCGATTTCCAATGAGCTTTTAGTCTGAGGTCTTCCCACACTGTGGCCAATAAAAACAAAGAGGGAAGGAAAAAAACTGGTCACTTCCTGGTCAATCCTCTGATTGATCCAAATCAAAACGCCATCCGTCTTCTCAGATGTTCAATAGTGGAGAGAAATTCTGACAGGCACGGAAACACACCATGTAAATGAATGTTTACTTTTCTTTACTTGAAATATCAGTGGCATGATGAAGCCTGCAGACAAAGGCTGCTGTGTCTGTTCAGTCAGTTGGGTGGGGCGCAATCACTCACCTGACTGTACTGTATGACACACAACAACAGGAACAGGCTGCCTGCTTGTTATGTACTTAATGTCCTCACATCTTAATATTTAATTCACTATTAATGACTTTTTGAAATGTGCGTGAGCATTGAACCACAAAGAGCGATCGTAACATCTCCTTACTTTCACAACATATCTCAGTGAAGGAAATGAGTTAAAAGGTGCATCGGAGCACTTCAGTGAAGGATCCCCCTGCTGTAGTGCAGATGGTACTGTAATCTGTTAAACATGCCTGTACATATGTTCAGGATATCCTAAAATATCTATTAGTCATAGTGACTGCTATGGGATGAGAATATTTTTGGTCTTCAGGGAGCAGGAGGTGGGCAGCCACGAGGGAGCGAGAGACAGAATAGGGGAACGAAGGGAGGATGTGATGCATAATAGATTGGATTTGTGTCAGGAGTCTAAATTGATGAAGGTCTGGGGGAGGGGTGTAACCATGGAGCACGGCTGGCTATGGCTTGTTGAGGTCTATTCAAGCTGAAATGCAATGGAGTAAATTGTAGACTAGCGATAGCCGGTCCAGGGGGGTTGCGTCTTGTGTGGAGCAAAGCCTGTCATAGGGCCGTTTTCAAACAAGAGTGCAGCTGCAGATCTGCGCTACGATTGTCCTCCTCTGTGCACAGCCTTCCCTGAATGTGTGAGGAAAAGCCACAGCAGTCCATCTAACAGTGCCAAGACAGCAGGGTGGGATAGTGGTTAGAGTGACCTTGTTGGAAGTGGAAGTTCACAGGTTCAATAAAATGCAAGCATTTTTTATTTTGTTTATTTTTGTTCCTACACTCCTACTTGTGCTTACATGCCAAGTTAGTGTTTGGGACAGGTTTCCTGTACTTAACATCCAGTATCCTTTCACCTGATGACTAAGCTGTCAAATAGTTTCAGTTTACTCTCTCTCTATATGGACATTACATAAGCTTTATTATAGCTTTGTTGTGACATCAGTGTTAATGTGTCTTAGGATTGGCCAGGCTTCAGTGGCCTGATATGGTGAAGAACACAACGGCTGGATAAGCATAAACAGAAGGAAATAAATGGTAAGAGCGAGAACTGCTAATAAAAGGTAACAGCAGATAAAGGGCTTCATGAGGGCTATGCTGATCTGTTCAGTGAAGGTGACAACTGTTCACAACAGTGAACAAACAGACCGCGGTGACAACCAAGCTCAAATCTCAAAAAGCCACGTCAGGTCACACCTACAGGGCATCACTGCGCACTGCTCTGTAAGGTGGAGTTGTGAGGTCTCTTAAAATTGAAGAAAGCAGAGTCTACGTTAACAGTGACTATGCTTTTTATTTTGATGCACTGAACGTTGAAGGTTATGTGTTTGAGGCAGATTTATTTATTTTTTTGTGGAAGCTGTTGGTTCCCAATGGGCCACATCAGACAGGGCAGTGTCTTTTTTTATTTAAAAAAATTTTTTTTTTTTTTTACTGTATACAGTTTGTAAAAAGACATGAGATTGTGGTCTCCTCCTCACTATCCTTCATCTCCCTTAAACAGCTACATCATGTTGTATCACTGAGACAATCTTTCAGTCCATGAAATGTGTACATTATACTCATCCAGCTCTGGGAGTTAATGGTGCTGTGAACAGCGCAGCGCCCAACACTCTGCAGTCAGTTTCCCATGCTGTGCCGGTATTTTCGCCACTATTTATACTCTGTTAAGGCACACCAACGGTAAACAGATCCTAAACAGTTCCTGCCAAGGACTGTCTACAAACTAGGCTGTCACTGTGTGTGTACATTTCCATGTTCTGTCTGAAGTGATGCGTCTGCACTTCAGTCTGCTGCTCTTTGTAGCAGAAGGCCTACAGGACTGCAGACTGTTCGCTTGCGAAGGTTGTGTTAGCCTTGTGTGTGTGTGTGTGTGTGTGTGTGCGCGTGTGTGTGGAGTTCCTAATTATAATCATTACAGCAGTGTAGAGTGGTGTCAGACTTTGGTGTTCATGTACTGTTCATCCCTGTGTATTACAGGAGTCTGATGGCAGAGGCAGTAATGTTAAACCTGTAATGTTAGTGTTGCTAATTTTAATAATAGAGTAGAGATTTTGTCAGGCTGGTTGTGGCTGTTTACTATGCACTATCCAGCAGTGCAGTGGTAGAGACAGTGATGCAGTGTGCTCAGACTAGGTTTCAGGTCATCAGCTGACTTCTTGCTTGCTAGCTAGAGTGGGTCATGTTCCCCGTAATCAGCTGAGGAATGTCTTCTCTTCCTTTTTTTTCCCCTTTCTCTTTCTGTTTCTCCCTAACCCTCGACCCAGTATCAGTGCCTCGTTTTCTCTCTTTCTGCTCGCTTTCCTCTCGTCCCCCCTCCTCCCTTCTGAGTCACATGACTTCAGCGGTGGTTGTCTCTGTTCAGCTGCTGTGAAAAGCAGCAGAACGCCACTGAACCATGGCTCTATCAAATCCTTGTGTGCTTGTTTTAGGAGGGCTTATAATCACTGAGTCACTGTGGCATGACGTTTCAGCCGGTAATAGAGTGTGAGTAAGTCTCGGTTCACACACAGGTGTGTGTTTGCTTATGTAGCAGCATGTGGGACAAATAAGAGAGCGATGGGAGACTAATTGGCAGTGTGAGCACACTTACAATGTGATGGATGAAAGGCAAGCTTTACCTGAAGAATTGTGGTTACAACAAGTTTCCCTTTTCCTATGAAAAGCATTTTAAGAAAATCAACTTGGATTCCAAAGTACAGCATTTGCTTTTTCTCTTTTGCCAGCCAAGCTGCTTTTTATAATTAACAAAAGGCCCAACTGGACTCCTGCCAGCCTCTACCCGAATATGTCTGGCTACCAGTAGTGTAAATATTCTGCTCATGATCAGCGAAAGCGTCACAAATATTCTGTGTCTTTCTGTCAGATATGGCATCCGGCCAGAGAACGTGATCGTGTACGGCCAGAGCATTGGAACCGTGCCCTCTGTGGACCTGGCGTCTCGCTATGAGAGTGCTGCAGTCATCCTCCACTCCCCGCTGACCTCTGGCATGAGAGTGGCCTTCCCTGACACCAAGAAGACCTACTGCTTTGACGCCTTCCCAAAGTGAGTGCACTCTGTGGACAGATGACATCCACTGAAAGGCTCACAGCCTCCAGGCACAGATATTCAATTAACAAGAGTATGGATGCATTTAAATAAAAGCCACTGTATGAATGAATCAGGGAACTCACACACACACACACACACACACACACACACACACACACACACACACACAAAAGCTCCCAACATGGAGTTATACATTTGAATGTGTCAAATAATTTCAGGAACTGTTTTTATTCTTGTGGAGAGAGTCACAGCAGTTTAAAATATTCATAATAGCTCCCCCTGGTGGGTAATCAGCAAACTAGCTCTGCTGTATTTCTCTTTCTTGGTAGATTTTTAACATTTATTGTTTAATTTTTTTTATTAATATAGCTCAGCCCAGGTCCCACTTTTTCTGTCTTTATGTAATGTCTGTATTTTGACATCCCTACCTAACTCCCTCTTTCCTTATTTTCTCCCTTCAAAGCATCGACAAGATTTCTAAGGTAACGTCACCGGTTTTGGTGATCCATGGTACCGAGGACGAGGTCATCGACTTCTCCCATGGCCTGGCGTTGTATGAACGTTGTCAGCGCCCGGTGGAGCCGCTCTGGGTGGAGGGGGCCGGACACAACGACGTGGAGCTCTACGGACAGTACCTGGAGAGACTCAAACAGTTTGTTGCACACGAGCTAGTCAACTTGTAGAGGAGCTGGAGTTCAGGGTGGAGAGGGAAGAAGAGAAGAAAGCAATAGTTACCAGGAAAGCTTGGAGGCTGGATGAAGGGGTACAATTTTTTTTTTTCCTTTTTTGTGAAGTAATGCAGGTAGAAAGTGGTGTTTGTCTGTGTAGTACTGACTCTATGGTGGCTGACTTCTCTCATCATCGAGCACCTCTCCCCTTTGGAGCTCCGGTTCACCCGGGCCCAGGTTCCAGGGCCTGTCAGCTCCGTCCACGCCACATGCTGCAGCTGTGAACTTACTTTTTTTTTTCCTTTTAGATTTCCTTTTTATCATGTTGAAAATTGCACATCGTGAAAGTGTGTGAATGAAAGAAGAAGTAGACGTGCACAGACAACGTACCATGTGTATATGCAAAAATATGTGCGAGTTTGTGAGTGTGTGCGTGTCACATTTTTGCTGCCTTTTGAGAAGGACACGGTCCACAGTTCTTAATGAGACCTCTGGTCAACTCCTGAGGCTTTTGAGTTTCTGAGAAACAGCCTTGCCACGAGTTGGACTGGACCAGAACTGGACCTGACTCTCACTAATCCAACTGAACTCCATCTGACTTTGAGGTCAGGTTTGGTCCTACACACTGCAGTCACCATGACTTTCGTTTGTTATTTTTTTTGGATTAATGTTTATTATATTTTTTATATTATACATGATATTTCATCATATCAGCTGTCACTGAAGAACTGTACAAGACAAACTGACATATTACCTAGCTGTGCCAGTGTTGCCAAATGTTTAGTATAATATATTGCAGAGACTCAGATACACAAAGAAGTGTATGCTGTACAAATAACACCTAAAAACATCTGGAAAGCTCTGTTAGCTGTATTCAGTCTCTACTTCTTTGTTTAGTCTTATAATGGTACACTTCTGAGGTTACAATCTACTACAAGAACATGATGCCAGATGGGGCTCAGTCAGCAGCTCACGTAGCCAGTTAAAAGGCTGGATATCATTGACCAATGAAGTGTGGGTTATTTCCTCACATAGTCTTTTTAAAAACAAATGTTTTCACAGTTCCTGCATCTGAGTATCAAAGTATTGTTGCTGTGAGATCAGTATCACCACGTTCTAGGCAAGAAACTCTATGTTTTCAGGAAAATTAAGTACTGGACCATTTTGTGGACAAAATATCTCACCCCTCTGTGGAAATAACAAGTATTCGCCTTGATATAGTAACTATGAAGAAGCCAAGTGTTGAGTTTTTTTTCTGTCTTTGGGTCTGATGATATCAAATTAAATAATGTATGAGTTTACTACAGATCTCACTTATGTACCAGAATCAGATCTTTCTAGATGTGTCTTTTTATATGATAAAGATTTAACTACTGTGACAGCAGCTAACAGCCTGTGCTCTGATCAAGACTCATACCACTAATGCCAATCAGGACTGAGTGGTGAACGTTACTAACGCAGCTGATGTTGATTCATTTTCAGTACAGGAAAAAAAAAAAAAAGACAGTGTTGTATTTTAAGTTATTGAGAAGCTTTTACTTCACTACAATTGAGCTGAAAATGAATAGACTCCAACCTTGGTTACTCACTCACAATGTGGGCTTTGTGAGTGTAAGTGGCTCAGCATTAAAGGCCTCCATCATGGACATAATGTTTTGCTTTTGTTTTTGTCTTAACGTTTATCTTTCTGTCTGCATGGTATTTCTGGAACCATTGTTGTCGGTTGATTTGCCCTTTAATGCTGAGTGAGGCCAAACAAAGCATTAGCCAGCTGATGACTCCATTAAGGCACAGTCAGTGCCCTGAAAAGAAAATGTGCTACTGCATGCCACAGAAGGCTTGTTTCTTTTACGTATTTGGCCTGTATAACAAACACAGAACTGCTTAGGAAATCTCAACGGATCGCTTTCTTATGGGTATTTTTTAATACGTGTGTTACACTTGAGTCTGTGTTAACAAAAGGGTTCAAATACTTACATACTGTTGTGAAGTGACAATTAACCAATAAGCCAATGGGTGCTACTGTAAACCTTCAGGTCTGATTACTTACAGGGTGAGAGGAAGCAAAGACAGCTTGATGTTTGTCAGACTGACCAAGATCCAGATCAGGATTGGTAACTGTTGTTGGTCAGGTGATGGTGTTTGTTGTTATGAAAAATACGTTTTTTTTCACAGCTCATTTTTCTTATAAACAAGGTTATGCTTTCTTTTGTTTTTACTTTGTAAATAGTATTTGTACTGGACATGTCATTTTTACTTTTGCTTTCACAAACTCTCAATGTCATCATCTCTCAACTGTCGTTCTTCTCTAACTCTTGATATGACAACTATTATAGACCAAGGTAGGCCATCATTTTGGCTTTTTGGATGACCTTTGTACTGGTCACCTTGATTAATGTCATCTCTGATTTGATTAGATTAATTTTGTATAGCATATTTCAATACAGAAGGAACTTATATGTAATAACAATATTAATATAGTAATTCTAACATGGATAGAGAAAATAAAATGGTATTTGAGAAGCAACTCAGATTGTGACTGAACTTTTGATTTTGGGGGAAAGCTTTTTATGCTTCTTAATTTTACATCTGTATCATAGATAGAAGTCATATCGTGCCATGACAGCAAGTAATCGCATGGTCTTGCATGTGATTAAGATGGTACAATACAGTATAATGGAGTCCCCCTCCAGAAGTGATGGAAACTTGTTCTAATTGCTATGGGGGAGAACTCACGTTCTTTGCTCCACCACAACAAAGCAGCTCGGTATTTACAGACAACAAAACACCCTGCCCTCCATTCATCAGCATCATCTTCGTGACCGAGTATTTGACATCCCATGCTCTAGGACAAATATAAATTCTCTAGTTATACCAATATCTTAAAATCTGTAAAAACCTGAGTACACTTGTTCAGTGTCATGAAATCCAATACAACAGCAAACGTTTACTGTATTTGTGTTATCATTGCTTCATTTTTCAGAATTCATCATTTTGTAATCTTAAGATAAAGGCTCTGTTATATTATTTACTCTTTCCTACCAGCAGGCGGCGGTGTGACCCAGGTTTAAGCCCCTCCCCTCATTCCATGCCGTGCCAGTTCTCTCGGTGACCCATTCATGACTCCTCGGAAACCCCTACTTCACTTTAATGAGGTCCAAAGAGAGGGACCTATCCCGCTGTCAGATACCTTAGTTTGAGATTAGAACACACAAAGGCTATATAATAACACGTCAGTGTTTGCTTTATGGTACGAGTAGACAAAAAAAACAGCTAGTTTGTGCTTCCACTGCAGAATTACAAGGACAAAGTGTGCTCTGAAAGAACATAATGATCGTGTTGTAGTGCCTTCAAACCTTGCTGTTAATGTCGCAGCTTTTCCTAAGGGGTTCTGTGAACAGGGTATCTATAGCTCAGTGAAGTAGAGACAAAATCCCTCTCAAACTGCCAATCTGTAAATCAGTATGTGGTAACATAACATTTTGCTCCATAATAGCATATTATGTTAACAACACTGAGTTTGCTAAAATGGACTAAATGCTAAAAATAAATACTAAGACACTCTGGCACAGGACTCGTCTCCTGCTAAAAGAGGACTGGAGGAGGATTTGTAGATGTCTTCCCTGAGCCCTTGTATTTCACATAAAAACAATAAAAATAAATATGAATAAAAACAGAGGACTATAGTGGTATTCCTGGTGGTATGCCCATTCTTAGAGTATAGACAACAAAGTACAGACTTCTGTGTGTGTAAGTCACCACATCTTCTTTACAGTTTTGGCAGGATTGTGTAAGGATTCATACTCTTATTTATATGTCAACATGTAAAATGACAAAAATATATTCTAGCCACCACTACTACTAATAAAATGATTATAATGATTGTGATAAAACTAGTTCTTCTACAGCGACAAGTGTACTGCTCTTACAGCCAAGGCTGTGGCCACCTGCAAATACCCTGAGGTTGTGTCCTCAGTGTTATAGTGTTTTAGCAACCTGAGGGGAGTTACATCCTACAACTGAAGAAATAATAATAATAATAATAATAATAATAATAATAATAATATACTTCTAATACTACTAACAAGAAGGAAACAATACCAACATTTTTTGAGGAATTCTTTAAGACAGCCTTTAGATCTGGAGAGAAATAAAATTTACAGAATATGTATCTGAAAAGTTAGTTAAATGTATGATACAACATTTTTAAAAAATGGTATATAATCAATACTTTATTTTTGGTGTCTGGTGATTTTTTTTCCTGCATAGAGAAATGTGCGATGAGAACTTGCACTCGTGACCTTAGTATTCCTAAAATCCACGTTACGACCCTGTACTAGTAGCACTGCTAACAAGAATATATTCGACTATTATTTAAACTACTACAAGTACTACAACATACAAAATCGCTTCTAACTTTTATCATGTGCTCTCCATACACCGTCTGTACCTCAAGGGTCGTGGCTTGGTTGTGACTGCTATCTTTCCGACGGCAATGGAACGCATCATCACTTCCTCTCTCCCAAGCCGCGCCTGCTTTCCTCTCGGTGGGACTGGGGGCTGAACGACGGACGGACGACAGCCCATCAGCACAGGAAAAAAAACGCACCATGTGAAGAAAAAGTATATAAAAAAGGGACACGGAGAGCAAACTTGCGAGGGTGAGAACTTATTCATTCGTCTCACCACCAGCATCACCGGGTCAGCGTCTTCAACGGCTCGGCGGAGAGCGAATGGACAGAGCCGGAGTGGAGCAGGACAGTCTCACCAGCGGTACGACCTCACCGTACGTCCGACCGTTTACATTGTGTCTGTGTTTGCCTGTCAGCCGTTGGGGGGTGGGGGTGATAGAGGAGTCACTGGGTGAACCTTTGAGTTTGTTTGCTTGTGAAGAGGCTTCTTTTTGAGGGTTAGTAAAAATAAAAAAGTGTTTTTTTGTGTGTGTGTTCCTGTTGGTGTTTTAAAAGTTGTATGTAGCGCCTTGCTTCGTGTCCCATATCATACCTTAACTGTCAAAGTGGCGAGAAGCCACGGTAACCGAAAAAAAAAAATCTATTTTAACATTGCTAAATTAACCAACTGCGCAAATTATGCCACATGCTATCCTCCAAGTTCCTCTTTTGTGGTGATAGGTCGGAAATAACTCATATATTAAGTAGTGCTTCTTTATCTCTTTATCGTGAGGTGGTGTGGAAGGAGTCACTTTGTGCCAAAACAAGCCCGTAAATCATAATTAGCAATGACATCTTTACCCATTTAAAGCACACCTTCTTCAACCACGATGTCGCTCGGTGTGGGGCCAGCTCACTCGCTACCCTTACCCTTAGTGTGGGAGTGTGGATGTCAGAGTTGTGACAGCGCTGTTTCGGCTTATAGTTTTAGTATAGGAAACACGTGGCTTACGGTTTTCTACTCTGCCACTGTCGATTTTCAAAGTAAAAGATGATTTTACAGCCGAGGAATGTGTGACATCCCCCCGACATCTGTTTGATATTCAGTAGCTCTGAGATCAGGAAAAAATTAGAGGGAGGGAGGGAATGAGCGAGACCCCTGGTCCATGAGGAGCAGTGCAGCCTTGTGATCAGTGTCATTTCCAGACGCTGAGTAGCCTTAAGGTGAGTAAGTCCACAACTCTTCATGCTCTGACGGGTCAGTCACTATTAGCAGGAGAGCAGCTTGGCCCTTTTTATGGCGAGGAATGTGAATGAAGCGTGCCTGAATTAGTCTCTGTTTTGGTTTAGATCAGAGGTTTCCAAACTGTTCCACAAAGGGCCGTGTGGCTGCAGGTTTTTGTTCCAACCAAGCAGCAGCACACCAGACCTGACTCAACTGATCTCAGTCTTCAGACAGTTGATTGGTCAAACTGTGTGCTCTTGATTTGTTGGAACAAAAACCTGCAGCCACACGACCCTTTGTGGGACAGTTTGGACACCTCTGGTTTAGATAAAGAATGATCAGCTTACGGTCCAGAGAGATGCTGCAATGGGATAATTCAAGTTGTAGTGGTTGCCCTTAGGCCTAGTTTACATTGTGGCCTACATAAATGACTGAGCTCTTGTCTTGCAGTCCTTGATTGTGCATTGCTTTGTTTATGAGTTGAAGAGGTTTGTTGTGCTCTGGGCTAAGATGGTGACTAATTGGTTAGGCAAGACAATGGTTGTGTGTGTCTGTGGGTTGGCACACTGTGTATGTCAGTGGCTGTGCACACATATTTGTGTGTGTGTGTGCAGTACTGAGAGACCCTCAGAGGATTTAAAAACCTGAAAGTCCTCACTTTCAGGGTGTCTTTTTTTTTTTTGACTGAGCTCGTCACTGGTCAGTTGTTACTGTTTTTCACTTTTAACAACCTCTTAATCAAGTTGTGTGGTCCCGACTCTGATGTTTGAAAACCTGAACCTGCTGACTTTCTGTTTATGAAGGCCAGTGGTAGCATGTGGGGAAGTCTTTACAGTGTTCATGGTGTTTGTGTTAAAGAAAAGTGCCATTGTAGCACCCTTTTTCTGCAGTGCCATTTCCTCTACTCCTGTGTGTTTGTGTATGCAGGTGTGTTTCTGCATGACCCTTCTATGTGCATGTGTGTGTGTGTACTCATAGCTTCAGCTCACTTTGTGTTAGTTGGAGTGTTAGTTCTCCAGTTGTGTGAAATAAAGGCAGCACAAACTCAAGCTGGAGCCCTCTCCTCCTTCCCTACTGTAATTGGTGCCATCTGTTTTGGCTGTGTTAACATAGTCTGAGGAATGCTATGATCCATTACTTACCACCTCCTTCGTTACTGTGGACAAGAGCAACCAGTGTCGCTTTGTTCAAGCCAAATCAGCCCAGGGGGATAGCTTGACTGTTTTGGAGGAATAGATTTATTGTCTCTTTAAACACCAACTCCCAGGACCTTTACCTGGCGGTCCATGAGTGAGATGCTTGGTGGGTTATTGCCTGTTTCCCCAGAATCAGCCCTTTTCTTCCTTCGCCTCCTACTGTTTTGACTCTCATTTTATGTGCTCTTTTATTGTCTTCTTCCTCCTCTTTGACCTGTTCTGTCAGAACTCTTTCTCATTTACTCCCTTGGTTTGTCCCTTAACACTCTGCTATTTTAACAAGTTCTGCCTTATGGTGCACTTGTGCTAACAACTGAGCAGTCTTTACAAGCAACATAGAAATGTTTAAAGTGTGTGAGTCTAATAATTCTGTTGACAACAAACGCTTAATAGACAAACATAAGTCCAGTGACTTAAAATGTACTTTGTGTGTCTTGTCTCTTACACTCTTTCCCCATTTTTCTCCTCTCAGGTAGCAGACACGTATACCATGCCGACGAGTGATGGCCCTAGCCACTTCCCCGTCTTTGTGGCTCCCCCGAACGGAAACCACCAGAGGTCCCCAGGCTATGTCCCCGGGCGAGTGGCTCCAGTCCGCTCACCACCACCTGCCAAAGCTCCACCACCTCCACCACTAAAACCTCATGGCCCACCGCCGGAGCGACGAGCCCCTTCAAACCTGCCAGAGGTGAACCAGCGCAGGGAGCATGCTCAGAGCCTCCAACAAAGAAAGAACACACTGATCTGCTTTGGAGTTTCGATGGGTGCTTTTTTCCTTACGCTTATCCTCATTCTTAGTCTCACAAGTGGAGATGTGTTAGATGGTAAGTAATTTCACTAATTACAGATTCAAATGTTTATCTGTGATTTTTTTTTTTTTTTTTTTTTTCGAGAAGTGCGAGATTCTCGGATTTGTTACTAATTGGTCATGTTTACAGAGAACTGTCCGGACCACAACCCATCTCTTAGTGGCTGGAACCCAGGCCATCAACCAGAGAAAGCTGTTGTTGTCAGGAGGGGAAATTTGTTTCGATTGGATTCTTCTGCTACCTTCTTTTCACTTACCATCCAGTCAGGAGGTAAACACATCAGTGATTTAGCCAATGATACGTTAAGTCGTATTTTGAGTTTCGACAGGCTCAAACTTATGTTTGTCTTCCTCTGACTTGTCACAGGTCGGGTAGTTTTTGCAGACAACGCTGATGGCTCCAAAAACATAACACTGAGAACGCGCCACATCCTCATAGAAGACGGCGGAGCCCTTCACATTGGTGCTCCCAAATGTCGCTACCGTTCCCATGCCACCATCGCCCTTGTGGGCCGTTCCGATGACAAGGCAGTTCCGGAGGTCCCTGGTCTGGGCCGCAAGTTCATTGGCGTTCAGAGTGGTGGAACTCTGGAGCTACATGGCAGTGAGAGAATTTCCTGGTCTCTGCTGACTCGAAGCATTCCCGCCTCCGGGCTGGCCACAGGGGGTCATGCCTTTCAACGGAACTTCAGCCGAGGCATTAACCTGCGTGTGGTGGACCAGGACACAGCCGCTGTGCTGTTGTCCGAACGCTATGACACGCACGAGTCCCGTAACGACAGCCATCATCTTACCCAGCTGCTTCAGTCTCTGCCGGCGGGCCGCATTGTCACACTGGCTATAGGAGACTCGGCCGTCAAAAGTCTTCTGGATGAAACCAAGAAGACCATCGCAGAGAAGCTCGGCAGCAGCTTTGTCTATGATCTCAAATACAGGTAAATGCTGCCAATTCATGAATGAAAAGACACGTATCAAAGATTTACTAAATTATGTTTCAAGTCAACTACAAATGAAAATACACAGGCTGTTTCCTGATGTTGCTCTGGTGAATATATTTGTTGTCAAATAAATTGAGTGAGTTTGTGGCTCAGCTGTGTTGCAGAATGGGCCAGCTCTCAGAGAGTTTGTGTTGGTTCTCCATGGTGCGTTGTCCCTGCAAGTCTTTGGGAGTGTTTTGTTTATTCTGAGTCTCCTGGGGCTGATAAAGAAGGTTAATGTGTTTTTGTTCAGCCACTGAAGAAGTGCCTCTCACCTTTGAAGCCTCAGTACTTGGACTGACAATACCCGTGTTTTGTTCCATGTCCAACCTCCCTGGAAAATTGTCCTCTTTCACGTACCTTACTTTTGATCTGGGATCGTCCCTTGAATCTGTCCTAGTAATTCCTCTTCCTGTTTCCTGTGTTTCTGCTATATGCTGTTCTGTCAGAAAAGGAAGCACGTACCGGATAATAGGGTTATGGTGAGAGGTTCTAGGATTTGCGCAAAATGTGATGATACAGGAAATATTTTTTGTCCATCACGTTTATTACCTCTAAAGGACAGATACTGGAAATTAGATATAGGTAGCTGTCCTGTCCTCATGGGTTTATACTTTCCTTAAGCTTGTGAAGTGAGAGATATGCATTTTAATTTTAGATGACATTTGATCTTCTGTTACTTCCACTCAAATACATGTATGCGCAAGTGTGTTTCTTTCAATGGAAAGTCTAAGCGCAGCATTTAACTCTGAGATATTTGTAGGGTGGCCTGGTTTGGTCCTTGGTTGGCTGAAAAGCCAAGCGCTTCGCCAGATTCTCCAGTGTCACATTTCACCTCTGGGCGTGGGTGCCAAGGCAGCACAGAGGTCTTCAAACAGATCCCTTTAAATCCACATCATGGTGATTTAAATGGATCAGACAATAAAGCCTTTGGTTGTGTGTGTGTGCACACTTAACAGTGTGCACACTTAACAGTGTGCACTCCTTTCCCTGTTTATTGGAGTGGAGATTTGTATCTAAGCTTTCCGTGGATTTCCTTATGGTAGGAGGAAACGCATAGCATGTATTTATGAGACAGCATGGAGTTTAATGTCTCATTAAAGTCACACAGTGTTAGGTTGAGTGATTTTAGGCTGAAAGAGTTGGGTGGCAAAGGCATATAACTCGTAAGATTGAACATAATGATGTAGATGAGTTCAGATGTGTACATGTAATGGGGTGTTGTGGAGAAACATCAGTTCCTGGGACATACTTGGGAACTAATTGTGGTACTTGTTTTTTCAACATGTTTTTTATTATTTAGTGTTAGTTCTTTATATTTATTTAAATTTCTATAGGTTGGCCTTAGTGGTGTCAGCCGTCCTTCCTGGCACACTTGGCTCCTGTCTCGTGCCTGTTGACCCCTCAGTCTTCAATCTTTGCCTCTCAGGAGATCACTCACACACACACAAACACAAGTTCAGGCCGGTCTGTAGTGAATTCACCTTTGACTTCCACACATTTCCGGTCAAACAATGAGGTTGTTAAAACGCTGATGATGTGCCAAAAGGAAAAAGTGAAACAAGTCAACCACTCTCTCTTATTTCCTTTGTGTGCCTTTAACTATTTTACTCATCTCTGTTTGATTTTTAAAGCACATACTCACACAGGCAGCTTATTAGCACCCTGAGAACAGAAAAGGGGCCTTCCCTGAGTTTGCCCAACAGGAAAACCCAGGAAAAACAACCCCAGAAAGCTACACACTGGGGCTGAAATGACAGAACAGATTCGATCTCCAGATGGATCCTGTTTGCGTTTCAGTGGGGTGCACAGTGACATGGCATGGGAGCTCTTTCATCTGCACGAAAATGTGTTTTGCTTGTGATTGTGACAGTGGCAGCAGCTATTATGACCAGAGACAGATACTGCACAGGAAGACATGTTGGACATAATAGCATCACACAGTGCTGTTGATGTTTGGGGTAGATTTTGTATGTAAACACTGGGAATATGAAGTGACTCTGGTGTGCATGGTTTATTTTTTGGGATTTCTCCAAGGAGCAGAGTTTTACCACTTTTGTATGGTGTTCAGATGTGCCTTGAGTTGCAGGCTTTTACTGTAGATTCGTCATAGTACCTGAGCTGAAATAGACCCAGAGAGGTAAATGTAAAGGTGAAATGGGAAATTGCCTGTGGCACTGTTTACTGTATTTGGAATGGGCCAAGCAGTGTCTAACTGGAAACAAGAGACTTCTGTATACTTACTTCAGAATGTACAGCTGCCTGCCCAGTGATGATTCCATAGGTTTAAATATAGACCTGTGAATGGTTAAATTCTGGGAGAAGGTCACGTTGGTCGTGGTCAGTTTATCCTGATTAAGAAAATAAAGGTTATGTCATAGTTTAGAACAATGGTCTTGTAAATGGCATAAAGGCTTTAAGCTTGGTTTGGACTCATTCAGTTAATGCTGGACAACAACAAAAAAGCATTCTTAAGAATCTAAGGGCACGACATTTGAAACATTAAAGGCCTGAATTCATAGTGCACTGTCTTATTTTAGGTCATATGCCCTCAAAAGCACACCCAATCCCACTCGCCATCCACACCCTCAAGCTCCTCTGGTCAAACGCTTTCAGCCTCTCCTTCTTATTTAATCATGGTAATCTCATTTGAAAATGACTTTCTTGACATTCCTCCTTTACAAGATATTGTGCTGTGGAGTGAGAAAGGAGGCCTTGGAGCAAAAAGTAGAAAGTTGGCTTTGAATGAATTTTTGGATGTGGCAGGTACACCCATTATTCCTCTCAGCCATATGAACAGCCTTCCTGAAATCGTTTGCCCTCGTTTTAGTAATCCCTTGACTTTTCTAACATCCTTTAGTTTTCCTCCGCACACCGTCTTTTGATTGTTACACGACATTCACTCTAATAGTCAGTTGCCTGCGCTTCTTTCACACCACTACCCTGCTTCAGGCTCGTCACAGGCATTTGCTCTGCTTTCAGGGTATTACACCAATCACTACTTTAATCCCTCTTTCAGATACCTTGCCTAAGTGTCTGTCTGTTGTGTTGTGATCTGTATTATCTTTAGATGTGTGTGTGTGTGTGTGTGTGTGAGAGAGAGATTGGCACATCTTCACCCTGATGCCTCATATACACAGACACTCAAACACAGAGAAACTTTATTACTCAGCTCAGGTCACACCCTTTATCTGACTAACTGTCACATCTGTACGATATTACTTGATTTCAGTGTTCTAGCATTTTCTCTTAAATCCTCCTACACTGAGACTGGTCCACTAATTATTATCCTGCCTCTGGCTACTGCAGCTGCCAGTTAGGGTTAGGGTCTGTCATAATTAAATGGTCATGTTTGGTGCAAAGTTATTTTTTTCATTAACAGGACTTGAAATAAAGCTGCAAGGCCATGATTAATTAGGCTCTATGAAATACCTTTAACGTACACTGGTATTTGAGTGGGTGTTGGTGTGTGAATGTCCAAATGTGAGCAAGGTAAAAGATGAAAGGAGTGACACAATGAACAAGCAGTGAGTAATGCAGTGTAACTTTCAGCTACACTTCAAGGTCTGTGGAAAACTAAGGCCCAGAGCTTGATTATTTGTTGTTCTTTGAAATGGATTTGTCAAACTGCTCAATGTTTCAATATTTTAAAGTGGCTGCCTGTCCTTTCTTTCTCTCTCCCACTCTTCTCTTCACCCCTCCGGTCCGTCCAGACAGGCGTGGGCTTTGGTCTCTGTGGTGGACGGTGGTAACGCTTCATGCTCGGAGGACGTTAGGGAACATGAGAACCATGACACAGGAGGGAGAGCTGTGGCAAGACGCAACTTCACCACCGTGGACGGAGTGGGCTTCTCGGTCACTGCCTACAGCGAATGGAAGAATGGTGAGGAACAGCTGATGATGGTATCTGTTCAAAACCAGTTGAACATATATGGTTCAGCGGTGACTGTATTTAAAAATAATACAGTGGTTGGCCCTTTATTTAAGTATTTAGTTTGTCATTTTGTGTAGGTGGTCCATGTTTAGATTTTATTTGTCTGTAGTTATTCGCAGTAACAGGCCAGTATCGTGGAGACCGTGCAGGTGAAATGGACAGGTTTCTCTTGCTTTGAAGGGGTAAAGGGTTTGGACACAGGGTGAGGAATGAGCTTGCCCAAATGCCAGCCGCTCTACAGATCAACCATCTGAGCATGAAAGACATTCTTGTGCATGTGTGGGTGACAGTGGTTTTGTGACCATTCTGTTATGACAAATACCAGGTCTAAACATCTTAAGGCAGATGGCAGTTTAGCTGGTTCTGTGCGTATGTGTGTGGGCGAAACACTGGCACCCTCTCTGAGTTGGTTTCTTTATTTATTGCAGCCATGGATGCTGTGCTGACACCTTACAAACACACTTTGACAGTGACTCAGTTTCTCTGTGAAGGGTAGTATAAGTGTAATGTGCTAATGTTTGCTGAGGTTATCTACCATAAATACTTTCTCTGCATAATTAGTTAGCCATTGTCCAGAACTGAACAAAAATTAGCTGCTTTAGACATATATATATATATAATCTCTCAGTGGTTATTAAGCTATTCAGAAGTCAGGAGCTGTTACTCTTCAGTGGAAATATATTACTTTGAGGTGTTTTAACAATAGACAGATTAATACTATTTTCCTATTGTTGTTATGTATGTTTGTTATTTGTTGAATAGTATGTGGTATGATATTTATTAAGGACAATAACAAAGCATCAGAATTCTGCTGAGCCTCATGTTTCTTTTAATTGAAGCGCTACGCTATGTCCCTCCAGGTTTCCCCATCTCAGGCTTCCAGGTGGATGCTGTGGACCAGGTGGTGCTAAACCTGCAGGATGAAGTGCAGCAGACCTGGAAACCAGGGGATCGTATAGTAGTTGCCAGTACAGACTACTCCATGCACCAGGCTGAAGAGTTTACCCTGCTGCCCTGTCCTCACTGCACCAGCAGGCAGGTCAGGATACAAGGTGAGAGAGAATTGCTTTGGTTTTCTGGGCTGTTCATCCTCTGCTGGTCCCACTCCTGTCTTGTGTGTGTGGCTTGTAATCTTATCCAAGCCTTGTACTTCAGGCCACCATTTTGAGCTGCACAGTTCCTGCTAAATATGTAGAAGGACAGACAGAACAAGGAAGGAAGAGCTATGGCAAGTGCAGCACAGACATATTTCATATCAGAACACCTGTGAGAAGAACACCTATGACTAAAACTGTGTCAGGAACAGAAGAAAAGAAATAACATCTTACACTAACTCACCTTCATAGTCAATATATGTGATTAGCAGATTAGCCGTACTGCTAATAATCCTGGGGTCCAGATGTCTGCTGTTGTTACTGTGACGTAAGATTATTGAAGGAGAGTAGAAAGAGATTTATCATCTTATGTTTTGATAGTAACATCATCTTTAACTAACTACTAACTAACTACAGTGGTTGTATGGATTGTACCTTCTTCTGCTCCTCTAATTTCGTTCTCTAACAGTCTGTTAGTTTTCTGTCCATCTCTCTATCTCTGTTATTTTGATTCGACTGGTTTGCCACCTCTGGAAGGTCACACAGGAACTAAGACTGAATTTCATTCAGCATTTGTATCTTTTCTGCTTTCTTTGGACAGAATGGAGTGATTCACATTTGTATTCATTCAAAATAACCTCTTGCATCTTTTCCAGATTATGTCCAATCTGGTACACATTGGACATAATCTTTTCCAGATTATGTCCAATGTGTACCTGATTTTTTTCTGTAAGAAATGTCAGCTAGTTGTAGCATATGACCAAGAATCAAACTGTCTGTGCTACTCAGGGAAGCCTCAGTATAACCATGTCGGAGAGATAATAGATGGAGTCGACATGCGTGCTGAAGTGGCTCTGCTCTCCAGAAACATTCTCATCTATGGAGAGATGGAAAACTCTTGCTATGGAAACAAGTGCCAGTTCTACAGCCACGACACCTACGGAGGCCATATCAAGGTGCTTCTTTTACATATATATATATATGTGTGTGTGTGTGTGTGTGTGTAATTTTATAACACTGGCTCTTGTTTAAACTGTGTATTTGCTGACGTATGTGCCAGCGTGTTTCAGCATGACTTTACATTCTCATTAGAAGTCTCTGTCTGCAGTAATCTGCGTGACAGTTTCCGTACCTCAGAGCTCAAGTGTGCATACATTCTGCATTTATATGCCGTCCTAAATGAGGGGGGTTATTCATGTTCCCAGCTCAGTTAGTTACATGAAGAGCTACTACTTCTCGACGACGACTACCATTCTCTCTTTTTTTCCCCCTTTCTGTCTCTACAAGTCAATCTTTTATGTTTATGGCTGACCCTTATTCTTCAGAAGATGTGCAGTCTCTAAATCTGAAAAAACACAAGATCGAAGACAGATTAAGGTCAAACGTAGCAGTAACTGGAGCATCATATCCTCCCTGTCCTCTGTGGGTCTCTGTGTAGGCAATGAGTTCACTGTAATTTGGTTAATGATGGTACGACTCCAATCACATTTGTGGCAAATTCACAGTAGCATTCCTTAGGCTCTATGTAACCTGTCCCCCTTGTGCTGAACAAAATAAGCACTTTTTTCCATTTAATTAAAGAAAAAAAAAATCACATTAGCTGTCTCCAACAAAAATGCTTTCACTGATATTACACAATCTGGCTCTAAAGTGATTGACTTTTCCACCCCCAGCAGACCTCATGTCCTCTGTTATGTGGACATGTATGTGTATATATGCATGCAAGAACTCTCTTTGCACGTATATACATCCATGTAAGTATCTAAGTGTGTGTATTTGTTACATTTAGAAGAGGGGGGGGCAGTCAGTATGTATTGTGTGTATGTGTGTGTGTGTGAGTGTGTGAGTGTGTGTGAGTTACAGTTAGCTGGAGGGATTGGCCAATACCTACTTAACAGGAACCAGACTGTGTGGATTATGCCATACCCACAAAAAGACCTCCTAGAGAGCATTGTACAGCATATTTATATTCAGTTATTTGTTGATATTTGTGTTTTCCTTAATCCCCCCCAGGACATTTGTGTTTTGCATGTGTGCATCTCTGGGTAGCTTATGATTTATGATGGAGGAACATCCATGGTTCTGGAGAAGTTTGACTCACTTGAGAATGGTGCTTACAGAGTGTTTGCTCATATCCCAGTGGGATCATAGACAAACATAGAGAGCCATATTGTAGACCTAAACCTTTAATTGCACCAGAGTGGCTAGACAGTTAGCCTACTTTTGTGGCAAAATATGACCCTTGTGTGTCCGGCCGCAAGGCCAGTATCATTTACTTTTGCGGTGTATAATAGCTCGTTGTTCTTGCTTAAGCAATTCTCAAATTCTCCCTGTCTTTTGCGACTTCTCTTTCTTTGTTCTTGCTCTCCAACACCGTCAGATCCTTGTAAACTTCTCGTCAGTGCATCTGTCTCATGTGGAACTGAAGAACATGGGTCAGCAGGGAGAGACGGGCCGCTACCCCCTCCACTTTCACTTGTGCGGGGATGTCGACCAGAAGGGAGGCTACTGGGAGCCCACCTATGTGGACGGACTCTCCATACACCACTCCTTCTCCCGCTGTCTCACCATCCACGCCACAAACGGTTTGCTGGTTAGTAAAGTGTGTGTGTGTGGCTGTGTTGAGTAAGTCTGTACTGTATGTGATAATGCAGAAAAGACAGATGTAGACACACAGTTAGCTAGTGTGCTGACACTCTGACTAATGAGTACCATGTGATACTGACTGTTGAATGCTCATCAATTACAGCCTCCATCACTGGATTACTGTAATGGCTTCCTCCTTTCCTTTTCTTCCACTCCCTCATTCTTTTCCTTAAACTCTCTTTTCAAACCCTCTTGTTCCATCTCTTTTTCCTTTGGACAACGATCTGTCTTTCAGTATCTTTGGACAGATGTTGATGTTTTTGATATATTTATTGGAAGTAAAATCACATGACAAGTACGTTTGATAAACTGAAATCACTGTATCTTTGTGTGTAGCCTGTGGGATTCTGTGTTTTGCTCACGTGTGTGTGTGTGTGTGTGTGTGTGTGTGTGTGTTATGTTCCCTGTTGACGTCAAATGGTGATGGGTTAATATTTGTCCTTGAGGCCCTAGGATTGAAAGCATTCTTCCTTTCTGCATCAAGGAAATGGAATTTACAAAGTTTTGGAAAGCATTGTATGACTCTTTTTTTTTTTTTTTTTTTTATAAACAGTTTCCCTTCTGGCACAGTGACCACGTGAATGTTCTTTTGTTGTGTGGATCTTCTTCGGGCAGCTCTCTTGATACCACTCTACATAGCTTCAGATGGATTTAATTTAATGGTCTTAGTAGGAAATTCTTTCAGGAATTATAAGTATTTAAGTAGGCAGGCATCTTGCAGTTGGAATGTACTGTATTTTTCTGTGGGTTGTTGATGATTCCAAGATGGCCCAACAGGTGTTGTCCTAGCATGTGTCCAATCCTTGTTTACCAGGATTTTCTGCATATTTCCATAAGGTGTAAACTACCTACCCCTTGGAAAAGGAAAGAGTGCTATGAATGGGAAATAGTACTATGTTTATTTTTCTCTTCTGCCAAGGACTC
This sequence comes from Toxotes lorentzi, assembly GCA_037833715.1. Taxonomy (NCBI): domain Eukaryota; kingdom Metazoa; phylum Chordata; class Actinopteri; family Toxotidae; genus Toxotes; species Toxotes lorentzi. The sequence continues at coordinate 16,381,935 of JBBMJY010000024.1, read as the reverse complement.
TGCTGTGAATGTCGTCCTGTTCTCTGTGTGCTCTTACTTATTCTTTTTTTTGTGTGTGTGTCTTGTGGTCTTCGTTCTTTGACCTAGGTGAAGAACACTGTAGGTTATGACACCTTGGGTCACTGTTTTTTCCTTGAGGATGGGATTGAGCAGCGTAACACTTTATACCACAACCTCGGCCTCCTGACCCGACCTGGGACTCTGCTGCCCACTGATCGCAATGAGACACTCTGCACAAGCATCAAGGACAAAGTCTACAAGGGCTATACTCCCTCACCCAGCACAGAGTGCAAGTAAGAAATCAGGACAATGACATGCTACATCTCAAACTATAGATAGAGAGTACAGAACAAATAACATTTGAGTTTTTGCACCAACATCAAGTATAACATCAGTCACAGTACATTGCTTAGCAACCTTCAAGTCAGTAACCAAGGATAAGTTCTTGTGTTTCCTCTCTTTATTAAACTGCACAATTATATCATAGGAATGGGTGTAAAAAATAAATTGCTTTTGTACATTCACACACTCGTCAGAGTTTATTTAGTAGTTTTGATAGTTTGTTAGTACACATGCAGGTTTAAACTTATTACACATTGCACAAAATTTTTAGGGTGAAGTTTTTACTGTCACAAGTTATGCAGTTGTTGCATATATTGCTAGTTCAGAGTGCAGACTTTTTGAACCATCATCACGTGCATATTTCTAATATCCTGTGCACATTTATAGCAGCCGCCCGGTTAGCTCAGTTGGTAGAGCCTGAGACTCAATCTCTCAGGGTCATGGGTTTGAGCCCCACTCAGGGCAGCAGCGCCTCCCATGGTCCCCCCACCCGTGGGAGGTGGCGTATGACTTCAGTGCATGGTGGACTGGGTGGCAGTTGCCCCCGCGATCTGGGCCTGGACCCAGATAAGCAGCCAATGATGACATTTATAGCACTAGTGAGAAAGGCTACGTCTCTGAATTTCCTTTTAATATAGAATACATAATCCAACCATCAGCAGCAGCCACTATTCAGAAGCCCTGGGGCTTTGTTAAACATAAATCTGAGTGTAATTGCAGTGACAGATAATAGTCCTAAGACCCTTGCCAAGCTTTGAGAGCTATGAATATGCCAACATCTTGACTCTGAAATAGCTTGATATTTAGGGAAGGAAATATAAAAGACACTGAGCAACTCTCTTGTCTTTGAAAACCATGACAACAGTTGGGACAAAGCAACACTTTTGAATGTATCTGTGTCAGGGTAAATCTTAGACTGTGGAGTCAGTGTGGGAAAGCTGGTGACACAGTGCAGGCATACTTTGAGAGAAGACAGAGGGTTCATGTCCAGGAGAGAGATATTGTAGTTAGTAATAGTGTGTGAGAGAGATAGTGGCAGGGTGGTTTTATCCATGCAATAACAGCCTCTCCAATCCTCAGGATGTTTTTATGTTATGGCAAGAACAAGAAAAGTTCCTCTGTGTCCTCTGTGAGGGAAGCAGCAAGGTCTGTTTCCGGGAGTTTCAGTGTTAGTGTGTGTGAGTCTTGGCAGAGCTCGCCCCGTCCAGGGTTTATGTTGGAGAGGTGGATTACTGAGGAGATTTTTGGAGGATCTCAGTATCCTTTGATCTGTCTTCTGCTTATTAGTCATAGTCTCTGAAATGCCAAAGTACTAACCTTTTAATATCTCTCTCTGCTTGTGTGTGTGTGTGTGTGTGTGTGCTTCTGTCTTTGTCCGTGTGTGGGTGGGGGTGTTTTCTAGGGCAGTCTCAACATTCTGGATCGCCAACCCCAACAACAACCTCATCAGCAATGCAGCTGCTGGTTCTCAGGTAATAACATCAGAGTTATATAAGAAAACAGCTTCAAAAAAACTGTTTCACAAATGATTAAGAAAAAAAATGACTGACCAACAAGAAGAATTGGTGATGCACGAATATATAATGTGAAGCTGCAGTGGCTTTGCTGTTCCTGAATTTTACAGAATAAAAATTAAAGATTTATCTGCTCATAAAAAAAACTGATCCATCAATAAAATGGGATTTAACAGGCTTTAGTTTTAATAGAAATGTGCAATAAGTGAGACCTGTAATATATGAAAGTATATTACAGGGTTTATGTTTTAATTTCATCACGAACAATATGGAGGTTCACAGGGGAGGGCTGTGCAGTTATTGGTAGGGGGTGTTTGTGTGCTTTTTAGGTTGTCTGTCAATGTCTGGTGAACCATAAACTTTAATGAGCTATTGAGCTCCTATGAACTCTTGCACCTTCTTTGTTCTTGCCGTGGGACTTGACCAACATGAAACTCGTACAACATCCTGCTCTTCTCTACTAATTGTTTTTGCATTTTTCTTAAACCCACCTATAGACAGAGTGTGTGTAAGCCCACATAATGAAATTCCTGTTGTTGTACCACAAATGTTTCTCCCCTTATTTCTCTGCTCTTCCTTCCTGTCCCAGGACGCTGGCATATGGTTTGTGTTCCACAGCTCTTCCACTGGAGACTCTCATGGGCTGGTACCAGAGACTAAGGCAGAGCTCACTCCCCTTGGGATTTTTTACAACAACCGTGTACACTCCAACTTTAAGGTATCATCAGTGTTACTTACCTTTAAGCATTTTTTTGTATCACCTGTGTATGTTCAAGTCAGTGTTTATACGGGTACAGCGTACTAACTTGTAAAAAAAAGGATTGCACATAATTCTCTGCTTACTTGCTTGGTTCTTGCCAAAAAGGGGCATAGGCTTACACAAACACATGAGCAGGCTCCACAATAGTGCTCTGTTGTGTAATAACAGAAGTCAGGCAGGTGAACTGTAAGTTCTTTGTCCAGTCTGACCACAGCAGCCTCTCTTACAGAGGAGGGAGCCCCGAGGTTTAAGACTATACCTCGCTTATACCGCAAGACCAACTCAGAGCACAGGTTTCCATATACATACAAGATACACACACATAGACATATTGCATTTTCCATTCAATTTATTTTACAATTAATTTTTTAAACATACAAAACTAATCCATATGTAAACATACACATTCATGCACATTATTCACAGGAATTCTGTTTACCACTTTTCCTGCTTTCTGCAGTGCCAGGTACAGCATTAAATTTAGTACATTTATTATTCCCCACAGGTAAAATATACCACACTGTAAAATATACAAGTAGTCTTGTTTCAGTCAGTTCAGCTGAAATAGAGCTGTGGCCCATCTAGGATCTCTAACCATGGTTTTAGTGAAAAGTTGGGGTTTTATTGTAATCATAAATAAATGTTTTCTTCTTCTTAGGCAGGACTCTTCATTGATAAAGGAGTGAAGACCACCAACGCAAGTGCTGCTGACCCCCGGGAGTACTTGTGTCTAGATAACAGCGCCAGGTGTGTATGTGTGCAGATATGTGTGTGTGCAATAGCATTTTACAGTTTGAGAAGTGTACAGTCTGTCATTTATACTGCGTTAAGACATTTTGATTAGTCTCAAGAGTAATCCGCTTTTTTATTATTATTCTGGATGTCTTTAGCAGTGAGTTGGAAGTGTAAGTAAATGGATAATGACTTACAGCTGGCGAGTATACTGTTTATGTTTTTGTGCAAAGCCAATAACTGTGCACTATTAGAAGGTCTGTGGTAGTTGATCGTATGCATCAGGGTGTACGGTTACACTATGTAAATATTAAGGTATTTGTGGCTTACTAATATGTTTGTTTAATGCCACTGTCAATAATTGTTAATAAATCAAGGTATTCATAGCTTCCTACTGCGTATCTACTTGCATATGGCCATTGACTGGGATAGATACAGTAGATGGCCTTTTACTCTGTTACTGCATTTTAGTGGAAGGCCTGTCAGGTTTGTGTTGACAGAGAAAACAAGGCTTCACAGATAGAGTTTCCACTCTGTAGCTCCCTACCCAAACACAGCTCTCAACTAGTCGGAAAAAATCTTACGTGTCCACTGAGACTGCTGGCCACGCTGTCTCTGTGTGTGTGTGTGTGTGTGTGTGTGTGTGTGTGTGTGTGTGTGTGTGTGTGTGTGTGTGTGTGTGTGT
>JBBMJY010000024.1:16338644-16377802 GCA_037833715.1 Toxotes lorentzi | reverse complement strand
GTGTGTGTGTGTGTGTGTGTGTGTGTGTGTGTGTGTGTGTGTGTGTGTGTGGGTGGGTGGGTGGGTGGGTGGGTGGGTGTGGGTGTGGGTGTGGGTGTGGGTGTGGGTGTGGGTGGGCAGAGGTACGAGGGGGGTGATTTTAAATGTTAAAATGTGTGCTAAGCATTAATCTTATTGGATATTAGATCTTAATAGCTCCCAAAGAATGATTCCTTTTGATTTAAGGGGTGCTCTGACCTTTCGTCTAACACCACATTCTGGTTAATATTCCCCCTTCACCAAGTCTTTGGTCCATGAGAAGGTATTTTATAAACCAACAGCCAGATTTCCATAACATTTGTGAATGTTCTTGGTATCCAGAGCATAAATGCTGATGTGAAAGGTGAGCCCTGAACTGAATTAACTGAATGCCACTACTAGGCTGGAAAGAAAAAAGATAAACTCCATCCTGTTGTGAAAACTGCAAAAAACTGTCGGTTTCTCTGAACTTTGTACACAGTATATTTCCTAATCTAATGGAAAGAGTGCTGTAAAACTTTTCATGCTCCCAAGCGGGATAAACTCTTTTGTATTTAATGAAACAATGTACTCTCCTACAACGCCACTCGCAAGTTCACTCGGTGGGAGGCAATGAGCATTGAAGCCTGTAGTCTTCACAGTTCAACAGTGAACCTTTAGACTTTTAGTCTACAAATAAATTATGTCTGAGCAGATTTATAGTATAATGACGTTATGATTATCAGCACCATTAGTCACTCATATTCCTCCAAAAGTTATGTCTGTCTGTCTGTCTGTCTGTCTGTCTTGTGCATTAACTTAAACAAGGACCACATGTACAGAAAATGTGGGGGAAAAACATAGGTTTGACATTGTGGTAAGGGTGAAAACCTCAGAGGAAATGAATGTAGTCGATGGAAAGTCACGTCGTTTTTTTTTTTTTTTTTTTTCAGGTTCCGACCACACCAGAATGCTGACCCTAGTCGTCCTCGTGTGGCGGCGGTCATCGACACTCTGATCTCCTTCAAGAACAACGACTTGGGAGCTTGGATACGGGGTGGAGACATTGTCATCCAGAACTCCGGGTGAGACGGCTGGGATGTGATTAATGTCATGTCTTGAAGAGAACTGAGAACTGGGACATTTCTGATGGAAAAACGGAGAGGATGGTGTCAAAAAAAACTGGGATAGGAACAATATGCACTAGTAGCATGATTTCTGATGTAACCCCACCACACCTCCCTGTGATTGCATAATTTACTGTTTGTAACTAACTGAACTTTTCCTCGCTTTTACCATTTGTTTACCACTTTACAACTTGTTCAGCTCTTAATTGATTTCTATAGTTTTCGAAGTGGTAACAGTGAACTGAAAGTTAAATCATTTTATGAAGTAGCAGATTCAGGTTCCATTCTGTTTCATAGGTACTTTGATTACTTCTTGTTTTGTTTTTTTTCTTCATTTTCTGAATGCTGGATCAGTGGCAAACTACTCTCAACACGTCTCACTGCTTTGCTACGTGGACAGGTCATGGTGGTTTGTTAATAGACATTTTGTAGGACTAACATGTACTTTTTTTTCTGCTTTCAGCTTTGCAGACAATGGAGTGGGATTATCCTTTGCCAGGTGCGTCCTTATCTAAATCACTCTTGTCCTAGCAGTGTCACGATTTCATTCAGCTGTATTTGCTTTTCTTCTCTCTTTGCCAGAGGAACTTGCCAAAAACCGTTTGTGATTGATAGATGCTGAGCATAGAGCAGATACTTTAAATTTCCTCTGTGGTCACAAGCATTTCTTTCTTACTTAACATTTTTTTCCTCCTGCTTTCCTTCCTTAAAAACAGACAGCATTGTAAACACATGCGTGCATGTGCATGATATTTAAGTCCTTTTTATTCCCCAGTGACGGCAGCTACCCGAAGGACGAGGGCTCCAGCCAGGAGGTGATTCAGTCCCTGTTTGTGGGTGAAAGCCGAAACAGAGGAACCAACGGAGGACAGAATAAATACTGGGGACCAGGAGGGGCTGATGGCAAGATGAGGACACTGCCTAGAAACAGGTGAGAGGGAGCAAATCGGGAGATATAAGTTGATGAAGGGAGGAAAGATAAATGTGAGGAATTGAGGGGAAAAGTCAGAAAAAAATTGTTTTCTCAGGAATTGCAGGGGATGGTGTTGGAGGAGTTCCTTGAGAAAAATATGCTGAAAAAAACAAACAAGGAAGAGAGAGCCAGTGGGGAAGTCATGCAATTGGACAGATTTTTTAAGACTTTTTAAAGGAAGTTCTGTTTTGACTTCCCTACAGTGAAATTTCAGGCAGTTTATAAAAAACTATGATGAGAACACTTGCGTGATGCCACAGAAAGGGATTACTCATTATAGCACTTGATTAGAGCAATGGGGGGGGGGGTTTTGCTCATCTTTGGAAAGGAATATGAAGATGTCACTCACAGTGCTCCCACTGACAGGTAACCCAGACAGATGTTTTATAAGACCAGAAGTGTGTTGGTCTTGTACTACTTTGTGCCTCACTGACAATTTGACTTCTACTATGAGGAGGTATATGGAGTCCCTCCATGCTGTAATGCCATTTCAGACTAAGTGGACAGTCCTAATGAGAGCCGAGTTTTGAGTTTTATGTCTCCACAGGGTCTCCTTATTTCTTTCTTTCTGTTTTTCTCTCTCATTACAGAGATTGTTCTACAAAAAAAGAGCAACATAAACAAGAGACTGGCAAATAGCTGCCCTCTTTTAGTTTCTAGACCTGCAGTTTATGTCAGTTTGTGACCACTGTCACCACCGTGTACAACTTTACAACTGTTTTACAGACTTTCTGACCGCACTGTGACATCTGGCTCAGTCAGTTTGTCTGTCGTCATTGTGGTTTACTGCCAGAGCTGCTGACACGCTTTTGTATCTTTCCAGTAAGAAGATGGTTCCACTAAAAATGATGGACACTTTGGTCCTTTCATTAAAATTCAAGTCCAGTAAGGTTTCATTAACAGCGATTACATAAGACAGCAGCATATTTTTTTTATTTGTGTGGCCTTAAGTCACTTTGCAACGCCCACATTATGAACGTAAATTAAATGTTCATCCTCAGATCCTGGTCTAAGGGCACATTACAGAGCATCTGCCTTATTAACTTAACCAACTTAACTTTTCCCCACATAAACAGTTTGTGTTTGTGTGACAAACTATTTGGTTTGGAATCATTTTAACTTTGTCTGCAGTGTGTGGTCTCTTATCCTTATGATTTCTATCACAAACATATGTTGAAATAAGACTCACTGTCCTACATAGTTGGAGTCATTTCTGGGGGAAACCCTGGAAATTGTAAAATTGACTGAAAGCCCATATAACCAAGAATTATGGATCAGGTCATGTCTGAGGCAGTCATGCTCCCTAGTGAGCTCATGGCCTGGCTGAATTGTGTTGGAGTGTTTAATAACATGTTCCTGTGAAACTCTCTTAAAGTATTGGGTGTTAGCCAGTCCATGACTAAAACTGCGGCCATCCCTTTCAAAGATAGTCCTTTTATTCTGTTTACTTCATCTGTATTGTCTCCAAGTTGTTTATTGCTGTCAATTGTCTTGCCTAATCATGGACTATTCCCTCTCCGTCTAAACTGTAGGACGTTCCCGATCCGTGGTTTCCAGATCTATGATGGTCCGGTGAGGCTTACGCAGAGCACGTTTCGTGGATTCATTCCCACACCTGAGCGTTATACCAGTGCAGTGGGTTTCAACCTGAAGAACACCTGGCAGCTCACCCCACGAAACAACTTGTCCCAGCTCAGCTTCCACTCCACCGTGAGTAAACATCCAAGTTTGTTAAGACTTCGCCTGAGGCATCATAAGCAGTTGTGAACACACCTTGGATTGACAGATTTTTGTTATATTCATCTTGCTCTCCACCTTTTCCTCCTCACTTTATGTGTCCATCCTCCTGGTACACTGAATCTGTTTCCTCCTATTTGTTCTTCACCCCTATAATCATCCCCTCATATTTATTAGATCAGATCAGAGTCACTGCGTTGGCAGTTATTTGAAACATCAGACTGACAGAAGAAAATAGAAGAGAAGGGATCCCCTTTCAGAGTCGGGCCTATGATGAAACCATTGTAAATCATTGGTGCCCTCTTGTGGTGGTATTAGACAGTACTGCCTTTGCTTACATGTAATACTTAAAACCCTCTTTTCTCTAAATGTCTTCATGTATCTTCAGCTCATCAAATCTGATAACACACAGTAAACATTTCCAGTGCAAACTGATGTGTAAGGGGACATAGACCTTTTAAATCTGGATCCTATCAGAGAGCAATGTTTTCTTGTCCCTGTGTGTAAAATCGTTTGATGTGGCAGTTTAGCAAAACAATAATAGCTTGAATTGATAAATAGTCCTAAAATTTACATGGTGGCGTTCACAACTCTCTTTGCCGCTAATGTCCTCAGGTGGGTCTGCGGACGTTCTTTGGTCGCCCCGGGCAGTGGTTTGAAGAGAACGATCTGGATGGAGACAAAAACTCCATCTTTCACGATGTGGATGGGTCAGTAACAGGCTACAGCGACACCTACGTCGGCAGAGCAGACAATTACCTGATCCAGCATCCTGGCTGTGTGAACATGTCCCTGTGGAATGGAGTGATCTGCAGCGGCCGCTACTCTCAGGTAGAGCATGTTCGGGTCTGCACCTCGTTCTTGATATTCTGTCCTTCTAAATGTAAAATGTGCACTCCTCCCGACCCTAGTACTCTACCACGTCCTCTTCTTCTTCAGGTGTACATTCAGACGCAGGGAGCCCCCAGCCTCAGGTTATCCATCAGCAGAGATGAATATCCTGATGCTCCTCTGGTACTGAGGGGGATTAACAGCCAGGGGGCGCTGTCTCAGCAGTACCAGCCCATCCTGATGATTAGCAAGAGCTACACTCTGCACTGGAGTGGACCTGCGCCCAGAGAGGTTGTCCTCTCTCTCATTAACTTTGACAAGTGAGTAACAAGAGTCAGGAGTGTGTGTGTGTGTGTGTGTGTGTGTGTGTGGGGCCACAGCTGCTGCAAGTCATGAGATTTCTGTAATGTCTTGCAAATGAGGATGTATTTTCCTCCTCATTAAAGTCGTAGGACGCCAAGATATTTTTCAATCCTTGTCATTCGGATAGGCAGAAGTTGTCACACCATTATTGAATTAAATTGTGTTTTTTAAATGTTTCTGTGTATTGTAATGATCACATTATAGCTATACTGAGCTGAAAGCCCTCAATAACAAATCAGTGAAATATTTTTTTTCCAGTTGTAATGGTCTTAGGGGAAACGTTGCACCTTGCTTGTAATGTCTTCGTCTCTCTCTCACGCAGAGATGACTGGGTGCTGGTGGGACTCTGTTACCCATCGGAAACCACATTTCAGATCATGGCCGACATCAACGACAGGCAAAGCAACACCTTTGACGACATCACCGACTACGGCACTGTGTCATCCCTTGCAGAGCTGGAGAAGAGACCGATGGACAGGAAGTACTTCTTCGACCGAACCGTCGGGTGAGAAAACAGAATCCAGTCCTCTCAGTGTCTTTGTTTTTCTCTAAACTCTCTCACACAAACCACTGGACTTGGAATTATTGCCGTATGTGTGCAAACACAGGAGTGGGTTAGGATTTGTACGTGTCTTATGTTTTCATGCCAACTATTTTTATCTTTCATCCCCTTTTGTCTCTTTTTATGGTTTATGGAAGTTTATTAAAATCTTCCTATTTCTCCTGTTTTCCTCCGATCACACCCAGCTTGTTGTGGCTCTATCTTCGAGCTCGACATGGTCGTGACGGTCACAGCTACTGTTCAGTGAAGGGCTGTGAAAGAGTAAAAGTCATGGCCACCACATCCTCCAAACAGACCTGCAACTGTACAACTAAGGCCTACCCCAAGTACTCCAAGACTCCCTCAGCAGTGGTGCCTATGCCGGCTCTAAACACAAGCCCTTGCAAAGGCTGTGGTGCTAAACAGGTTTGTGTTGCTGTAGTCCAGATAACTCCCATTCAGCTGCTTAAAATAAAAGCCACTACTACTGACCAGTGTGTTTCTATCTCAGCTTGTGTTTTCCAGCGAGCCATGGACCTTCTACCTCCAGACACAAATCAAGTCTCTGAGCAGCAAAGAGCAGCAGAGAGGAGATAACAGCTCCTTTATCACTGTGAGCATCCCAGGCCTCAAGTACAAAGACAAATCCAAACGCATTATCTTATCTAAATGACTAGAACCCGTGAATCAAGGTTTGTTAATCCTATGATTTTTCCTGTTACCTGCCAGGTGAATGAGGTGACCATGCCCTTCTCTCAGCCTGGGTATTTCCTTGTCTCAGTGGATGCCTGCTCTGGAAAAGTCACCAAAAAAACCTCATTTTCCAAAATGGACGCCAAGATGGAACAGCACCTGAAAACTGGAATACCAAAGAGGTGAGCCAGGGAAAAAATTATAAGACTGTTCACACAACATACATTGTCCATACCGCTTATCCTCTTATAGATTCAAACACAGAACCTTCTTGCTGTGACAGTGCTAACCACTGCAGCACTGTGCCGCCCTGTTCACACCTCATACATTTACATTTCTGACAAGTGCACGGAAACTCTACTATGTTTTTTTCAGAGATCTGCATTTTATTTTCTTTCTTTTTCACCACAGTAGAGCAGATTTTTTCAGAGCCAGGCTTAATTTTCAAATCTGTCTGCTTCTTCAACAGGTCAGTAGTGCTCATGGCAACACGAGGTCAGCCACAAGGCCTGGTAGGTGTAGCACCGTATCTGGTCTCCTTTGGAATGGCCAACGTTGCTGATCTGCACAGTAAAGGTTAGTGATCTACTAAATTGTTCGTCTTTCATTGTCTTTCTGTATTTTTGGGGCAAAGTCTCTCCTTCTCTTACACTCCTATTGCTTCCTCTCACCACAGAGAGTCTGGCACTTTGGGGGTTCCAGGGTGGTTCTTCACCCCCTTCGTGGGTTTCACTACGGGCTGGGCAGGGGGATGACTTCCTTGGGCTGCAGGAGCGCTACCTACCCCTGGGTTTGGAGGCATACGGTTGTACGCCACCTGCAGCTCAAACACGCAAAGACCTGGAGCTACTCAAAAAAGCCACGGGACTACAATGACCAATGTGAACTATACAACTTACCTACCCAAAACACTCTTGCACACAGATACACACACAACCAGCTGATAAATGTGAACTGCTGAACCTTTAATTTATTTACATTAGCCAAGATGTTTACCAGTGTCAAGTGGAGAGAAGGTATTTTATTATGAACGAGGGGGGAATATTTTTGGGATTTTGTTTGTGTGTGTGTGCGTGTGTATGTGTAAGTATGCCTTGGGGCCGGGAGTCAATGCACTTTTGTTTTTTTTTAAATACACAACTTGCCTTATCAGCCAAATGGATCAAATGGAGCTTTGCAATACTGTAACTCAGTTGTTTATCATGGACAACAAACAAACCCAAAGAAACCTTTAACATCTACCCACCAAATGAAATTAAATCAGAATGAAGTGGATTCAGTCTGAAAACAAAACACAATGCATTAGATACACACAGGCTAGTAGGAAATTAGGAAAATAAATTGCATTGTCCCTGAAATGAAACCATGTTCAACTGGAGCTGGAAATGAAAGATGGATTAGATGTGCTCAGGTCACGACGAAAATAAGTGCCATTGCATCTGAGAATTAAACACTAATCTGAAGTCAACAATTCACATGTAATGTAATAAAACAGAGGCAGTGGGTTTGTGATTATTTGATGCAAAACACTTCGATTTTAAAAAGCAAGTCATAACAAGCCATATTCATGTTAATGTTTAAATAATCATATAGGCACAGAATAGTTTGCAGTAAAATTAACACCTTTCTAACACATAATATTACAATTAAATAGATAACTTACTACCATGAAGGTCAATATTCTCGTTCCACTAATCCTCACACCCCGTCTTTTAGCTTTTTAGCTGAGGTCTGAACCAACTGATTCTTTAACTGGAAAAACCTCCTCTGATCATCGTGCAGCTGTACAAGAAAAGACTTTAAGCACCTTTTTATGGATTCTTACGTGGACTTACTGGATCTTTTATCTCAAATCTTTTATTTATCTCTTCGCAGTAATCGTGTCTCAAGTACTGGCAACGTGCGCAGCACAAATATACAGATTATGTTGCTTTTCTTTTTTTTTCTTAAACGGAATTGAATGTTTTATCTTTCATCTGCCTCATTCGTGATCTTCTTGTGCAGTGTTGTTGAAACCGTGTTTAGATTATATCATAGGGTGCTTTATTTTTGTACAGATGGTACCCTGACTATACTATATAGTAGTGAGCCGCAAAATACACACAGATCATATACCAGCTGTAAGGCATAAGGCTTTAAATCGAGAATTACAGTATATAATCTTTTATAGGGGTGTTTGGATGCGAGCAGGGCTCCCCCACTGAGCGATGATAAGTACCTATCTGTGAGTGTGTGTGTGTTTGTGTGTGTGTGTGACTGTGTGAGTATATGACTCACAGAGATAGAGGGGACAAATACCTTGTTGCCTTTTAACCACTCTACTGTTAAAGAGCAAAAGAATGAGAGAAAGATGCTTGTAAATATTGTGTTTAATGTTTAACCCAAACTCTACATGTAATGGAAAACAGGTTGTCAATAGTGTGTATTTACTGTTGTTTTTTTTGTTTTTTCTGGTCCGCCGATAAGTCGCGTGGAAGAATTGAAGTCAGTACATTCAACATGGAAACTCAGCATTTGTTATGAAATTGCCAATTAAATAAACATTTATGCTTTGTGATAAAATCATATTTCATTATTTTCTTACACCGGGGACTAGAAGAGAATGGCCTCTTGTGTGTTATAAGCCCGACAAGAGCAAGTAAGTTTTAGTATTCATTTGCTCTTTAAAATCACATTTAGAGCTTCACCACTTGGGGGCAGTCTAGTATTTTTGAGGTGTTTCTGCTTTTGTTCTGAAATTCATCTTGGCACAAATCTATATTTTTTATGGAAGACATGAATAGCTATTAGTACATTAACAAAATCACCATCAAACTATAGCCTTAAAATAACCATGTCTGTTTATTTGAACCCTATCAGTCGCCAGCACAGAGGGAAGTGGCCACAGGGACATCATAGAGTTTTAATGAGCCTCTGGGGATCACAGTGAACATCTTCTATCATACATGTAAAACTATTAGATTTATCATCCTCAAGAGGCAACTTAAGTCAGCAGTTAGAGCTAAAAGCAAAAAGCAACGGTAAACATAAATGAAAGTTTAGATAGATTCAGTTTATCTGCCTCATTAAATCTACTGTCAAGCGACTGGTGGTGGTGCGTGTGTGTGTGTGTGTGAAGCTCCTTGACAGGAAAAGGATCGAAAAACTGTCACTGCCTGAAGAAATATGGTGCAGTCCTAACACACCACAGCCCACCATATGGCTCAGATAGTGAATTTACTTGCCCATAAAATGGTCTCTGACCACGAAGACTGAGTGCTCCCACACACTTCACACAATTCTGGAAATGAGAGAGGAGAGATTGTTGTGACACACTTTGCAGGCAAAACGATGCACATGAGAACTGCAGTTCCCTCTGACACCCAGGCATCTGCCATAAGGCAAAAAAAAAAAAAAAAGGCACAGTGGTGGGATAACACTGCATCTTTTTTTGCTTATTGTTTCTCACTGATTGTCTCTGCAGATCCCTGAATTTTAGTTTGGACTAGACACATTTAAAATTTCACACTAAGGCATTATCAGTGCAGGCAGTGAGAATATTTCCATCAGATCTGCCACTGCCACAACATATTTCAGAAGCTGTATATGGAGTGATATTTGTGGGTTTTTTTTCTTTTTAATCCTTTGATGATTATGTTTCTGTGCCGCTTGGACGGACTGACTGTTCTTTACAGTTGAGTTTTAATTATGTAATACTCAGGCTTTTGAACTGTGCAAATACAATTAGAGAAATGCCAAAGAGACTCATGCGTGTGTGGGTGGCAGCCTTTAGCGTTATACCGTATATTGTTTTCATGAGAAGGGTATAGCTATGGCAACGTGCACTCCACGTTGTGGCACATCAGTGTATTGTTTTTTTGTGTGTGTGTGTGTGTGTGTGTGTGGATTTTTTTCTTCTCGTTCTAACCCTTCTTCTAAAGGTAAAACGAGAAAGAGGAGACAAAAAATGAAAAAGATATTGTGAAAAAGGGAAACAGGAGAGAGATCTGCAGAGAAGCTTAAGTTGAGAAGAAAGGATATAAAGGGTTTAAATCTTTTTGGGTTGAATGGGTAAACTGCAACAGATGTATAGAATGCAAGGTCTTAATTTTATTTATTTATTTATTTAAAACCAAAATCAGTTATTGGCAAACACTGACATAGAGCATATAAAAACTGCTCTCTGCCTTTGGAAAAACTGGAGGGGATATGGGGGGAAAACACAGTATCAACACACAAAACGTGTCCTTTAGCTCTTCAGCTTTTCTTAAGCTCTCTTAGTTTTAACTGGGTTTGGCTCTCTTGCTTTGACTGTTTGGTTTGTTGCTGTGTAACTGATGATCTTATGCTGCTTCCTTTGATATTAATACATTTCTTTAGGTGTATTGCAACAAAAGTTAACAAGTCAGATTCTGGTCATAACTATACTTTGACTCAATATGCAGTTACTGCATTTCAGCTTTGTATCATGGTGGAAAGCATGAGCATCTACATAGTAGAGGCACAGCGTGGCCACACGTCCAGTATGTACAGCACATACTCTTTTAAAATGCCTGATCAAATTTATACTCAAAGCAATATACACCTGTAGCAAAAACTGACATGACCACTGAGACTAGAAAGAATCGCTTCCTGCCGTCCTTAGATTAGTGGATTACTGGTGTGCGCATGTTTGCCTAGAAATGAACTGTGTGTGCAGAGCAGCGAATAAATCGTTAGCTTATAGTCCACCCGGGAGCTTTATGGTTCAACAGTTTGGTATATTCAAGGTAAATTTATCTGCATCTCCTGACATTGTATCATTTTGTAATCTCACCATTCAATCGGTTGAGCGGTTCCAGTTGATTCCCCGCTGATGCTCACTGATGGTAGTCCTGAATAATTAACCAGTTTTGACAGCCATGTAGGGGTCCGTTTCCATGACAACCCCTCTCGCTGTGTCCCTGCTGCCCCCTAAGGGTTAATGTAAATCTCCTGTCTGCTTAATGTCACAGTAACAGCAGCAAAGTGGCATGCACAGACACACAGGTTGAGGTCAGTGGGAGCTTTTGATTTTATGTCCGGCCACAGCACAGGAGGACGAGGTTCATACGCTGTCGCACAACTAAAAGTGGAAAAGTGGTTTTCAGGGGCCAGATGAGGCAAGATGTAACATGATCACACAGTACAGAGGTGGTGGAGGAAGACAAACACTTTTTGTTTGGCTTCGTCTGACATTTGACTGTGTATGGCGATGCAGGCTGTATAGAAGTGGGTGGTATTGCTTTAAGGTCACAGAGGGAATATTTTAATGATGTCTGTAATCTTTTCTGACAGTATGTTGACACATCTATGCTTCTGAGAGTGATACTCCCTCCACCACACACACACACACACACACACACACACACACACACAACTCCTGATCTCCGCTCACACTCAACACAACTCAGACATAGTCAATTACCCTTTAACATCAAATGGTTCATCAGTCCCCCAGCCCATTAGACAGTGAATTAACCTTATCTACCTGTAGATGAAGAGGTATGGGTGTGACGGTTATAGCCTTGTCCCCAGTCAGAGCTATTACCAGAAAATATGCCATGTACTTTCCACGCAGCATGATACTGGCTAATCAGGCCCAGAGAAATGCAATAAAAAAAGGATTATGATGCAGTTATTTATTGTCAAAAGTGCTTATTCTGTGTTTTAATCATTCACTCAATTAATATGTGGCTACATGTTGTGTTTGGGGACTCGCAGGGGCTGTGAGATGTTTAAATGCTAAAACTCAGCGTGGGGTTTTTAAAGCCAAACTTCCAGTGAGTACACTGTGTTTCAACACGACCTGGATGATAATACTGAGAACTGCAAATGAAACTGCTTCACCTGTGTGGCAAACATTAAAATAGTCTTTAATTTGGTTAAATGCAATGTTCCTCTTGTGGAGGCTGTGAAGGCTCAAACGTGTTGCTCTGAACAGAATCTACAGATTTGTGTCAGGGCGAAGGATTTACTGAAATCTGTAGCAGCTCATGTTTATTGGTTTAAAAAAAAAATCTGCTTTTATGAGGCCCCCAAAATGTTCATGGAAATGTGAGGCCATTAGTGTTTGGCAATCACAATGATGATGATGACTATGAAAATGGTGTTTGCGATGGCAGCTATCGCGCTGCCAGCCTCAGTCTCCAGATGAACGAATTCTTGCTGTGAAACCAATTGCCTTTTGAGGCAAATCAAGTTGAGACACGAAGTGTGGTTACCAAACCGAGCTAATCACCATTCCCAAGAGAAACGGTACAAGATTTCAGTCTGCTGTGACTGACCAAACACGGAGGCTGCTCTACTGAGAGCTACTGCTCCGGGCTGTCACTGATACATCTGATCCTGTAACCAAGCTAAAACCAACTTTGGTCAACCCCCAGGGGGCCATGCTCAAACACAGAGAGATCACAGGGTAAATCCTCTGTGACGCGCGCTCAGTAGTTAGCCAGAAGGCAGCCTGAATACATAGTTACTTATCAGAAACTTACTTACTCACTCTGATAACCTTTTCAAACTGACTGGCTCAATATGTGACACAAGCTCAGTGTAAAACGTGTGACTTCTGTGTCGTGGACGAGGTGGCGGATGGGGGTGTCTGTGCCATCACCCAGACCCAGAAGCACTACTACATTTTCTGATTAGATATAGATTGTGTGTATCTTTAGGTGAGACGAAGAGCGGCTTTGATGTTTTCTGCTTTTTGCACAGTGTTGATTGATTGACTGTAACGTCCTTGTCGTTCAGTCACATGTAAAACCATGAACAATATAAACACCTATGAAAACCACATTGACATGGAAGGACTTGTCAGCTCAGTGCATGTGTGCGTATCTTTAAGTTTCTACCGCTGCTCTGCTGTCAAGTGCTCAGTACTTTTTCTTACTCTATTGTTTTGGTGTCAGTAAAACAGTCGTGATCTGCACAGGTGAAATGAGATGAAGATGAAAATGTCCTTTTGTCTTTCGCTGAGGGTCTAGTGACATTGTTTCCTGTTAAACTTCTTGTCCACTTTTCAACTAATGCAAAACTTTACAGTGGTGAACAAGCTTTTAATGTCCTCTTCATTCCTTCACTTTACTGTCCACACCGCTCATCATCCTCCTGCACAACCTCCTCCTCCTACTCCTCCTCATCATCCAGCTCCTTCTTCCACAATTATTGTCTCTTCTTATTTGTGCCCTATAATGCAGTATTTGTAATAATGGGTTTGTTGAAGAGAACCACCCACTCACTCTTGCTCACAGTCAGGTAATTGATTACTAATTGCTACACTTTTATGTGAACCTTTTGTGTAAGATGCAATGCCTTTCATTCGTTTTATCTTGTTCACGCACTCTTTTCTTAGACCTGTCTCTCTTCACCATGTTTAAGGTTTATTTAAGAGCATAAAGCTTGCTGAGGCCTATGTTTATGGTGCATATGTATGTAAATGTGTGTGTGTATGCAGCTAGGGTGCGTGATGGAGCGGTGTGGAAATGAACGAGGCCTTGATCAGTACCAGTTTGTAGCTGATGTGACAGACCACAATTGGATGAGCCATTTCATAATCTCACCGCTGCATCGGCGCAGACAGGCCATGACGAGAGAACGGGATGAAGCAAAGGAAGAGGAATAGCGGGGGATGGAAAGGCAGATCATTGCGAAGAGTGAGAAAAAAAGAAAAATTAATAGAATTTTTTTTTTTTTTTTTTAAAGGTGTCAAAGGAGGAAATATATTGAAGAGTGAAATAAAAGATTTGTTATGGATGGATACCAGTGAACCACGTGAGACGTTATGTCATGCTCATGTTTCCAGACAACAGAGAGGCATATCAGGGCCCTAAAATGATCAGTGGCTTGACAGGGGCCCCTCATTGTCGTCCCGCAGGACAACTACTCCCCTGTGTTGCTGTGGCATCCGAGTAATCTCTTCATTAATTCATAGCGGAGCACCGAACTAAATTAGCACTCGTTAGCCACACGCTGTTTACTTTTCTTTATTTGCCATCATTAACCCTGCTCCCTTCAAACTGTGTTTGTGTGTGTGGTCGAGTGTGTGTGTTTGTGTGTGTGTGTGTGTGTGTGTGTGTGTGTGTGTGTGTGTGTGTGTGTGTGTGTGTAGGGGGGTGGGGGTGGGGGTGGGGGTGAGGATTTGGGGTGGGCATCATATCAGCCTCACCTAGCAACCTGCCCTGGTGAGATGCTCAAAGGGTCTGGATCACTGGGGGTGACACATACACTGAGTCTCCCACCCTGCAGCCCCCTCAGAGTAACTGTGACTCAGGTGCTTTTGTTGATGACGTTCCACGATGCCAGATGCTCATCAGGGCCCAGGCAGCAGCCAGATCTGCAGGAACAGGTCCTCCCTAACACCCTGATTTTCATTCTCTTTCCCTCGCCTCTGCCGAAAGACAGAGAAGGCCTTGCCAGCTCATTACAGGAAACAAGGCGCAGACTGATCAGCCAATGAGGAAGAGCAGAGGAGATGTGCCACGTCACTTGGAAGGAAAGGGACATCAACACTTCACCTTCATCACCATGGACATTTATTTGATCTTCATGGCAGCCAGATGAGAAAGGTTTTGCACAGAGGTACAACACAAGAAGACGACGCCTTCTTTTTCATCTCCTTCCTTTTTCTGACTTTTTGGGCTCAAACACAGACAAGCATTTAAACAAATCAGCAAAGCCAATTAGAGAGCGGCTACGAGTTACCTGTAATGACAAGAACTGCAGGAAGGCTTGGCTGGTTTTGGCGTTGAGGCTGTAACGAGATGATTGTGGAATATCTGCATCATCGTCCTCAGCCCAACGTTTCTCCTGGACCTACAGATTTGTTCTAATAGAGACTGACAGTGTCAGACACACACACATACACACATACACTGGCTGCGTCACGCCCTGTCTTCCAACACGCTTCCACTAACAGAGGGACGTCTTGCCCACCTGTGGCTTCTGACTCCTGGAGCCAGCCATCTTCTCTCAGCCACCATTTCTCTCCTTCTAATCATCTGGCTGTTTTTTTTTTTTTGTCCTCCTCTGTCCTCACCTGCATGTGAAATTACCCAGCTTTACACCTTTCTGTCTTTAAAGGAAAGAAGGACGTTTGCTCAGAAGAAGATTCAGAAGTTCAAGACTCAAGTGAAGTAAGGGCGGGAGGAAAGCAATTCCCAAAGGAGCCTCAGAGACTTTCAGAGTGGTAAGACATTGGCCATTTTGAATTTGAATTCTTTCTTGAAGATGAAGCTTGGGCTAAATATATAGTATTCAAAAATATAAAAAAATGCTAATCATAATGTTGATTTTACACATACACACAAAGTTAGAGAAAATCAAAGCTGGGGAAAAAAAATAGTGGAAACGAGGATGCCGTGATTTGGCAAATAACTGAAGTGTTGCTTTTAGGATCAGTGTTGTCTAAGATTTTTTTGTGTGTTGAATATTCCTGGGTGAATTTTTGGAAGTTTTATAAGCTGTAGTTAACAGATCAGTGCTGAGAAGTGGTCGGCTGCTGGTATGCTAAATAAATGATAGTCACCTCCCCCTCCAACATTATTCCCTCTCTTTCTTCCTTTGCCCCTCCATCTGTTGGCCATTGGACACTGAGGCAACCATATGCTCTCTATGTATAAATCATCCACAATAGGTTGCTGTCTGATGAAAGATGGATTTGGCACATTTCTCCAGAACAAGCCTGTGAGCGATTCTCTGTCCCCTAATCAGAGTGATCTTATTCTTGTCTTTCCTAAAATCTTAAAGTTTGCTTCTCTTTAAGAGATTGCGAGCAGAGTAATGTCATCATCTGTCCTGTGTGATGTTTTATTTTCTACTTCACACCTTTAAAGCCTAAACTGCGACAAAAGAGAACTCCCTGATAGCTGAAGGCCAAACATAGTTTTAGAAACGTCAGAGTTTTATCTCCACAATTCAAAAGTGGCTGAAGATTTGGTCAGGACCTGGGTACTTCTCCCTCAGTGGAGCACTGTTATTGCAGGGAGAATTTGTGTATGTGTGTGGCTTATATATGTGAGCATGCACATGGTTTGATCCCTTCTCCATGATTCAGTGATTAGTGACTTGTCTCCAAGCCGGTCTGTGGCTGCTGTTCAGACACAGATGAGCTGTCCCTCATTAGTGTATGTGTGGCTGAGACGGAACGCCAGCACTAATGACTCATGCAAACACGCGCACACATATGTTTGAAAATGACAAGTGCATCATTTTGTGAGCATATTGAGAATATCATGGGTTTGCTGGCCATCATTATGACTGTTGTCAAACAGCCTGTGAGATGTGTAGGAGTTTCAGCAGCAGTGTGGACGGTTTTAGTGACACCTCTCTACAGGAGGCTGACTCGCTTTCTGGCTCATCCACTGTTACAGCTCGACAGCTTGTTGAGTCTTCCCCAGCTGAATTTAAAGACAGCTGCAGAAAGGTTGAATCAACAGTGAGAGAGAACATGGTCCTAATCTTATTGTGTGGATTTTTTTTGTGGTAGGTTTATTGATTTTTGTAGTTGTACCACTGTTGCAGGATGCTCCCAGATGATTACTCACATGGTACATATTGTAGCTGCAGTGTTGATTTTGCAGATCTCTTTCTCTTTGGGCCAGTAATACTCCACTAGAGTATTATCTGTAAATATGTACCTGATGCACAAAGCTGACGTACTTGACAGAAATTCGCCAATTCTGGCAAAGAGAAACACACATATTGTCTGTGGATGCTGTGCGTGAATTATTGATGACATCAGCCTGCTTAAAAATGCATCCCCAACCTTTATGTCGCACAGAGAGAGGAAGCAGTAATTAGTGTTAGGATATGAGAGGAGACAGAGGCTAATTATCAGTGGGGTAAACACAGCAGCCCTCGTACTCTTTTTGGAGTAAACCATTTTATGTCGTACAGGTTCTGCAGATATATGAATTACACATTTGTGAAAATGCCATATTGATAATTACTGTCCCTAATTTTCACCACATGATCCAGCTGGTTTGGTTTCAAGGGAAGGAAATGGAGTATGAGAATGAGGGAAGATGAGAGAAGGGAGAGATGTATTTACTCTTTGCACAAATGTACAGCGAGGTGGGGAAAA
The DNA here is from genome assembly GCA_037833715.1 of Toxotes lorentzi. Taxonomy (NCBI): domain Eukaryota; kingdom Metazoa; phylum Chordata; class Actinopteri; family Toxotidae; genus Toxotes; species Toxotes lorentzi. Next base: position 16,360,463 of record JBBMJY010000024.1, on the reverse strand, counting down.
AAGGTCGTGATATGACTGATTCTCAAACGATAAATGCAGATTTGGAGGAAAAGACTTGGACGAGCCACTTGTCACAGACTAGTCCGTGTTCAAGGACAAGATGGTCCTGAATTCATTACACCACTTTTCTACACTGATTTGCTCATTTGAGTGAGGTGGCTAATGAAGCTCGAGAAGCTGATGGTCAAATAGGAAAGACATGAGAGAGCTGTGCTGTGCTGTGCTGTGCTGGAGTCCGTCACACCTATCTGGTGTTAGCACAGAGCTCCTGGGTGGATCCTATTTAAGGTTTCGCTCTCAGAGACTATATATATGGTCATCTGATTATTTATAGCCACAATAATCAGATTATCAGTGCCACAGAAATGAATAAAAATCAGCATGAAATCAGATTAGAAACCTGATCTATTAAATCAGATAAGTAGAGAGTAAAACTTTGCATATTTAAGATCTTCTTATCACATTCTTTGATTTTTGATCCTTTCGCTCTGTAGAGTTTGGTCATGACAGCGATGACAATCTAACCTTTTTTTAAATAAAGACATTTATTATTTGTAAAACTTTGTGTGTTTGACAATTAAATAAAAGGTAGGAGTCTTTGTGTTACCAATCCATCCACCCAGTAACTATACTGCTTATCCTGACATGGGGCAAGAAGTGGTGTACACCCTGCACAGGTCGCCAGTCTATCACTGGGCTGACACATCGAGACAAACTACTATTCACATTCACACCTAGAGGCAATTTAGAGCTACCAGTTGACTTAACCTGCATGTTTTTGAACTGTGGACTGAGGAAAGTGGAGTACCAGGAGGAAACCCAAAGAGAAAAGCCCCAGGCCAGCTGACAGGTTCAAACCCAAGATCTTCTTGCTGTGAGGCAAAAGTGCAAACCACCGCACCACCTGAACCACAAATGTCTTGAGAGCTAATCCTCATATCAACTCTTGTCTGTTCTTTGATCTAATGCACTTTGGAAAAAATACTGTTACTTGCTGGCAACTAACAGAGCAACAAAAACCAACCTTCATTTTAGTCTTAAAAAATGTATGAAACAATAACTTCATACCACTTTGATTTTTATGACCTTAACGGTGTTTACAAAACCAACTGGTAAATATAGTTAGTGAAGTGAAATATGAAACAACTGCGATCATATATCTGTGAGAAAACAGAAGGAGTAGATCGAAATAGCAGTGAAGGGATGGAAGGAACGTGTCAGCTCAGAGTAGATAATCTACCAGGAGTACTCTTATGCAAGAGTGTTTTCAGCACATTGCATCATGCTTACAGTATGACGGCTGTAGAATCAACAGATCCTTTGTAAAATAAGTACATGACAACAGTAATCGAGTTTGGAAAAAAATGTGTGACAGAAAACTGCAAATTCAAACATTTTAATACATTTCCATTATTATTATGTTTGTAATGTCACAAATGTGTGGAATTCTAAAATTAGAATAAAACTTCCATTTCAACTTGATGCACAAGGCAATCAAAAAGTAGTTGCACAGAGATGAAGTAATTAACTGAACCACTTTCTGATGAGATTTTGGAGCCTGTTTATATCATTATGAAAAACAACAGGTATTTTCTTACATTCTTCTGTGTCTCTCACTCTGATTTTGTCCTTCAGAGGAAAATGACGAGGAAATCTCACACCAGAAGAGTTCTGACCCCGCTGTGCACAGAGATGAAGGTAGGACATGCACACCCAGGTCCCCCAGGATCTTCAACATAAATATAAAAGACAGACAATGGATCGGAAAAAAAAAAACAAAACACTGGAAACACTACAGGAATGAGTTTGAAATTCTCATAACATTGAAACGGTTGCAATGAGGCTTTTAATTTGGGAAAAAAAAACCCAAAAAACCAAAACACTTTCTATAATTTGAATTTTTAACAAGCCAGTATTGCTCACAGTTTTGTCTACATTGGAGTAGACAAAACTGTACATTGGAGTGCGAAGATTTCTAACTCTGATATTCATGTTAAGTCAAAGTTGGGAACCTGACAACTGTCAGAGAAGTGCTGTTTCTTTCCTTCTTCTTTTTTCTTTTAATCACAAATACTATGTGGATAAGCTTTTATGTGCAATGATTTCAAAAGCTCAGATTTAGAAAAGTACCTAAGCTCCGGATGCATGAAAAATAAATTGGCGTTCAACAGCGGATTAATATTTTGTTCAACAAACTCAATTTGTGTATTTAAATATGGTTGAAGTAACATGTGAGAATTTCCTCTGATGTGGTTGTATTATGTTGACAATCATTACATCTACAGCTCTGCCACTCTGGTTCAGATATCACTATACAGCATTTCAATAATTTTATTGATGTCTACAGGAAAGAGATCCACTTTGATCATCGACAGACTTCAAGACCAGAGAGTAACATCTTGTTCAGAAAGTCTGGCAATTAGCATTTGTTTTAGAGATTAGAAACTAACTGGACAATTTTTCTCAAGTGTTTTGTTATTCCCTTAGCTAATGGCAGCTCCTTTTACAGGGGCACGCTTTGCTCTTTCATGCCTTTTTTTTCCCTGTGACTTGTTAAAGTCTGTGTTTGACACTTTACACAACCTCAGAAAAAAGATTCTGCTAATCAGACGGCCAATTAAAAAGCCTCTCCCAAAAAAAAAAAAAAAAAAAAAAGTTACCTGCTTAATGAAAGGGTTACACGTTGATCAGGCAAGCAACTCTGTAGGTGTTTTACAATGAATTCATTTATTTGGTGTCAGGCCATTTATTGTACATCTCAGTCTCTAGCTGACACAAGCTGAAACTGAATAAGATGTGTTCTTACAGTCTTTTGCTGGACTCAGTCTGCTGCTTTATTATTACTTTTGTTATTTCTTATAAAATAATTTCCATGCTGTGCGTGTGACTATGTGGTCATCTGTTATTTGTAGCGAAAATGTATGGCAATTCACGAGATCAGTAAGTGGTAACTGTAAGGTGGTTGCATTAATGTGTGCAAGTCTATGTGTGTGTGAATATTTTTGCAGGTGACTGGTTGTGTATCTGCTGTTGGTGTGGGGGGAAAATGTGTTTTTGTGATAAAATACAGTGGTGTGAAAGTGCACATGCCGATACATGGGAGGATTATAATGAAGCTCTGATGATGCAACAAGTTTTCAGGTTGGTAACCATGGCAACCACACAACCCTGTGTAGGTGGATCTTTGATGTTAAAGAAAAGGGGTTGGGACTGGAGGATTAGGGGTTGGGGGGGGCAGATGTCAGCTTGTAGTCTACACACTAACTGTTCCAAACTTTAAATTCACCATGTCAAATCTTCTCAAAACTGCTTGGGTCAAATCTACAACTCTTAATTCCCTATCTGCTTTTCAGAGTTTGTGTTGTTTCACCCTCTGTTGCAGGGAATGGGGTCTCAACCTTTTTTGGCCTGTTCCATTTTTCTCATGACCCTAGAAAGTGAGTGAGTGAGTGAGTGAGTGAGTGACTGAGTGAGTGACTGAGTGAGTGACTGAGTGAGTGACTGTGTATGTGTGTGTGTATATACATACATGCTATTGTAGTCTAAATAAAAAGCCTAGCGTGAATTTATTTTTCCATTGATCACAACAACAGCAACAACAAAATGGAAGCCACGCCTAGACATTAAGTAAGTAAGTTAGTATAAGTTTATATAAACCACAATAACCAGTAAGTTTATATAAACTAGTCTTACACCCTAATCAAGCTAACAGGCTCAGATAAACCACATGTGTCCTACCTTTACAACATCAAACAGCAGACATGTATAAGTGAGTAGGTGGTGAAGAAAGCTGAGCATCTAACAGCTACACTTGGACTTTTTTTTTTTTTTTTTGACGGAGTTTGTGCAAATAAAATAGATGAATGAAGCTAAGGCTATGTGTGACCTTAGCGACCCCTAGTGGTAGTAAGAAGAAAAGTCACGGTGGCAGACGTGAGTAAAAGAGCAGAGCAGTCACAGCTAACGATGTGGACGGGTCATTGTTTGATTCGCACAGTCCCATGTGCAGGTAAGATAACGGTCATATACTTAGACCCATATTGTGTTTATGTTAAGCAGTGTGTTTACTGTAATGTTTAATTTTGTTGTTTAGCACTTAAGTTTTGCCATGGGCTAACCTTAGCATGCTAAAAGCTTAGTTTCAATTAATTAAGATATCAGTGACACCTGTCAGACTATGGGAGATTTCCATCAACCTGCTTTTCCAAAATGTCCCACAAGTAAATACCCATTGACTTATTAGATGTTACAGGCCAGTAAAAGCACATGTATCTATAAATGACATACAGCATTACCTGTAAAGTTACCTTACACAGGCTAATTGAACGCAATTTAACTGGTATTAAGTGATAGCCAGTGACTCTTTTTTGACATTGTACAGGCTATTTTATTTTTATTTATTTATTTTATTTTAATTTTACTTAAAGAAAAAATATACATATGTATATATATGTATGTATGTGTGTGTGTATATATATATATATATATATATATACACACACACACATATATATGTATAAATTTGTACTTAGGATAAACAGCTGTCTGAGATAATGTACAGGACTGTATGTTCTGCAAACAGTTTACAGGGGCTGCAAGTACGATTGTTTTCATTTTGTCTAAATCTGCAGATTATAAAATGTCAGGATATAGTGAAAATGCCATCACAGTTTCCCACAAAACAAAGTGGTCATATCTTCAAATGTCTGAATCCAGAGATATTCAGTTTACAGTTCCATAACACAGTAAATCTTGTCACTGAAGAAGCTAGAACAAGTGAATTGAGCATTTCTGCTTAAATGAGACGTATACTATTCATTCATTTTCCATCAATCAGCAAATCGATTAACTCATACATGGTGTCAGGTGTCGTGGTCAGTTGGTTTTTTTCTTGTGTGGTGAGGCTGATTACGCTTAGACCGTGTCAGTAGTGCAGCTGATTAATTTCTGAAGGATTTTACACTTTTTCATTTCCATTTAAGCTTTTCTGATCCAGTACATTATACTTAAGAAAAATCTATGTGGCCGTTAGTCAGTAAAGCAGTTAAAGCTGACTTTGATGTCCCTGTGGTGTCGTTCTGTGTTTGATCAAAACTTGTGATCATGCGTTTTTTTTCTCCCTCTACCGCTCTCTCTCCCTCCTTCTCCTGCTCTCCTTGTATCACTTGTTCACTCTTCCTACTCTCATCCTTCGGGGAATTTCTGTCCTGCTTTTTCACTTTCTCTGTCTCTCACTAGCTCTGTCATACTCTCTCTCTCCCTCTCTCTCTCTCTCTCTCTCTCTCACACACACACACACACACACACATTAATACACAGTAGAGCGTACTCCCAGGTGGTGAGTGGTTGCTGTGAGCGACGACAACAATGTCCCTGGTGTTCAGACACTGTCACCTCTCCTTACTCTGTCTCCATGTCTCTGTCCCGTTCTCTCTCTCTCTCTCTCTCTCTCTCTCTCTCTCTGTGTCCATCTTTCACTCTCTCTCTCATCTTGTTTTCTTGTCCCAGAATATTTTTCTCTTCTTCTTTGGCCAAAATAGAGCTGGAAGCAATTTAGATTCTCATACATCTGTTGATTTATAACATAACATAAACATTTTTCTCACCACTGCACCTGAAGAAATGACTCAGATTCTCACCTTCTGTCAACTCCACAACTCCACAGCATGGCATGCCTTTTGGCATATCTGAAGACTTGAGACGTGAGAAAGTAGAGGAAGAGGAAGAAGTGTCATCCTTTACTCTTCAATTGCAACAGAGAAACTGAGGCTCAGGTGGCTTAACTCGTAAACCGTGTACATCAAAGAGGAAGAGGAGAAAGAAGAGGAAGAAGAAGAAGGAGGAGGAGAGGGGGGAGGCATGTACCCTGCAAAGCAAAGAGGGAGAGATTGAGATTGTGAATGAAAGCTCTGGGAGCAGGAGGAAGAGGGGAGTGAGGAGATGGAGGTTTAGTAGCTGTGCGTATTCAAGACACAGTGTTCACAGTGAGAGAGTGACTTACTGAACAGGGTGTCTGTGCCTCTCAGTCAGCTTAAAGCAGCTCTGCGCTATGCTCAACAGGAACCCTGCACTCCAGAGACTCTTGCTTGTCTCTTCGTTTTTGTTGTCTGGTAGCCTTTTCTTTTCTTCCTCTCTCCACCTGTCTCGCTGTCTTTTCCTGCTCTTTCCCCGGCCACGCTGTGAGCTCTTTGTTATCATTTTGTCTGTCTAGAACCCCCTTTCACCCGGATCTGAACATCGTACCCTCCAACCCCCTCCTCCTCTCTCCCTCCCTCCCTCCCTCTTTGCCTTGTTTCCCTGTTTCTCTCTCTCTCTCTCTCTCTCTCTCACTCACTCTCTCTCCCTGTGTGGAGGGAAAACAGCATCAACGGCCGAGCCACAGTAACAGCACATGCAACAGGGTGCAGACAGCACCTTCTGCTTCGCCACCTCTCCTCTCTGACTTTCATCCCTCCCAGAGGAACGCTACAGGGAAGAAAAGAAGAGCACAGGAGTGCAGCCGAGCAGGTGGAGATCTGCTGTCCCGCTCCCGTAGATCAAGAGCTCAGAAGAGGTAAAAAGTAAAAGAAACAGGGAGAAAGGAGTCAGAGAATTGCACACTCTTGAATTGAATTGCACAGTATGCACACTCTTTTGAAGTGAAAAAGAAGACTTAAAGAAAAGAGGAGAGACAGACACTGAGAGAATCAGGCTTGTTCAGTTGGCAGAAGAGTTAAGAATGAAGTGACGATGCCACCTGTGGCACTAGTTTGATAAAGAATAGCCTCCTCGACTCAGCGTGGCTGCCCTGCTTCCCACATCTCTTCAACTAAATTTTCAGCAACAATGGCTTCCAAGAAGAAGTGGGCTGAGCGGAGGGAGTTGCGAAGGGAGAGGCCGTTCTCCACCCGGGATGATTCATCTGTTGCGTCCGGGACATCTGGCCCAGGGCGTCCCACCACCAGGGGGCGTTTCTCAGAGTCATGGAAGAGGCTCAGCTCCAGAGGGGGGTCCACCAAGAGGGGGGTGCTCAACTCTCAGCAGCCACCGGTAAGATGTCTCGAGGATACATAGGCCCCCTCTACATGTTCCCCCAAAGATTAATCAATGGCCTGGATGCTGGGAGGGAAATGGGACAGGAAATGCTGGTGTGAAGATAGCACCTTTCCTGGGAGGGAGTTAAACAGCAGTGGTGGATTAGGGGGTAAATGGGGTAGAAGAATTTGGAAGCACTAACTTGTTGGTTAATTTACCAGTTTAGTTAGAAGTATCTAACCATGAAAATCCTTAATAGATTATTCATTCTGGTGCCTCTTGCTAACACCGCCCAAAGTAAGACATTGGTTTTGCTACTGTGTTTTTAGCTTTACACAGTCTTCTATCACCTGTTACCTTGGAAACAGACACTGTATTTAGAATAGAATATTATATTTATAAATAGGTTAGTTTTATACATATACCGTATATTGTAAATTAGACTACATAAATATATGAGATTATTTGCCATCTGGATTTGAAGCTGGTACTCATTTTCTAACCTTTTAGATAATGATCAATGCCAGTCACCACAACACATTATCTACCAAACACTATTGGTGATTATGGTGTCTGCGCTCCCTGTATGTGATGAGTAAATTGACCAAAGGACCAGTCAACCCTCAGCACCCAGTGGATATTTAACTGAAAATAGAAGCCACAACTGTAGCATGCAATAGTGATTCAACCTTTGAAATATCCTTTAAAATCAGTTAAATGAGCCAAAGATGAGTTACTGTGAGATGAGATGAAATGTGTGCTAAGTTACTCATCTTTTTAAAGGTGGCTGTTGGTTTTAGGGCCTTATAATCCATAGCATTATGAACAGTATTTCATTAGGTTAGATTTCAACTTTTTATGGACTCTTGCAGATCAGATTCTGCCATAGCAGCATTTATGAAATTTGCACTTGTCTAAGTAAAAAAAGGCAAACGAGGTCCGATCAAAAAGTTCTGAGACTGTTCCTGTTACTAACAAACAGAGAGCAGTATGGTAATGTGCATGCAACAAGTGCAAACAATAACTTTCATGGGTCAGTATTCACGTTACGTCACGCAATCAACTTGATTGTTACACATGTTTTGTAACCACTTGCAGGTGCACATTTGAAATTTCACCTTGGACGTCAAACCTCAGTTAAACATCAAATTCTGTGTCTAAATTGGGGAAATTGGCAACAGAGACCCTGGGCTCTGGGCTGGGCAAGGTGTTTTGAGTGGCATTCACATTTCAAGATGGGCAAAATGCAGGACGACAAGAGGTCAGGGCAACCTTTCACAAGCACAACCCTGAAAAATGTCCAAGAAACTGAATGAATTCCATGTCAGGATCGTAGAATCACCATGAAGGACATTGGTGACATGGTCAACATTTACAACAGTTTGGGCAATCCTTACGTCATGCTCAGTCTCTTAACTATTGGTCAGAAGCAGCACCATGTTGAGGTTTATGAGGAGCTCTGTGAGTCGGCCCAGGATGACCCAACCCTCATGTCAAGGATCATCACCAGTGACAAGAGTTGGGTCTGCGGCCACACAGAGAACAAACAGCAGTCTTCACAGTGGCAGAGCATGCAGTTCCAAGACCAAAGAAGGCACGTCAGATCAGAGGCGTGACCAAGAGCATGCTTGTAGTTTTCCTGCTGACATTTGTCGAATTGGGCACTGTGAATTTGTTCTGCAGGGTCAGATTGTCAACACTGAGTTCTGCTGCACTGTTCTGATATGTCTGAACAGTGCAGCAGTCTGATGGAGGACAGTTGGCACAAATGACGTAAACTGTGGTATAATGCCAATTGGGTACTCCATCATGGCACGGCACCTACTCATAGCACGTCAAAATGAAATTCAATCTGAAGGGTCACGTGTTGAGACAGTGGAGGAGGTTCAAGTGCGAGGTGCCAGTGCGAGTTGCGCACATTGCTTGACGAGCTTACAGAATGGGACTTCTGGGAAGCGTTCCAAATGTCACAGGACCACTGGGTTTGGTGTATCATTGCACAAAGTGACTACTTCCAAGGAAATGGTGGCCAAATTTAAATCAGGTACTGTTTTTAATTGTTACAGGTGCGGGCTTAGAACTTCTTGATTGCACCTCATATTTGTTTGGTTGTGCCAGGTGGTTTCAATGGCGTCAAGTGACTGGCAATGAGGCTGTGTGAAATGGACTGTGACAGAGTTTCTGCCAAAATCAAGAAATATAAGCTTGTTGAGGATTATTATGGTCAAACAAACATTACCTTCTGTTAAGGTGTAATTAAATAACATTAACTGAATATCAACAGAGAAATTGACAGCTGGGAGGCTTTGAATGACTTTGGTTAATGGCTCTTGTGCATGGTGCAAAATCACATTTGTAGTAATAGTGTAGACTAGTAGTAGTTTGAGGATAACCAAAGGATTGGAAGACAAACATTGCACTTGCAAAACTTGTGAGTGATACACCTGAAGACACAGTACAACTGTAAGTATTTTTGTGATTATGTTTTAAGACTTGCCATAAAAAGTCATTGGGAATTACAGAGAGAAATATGAAAAAAGTGAAACCACTGACTTTTTGGAAACTAGTTGCACACATACACCCAGACTCACTTCACTCAATTCACATCTGTTTTCTTGTCTCTTGCACCAACTTCAAGGTGCTTGGGTGCTCCAAAATTGATGTATTCCTTGTGTCTTTTGGCAGCATGTTTCAGGCTAGTCGGAAAAATTCTCCATAGTCATAGTCATGGCAATGAGGAAACTTGTGATGAAACTCTGTGATATGGATTTGATGGATCTGTGGTCCCATCCACTCTATTTTTGAAATGTAGAACTTCGCTGATGTTTATGGAGCAAGGTCAGAGTAAGCTGGCTGCTAGCTGGTGCCCATCCACTATCACACTTAGCCAGTCTGTGGGGTGATATCTGGCAGCGATATCTGAGCTGGGAGATATGTGGGAGACAGAGATCCATTTCTGGTTTTTCAGTTGTGCCCCAGTAACCCGTGCTATTTTATATTCTCAAGTACTGTGATGTAAAAATCTCTGAGGAAATGTTTTTTAAGCAGTACTTACAGTGAGGAAGTGGGTTGTCAGCTAGTTTTGTCACAGATGTGATTAGTGGCTATGTAAATGTTAAAATATGTGGATTTAAAAAAAAAAAAAAACCTGAATATTTCATAACGTCAAATAAGTGTCTGTGCTTCTTTCTGTGTTTCTGGCTGAGTTTGTGTGTGTGCACAAAGGGAAGCTAAGCTTGGTCCTCTGGGATTTGTGTTGCTTGGATATGAACCACAGAGTGATACTACGACAACATCACTGCTAATCTCAAATCATTAGACATTTTGAATCATTAGTCATTTGTAATGGCCAGGTGTTTGTTTGTGTGTGTGTGTGTGTGTGTGTGTGTGTGTGTGTGTGTGTGTGTGTGTGGTTGTATGTTCTTTGTGAGTGAGCGGTCCTCTGTGTGACTGACTGAATGAGTGACACGGAGAGCGAAGGATAGAAGTTGGAAGAGAAAGTGAGTGAGAGATGGAGAATTACTCTTCAAGCGCTTTGAGAATCCTTTACTGAGTGATAGTGCTGAATATGTGAAAGACAAGGAGAATTAAAGGCCAAGATAGGGAGAGTGATGGAGAGCAGCTTTGAGAGAATTCAGCACTGTGGATTAAAGTTTGTCACTTTAAATCCACAGTGGGAGACTGTGTGTTAATGTAGGGGTGAATCTGTTCTCAGTTTTCATTTAATTGCCTGCAAGACAAACACATAAAAAATGAGACATACGGGTTTCTATTCTGTGATTCAAAATTGATTTTTAATTTATACATTTATATTTTTTTAAGTTAGTAACTGCTGTATAATATGCACACTCACACAGGTTAGACCTCTGCTCAGGTTCATTTTGGGTGGACATAAGCCCTCAGTAAGCTATTGCAGTGAGCTGGTCTGCACAATACTAGAGCCCAGAAACTGGGCCAACCAAACAAAAAGTGCAGTTGCTAATTAATATTATGTTGTACACCTGCGCTTTTGCTGCTCTGACGTGTTGAAATGTCTGCTGTGAAAACTTTCTGTGGGCAGTAATACATAGAACCTTTTCAGTGACGTACTGCACTGAATTGTATACTTCAGTTACGGTCTTAATTATTCATATAATGACCTTTCCAATCCAAAAATGTAGCTTATTGCTTTAGTTCCTCCATTAACCTGAAGTAGTTAATGTTAATGTTGGTGTTACTTACCGTGGGTTGGACGCTCATACAGATAACCTTAAATTCTGTTACTGGCACTTTCTAAAATAAATGTCAGCTTGGTGTGGTGCCAGCCAGTATGTTATACTTGTTTGGACATGTTTTTCTCACTGCAGCTCCTGTTGTGTTGAGATTTCCCTTATTGATGTTGTGTGTAATCTAAAATTCCTCTTCTTTAGTCTGGCTGGTACATTGTACACTTAGGAATCCGATGTGAGTCTTTTGCTCTCTCTCTCTCTCTCTCTCTCTCACACACACACACACACACACACACACACACACACACACACACACACACAAAGACTTGATACAGAATTGTTACTTCATACTTTGCGTGGTTTAATTTGGTTGACATTGCGTTTGTGATAAAGTGTGTGTCTTTGTTTGTGTCGGTGGGCTTTTTTCTTTATTGCCATGTGAATGCCCTGCAGTTCATCTGTGGATCATGGAGGCCTTCTGCTCTCCAGTTAGAGAAATCCCCTGTCCCTTTTACAGCAAGACGAAAATGTTTTTCTGGTTTAAACTGTGTGTGTGATGTTTGTTTGTGTGGGTTTTGTGTGCTTGACTGTGTGTGTGTGTATTTTATTGTGTGTGAACCAGTATGTCATGAGGACTCTCCCTTGGAGAATATGGCAATCTGAGATAGGATGGTAGTGTCAAAGCCTTGCAGCTCAAACTATCACCCTGATGCTTTTGGCTGTAATGAGCCTCATCTCATGTCACAGTGGGACCACAATAGTGTTGAAAACAGACATTTTGCCCACTGTGATCGACCCTAGCACCAGAGCATGTCTTCAAAAGCTCCCATAACCCATTTGTCTCCTTTCCTCACTGGTCTTTAGTCGCCCTGATTAGGCTCACTGTTGCTCACTATGTGTTTCTTGAGATTTCTCTCATGTTAGGGAAATGAAATAACCAGTTAAAAGTTAACACCAAACAACATTAGAGCCTTTTAAACTGAAACACAGCAACTTGTGCGTATGTGATGTGTCGTAAACTACTAATAAGCAGACAACACACTGAACAGACCAGTTACCAAGCTAAAATGGGTTGAATAAAGGGAGAATTTGGCTGTGATGCAGTATCACAAAAGAACATGCCACAGTATTGGCATCAGGATCAGTAAGTTATTGGAAGAGATCTTATTTGCTGACTTACTATGCGTTTATCTGAACTATGTTATATCTAATGATACTGATTCATGATTAGGCATTATTAAATACACTATGCCATACAGTGTGTGTGGTGACTAGGCAATATTCCCTCTGAACTGATTTCATGCATCTGTCTAAACACTTAAATGTGTCCACTCCTATATAGCTCGTTGTTTGTCTGTCCTGCTCTTAACTGTTTTGGTTTAGACTCACTGCTCTCATAGGTTTCCAGGTGCAGCAAACAGCTTTAAAAACTGTACACTTCCTGCTCAGTACCAAACAGCAGACAGACAAAATTAAATGACTTGCTCATGATCACAGAGAAACTTTCAGTTGCTGCAAAGCCATATATTTCTCTCAGGACTTGGCAGAAACCAAAAACAGAGCCAAAGGGGGTGTGAATATTGGGCTTATATCTACCAGAAACACGACTCCAAATGAAAAATAATGATGGACCAAAAACAGCTGCATGCGTAAATAAGCAATTGATTGCCAACAATGTTCTCATATTACTTAAAAGGTGATGTTATGCAAATGTTGTGTTCACAACTTGCTTCCACTGCCCTCAGGTGGCCAAAAAAATCAGTTATTAAAGTTTTAATGATCTTAACATAATTTGGACACTTTATTACTGCTGCACTGATGTTGTACATCCCTCTTAAACAATATCTCAACTTATTAGCACATTTTATAGAGTTCAAACACAAACTCTACATCTTTCTTATGGAACAAGTGCATTAAGTACTGTTGATTTTTTTTTCACTGCTTTGTTACAAGAAAAAGACCAGGTTTGATTTTTGTTGAAAATTCATTTTGTTGTTTTTGGATCCCCTGTACCCAGGGGAAGCAAAACTGAAAACGTCTGAATGCTTGTGTTGAAGTCTCATTACAGTGAATCCAAGTGTGATATTATTTTATGAGGCAGAGGTCGGGAAGAAGCAAAGAGTTTTGTCGGTTCCTATGGAAACGGTGCATAGTTCAGCGATTTGAGTTTTTTCAGGGGATGTTTTTAGAACAAAGATCAGTGACTCTCACACTTAAAAGTTGAATGTTTTCTGGGAGATAGAAAATCAGGCATTTGCTCTTTTGCTGGTGGTTACTTTTCAACACATTTTAATCTTGAAAAACACTAGTATAGGTTCAGAGTTGATGAGTTTATCATTCTTTTGGAAATTCCTTTTCCTTCTGTGGAAATTTTTTCAGAGAAATACAACAGCAACAAAAATATTACAGTTGAAGACAGACAAAACCGCAACTAAATCAAATATAACCAAATGCATGTGGCACTACAATCATATCACAAGGATTTGTTTAACAGAGCTAAATCGAGAGCTATAGCCCTGTTGGGTGCCTGGAAACAACTATCTCTCCCACCTCAAAGCTCAGCCAGAGGAATTTACCTCTGGTTGTCAGTTCAATAAAGAGAGATCAAATGGAAGTGAATAACAAAATCTACTGAGGTAAGCAACAGAGAGAGCTCTGGCGATTAGACTCCATCAATGTGAAGGATCTTCCTTAAGTCTAGGCCCATATGAAGGTAGATAGACAGGTGCCCTGGAGTTTAGATGCTGGTGGTGGTGGAGTAGAGCCAGTGTTTGGATGATGGAAACTTTTGGATGAGTGGAGGTTGTGGTGGTGATGGGGAGGAGGTAGTAGGTCTGAAAGACAGACAGACAGGCAGAAGTGCAATGTTATGTATGTTAAGTTAAGAATGGAATCCAGTGTTTTAATGGCTCAAGAAATGCAGGCAAAAAGATCACTGGTCAGGGAGGGTGATGTAGGGATTGTGAATGGAGGAATTTGACAGCGTGGGAGAGTAGAAGTGACAGAGATGCCACAGATGGTAATCCACAGAGGAACAAGGCAGAACCTGAGGGAAGAGACTTTCACCAAAGCTTTATTAGTTACATGTGCTCACAGGAAATACCAAAAACCAACATACAGAAATGTAGATATACTACAATACAAATGTACAACCTCAGACACAAGTTATCATTGTTGCTTTAGAAAGTTTCATGATTTTTGTGGGTTCAGTTTGCTGCAAACCGTATTGATAGAAACAGCTAACAGCCAAATATCTTTGAGGAAATGAGTCAGTCAGCAGGGTGAAGTATGAGTGTTCAACCAGTGAGTCTGCAGCTCTGATGTTGTGTTCGCAGTGTACAGATAAAGACATCTTGTAACAGCTGTGAGAAACCTTTAAAAGTACTGGGTCTCGTGTGAAAGAATTGCTTTTTTCAACGCATGTTGGCAAGGAAATGTTTGATACACATCCCAGTGCTGTCCCTGGTGGCTTGTTTACTACAGCCTCATAACTCTGTGCTATAAGAATTCACCCTCTGCCAGATTCAGAAAACTCACATACTATAGCAAAGGATTAGCTGGGTAGTGAACTTGTTACACAGAAAAAAAAAAGACTGAAAAGCATGGTTCTGGACGCTGACATAGTTAAATGAATCATGAAAAAAAAAAAACCAACCACTATGAAATAAAGATAAACTCTCTAAAAAATAGCATTTGAAATGAAAGGTGATATAATTATATAAGATTATAGTAAGAAGAAGAGTGATGATAATGATTCACGATATTGATAATGTTCCTTATACAGAGGTACAGCGAGGGTAGAACATTTTATGTCGTGTCAAATGTAATGTGTATTCTGGGGCAGCATGGCGGCCACTACCCACAGTGCAAGGTGTTGGTTTCAAATAAAAAGCCGGGCCCTTATTTCCATTTATGGTGTTCATTTTATTGAATGTATTATTCTTACAAAGACTGAATATACATGTATTATTCAGTCTCCTCTGTATACTTTTGAGAAACAGCACAATTTAACAGGATTATTTTGTTTGTTTCTGTTCTTCTCTGTTTTCTCAAATGCACATACATTTAAGTGACTGTGAAAAAGAAAATGTAATAGTGTCTCTGTTATATATATTATAATATCTCAGACTAGTGTCCAGTATGAGTGAGTGAGAGACTGAAATAAAAAAAAAAAGAGAAGGCTTTAAGCGCGTTCCCAACCGATATCACTCCACATACTATATTTCTCTTTACTGCCAAACTGAATATAAACAGCCATAATACTTTGGTGACGTGTGTTTTCATCCAGTTTCATGTAAAATATTGTATGTCTCTCACCTGTATGTCTCTCAGTTGAAATTGATGTGCGGCACTGTACCAACTTTGCCAGGAGCCTCATCATGCAGAGTTCTCTGGATTTTTTTGTCTTTGGCAGCACGTAGGATATGACAGTATGGTTCCTTTGCAAGAACAGCATGCTATAAAGATGAAAAAGAGGCACACTGTGCTCCATTCTCTGCCTAAGAGCAGCTGAACGACTCTTTAGGTGAGGTTAGGTCTCTCCCCTGTAACTCTGTTGTTTTTGTGCTGTGTGAAGTTATATTTGATGCAAAGTGGTTAAATTCATATTTGTGAATTTTGCAGCATGTTCCTATCTAGCTCAGTGTAAATACAATATAATGCCAACTAAGATTAAGTATAAAATTGTGCAGGTCATAAAAAACATATTCATCGAACTTTATTTAATACATTTTTGCTGCTATGCTGACAAGCGGCTTCGAGTGCCCCCCTGCTGTGAAAGACTACTAAGAGATCATTAAACCATTAAAGGAGACCATTAAAATGAACACGGAATTGTGTGAGATCTCAGCTTTATTAGAAGGGGAGACTAACAATAGCTAGTTTTCTGAAATATGTGGGTGACGTGCCTAGCCGCTGCAAGGTGGTGCTAAAACCAAGTGTGAAGAAAGATGGACGATACAGATGGTCTGGTAATGGCATTTGCTTGAGTCCTGCTAATACTATAATTGTCTCAGTAAAACTTTGTGTTGTTTCTGTCAAAGTTTTCTGGTCTCTTAACAAACACTTTCACTATGGTAGATTTGGGGACAGTGAAAATCCCGTTGATGATCAGCATCCCCTACAGTGAGGCGTGTCATACTGTAAATTTAAGACACTGTGTCAGACAACGGTGCACATTGCTGTGCAGACTAGCTCACTGCTTTTGCCTGTACGCTTGCTTTGACTCTTTAAGTTTGACAGCTGTTGTGCAAAACGCAGTGTATATGGTTGGATAAGATGGGGACAGCAGTCTAATAAGATCAGACAACTGCAGACCACAGATTTTGTCTTGGTATGCATCTGCGAAATAATAATAATAATTAAAAAAAAAACTCTGGAGTAAATTAATCAAACTATCAGGTCCAGTGTTCTCATTGAAGGAAAGAGAGGGGCTGTATTTTTATTTTTTTTGAGCAGTGCTCTCCTTTGCTATATATCTGCCAGTGAAAATTAGAGTGTTTGAATGTGAAAATGTTTTTGGGCGCATTGGAGTGAGAGACTGAAATTTCTTGTCCATATTGGCAAAATAAAAAGCTTTCCTTATTTCCGTCTGTCTCTCATTGGCAAAGAGTAGCAGTGCACAATTATTCAGCTAGGAGCTTCTCATGTCAGTCATCAGTGTTAATTTCATGACTAACTTAGAAAATAGGCCAAAATTAAACTTGGCTGTTGGCGCGTTTGTGTCTGTACTCAGCCAAAGATCATTTATGAGGAAAGAATCTCGACTCTCGACTTCAGTCACAAGTGTTTTTGAAGTTCCAGCAACTCCAACAGAGTGATACATCCTCTCTCGAGCAGATCATGTCAGTTTCAGACCTCCCAGTTAAACTTTCACTCATATAGTATCAGTAATTTAAGATGATCTACATAATGGTTTTGAACCAGGAAGTAGCTCATTAAAAATAAGGTACGCCAAAGTCAGTAGGTTGCATCTGTTATTTCAGTGTGCAAGATACATAGAGAATTTAATCCAAATTACATATGTTCTGCTCCTATATACATCCTCCTATATACAGCCTTGAAGGACTGTTAAGCGACTTGGATTGGGATCAGGGCCATAAAAACCTGATTATAACTATACTAATTATAATATTTTATAGTAGCACACATTCAACGGCATGAATGATAGGACCCACAGCCTATTTGTAAATCATTAGTCTATGGTAATACATAAAGTGTTTAAAGAGAAATTAAGTGGCAAAGGGAAGGGAAGTGAAACATGAGAGAGCCATCTGGAGAAAAGGTAGTAGGTGGCACATGGACAGACAGATGTGTGGAAAAGTGAACACATCAGTGTCCCCACACTGCCCTGTAACCACAGCACCAAAGAAACCAAGGAATACCAGCTGCAAAACAAAATCCCAAATTACCAAAAAGTTCTTTTTCTCTCATTTGGTAGTTGATCTGGCATAGATTCACTTATTGGTATCCGTCTCTGTAACAGTCATGCCAGGCCTGAGACTTCAATTTTACTTTCTCTTAGCATGCTGATGGGGCTGAGTCATAACAGACCTGGGCTGCTGGCATGCCGACACAGCTAAGTCCTCAACATGCTAATCTGCTTAACACACGTTTCAGTGGCATACCAGTAGTACAAATAAGCTGGTTATTTGATGGCAGTGATGGCGCGTGTGTGTGTATGTTTATGTGTGTGAGTGTGTGCGTGTGCATGTGCATGTGTGTGTGGAAGGTGTTGACTGACATCCGTAGCAACTGTAGCTTAGAAACAGCCCCAAAGTATCATGTAGAGTTTGTTTAAGCAGTGAACACGGTGGGAGGTGTTAAGATAGTGGGAGAACGTGCTGAGGGAAAAAAAGCATCTTTCAGGAGGATGAAAACACTTATTTGTATGTGATTGTGTGTGTGTGTGTGTGAGACAGCGAAGGAGAGCGAGTGTGTGTGATACAGATGGAGCTTTAAGTGTGAGGGGGTTGAGCAGGCATGGTAATTTTGAGATGTCTAAGGGTGTTAGGTGTTACAAATGCAAGTGGTACCATTTATCTCCCTCTCTCTATCGTTTGCTCTCTCTCTCTCTCTCTCTCACACACACACACACACACACACACACACACAGTTGGGTGTGGCACAGCCCCTTTTCACTGAAACCTAACTAAGGAGATCTTTTCTCCGGATGCCATTCAGAGGGATGATGTGGATGGTGAACTTTTCAGGCGGCGAAGTAGAAAGGGCAAAATGTGGCCGTGAAAAGAAAAAGGGAGGGGAAAAGGAAAGCGAGAGGACAGGGTTTGATAAGGTCGCACAGCAAACTTTTTTTGCTCTGGCAATGATTCCTCAACTCACCTTGCTGTGATGACCACAGTTGACCTCTCAGAAATACCTGTGTGCGTGCGTGGTGTGATTATGTGTGTGCAAACATGGAGGTATGTTCTGACCTTAAAAATACTCATCATCATTGCTGCAGTTTGACTCTAGTTGACTCGGTGCTGCAGCCCACCAAGCTCCACTGAACTATGAGTTAGTTCACCTCACTGTTAAATCACTAAAAATATGAAAAAGGAGCTGACAGGTTTTTGTAGATGAAGTACCGCATCCTACACTGCCAAGAGCTCGTCCTTTCTCTTGTAGTGTTGAAAAAGTTCTGCACCGACAAGAACATACGCATGGGTGTCCGAAAATTTGTGATAAGACCTCATCGAAATTCTAGGTGTAATTGGGCTTTTATTTATTGCCCCTTCTTTCTCTTTGTTTCATCTAACCCATCTGCAAATCCATTCACCCCCCCTCTCTTTTCTCCCTATGTGATTTAAGAGAGAGGAGAGGTATTATGACAGCTCTATAATCCCCTCTGCAAGGCTTTTGGATCGTTTGTTGAAGTGAGCACTCTGAGTGGCTAATGAATGAAACTGAGAAGCCCTTTTTCATTATATCACATTGATGTAATCAAGTGTGCTATTGTCCTTAAGTGGGGCTTTGTCCACACTTTGTGCTCCTTGCCACCCAGGCCAGTGCACTAATGCTGAGTGGCAATGATATAGAAACGAAATCACTTGTATGTGCACATTTTTGTGCAGGTGTGACGGATTAAAAACTAGTGTCTCAAGGGGTTTCTTATCTACTCCACAGCTGTTTGGATGACACACGTGCACACGTACTGAGTGCGTACACACACACATACACAGAAACATGAACATAGAGAGGAAACCAAATCAAAACCAGGCATGCAGCCTGAAACGTGAACACTTAACTAAATGACCAGAGGGTGTGTAGTGCTCTAGGTTTCCTAAATTACTGAAATAAATAATTAGAGATGTGCTCATTATCACCAGGGCAGGATGGAGTAAACACATGTTCACAAAAACAGGGCACGGTGAGTTGCCAAAACGATATATAGCCTTTTACAAAAGAACTTGATTTGAGTTGCTCCCCTTATGGATTTGTCAGATTACTGGCATGGGTCCTGATCAAAGCTTTTTTTTAAACCCTCCTCTAAGAAGCCTCCCTCTGAATTCCTTCTGCTAATTTATCCTCACTCAGACAGAGGAGGAGAGGAACAGAAGTGGAGAGAGTGACACAGTCAGAAACGCTTTAGAGATGCTCAGTCATGCCTCTGCCAAAACAGCCTCCATTAGGCACTTCACATTAGATTACAGCTTTTTTGTATGCGGAAAGAAGTGATAAGTCTTCGTTTTTAATTTCCCTTTCTCATTTCAGAAAATAGCTTGAACTTTTTTTTTTCTCCACTGATTTTCATGCCGTGTGTTGATGTCATGAATAAGACTGGGCTAAAAGATCTCTACTGGCCACATTTAGTGTTTTTGTTTAGTGTATGAATGTATGTTTCCTTTAGTGTATTATCACACTGACTTCAGCCCGGCGTCTGAATGGCCCCACAGCTTTGAGTCTTTCCGCACACATTCCCACCTGACTGTAACAGAACATTTCAACGTTCTTCTTTGATTAATTACTGCTCTGTGAATGTACAGTGATCAAACACTTATTGTCCCCCGCCGAGCTGAATCAGACAGACTGAGACACACTCGTCTCATTATCAAAGTAGTAACTTTCTAACTGTTTAAACATTGGGCTCAGTTATACATGGCCTTTACCGTATTATGTACCGTCTGCTGGTTGTCCCTGATGCTTAGTATTATATTTAGTAAAAGTTTAATAGTTTCTTACGACAGAAGCAGAGAGACTTTATATTTAAAGAAAGCTGGTGCACCTCCACCATAGTATGCTGCGGGAAACCCTCGTATTTTTAGTTTGCTGAAAACGGTATTTTAAGGGGAGCAAATGGGGAGCGTCCAGTCTGTGCTTACTCCTGGTGTTCCTCAAACCAGTTGCCAAACCTAGACTTAGGAAACCATATAATAGGGAGCACTGTCTTTTTAATGTAAATGTAGATACTTTTTGTTTATGTAAATTTAGAGATCTTTGAATAGAGACCCGTTGATCTGAAACCCATGTTGCACCCTCTCTTTGAACCGTGGCTTTGAAGCTCTTCTGTCTGATGCCATGAGCTCTGGGCTTTGAGGTTAAGCATATCCTCGTATGTATTTCCTGGTGTAGTGGTGTGGCAATAATGATTGCCATAAAAGCCATTACCAGGGGCCCCGGGGCCACTGGGCTGTGGGTCTAGCTTTATTACACCGACCCGCAAGACGGTAATTACACTATGTCTACGTTGCTACGGCAACATGGAGGTTCTCAACGGCTAATGCAGAATTTATGTCAGGGGAGTGTGGCATTTTGTTTTCATACACAGCATTGCAGGCAGTCATTCAGCATGTGTGTGTGTGTGTGTGTGTGTGTTTTTTTGTAGCTGTACATTTGTGTGCCGCCTTCTCAACGGGTGCTCATTTCAAAGACGGAGGGACAAAATGGAGGAGGTTGACCCATTAGCTGTATTATCCACTATTTCACCTCACTGGTTCCATCCACACAGCTGAGCACCGAGGCCTGGTTTTTAGGACAACCTGGAAACACTCTGACACACAAGCTACGTCACTACTACTCAGCCCACTCAGACTCAACCAGCGAAAACTAGACTGAACCAAATTCTGCCTTCTTGGCCTTAGGGGAATTCTGTCATCAGAATCACAGGAGCCTTATGGCTTGTGCTTGTCTTATATGCGCTATGGTGTGGGTAAAAATGCAGAGAGCAATTTCCCCAGGAGGGATCAATAAAGTAATAGAAAAAAAAATTATTGGCATGCTAGATATTAATTTAGTAAAGCAGGACGTAGAAATGTGATGAATAAAATCACAGTCTGTGATAGTTCCACTAAAAGTTTCTCAACTTGATCCTGGATTGAATTAATGAATCATATAGTAAAGCCACAAAGAGCCCTGAAGACTGAGACTTTAGGTTTAAAGATGCCTGTCTACTCTGCAGTATTGGGGTGAAATGAGTGACTGTTCATTACTGTGGCTTCTGACACTGAGCCATGTCTGCATTGCTCTGTTGACTCAGAAGATTAGATCGGCAAGCACTGAAGCTAATATGGCTTTTATAGATTTCTGTGTCTTTGTGTGTGTGTGTGTGTGTGTGTGTGTGTGTGTGTGTGTGTGTGTGTGTGTGTGTGTGTGTGTGTGT
>JBBMJY010000024.1:16320918-16338544 GCA_037833715.1 Toxotes lorentzi | reverse complement strand
TGTGTGTGTGTGTGTGTGTGTGTGTGTGTGTGTGTGTGTGTGTGTGTGTGTGTGTGTGTGTGTGTGTGTTTGAGCACTGGGGCTTCAGGTATTACCAGATAGGCACTGCACTGATGAGAGAGAAAGGGATACTTTCTAAAGAGAGGGAGTCACCACCACATAACCTTTTGTAAGAAATGACTGTGCAGATGGATCATCCTCCTCTCTGACTTAAAGGAACCATTTGTAAGTTTTGCTATGGCTACATAGCCAATGTTTGCATTAACAATTGTGTACTCACCAGCTGTCTTCAGCGGTGGAGAGCAACCATAATGTTAACTGCTGCAGCGCTTCTCAGAGGGAGTGTTATAACTTCTTGCATTGTAAACACAACGATGGCTGAAGCTCATGACAAGCAGTCAACAACAGCAGTCACCACCGCCTGCTTCTGGGAAGAAACCACTTTCTGAAGTTAAAGAAAACTTACACCTTTAATGAGAAGTTCTTGCATGACGGTGACTTCCATTTTTTATCTGTTGTGTTGTGATGTGGTAGCAAATTGAAATTGTCTTAACTTCAGTGACAGTGAGTTAAAGAAGTTGCAAGTGAAGATGGTGAATGAAACTGCTCTCAACCCTGCAGGACATGAAATCACACTGATACATCATAGACTGTGCTGTGTTTTTAATGCTACCAGGAACATTTAAAACAGACATACTGATTTTTATTGATCTTGCATTTGTCTTCTACTTTATCACCAGTAATCACAATCACTGTGTCCTGTGAATCTTAACTTGAACAGCAGCTTCTGACACAGTTGACAGTGGTATTCTGATAAACGGAGTGGGTCGGTGTACTGTATCTAGCACAGCTCTCTTGGTTTTCTTTCTTGCAAGAACTTACTCTTCACTGGCAACAGTGACTCCATCATAGAGTCTATAATCTCTGGAGCGCAGCAATTTTCAATTTTTTGTCCAATCTTATTTTATCCTGAGGCACATCATATGTAGACCTTGCTTGATCTTCCATTGTAAAGCAGTCAGCACTTCCTTCCAAGCAGCCTCACTCACCTGTCATCTTTAGTTAACTGTCTAGGATTTTACATGTGAAAGACTGGATGTGCAAAATTTTGTCCAAATAAATTATGAAGACAAAAATGTTATATAATCTGTTTCAGATTTAAATGTCCATTGGTCATGTGGCATCTTGGGTTTTTACTTCTGTGACAAACATTTGGTCCCTCTGGTATTTTTGTTTTATTTATTTATTTCTTTTCTTTTCTTTTTTTTTCTCAAGCACTTCATGGCCTGGCATTAGATGAGTTTCTGAATTACTCCTTTTCTGCTTTTCTTCTAACCTATGCTTTCAAATCTGCCCCAAGATCTCTAGTTCGCCAGTTTGCTTTCTCCTTATAAATTGCTTTCTAAAAAAAAAAAAAATGCTATTGATTGACCATCAGTTCTACTTTAATACCTTTTCATTCTTTTCAACTGGAAACAATACACTCATAAGATCAAGGAGCTTGTAGTTTTCAAAACCAGACTTCTCAGCTGCTCTGCACCAACCGCAAATGTCAGGGCTTAATGGGAAACTGGTTTTAGTTTCTAATTCGGGTGCTAACTGGCTCTCAGGTTTGATAAAAAAAAAAAAACATTACCTTAGTACTGACTTTAAACTATAAATGCTTTTTCTTTAACAAGATAAATGTTGGGATTAGACCAGCTAAATTCTGAAAATCGGGGTACCAGAGTTACAAGTGAAATCCTGGCACAGTGCAGGGAAATTTGGAAAGGGGTCTAGCAGGATGAACACATTATTAGCAGGAGGAATACATTCTCAGTATGTGGAGTCGGGCGAGCTTCAGTAAAGACCAACGGTATCATTTCCATTTAAAAGCAGCAGTCAATAGAATTCACATCATAATTCCATTACTGCAAATACAGTGAGAAAAGCTCATTGGACACTGGACCGCTCTCTAATTCTTCCTTCTTTGAGATATCATTGCTGCTGTATGATGGCACTACTGTTGTACTGTTTATCTTCAACTGCCAACTGCAGGGGAAAGACTAAATACTGTAGTTAAATACAAGCAGTTGTATTTAAATCTAACCCAATAAAGTCTGTTTTTTTTATATTTTGATGTGGTTTTGAAGGGGTTAGTTTGTTCACCCCCGCTGACTAGTGTTGATTTAATTTATACTGAGTAATTTATTGTATTTCATTGTAATTTATTTAACCCTTTTTTAAAATTAGTCTTATCTGAATAGTGTTATTGAGATTGTGAGCTCTTTTTCAGGAGAGACCTGTGTGCAAGATTAAACATGTACAGGTTAAATATGGACAGGCAGTAAATACACACACACCAGTTGCAAATAATTGAGTTTACATAACGACCCATTAATGCTGGTGCTCTGCTTTTCACATTTGTGCTCCTAAAGGGCTTAATGATAGGCACGGAGTATCAGATTTAATTTTGTTTCAAAATATCCCTTGTTCTGGATATGATCTAAATTGCCATGGTAGACTGTTAATGTTGTTGTTTAATACAAATAAAACACAAACAATCTCTTTCCCAGCCTCATTTCTGCTGGGAGATTCAGATGGAAAACGTAATGCGAGGACTTGGAATTGCTTCATTAATGCTGCCACATTATGCAAAAAAGAGCAATTTGGTGCAGGCGTCCAACAATGAAATGCATGAAATCAGTCAAACACAGTGTTTATCTTAAATGTTTGTGTCCCTTCCTTTCTCTCTTTTGACCTGTTTTCTCTGTCAATTTCTCCTTTTTACATTTCCTCATCTTCTTCGCTCGTTACCTTCATTCTCTTCTCTCTGAATCTGCCCTCTCAGTCAGTATCAGACTGTTGTGTCTCAGAGGGACTGCACCGATGTTCTCTCGCCATGGTTCTTTGTCACACTGCTGTCTGCTTCATTGGACAGAAGATGGAAACACTACAAACTCTTCCACAAATGTACTTCTTGAGATGCTTGAAGCTTAATGGCAGACATTTTTATTATATTTTCTCACCTACTGACTCTGGAGTCTTGACAGTTTATTTAATAAAGAACTATTTACCTTCACATTTTTACAGCTCTGTAGTTTAGTCTGATGGAATGAACTGTCAAAACCCTGAAACCATAAATGCACAAACAAAAGCACAATCAGTCTGTTAAGTCGCACAAGATATAGTGTTGTATATAGATATAATTTTGGTCAAAACTGAGCTGTATGATAGAAAAAAAATGGGAAAGTAGGTTTCAAATCAAAGCTTGATAGTAATACTTATACAAAGACACAAACATTGACACTGTCTCTAGGGTTAATTTCACATTTTCTGAGACTTTTGCAGTGTTGATGCTGTAGATAAATTATTTGTAGAAGAGAGTGAATGCAGCACAGAGATACTCTGCTCTGCATACTGACACTTTACTAATGTAATACATCAGAGGCCACAATGAAAATAATAATGTGGTATAAAATGTTTAAAGTAGCTTTTTCAGTATTTTTCACTATTCATTTCATTAGATTTCTGGTCTATTGGTGAAGACAAGAATTTCATAATAACAGCATAATAGTTATTTCACTACAGCACAGTCCGGAGGACTGTTTTCAGTGAAGTTTGAACTCTGAACTTCTCTTCCATCAGTCAGTGATCTTTGACAAAGTTTTCTTATTTATAATAGTTAGTCACCATGGACTTCTAGGGGATTGTTGGTATTAGTATTATATTCATAACACATGGTTTCCCATCATAAATAATATAAATGATGGAAGTGATTGTTAATTATAAGAGTCAAAACAGTAATGTGCCAGTTCACTCTTTGTGTTTGCAACCTAATGACTGATTTACTTTGACAGTATCTGAACCTATGTATACAGTTCACAGAGTAGGTGGCATATTACCACAAAATGATTCTTTTTCAAGGGCCACCAGTAGTCCTTCTACATTATTCATTGGCATAAACATGGACATAGTTCCCATAATTGCTCCACACTGTGTGCTGTTTATGCAGTCCTCAGTTCTGGGGCAGTTTGAAGATGCTTTTCTGCTATGGCTGTAGACACACACACGCACGCACAGAATGCATAATGCATTCCCTAGCCCCTAACCCTAACCTTAACCATCACAGCTTAATGTCTAACCCCAAACAAAACCCTAATCCTGACCTAAACCTATTTCAAACCTGAACCCTGAATCTATGTCTTAACCATCAAACAGCCCTTTGAAGTTATGAGGACTCTGGTCAAGATTTGCTCACAATTTCAATACAATTTTTTTCAATTCAATTTTATTTATATAGCGCCGTCCACAATCAAAATTGTCTCAAAGCGCTTTACAGAGACCCAGAGCCTGACCCCAGAGCAAGCACTTAAGGCGACAGTGGCAAGGAAAAACAATGTGGAAACGTCCTCACCACTATGGTTTCTAACCTAAAAACACCCATACAAGCTTATAAAAACATTCATTACATATCCTGTTGTTTATATTTAAGTAAATGCTTCCATGCAATTTACATGCACCTACAACCAGATTGTACACACAGTGCACTTTACTGCTGGACCACTGAACTCTTTAACCTTCACGCATTTGTAATGGTTGTGGTGTTAAAAGACAGGGGTTTAGTATGTTTCCATTTAACGTATGATACACTTTTACAGTAAATGCAGGGTTGGACCTCTGGGTGGGTGTCTTCACTTTTTTTTTTCCCTTGTAGTTTAAATATTAGTCCCCATACTGAGTGTTTAATGTTTGACCAAGCAGTTTATATAAGCAGTTACATGCAAAAGTTTGGGCACCCCTGCAGCAAAAAATGAGTGCTAATACACTGTTACTTTTTATTCCCTGAACTACAAATATACAAAACTATACATGTGATTGCATAACGCCAAAGTCAGTACTTTGGCCCTTTGGTCGATATCACAGCTTGTAAACACTATTTGTAGCAAGCTGAGAGTCTTTCTATTCTTGATTAAGGATTTTTCACCCACACTTCCTCACAGGTCACTTCAAGTTCTTAGATATTTTTAAGCTGTCTTGCATGCAGACAATGTTTAAGATCTACCCACAGATTTTCACTGATGTTCAGGTCAGGGGACTGTGAGGTGCTGCTCCAGAAGCTTTAGTTTGTGTTTATTTCAAGTGATTCATGGCAGATTTTGGGGTTTGCTTTGAATCATGGTCCTGTTCTAGACATCAGCCTCTTTTGAGTTTCACTTTCTTTGGATCTGGAATTTGCTGATTTTTGAGAATGCTGAATTTTGTGAAATCCATTCTTCCCTCTTTCTGTGCTACCAGAAACTAGATTTACTAAGTACTGACTTAGTAGGGTGTCCAAACTTTTGGGCATTCCACAGTTACTGTGGCATCGTGCACATGCAAGATGCATAAAAAAAAGGTTCATATTTTTCAAATTAATCTAAAAAGAAAAAAGATAGAAAGAAAAGAACATAATACACATAATTTTAATTTAACTAACCTATTTTTTAGGTTCATTAAATAAAAAGTGAAATAAGTAAAGACTCATATTAACGTGTATTTGTTGTAGATATTGTATTAACTACTTTTCACCTGTAAAATCAACAAAATATGAAACCTTCCCACTAGTGGCCAAAAACTTTGCATACAACTGTATATATATTAAAACATTAGACACTGAGCTGCACATTATTTTCTGTCACCTAGATGAAACTTGGCAAATACAGTCTTACCCAAAGTTCTTTGTTTTCTAACTGCACCTCAGTAAAATTGTCAAAGATATAAATCTTAGGATGTATTTCATGTAGTTATGGCGAGATCCAGTTCCAGTATCTAAACCGGTCTCATGGTGTTTGTCCTTGTTCTGCTGCAGTTATGCAGTTATGGGATATTTGTGGTTTCTATTATGGGGAATGTAAAATGCCACATAAATAATTTCTACTGCAGAGAAAAGAAGATTGACTCTTGCTGCTCCTTTTTTAGACTCCCTCACAGCATGAAATAATATGTGCTAAACTAAAAGGCTGAATTTATCTGGAGGGAAACTCTTTAAATTCCTCCTTCCTTTCATGACTCGAAACTTTCTATCTTCTCCCCTCCACCTCATTGCTAGTCTTGTTTCAATCTCATTTACGATCATCCAGTGTTTAATACCATGACTTATCGTGTATGTTCAGTACCTGCCCTCACTCTTACCATTTACCTGTCTACAAATGTTGCTCTCTACCTCTCCTTCTGCCCTCTTACCTGCCTTCCAGCCCTGTCCTATTATTTGTCTCTTACCATTTTTAATTATTTTTAAGAGGATATGGACCCTTTGATCCCCTCAGATTAGGCTGTATATTAAGGTAAAAAACGGGACGATGGATCTGTGTAGCAAACTGACACTAAGTTAAGCTGTGATAAAGGACAGCTTAAGTGACTGCCACATGGACAACCCCTGCAGGTCATCATTTTTAATTAGTAATCTTCTCAGTCCGTTACCCCTGGCTTAAGTGATAACGCTGCTGTTTGTCAACAGTCGTTTGCACCTGCCGATAACATTTAGCTGTCCTGCTAGAGGCCTAAATGTCAGAGCTGAAAAATGTGGACCCTGATTTCAGCGATGTGATGACAGGGATGCTATGTGACAACTTGTGGGACTCAAGTAACAAATTTGAGTTTTGAAGGGTAAAGACATTTTAGGAAGCATTAAACTGCAGGGGGACATTGGCATATTAACATAACTATGATTGGATGCACAACTGAGTGACTGATAGTGAGTGATGGTGAGCAGCTAAAAAAAAAATGTGGAGAAAACAACACATTGTTAGAACTATATTGTGTATGCAAGTGTGTGTGTATTTGTGTGTGTGTGTGTGATTCCATCCCGCAGGCTAATAATCATTGCCTCTCTCCAGATGGAGGAGTGTACCCGACTCAGCAGAGGTCTTCCTACTTCCTCTGGGCAATGAAAGTAGGGGGTAGTAGTGTGTGTGTGTGTGTGTGTGTGTGTGTGTGTGTGTGTGTGTGTGTGTGTGTGTGTGTGTGCGTGTGCGTGTGCGTTTCTGTGTTTGAGTGTATATGGAGGGAGGTATTGAACTGTCACTTACCAAGAATCCTCCAGGGAATGAGGATCACATAGAGAAGAGGGAGAGGAAGCCAAATTAGATAAAGGCTTTTGGAACCATCAATCTACAACAGACAACTTTGTTAACACATACCTTCAGTGGCTTATTCTACTGAAAAACTGACAGTGTTGTTGTCGGTGTGTAACTGTGTGTGTGTGTGTCGGTTTGGATGACGCAGTCATCTGTAACGCTTTATATATTTCTTTCACTGGGGTTGACTGGACAGGGAAATGAACCCCTAATCATGGCACTCAATTCTCATAAGTAGTCTCAAAGTACTGCTACAACAAAAAGTACAAGTAGATATGTTATGTATATAGATGTTATCCTTGAGTAAACACCATTACAGTTAGGGGATAATAACTATTATGAGTCACAACAAATGGGAATTGCATCAGCAGGATAGTCTGTGTCAGCCGGGTCACAGGGGAATCAGGTGGTTACCTTTCTGTACATACATAAACTTGAGTTCAAACAAAACATACTGAGAAACAATAATGCGCATCTTGGCACATAAATTATTCAGGAAAGTCTTTACAGGCAAAGTTATATTGCTAAATAGACATGTAGATCCATATGCAGAGTTTCAAGGCACCTCCGCTGGCATGCTCTTCAAATAAAAGTTTAATATTTATCTTATTCATCTATCTTTTGTGATTGATACATACTTTTTTTCCTCTCTTTCTTCCCCGCTCCTGATTTATTTCAGGTTGTTCAATTCAGTGCATTTCTTTGATGATATTACCTGGCCTTCGGTCAAAATGTTGTGTATTAAAGTATAAAAGTGGATTTATATTCCATAAATCCACTGCAGCCTTTAACAAACCCTTTTTTTTTTTGCACAAATGCTAGCAGAGAGGATTCACATTTTCAATGAGAAAGGAGCTTCTCGGGAGCTCCTGGCTTTTCATGAATGACAGGTGGAAATGGGCTTCTTTCTCACTCCTGTCACAGAGCAGATAGGCGATGTCACAAGGTCTACCTGTAGCAGAGATGTCTCAGAGATGAAGTGGACTACAGAACACCCACTCCATCGTGTTACACATAAATGTGCTCACACACACTCATTCACTCGCACGTTCTTACACATTCTTACACATTCTTACACATTCTTACATTTACATAATACTACAGAAATCCATATTTAAAGGCACTAGAGCAAAGGGACTTTGGTTGGCACATTAATCATGCTATGAGTACAGGGCAGTATCTGTTCAAGCTGACAGAATATTCTCTTGCTCTGTGATAAATGACCATGTTCCCAGTTCATCTGGAAACATGAGTGACAAAACATTTTTGGATATTTATTGTTCTTCTGTCACCATCTGATATAAGCTCTCAGCGCTGAAGTTGTGGAGTAATTCACAGTAAATTGCCTCCCTCAACAGCCAAGTTAAGCTCCCATCGGGAGAAATGAGTCACCGTGAGAGAAATAAATCTCATCTTGTCTGGTCTTGTTCTTTGCCGGTGTATAATACCTTTTAATGTCGTGATAATTAGTGTAGCCGAGAAGAGTGACAAACAAGACACTCTCTGTCTGCAGCAGGTGTGTTGAACTGATGCCCTCTGGTGGTTGAGGTATGTGTTGCTTTTATTTAACTTTTTTTTGCCAGGAAGATCATTCAGACTTATCCTGTGGTATCCTGCTGCATTTAGTAGTAAATAGGTGGTCACTCAGATTCTATGGTAGTAACAGAACTGGTATTTGATAAAGATTCACACTTGTCATTATAGCCTTAAGGCTGGAGTCAGGGTTGAATGCTGTGGCTGAGGCTCCGATGGATATTGTGCATTAGAAGGTTGCCATCTAGAGTCAGGATGCAGAAAGTGCAGAGTGATGCGCTGAGCTGTGGATTGTGTTCGCTGAACCGTTTCATGGGGTGAGATGGGGAAGTGCGAAGCGAGAGGGTTAGGGGGAAAAAGGAACACTCTCACGCCTTCCACTGCTACCACCCGTTCCTCCTGCCACTCCATCATGTACGCTCACGAACACACACACTTAAACACATACACAGGCACACCATCTCCCCAGTGACTAGCTGTATGGTTGACAGATCTCCCAGAGGTCTTGGAGGTCCTCAGGGACCCGGTGGTCAGTGAGGTGGATATCCTTAATGTCAGTCCTTGACTGTCGGGACAAAATGCCCACTAACTGTGAGGCGGTGACTCAAGAGAGTCCTTAGGGCATTTACTTAATACAGTAAGATACACAACAGTGCAAATACCATATCAGCAGGATGCAGTTTGAGAGCAATATGGCAATGCATCATCCATGTTTTGCCATGTTGTGTTGCATTGGAGCAGCTGCTGTTTTACCTTTCATCTAAGGGAGGAAAAACACTCAGTACATTACAAATTAGTCTTTGTTCTTTATTTTGCTTCCAGGATAACTGTGACAGCTTGTCCGGCTTCACTGAATCAAGTGGTTTAAGTATGAGTAAGCCTAATTTTCCCTCAAGGTTCCCTTTTATGAAAGCTCAAACATGAGGCCAACTATTCCCTTCTTATTCCCTGTCCATATTATAAGCTTACCTTTTATTTGCACAGCTTTAATACCTCAGTAAGGCTAGAGCATGTGTCAGACAGGTACAGTTGCATATTTTAAGATTTAAAGCAGCTGCACTCAGTGTGGCATTAATTTGAACTGTTTTTAAACAATGACAGTGCGCAGTGCATCTAAAAGGAAACGTCACATATCGTCATCAACACCTCTGAACCCTCACTGCTTTTATCTTTACACCAGAGGATCGTATCACATCGACTCTCTTCTACAAGTCCAAACATGCCAAATCTATTGCAAGCAGAGCTGTTAATGTGTGTCTTTCATATCTTTTGTTTTGACAAGTATTTGGGTGTTTGAGTATTGTGCATCAGGAATTCGCTGGAGACAAACAGTCTGAGCGACTAGAAATAGAAGTGAAGGCCCATCAAAGTCAGAACACCATCAAAGGTAAAGTAAAAATAGCTGGCTCATTTCTGTCAGTGTTCTGCACAATCAGGCATTCAGGTATTTGAGAGATGTAGCCGGGGTTGATATACTCCAGGTTGTCTCTGTACAGCTCTGTGGATGGATGGAGAGTGTGAGACAGTAGCGTTTACAAAAGGCAGTTCTCACTGTGTCCTAAGACAGTGAGGCTAATCAATTGACCTCTGATGGTTATCTCCCTGATAATCTCAGGCTTTTGTAGAAATAGATGACGAATACTATTCATCTATGTGTGTGTAATCAGTGTTTTGACTGTACGTAGTTTAAAGCGAGATGACTGCAGGCATTTGTGCTGAACAGAGGTACAGCATAAAATTAAAAATATTTAGTTATTATAGTTGCTGAAAAGAGGACATCTGTTGTGAAGAGCCTGATTAGATGTAGTTCATTTGTTGTAACAGATAATAACAAAAAAAAAATACTGATAACATACATATTCTAATGTTGAAGTACATATACACACAAATATTTTTTCAGTTGTTCAAACACATCAGCCTTTAAGTTGAGTTAAGAACAAGTTTCTTTTAGGATTAATAGAGTTAATTCATTTTCTTGATTAATGAGAATTAAATTAATTAATGTCTGATGCTGTCAAAGATATGTATGTATTCCTTTGTAAACAGGTAAAACAGGTCTATTTTGTTGTAATGTATTCTTTCCAAAAAAATATTTCTTTTCTATTAACTTTGTAATTGCATCTTAACATTTGTGCACACACACATTCACAAACTGAATTGCATCAAAGGCAATTAAAGGGCATTAAAATTTAGTGAATATATTATGAAAGTTGCCTGAACAGTCCTGCTTTAGAGGGTTTTTTTGGAACCGCTTTAGAGCTTTTTAATGTTCAGATCGGTAAGTAGGTCGTGCGCCTCTCCACTGCCGCGGCACC
Source organism: Toxotes lorentzi (assembly GCA_037833715.1). Lineage (NCBI taxonomy): Eukaryota > Metazoa > Chordata > Actinopteri > Toxotidae > Toxotes > Toxotes lorentzi. The sequence continues at coordinate 16,327,599 of JBBMJY010000024.1, read as the reverse complement.
AAGTTGTTTAATGTGCTTACATCTTCAAGCTCCATCTGAATTCACTCTAAAATACAGAGCTTTGACTCCGCTTCACACATTTCCCTTTTGACCACCATACAGTGCCTCATCACATCTCTTCCCTTCCTTCCCATTCTCTCCATCTTGGCCTCTCTCTCTCTCTGTCTCTGTGTCTCTCTCCATCTCTCCTATTTTTTTTTCCCATGCGCCGAAGCATTTTTTCCTCTTGCCTCCCATCCCCATAGTTTCAATTTCAGCTTGTTCATCAATTTTATTCGATTTTATTTTATGTCTCCCCTTCTCTCCCTCTCTCCCTGTCTCTCTCTTCCATTTTCTCTCTCTCTCTGTCTCTCTCTCTCTCTTTTTCTCATCTTGGAGACAGTAGTGTGCATGCAGCCTCAAATCTAAGCCGCTGCCTGTCAGGCTGCTCCGTTTATGCGCTCTGCGCTGCTCTCGTTTCCTCTCTCCTCTGCGCTATACTGCACTGCACTGCTCGTCTCTCCTCTCCTCACATCTCCAGCTCTCCTCCTTCTCTTTCCCTCCTCTTTTCTTTTCTCTGCCCTCTCACATTACAAGCTCTTTTCTCTGCTGTGCGTTGCCACGCTCTGCTCTGTTGTTTGGAAAAATATTGCACACTGGGTTTTTTTTCGCGCCAGAGCTGAGTATACTCCAGCTACTGGTGGAAGAGGAATCAGATGCTCCTGGTGCTCCAGGTTTGGTTTGCCTCGAACTCTTTGGATCTGTGTGGGCCGGAGTGTCGAAGAGGGCAGGGAGGGAGGGGAGAGGGGGGCAGAGAGTTGCCCAGGTGAGAGCTTCATCTGCTTGGGGAGGTAAAGGCTTCAAGGTGGTTGCAGTGGTGGTGGCGGTAGTGGTTGATGGTTGTCCATCGAGGGTCATGCCCTGGGACTTACGTGCTTTTCGGCAGTTGGAGTTGGAGACCCTCTCCCATTTTTGCCCCCCTAGTGGGGCAGCATTGATCCTGGTGCCGGGAAAAGCCGCCGGGCACCAGTGGCTGCACCGTGAAAAAGGGGCACCATGAACCAGCTGGACGCACCACGGCCACTCAACTGGACCATCAGAAAACTGTGTCATGCAGCCTTCCTGCCATCTGTACGCCTGCTGAAGGTAAAAGAACACAGGGGAAGGGAGACTGGGAATGAGAGAGTGGGAATGAACTAAAAAATAGATGCCCAGGGAGATGTATCGTAAAATATGTCAGGCAGCCCTCCTGCTATCCTGCTGCTTTCCAAAGGAAGATAAGTAGAAAGAGGAGTGAGGATACAAAATGATTGATGCCACATCTCTGGCTTCCTTCAACTGTACTCACTTCATAACCCAGTGGATGTAAGGCAGCCATTGAGAAGGCATACATGGAAGGATTTAGTTGAAAATGAAGATAAGTGTGGCAGAAGTACCACCATAAAAAAGTCAGATGGGAGCTTAACGGTTTGGAAGTGTGGGGATGTGGAAAGAGCGGAGGACAAAAATGGAGACGGGGTAAAAGTGGGAACATGATGTGAGAGAGACGCACATAGAGTGAGACAGAGCAAATCAAGAAGCGGTGACAAAGTGTTGAAAGAGACGAAGCAAAGATTTATAAATGATTGAGAGCAACAAAAAAAAAATGGTGGAGAAACAACAGGGTTACAACAGGGGGAGGGTAGAAGGAGGAAGCATGAAACGTAGACAGTAAAAGAGAGCAGAAGAAATGAGAGAGGGGGAAAGGAAAGGTAGATGGTGAGCGAAAGAGGCAGAATATAAGGGAGGAGAGGATTTGTAGGCATGGGTGAGCAGCAATGTTAAATTGGAAATGACGGACAGGACTGAGGAGATTTAGGAAGAGGTGGATGTGCAACACCAAATCCCAGTAGACAGGTGTTAAAATGAATTCAACAATGCATCTCAAAGTGAAGCCTCGTGTCGGACTTGTACATTTTGTTAGAGTTAGCCAGGTTAAGTTGGCAAACCACGCCTTTTCATCTCCTCACCTGAGCAGAGGTGTGCAACAATGTGCATGAATGGGTGCAGTGGTGACAGAAGTATTTAGATCCTTAGGTCAATGCACCAATACAGCAATGTAAAAATACTCCTTTACAAGTAAAAGTCTTGCATGAAAAATCACGCTTAAGTAAATGTATTAGCAGCAAAATGTGGTTAAAGTATTAAATAATGGTTTGGTTGCTCTCACTGAAATATTATTACACATGACATCATTAGATGATTAATATTGTGTTACCATTGTAGCTGCTGTAGGTAGAGCTAGTTTGAACTACTTTATACACAGTTTCATATACAAGGACACCAGATAAATCTGAGGGGTTGTGAGATAATTAATGGGAGAGGAAAGAAGAAGGAAAAAGTTCTGATTTCAGTTTTTGGTCTTTTTTTCCCTAATATTTGATTTTTGGTGAGATATTGGATCATTTGAACATTTGTTGAAATGAAACCATGTGAGGAGTTTATGGGGAAATTGCTGTTTGGTGGAGCTGTTAACAGCTACACACTGCTTTTTGTAAGACGTCAGAAGCCAAAGGTTGGAAAACGCTGCTTTAATCTTTAACGATGTGTTGTATTTTATTGTATTATCCATTGTGTAAAATCATCTTAAACGTTACTAAAGCTGTCGAATAAATGTAGTGGAGTGAAAGTATAATGGAAATTCTCAAGTACAAGCACCTCCAAATTGAGCCCTTAAGTACACTGCTTGAGTAAATGTACTTAGTTACTTACCACCTCTCAATGGCTGTATATTCATCCATGTATCTGAGCATGTGTGGGTGCAACTGTAAATCCCGAGAGCCTTTATATGACTTGTTTACTGACATTTGTAGCGTAAAACCTCATCTTTATTCATTCATGTGCTTTTATAAGCCAGTTATAGGTACTCTGTAAGGAGGGCTATTGTTGGAGGTCTTGAATGCCTCTTCTTCACTCTCCTTTGATCTGGCTTTATCAAAGTGTCTCCCAGAACAGTGTTGCTGTGATGTTGAACCACCCAACCAGAGTGTCTGGGCTCACATGTCAGGCATTTGCATTTGAATAGCCTGGTTAAATGAATATCATTGTAATCCTTGATTAAACGTGCATAGGCTTAGTTTGTGCACACATCAGTGTGTGTGTGTGGGTTAGGATGCACGATGTGACTGATAACACACGCTTTATGTGAGGATGCAGTTTTGTTAATGTTGTCTCTATGTTTTTAGAGCATTCAAAGCACTGGCTGTAAATGTAATTGAATATGTTCCATTTAAAAAAATATAGAAAAATTCCACCAGGTGAAATTAAGAGAATTTACACAAATTAGATTCAGTTGAATGTTTTTTTTCTCCATAAGCCAAATCCATGAACATCAAGACTTAAATAGAAGATGTCATCAAGTCAGACTTTATGGATTTTCATTGACACTGAACAAGTGACACCCCTCTGTGGGCTCATGATAACACTAAAACAAGTTTTATATGAATTTAGGACTCCCAGCTGTGAGACAGAAAATGTTCTCATCCCATATTCTCACTATGTGTCCAAGGACTCTTTATGAAACAGCTCCAAAATTAACAACATCATTACCACCGTGCTGTCTTTGCTATTTCGCTCAGGGGATGCTCGCTCAAATGAAGTAAAAATTTTTTTAAAAATAGTCTGAATTTTCATGCAGGATGTATCTTTACTCCAAAATCATTCCTTCTTTGAACCGTTGCTGCCTTTGAATAGCTGATTTTTCATTTTAGGTTAAAGTCTTACCTTTTGGTATTGACAGTAGCCACTCAACCTGAAGCCTTGCCTGTGTTAGCATCCTGGTTGCTGAAACTGTGTTTACTGTATGTGAATCCCCTTAGGGAGACAGCAGGCCATCGGTGTGAAATTAACCTAATAGGCCTGTCATTATTGGTGGAAATTTCTGCACGACAAGCACTTTCCTTCCATGTCCCTCTGACTTATTACCTGCCCACTGCTGCCAACTGCATGGTTATGCTTGTGTATGCATTTGAGTGTGAGTACAATTTATGACAGAGATGTTTTCTGTCTTCCTTGGGCAGGAAAATATGTCCAACAGATTGTGTGCGCCTGTTTGTGCGTAGGTGTGCGCTTGTGTCTGTGCACATGCTTTTCTATGAGTATGTGCATTTGTAATGCAGTGCTACAGGCACAGTTTACATTGCAGCACACATGTATACTGCAGGCACCGGTGTGTGAGCGTATGATTTGAACCCTGTGGTTTGTTGAGACTGGGATAAACATACAAAAATGACATTTAATAGGAACTGAAACCGTGATGTTTAATATTGCATTGAGATTGTAAATATGGATAACCCACCAAGACGTGTTATTGTCTACATCATGGAAGCTCTACCACCATATGTCTCCTCAAAGCTGACCAGTACAGAAATGTCTTACACAGTGCAAACATACGCAACCATTGGTTGGTTGCGTATGATTTGTTGCAGTTAATCAAAAGCCTATTACCAGTTTAACCATATTTTTAACCCACTTTCATTAAGTGATCATGGAACAAGTGGATGTGTGTGTGTGTGTGTGTGTGTGTGTGTGTGTACATGAGTTAGTCCTGAAGCACGCTCAGTTATTGATCATGTTCACAGTGGCAAAGCCCTGCAGCTAATAGCATTGATTTGGAATTGACTCAGTTTGGCGTCTTATCCGTTTGAGAACTATGGTTTACAATTTGTAAACTGTGTGTGTGTGTGTGTTATGGACAGTACTTTCTGACACCTTCACTGGGCTGTTTTAGGGTTAAGACTTGGTTTTAGGGTTTAGGTTAGAATTAGCTTTAGGTTAGGATTAGGGTAAGGATTGGGTTTAGGCATTTAGTTGTGATGGTTAAGGTTAGTGTGAGGGGCTGGGTAATGCATTGTGTCAATGACTGTCCTCACAAAGATGGAAATACAAGTTTATGTGTGTGTCTGGCAAATATGCTTGTGTGCAACCTGGTGTAAAGATGTTTATTCATTTACTCAGCTCAAAGATAAACATAGTCAGTCTTTGTGGATTCACAAGTTAAATTTAATGAGGATGATTTTCTGTTATGCATCGAAGACATAGGTATAATTTATATAAAGATACCTCCAAAGCGCTTGTTTCTGTCTGAAGGGGCAGTAAGTCATTTTTATTAATCATCCCAAACTGACAACGAATCAAATTTGTGCCGACATGAGTGTTCAACAAGTAATTCAGTTCATTACAACAGCTTCCCCATTGACCTTTAAAATGGCAAGCAATTGGTCAAGTGTCACTTCACAGAAGAGTAATACCCCTGTTAGACAAGGGAGCGTGGGGGTGGGGTGTCCTGAACTAGGACACATCGAAAAAGGAGAGAAAGCACACCCAGTGCTTCTCTCTGGTCCATGTTCTCTCCTCCTGTGTGTCCTGCCAGAAAGCTATCCAGAAATAGAGTCCTACAGTTTTAAGTTTGTGCCTCTGAAATCTTGTGCTCCTTTCATCTGGACCTTCACAAAACTGCTCTGTGCTGGGTATGTTTGACAATGCAGATTCAAAATCCGAATTTCCTCTCTGTCAGAGCTGGTTGTCTTGTTCCTGATATAATGATATATTTGCAACACTGACAGCTACAACTTTAAACCTGGGATTTTGTGTAGACTCAGTGGGATCAAGTGTGAAACAGGGAAACAATATTGGACAGAGAATCGTAAATGGAAAGTCTGTCTTCTTTCATCCTCTCTTGGCGACGTCAATACTTTTTCGTTTTTACCGGAATTCTGTTTGCTTCTGTTTCACATGCCTCTTTGTCTTTTCTTTTGCTTTATAAGATGCCAGCCGCTCCTACACTCCACTGTTTCTCTTACTATTTGATCATCACACTAACTTAAGTTGTCTTAACTGCCCCTTCCCTACCAATTTTAAGGCAATTTTATTTCCTCACCCTCTGAGGAAATCATGCAGTTAATACCTCTGCAGTGCTGTGCAGTAATTGTGTAAAGAAAATGCCGCATACAGTGAATTCAGTTACAATCCTTTCTTTGGTTCTGTTCATGAAGTCTCTACCTTCCATCTTTTCTCCATCAGGTCTCTTTCATCTTCTTTCTGTCTCTTCCTCTTTTTGTCTCCCTCTGTTCCTTTTATTCCATTGCCACCCGTAATCATAAAGCATAGATAACACTCCATCTTATGCAAAATACATGGGACGGGATGTAGCTGCTAAAAAAATAAATATCTCTCTAATGCTAAAAATAAACTTGTGTTACATAAAAAGATGCACTGTTGCAGTGCTTTATATCTAGTTTAGCTTTAAAGAGTAAACATGTATTTATGTAAGTTACGCAACAATTTTACATGATAAAAAAAAATCATCTGTTTTTGATGTGATAATATACATCATAACCAAGGAGCAAAGTACATGCTATCACCCATAGGTGTCACCACCCATTTTTGTATCTTCAGTAGATACAGTATGGTAGACAGTAGGTAGATATAGTAGATCTCAGCACAAAGATTGTTGTGGAACAACTAACCACATGTATCTATATCTACATGTTTCTTTTTGTGTACATCACATATTCTTTAATTGTCATATTTATATTACTTGAAACCAGAACTCAAAAGTGATCTTGATTTTTTTCTATGTATCTGATCTCTATTAGTGTGTGTGTGTGTGTGTGTGTGTGTGTGTGTGTGTGTGTGTGTGTGTGTGTGTGTGTGTGTGTGTGT
>JBBMJY010000024.1:16289383-16314313 GCA_037833715.1 Toxotes lorentzi | reverse complement strand
AATGAAAGTTAACAGCATGGCCACACGGGGGCTATTTTTGTCCTTCCATCCATTTCTCAGTCCTTTTCACACTCCCTCAGTTCTGGACACCCCCCCCCCCTCCCCCGACCCCCTCCTTCTCCCAAGTTTCCTCCTCCCTTTTTTCTCTCCCTGCCTCCTCCTGCTCAATATATCTGATTCATCTTTGGCCAGATCAGCCCAGGCAAAGCAAACCACCCTCTCAATATCCCTTTTTTTTTTTTTTTTTTTTTTTTTTTTTTGCACCAGTCATACTTCTATCTCAGACTGTGGTTACAGCCCTACCCTGAAGAAATGACTGTGATTTTACATCTAAGAGGTCATTATAGCAGTGCTCCACATGGGCTCCCAAAGTGGAATTTTTACAACAGTCAGTCTAAAATTATCTCTGTAGTCCTCTCATAAATGGTTTCCACGCGCAGCCTTTTAAACCTCCTGCAAAAGTCTTCATGCAAAAGGCAGATTTTTGGTCTTTCCCAAATTCATTGCATAATATTTAGTTATGCAGTCAGTTTTTTTATATAGATATATATTCACACTGAAGAAGCACTGTTGTTATGCCCCTGAGGAGAACTCTTTGGAAATTTTGCAATAGTTATGCAGGATTTCCCTCCACTCCCTTTCATCTTTTCCTTACCCACTTCTACAGTAGACAGCTCGGCTATGGTACATTAATCTGTATCTATAAAAATTCAATTTCTGCCTTGGCCACAGCAAGAGAAGATTTTCATACGAGGATAAATGAGGGTCGCTCCGGCTGACCAGATAAGATAGCGGGTTGGGGTTTATTTCACAGATAAAGAATGAGATCAAATGTAGTCAGAAGGTCATTTGTAGAAACACTATGTTTACTAAAGAACAAATAAATGTTTCATAGAAAGGCTTTTGGGCATCTAAGCGAAAATTGCTGTAAATGCACACAGAAGGCACAGAAAATGAAGTAAAAAGCTTTTATTGTCACTGCTGTCACTGCTTATTCTGTGCAACCTAAACATCCTTTTACCTGCTCATCACTGTATACAGCTCTAGTTTTGATATTTCTATAAGTACATCCACACTGTATCTTTCTGTTCTTAGACACTTTGCGGAGCACATACATACAGTATGGATGTTCTAACACTGTGCCTCTCCCTCTAGAGTGTGCAACAACAGTGGCAGAACATCAAGAGGATTATACACTCTATGAGGACAACCAGAGACTTAGACAGCAGTGTTCTCTCTGCCTGCCTTTCAGGCTGATCCCGAAAGGCAGGAGGAAAGTAGGATTGCTTTCCCAGAGAGAATGAGGGAAAAAACAGGGGGATGCAGGGGCTGGCAGAAAAATGGGAAAGAAAATGAAGAGAGACAATAAAAGATGGAAAAGAGAGAAAATGGCAAAGTGAGGAGAAATGAATGAATGAGCAGACGGAAAGAAGTACAGAAAATAGGATGCAGGAAGTCTGTGTAATGATGAATGCGTGCCCGGTGCTCTGTGGGATTGTTGGCAGGTGCTGAGCCGCTGAGCACCAGCTCCGGTCCTGCCAGCAACCTTATGTAATGAAGCTTTATTCCTGTCACTCCATGAGGGTGAGAGCTGCAGCGGCACACTGCCTTCCCTCTGTATACGTGCCATAAAGAAATATGGAGCTGGGAGAACATGAATGGGAGTTGCTTGCCCAGCTTCTCATTTTTGATTTTAATAGATCACATCTTGTGTCGTGACTCAATCAGTTTTGTTAACATGGGTTCACTTTCACTGCTTGTTCAAATGTGACATTGGTCTTGTTCATTTGACTTTAAGGATCATTTCAGTTGGATCACTTCCTGAGTCATTAATATGCTAATCAGCACAAAGTACTGACCAATGTGACTTACAACAGATTGGGTATGGAATTACAAGTTTCATATATTTTAGCAAGAAAATTGGTTTGCTTGGCTCTTAGTTTCAGTACGAAGCCAAATATTTAAATGACAATAGGCCAAAAAAACAGCTGCTAAGGGCCCTACAGCCACCAGGAGGCCCCTAAACCGCATAATTACAAATGTCATTTTTTGTCATGACAATCATTTTACATTTTTTAAAAAAGTTTTTGTGTGTAACCTTTGAATAAGAAAGTAAAAAAATGTACTAAAGAGGCATTAAATTTTACTACTTCTATTCATGTTTCAAAGACTTTTACTCTTATTCTAGTTGCAGAAAGATCAAGACTTGATCTGAGCTGAGTGAAAAACTATTTACTATACTGATTAACTGTAAAAGTGAAATCAGATACTGACTTTGTGCTTAGTGCACAACATGTACCAAGTTGTTGTAGAAAGGGTGGGATGCTCTTTCTAGCTTGACAAACTTGCTCCATATACACAGATTCTGCACAACAATGCGTGAAATGACCTGGTTGAAGTTGCATACAAATGTTATAGTATTACGGGATTTCTGCTCGCTCACTCTTTGTTGCTGCATGTGTTGCTTTGTCCTCCATGTTTGACAGTCCTATCTCAGGTCAAGGTCACAGGGTCAGGAGGACAGGCAAACATTGCACGGTTGAGGGAAGCTGGGTTGCATCTGAAAAAACAACCGTTTTTACTTGTCGATCGAGAGAGGTCACACTTGGTTCACCAGTGTGTAACACATACTGAGTCATGTGGAAAGCCAGTAATGCACAGTCTTGGTCCATTTCCTGCCATCGCTTATTGTCGTTTCATGTATGCTTTTATCTTGGGCTGCCTGTTGCCTCATGAGAGAATATCTATGTCAAATTTTTTTGTTTTTTTTAGAACAGACCCCATGTTTGATTTTGAACCCATGACCTTGACTGTTTTCTTGACATGCTCCTGCAGATCCAGCAGGAAGTGCTTGTGCTTGTGTATTACATATGTGCATGCATGTGTGTGAGTGTGCGTCTGGTAAAGAGGGTCAGATGCTTCACAGTAGCTGCTGCCAAGGGAGGCAGACAAAGAAAGCCTAGACCACAGAGATGCTGTAAATGAGAGTAGCTATTTGGGGAAACCTCTCACTCCACAGCTCTGCACCACAGGTGAGAGAGAAACACACATGAGTCATTTCATGGGCAGACACCAGCTCATGGGTATGCGTGAGGATGTAAAGTACACATCCACTGGGACATGTGCACACATTAATGTATATACGTGTGTGACGGTGTAGGTGAAGTTAAAGTCACGTGCATTCACCCACATGTTCAAACATACATAGGCACACACACACACTCACTCACTATCTCTCTGTCGCTCCCACATTTGCATGTTTGTATGGAGGCATTTCCCCCCGTGGAATTGAATAGATTGATAGAACGGGGCAGGTGAGTGAGGTGGGAATTGGGGGGAAGAAAAGCAATTAAAGTTGCAGTCAAATGCAGCGGTGCAGCAGAGCATTGGATGGAGTCGGTCCCTGGCTTAATTACGCTTAGCCCTCACCGCGAGATGTGTCATCATGCCGCACCCGGAGAGCCAGGAGCATGTGGTCGGACATGTGCGATCTGACTCTATTGTCACACGTTTGACATTGTTAAGGAAGGAGGGAATCTGTCAGGATTATAATTGTATGGAGAGATATGCTAAGTCGCTGAATGAGAGGAAGCTAAAAACACACACTGTGAGGTGCTGACTGACACACACTGTGAAGAACGGTTGACTCAGAGATAATGCAAGATAATTTTAGCGGTGAATTGTTTTGGGATCGAAGAATCTAAACTTTGACCAGGTTATTTTCATGCTTTTTAAACGTTTGAGTTCAGGTGCACACTCTCTTCAAATCTATTATTTCTCATTCATCCAAATTACTTTGGTGCACTTATCTTTAGTCCAAACCAGGGGTGGGAAAATATTTGATCATTAGAGACCTAGTGATTCTGTGTTGAACTATTCCACAGTGATGTGCAAATTTGCTCTCCAAGTGCAGTTTGTCAGCTAAATGGCTGACAACTCACCTCTGTCTGACAAACTACATTTATATACTGCGGTGAAGTTACACTTTATGCAAGCAGAAAGGAAGAAACCGTACAGTATGCACAATGTCTCATGCTACAACTAACCTGCAGAATGACAGACGCATGTTAAAGCCTCTTGCATTGATGGAAAATATTCAGACTTGGTCATGCATGTAATCGACCTTAGCCTACAAGTTGTCACGCTTGTAATGATGATTAATGATTATTAAAAAAAAAAAAAGAAAATCTGACTGGATGTTAATGATTGTTCTATTACGAATCGTATAGTAAGAAAAAATACGAGGCTACATCTCAGTAATGTTCAAACTGTAGCACCCTGAATGTATGTTAAATCACATTGTGGGTAACTCAGGCCAGGCCTCGTTCATTCCCTCCATCCCGTTTCCGTTCAGTTGCCACCACTGTCAAGTCTCCCAGATCCCTCACATGTCCTTACTTCTCAGTGTTTGTCTTACAGGAACATGGCTGTGGGCTGACAGCCTGACAGCTGGAGAGGAGAGGAGAGGAGAGGAGAGGAGAGGAGAGGAGAGGAGAGGAGAGGAGAGGAGAGGAGAGGAGAGGAGAAGAGAGGAGAGGAGAGGAGAGGAGAGGAGAGGAGAGGAGAGGAGAGGAGAGGAGAGGAGAGGAGAGGAGAGGAGAGGAGAAAGAAAGCCAAAGAGAGGGAGAGGGAAGAGTTGAGAGCTTGGGGGTGATGAGGTGTTTCAACAGTGGAAAGAGAAGGAAAAAATCCATTTTCAGAAAGACAGAGAAATAGAGAGAGGCTGAGGACTGATGGCAGTAATGAGGTGCTGAGAGAATGAGACAATAAGTCGGGAAAGGGAAAGGAGTGAAGAGGTCTAGTGAAAAGCAGAGAAAAACAGGTATAGAACAAGAAAACAGTGTGATTAGTTGGAGAGCTTAAGAGTAGGAGAGGACGGCCAGTGAGAGAAGGAGACATGTCAGAAATGGAGAGTGAAAACCTGGTAATGAATGTGAAAAAGATAGGCAGCGAAAGAGAGAGGGAAAGACAGAGGTTCCACTCGCCCTGATCCTTAGCCAGCTCTTTTTGCCTTATCAGGCCAGTCCAGACATGGGAGAAAAACATGTACCCACAATGCACTGTGGCTCTTGCCCATCCGCCTGGAAAGAACCCTTAACCCCATCCTATCAGCTCAGAGGTTGGCTGCCAATGCCAGTGGCTCTTCATCTCTGGACTCAGGGAAAGATTTGCGTGCAGAGCTCGGTAGACAGGAAAACATGCGCACAAACATACACAGACATACATGCATGCACTCAGCCATCGGCAATTGAAAGTTGAGCCCAGGGCACATCACAGTCATAATCTTTGTCTAAGTTCAGTCATGAGACACAGGCAAACGTAACATAGACATATGCATAAACGCAAGGACATGCAGACAAACACTTGCAAAAAATGTACACAAATGTTTAAACCAACCCTGAAAATGATAATGTTTTTCTGTTTGTGAATTATTGATTAGCGAATTTCCTCTTTGTTTCAAGGTAGTAATTACTGTCTAAATAATTTTGAAGTCAATTGAAAGCACTGCAGAATGTCTCCCCAGTGGAAGCATTAACGGTTCTCATATAGGCAAAATGGCTTTTGAGAATTTTACACACTCACATGCCTGAATGGAAATGAGTACGCATTTCTACCAGTCACTCAGGAACAGAACTCAGCTGCACTGAACTACAACCCCTGGCAATACTGAGGGAAGCTGATGAGTGTGCCGTCTAAATGCACACATTACTTAGTGCCACTACAATTATCAAAGGGCTTGTTTAGTGACATGTAATTTGCAGTGAAATGTCCACACTTACCTCATCTGCATTTAGAGACTAATCAGACATGTAGTTTTCATTTTAGGTCACTTCTGAAAGCCACTCAGTGTGAGTATGTGTGCATGTGTTGACTCCCATGCGCACGCTACCCTTTGTGTAGGATCGAGGTAGGTCTTAGCAAGTGTGACTCTCACTGATAGACATTGATGAGATGGTTGATGAGTTTGCGAAGCCATTTCCTCAGCCGAAGGGTAAAAGGCAGCAGACTATGTGATGTCATTTCAACTTGACACAGGCGTGAAAAATCAACATAAAAGCCTTTCAAATCATTCTTCTTCCATTTGAAATTAGATATTGTGCACGGTATGAGAGTGAGAAATGGCTGGAGAGAGAGAGAGAGAGAGAGAGAGAGGCGGTGGTTGGGGTTGGGGGTGGGGTGATAAAGTGACTTACCCACTGTGTGTTCAAGGGTGTGAATGCAGTGTCTTTAAACTCCCTGTGGAAATTACATTAAGATGAGATAAGAGAGATGAGATTCCCCTCTGCAATGTGCAAAAATAACTTTATGCACATTTTTCAGTTATGCAAAGCTGAAAAAGCTGACTCTTTGCTTCTGAGTTGTCATCATCCATCAGTGTATACATACCTGTATACATCAGTACGGACATATCTGTCATATCGCATATGCAGAAATCTGACCCATGTGTTTGTTCAGGATGACATTGTGTGCATTTGTGGCAAGTGAGTTCTCTGTGTCCTGTAGATTCTGCCCATCTGTTGTAGATTAACCTGCCTGTCTGTTTCCTGCCAACCACATCTTACTGTCTGTTCCCAAGGAGCTGACTGAACCACTCCTGTTTCATATACCACTACATGACAAACAGGGCTCATCTACCTAGAAAAGCAAAAGTAAAATCACAGAGAAGTAGAAAAGCTCAATAATGTTCATTTATTGACTTTTTTTATTGCGGTCCACTGGAGATTTTGCAGAAAGCTCAGAGGAGGAAGACCTAGTATTTGGCTGGGCCGGTAATCTAATACAACTGAATTCCCCTTAAAGCTGTTTTAATTTACATAATTTTCTGTTTCTGTTGTCAGACAATGGGGCAAGTACAATATAGAGACTGCTGCTCTGTACTGTTAAAATCCTGATTTTATAATCACAGCATGGTCTGACTAAATCCCCATACACACAAGTTAAAGGCAACGGCTGTGCTGTGATTTCGACTGTATTTACTTGTGAAATGATCACTAGAGAGAAAGTTAGTAAATCATTCAGATCTTGCTGCTTCATTTATTTAATATACAGCGACTTTGAAGACACTTTGAAGAGGGTTGAAATACATAAAGCCTGGACTAATCTGACAAGACAACAACAAAGTAAGGGTGGTCTGGGCTTTCTGGGCTGTAGTCTGGGCTATAGTAGTTAACTTCAGCGCTGGTAATATACTCCACAAACAAGAAGAGCATGTTCTCAACTTAGTAACTCTCTAATAACTTCAGCGTGGGCGGTGGGCAATGATAGTTAATTGCATTTTTTTCTCACAAAATTAAAACAGCCATTTGTTATTTATTGCACTAGGTTACCCAGTGTGTGCTACTTGAAATAGGATCATTCTCCACATTAGTGTAGCTACCTCTGTGGGAAGTCTGCTGCAGCTGTGATGGTATTACAGTGGCTCTTGCTTGGAAATTCAGATTCAGATTCAGAAAATCTGAAATGAGGTACTTTATCTAAAAAAGAGATCTGCTGTCAGTGAAAGATGTTTAGATAAATCTGTGTCGTCTATAAGACTGGATGTACGTCTGATTATTTGTGTCTGTGTGTGTGCGTTCAGGGTAAGAGGTGCCATAGAGCTCAGCTGAAAGACCAACAGGTAAACTCCACTGACATTTAGCTCCCACTGCGTGTGTGAACACTTTAATAAGCACAGATTTGCTCACCTAAAATGTAAAGCCAACTCATTTGATGTGAAATCGGACTGTGACACGCACCTGCTTTTTGACACAAACTAGGTGAGGTCCACTGGAAACAAGAGAGAAAATGAGAGGGAAAGTGTACAATAACACACCTGGTGCGCTGTGATTGTTATGCTGAGAGAGTGTGTGTTTGTGTGTCTGGGGTGATTATTGTCTGCTTATGTAGGTAATGCTGCTGTCCTCTGAAACCCAGATGTTCTGACAGCACATTTTACTGGACATTGTGTTGTATTGACACCATTAATCTCAGCAAATCAACACTTGTGTGCTACACAAACTACAAAATGCTGATAAAAGTGAATTTTAATTATACATGAAAAATACACTCTTGTCTATAGTGTTCAGAGTTTAAATCTCATCTGACTGATTTGATTTTATGCATTCAGGTAGCATTATCAGTTCTCATTTGAGAGGCACACTTTTATTCTGTGCTGATGTGCTGATCCATTCATTACAACTTGAACTCAGCCCTGATGATGAGAATGGGTCTATTTAGGCTGCATAATGAACCCTGTTTATTAACCCTGCTCTGTTTAAAAAGTCTTGTGGTTAAGAAGCTATGAAATAATTCTTCTTAATTTGTCACTCGATGGCATTAATTCATGTTAATGTTTGCACCTCTACACAGTTAGAACCCCTTTAGGTATTATGTAACCGACTACATAATACAACCTTATAATGCTGTATCATTATACCGCTAAGTCTCCATTCAGCACCTTATACACTGGACAGTGCCAATACTCATTTGTAGGTCTGGATTTTGGCACTGATCTCCTGATTTGATCCAATTTCATTCTCAATGATTCGGTTACATCAGTTAACACACATCTATACTTTTAAAAATAATATATGCAAAATAATATTTAAAAAAACTGCACCACTTACAAGGTTATTGCCTTTATGCATATTTTAAAAAATTAAATGCAGTCACATGCAGCTGCCACTGTAATTATTACTATGACAGACAGGACAGAACCTTAAAGTCTCACTGTTCATGCTCACTAATTTATCTGCACTCTTTCTGTTCACATCATCCTTTAATCTGCAGACAGCTGCTAGGTGGTGTTAACTCCCTGGCAGAAATCCACACACCATTCATTTAACTTCCACGGCCTCACATCTTCGTAGCCACAGATGATATCACTTCAGCAAACACAAACCAAGAGCTCAGATGTGATATAAATGTGATCTCTAGATTTGCTATAGGATAGCCAAAGCCAGCTAACCATCCTGATTCTCAACAGTCCTGTAAACTGCAGCTGGTCCACATAGACTGTAATTATTCATGTCACAGTCTACAAGACTGTTGTAACTCAGAGTGGCTCAGATGGCCAGCTATCATCTGCATTAGTTCTTAACATATAAATTTAATAACTTAATTTCCATTTCACACCTCAGGCAGCTCTAACACTGAACCACTTACAATTAATAACCACTACCTACACATAGCATTTGAGAAAAGGTGCAAATGCAAAGATCAGTCTTGGGATTTTAAGAATGAGTAGTGGATCTCTCAAATAAGAATCGCAGTTAATCAGAAAATCAGTTATTTTATCCACCCCTACTCATTTCTGTTCCCTGAGATCATTATGTTGCAACTCCACATCCAATCTTTGTATGTGTGTGTGAACCTAAGCACAATTTGTATTCAGTATCTGTTCCTTAATTTGTGGAGCTGCTCTTGTCTCAACTTATATCTCTGTATTATCTTTCTCCCTCTCTTTCTCTTTGCCTCAATAATTAATAGGCGTTTGTATGTTTTCACTGCAGGAGCTTTTTCTTGCTGAAGTAATGATGTGTAAATACAGGCCATTTACTGTACTGTCTACTTCCTCTTTGTCCAATTAGAGGGCATGACACAAAATCCCCGCTGAGCAAGGACAAATAGCACACAAACTGCTAATTATCAGTGAAGATAGGCAAGACGCTGCTGGCTGAGAAATCGTGAGGGTTTGAAGGAGATGAGGATAAGCCTAGACAACAGATGTCAAAACCACTGACACCCCCCTTTCCGTCCACCCACATAAACATAGAGTGTACAGATGTTGTGAATAGCATTACATCTTTTATGTCTGCAAAAATGCACGTTAACACACCCTTTACTGAGTGATGACAAGTGTGAGTCAAAGCCAGATAGACAGAGATAAAGAGGAGGAATTAAGAGATACAGGAAGGGCAAGGCAGAAAAATGTTCATGTGGGTAAAACGTTCATTTCAACGCCTGACATGTGCGAAAAAATCAATATGGTTCATCAAAGCTTTTTTTTTTTTTTTTTTTTTGCTTCATCCACCAATTGAACTCAGCAAATGAGGGTGTGTGTGTGTTCGGTATGCAAATGTAAGAGTGAAGCATCTGTCTGTGTGTGACAGATTTCCTAGAGTGCAGTTTCCTGGAGCTGGCAGTTTGAGACTCATAAATCATCAACGATGAGATTTGAAGAAAACAGAATAATAATAGTGAGAATACACATACAGTAAACAGAAACGTATACATTATGTGTATGCACTTCTGTGTGTGTTTGCACTCGCATGTGTAGGCATGTGTGTTACTATGTGCATGTATCACAGACAAGGTACAAAGTTATTTTGTGGCAGGGTTATTGTCCTCATTGTCCTGCCATGTCTGTGGTTAAACAAACCATTGCCCCTGCCCATCCAATTAGACTCAGATTCCCACAGCACACCACCAATGACACATGAACACACACACAATTAACAATGATGGAGACGGATGAGGAGGGAGCGGAGGCAAGAGAGGGGATAGACATTTCTCATTCCTCTAGGTTTTTTTTTCTTTTTTTTCCAAAAAGCTGCCTTTCAAGGCGTCATTAGCAGACACAAAGTCGATCAAGACGTGACTCCAGTGAGAACAGAGATCTGAAATTCGCCACGAGAATTTGGCCGATGCCCGCCCAGCACTTTACATAATGTCTCAAGTCTCACTTGATTGGTTTTCATGTTAGCTTATAATAAGTAGCCTACGGGAGCTGCCGAGCAACAATATCAGCACGCAAACATGCACACACGTTCACGGCCTCCCTCTTATACACTCACAAACAGCCAATAATGATTCATAATGGAGCTAATGAATTTTGTTTGCTGTGCAATTATAATTCTGTCATTTGCTTAGATGAGACTGATAGTGAAGCTGCTGTGACAAATCTGCTTGCAAGACTCAAAAGACTAACTCCCTAACTTTGGTGTCAATTTGGTGTCCTGTGAATTTTCCGCCTATGAAAAAGAGTCCAGTTAACATGATGCAATCCTGTCATGTACGCTGACATTCATGCCATAGATTGCGTATTTGTGAATGAATGGTTATGGATCCGATTAGTTGGATTTGAGGATTTTTTTTTTTCTTGCTGAAAATCAGTGCAGTTTCTTTGACAATCAAGTAAAGGTCTTTGCTTTCGTGTGTGTTCTGAAGTCAGCACTTTCATACTTTGTGAAACCCACTGTGTAAATTTCAGAGGGCTGTATTTTATTATTCTTTTTAATTTTGCACAAAAAAATTAGGAAGAAGCTTCATTGTCAGTTATTAATTGTAGTGCTTAGAAATAAAAATAGAAAACAGTGAAAGTACACATGAATAAAAAAAACATTGCACAGAAAACACTGAGTAAAAGCAGTGTGGGATTATGCTGTTCAGATGAATTTGGACGTGGAGTTGTGGTGGACTGACATGTAGCGTGTAACTGAATGTGATTTTGTGAATACAGGAAGGTCGTGCCTTCCTTTAGGAACAACACTGGGGACTCAAGGCATGTAAGTCTAATGTCACAACTACTCTTGACATGGCTGAGGGGAGTATAATAACTTGGTTTTGACAAAGACACATGTGAACAGCAGCTTTAACTCACTGCCATGAAAGAGATGAGGATAAACTAGAACAAAATGAGTTTTGGTTCTTTACGTTTTCTTTTTTTTTTAATTTATTCTAGTTAACTTCTTCCTTCATCTCATCTCCAAGCATATTGCCTCTCAGCATCCTTAAATGGCTTTGTGCTCAAAGTGTAGGAGGGACAAATCATTTTAATGAGCCTCGCTGTTCTTCCTCCTCCCACTTCTAAGCTTATCTTTAAGGCCAAGGTTCATCTTGATTTAGCTGACAGGCTCTTGTTGTGAATGTGTGTGTGGGAAAGGCTGAACACAAAGCGAGTGGCTCACTGATTTTTTCAGAAAGAGGAAGTCCGCCTACATTTATGCAGTGGACTGAGCTTCTGAACCTGCTAATAGAGGTTTTGACTGCTGATGTTCTTTAATGAAACATATGTCACAGCAAAGCAGAGAAGGAAGAAACTAAAATAACCCTGAAAGCTCTTTAAGTTTTACACACACTCTGATGTGCCCCATAAGTCAAAATATACTTGAGATTTGGAGGAGTGACTGTTTCAATTAGGTGGTCAAATTATAAAGAAAACTTTTTAATATAATGGAGTCTAGTTCAACTATGTCACTATACAAGCTGAAAAAGTTGAGTCAACGTGAAAAAAAAAAAAACATCATAGGCTTTACAAAGCCAGGATGTGTTATTGGGCCATTGTATTCAGTTGCATAAAATCTTACCTGATAAACTGGTAACTGAACGACAGATTAAAAGTCATTCAAGCTCATATATTTATTTGGTATGCTCATGATAATGAGTATGACTGTGAAGATTCTCAGTCCTCCAGGTCAAAGTGGAACAACCATCACTGAACAGTGGAAGGGGTCTACGCCACCAGTTATACACTTACAGTGCAGTTTTGAGATCCCTCCCCTGGCAGCTTAACATCCATTCACGCCATGACTCACGACCCTGACGACTCACATGTGACCTCAAAGACTCACAAGGGGTTAAAGTCCCGTCTCTGCGCACAACATAGTGTTTTTCCTGCATTCTTCTACTATGTGTTTGAATAACATTACATTAGACAGCTCATCACAAGCACAGTTAGATCTTGGTACAAGCATGCTGCATGCTTATTGGCTCACTGACGCTGATAAGATTTACTCTTTAGGTATCGAAATCAAAGTCTGGTTTCCAAGTGTCCAGCCCTAGACACTTCTGCTTAGACAATCTAGCCTCAGTTGTCACCCTGGATACACCCTCCACCCATCTCTTTGAACTATATACTCTTATCACTCTAAGCCTCAGCTCAGCTGCACTTTATTCCTCCACCTTCCCCCTCATTAGACACAGCAGTGTAGACTCAGGTGTGAGTTTGTCCTGAAAGAGAGCAGCCCTAGAGGCCTCTTCCCGGCAATCTACACATTATGTATATATTTAAGACAATGTTGTGCAGCTTTTTCAAAAATTTGACAAAACTCATAACTGCACGACAGTTTTAGTTTTGCAGAATTCAGAATCCAGCTGTGTTTGGAGGAAACTAGATATAGCTTAATATTTGATGTCACAAGTACCATCCAGCTTTTATGTGCTTCTTCTTGTAGGTCAGACATTAAGAAGGAAGGGCACCGACGGCTCTGGAGTGAGCACTGTTCTTAGCAAGACCTGCTTTCTTTGCAACTTCTTTTTTGCTCTTTTATATTTTAGTGTATACCATCTTTTCGTCTTCAGCTACCTTCCCACAATAACTCACCTTCTACTACTTCTGCACTCATGTCAGAAATGCTGCCTGCTTTTCCCTCAGCCCCTTGTAGGCTTGCAGCCAACCCTTGCAGTCGTCTTACCATTACAAACTTCTCATCATTAGCTCCCCTTATTGTCCCTCAGATGGACATCTTGCTGTCCTGTTTTAGCTTCAGCAGCCTCTTCTCATGTGTTCTCATCTCCTGCACCTGTTGCTCTAGCCCATCTGCTTTACAGTGACCACCCCTCAGGGTATGTCTTCTCTCGGCCTGCTACAAATGCTGGCAAGAAAATTTCTTACATTCAGGATTTCCCCTCTCAAAAACAGGGCAGTTGTTGTGCTGGCAGGAATGGCATCAGAGCTGTCGCCAAATTTATTTTTGACCTGTCTGGTTGGAAGCCAGAAGCGGCTGCCACATACATAAATACATTTATACAGAATGACAAACTTGATTTTGTCAGAGAAGTGGTGATGAGTGGAGAGCTACAGTGAGGGTGGAATCTCATACTAAGCGGACTGAGTCTTATGTGACACTCCAGTCCAGTCTTGCAGATAAAAGGTGAGACCAGAAACCCTTCACCCCAGTGCCACTGCAGTAGAAGTGAGCGTGCGGTCAAGACTAGAGACATCACTGCTGCTTTTATTCACCCTGAAAGCATAGCCACAGTTCTTCAACCCGCCTGACAGCTCCCAGTAAAATGACAGCTTCTCCAATCCCACCGACTAAAAGGACATTCTGACCTGCCATGTTCGACCCAGGAGAACACAACCTGCTAATGACAACGCTGAAGATATTTTAGAGTGGTTATTATCAGCTTCCCTTTTAGCAGATCCCCCCTTGCTGTGATTAAAAAAAAAGTTACACTTCATTAAGGTTTGAAGCAAAGTTCCTAGAAAGTCAAAGTTGTTTGGATGCTAGAAACACAGTAGCAGTCTTTTTTTAGACTTTCTGTTTTGCCCTGCCAACTTTCTGGAAATAGGAAAAGAGACATGCACATGGGGAGGCAGATAAACAGATATGTAGAGAGAGTGGTTGTGTGTGTGCGCATACTGCATATAACAGTGTGTGTCTTGACATGTTTTGTTTGTGGACCGTGGACTGCCTTATTCAAAATTTTCCACATAACTGGGACACCTGCAACATTTAGCACCGTGAGCAGCTGTTATCAGTGGCAGTGATGTGAGCGTAGCATTAGCGAACAACTGTTATTTAGTTCATCTCAATTTTCTGTGCCAAAGTAATTAAGTAATTAAAATTAGTTTTTTTTGTGCTGAACTGTGTTTGTACTTCACTCTGTACCATGCTGCCACACTGTCTCAGTGTAACCTCAGTATAAGGCTTTCAGACTTTTAGAGCCTCACTCTCTCTGTCTCCGTCTGTGCTTCTCTCTGCAAACACTCACATACACAAAAAAAGATGCAGGGTTAGACGAGGGGTAATGTACACTCAGAGAGACGTAGAGAGATTGGGAGTGGGACAATAGGATTAAGGCTCAGGTCTCAGTAAAGAGCTTTGTGTCAGTGAAGCTTTGACCACAGATACATTACTGAGTCTGTGCAAACACAAATAAAGTCGATCTGATTCACATGGATGAGTTTCTGGCTGCAGGCCCGCTGAAGGGAAATTGAGGTTATTTGCTTCCCTTCTTTATACTCTTCAATCTTCCAAACAAAATGTATTATCATACATGTGGAAGTGAATAAGGTGTCTATAAATCATTTAGGGTGTATGGCTTCACTGGATTCATGCAAAAAACTGAAACAAATATTTATTTTTAATAAGCAGAATCAATGTGTAGATAAATGGATATATGACACGTTTATTTCTTTGAAATTGCAAAGGTCTATGTAAAGATCATCTCTCATGAGATCTAGGCTGTATTTGCATGTTGTTTTTTTCACCCGTTATTTAGAAAAAGCTCAATTGTGACAGGATAGGATACAGATAGAGTCATGTGTACTGTGATCTGCCCACACCTCTGACAGACAGCAGCATTACAGTCAGACAGCTCAGTCGACAGGCTGATAACAAATCACTACACTGCGCTACTTCCACTTCCTGGAAAAGAGCATGTCTCAGAAATGTCATCATGCAACAATTTGTTAAACTGTTCCTCTGTTGTCATGATAACTGCAGTGCGTATACAAAAACAAAACAAAAAAGAGACAGCTGGAGAAACTGAGTGTCTTGTCAGGTCCCGCTTGTATAATTAAGATCACAAATCCTCTCACAACTAAAGCCAGTCTTGCCTCCATGATAAATCTTAGAAATAAGCAAAGGAGCTAGTAAACAAACTAGAAATATGAGACTCAAAAGACAAGATGGTATAAAATGTCAACAATTGTGTGACAGTTTTATTTGAGATCAGTTTTACTTTTATTTAGTCTTTTCTCACAAATGTTTAAGAAGACCCTTGGGCCAGTCAGTAACAGGACGTTCTGTTTGTCCGTAATCAGAATCAGAGCTTTCGGAGATATCGTATGCGAGTTAAATGTTTTAACCTTTCATTTTAGCGCCCGCTCCCTTGATGTCAATCAGCATCATTTCATAAATACTGGGACACAGTGTGATGGGGCACTGTCTCTCCCGGGCCTGTCAAATATCACCTGACATACAGAATCATGCCTGATGGACAGAAGAACAGATAAACAAAAATGGCCTGATCCATTGTACTGGCTCCTCATTTCCTTTCATTAATATTCACACTCTTTCTATATGATTCATATATTTCCATAAGCCTGTCAGGGAAATATTGTTAGGCAAATTCGTAATTATTCTTTGATACCTTTTTCGCTGTATGTGTGTGTGTGCGCGCTTGCTGTGCTATCAGAGAGCTGACACATATATGGGTATGCTCCAGAGATCACCTCTCCAGTTCCCAGCTATGCCGGGGGGACTTTGGGAGGGGGGCACAGGAAGCAAGGAGGGGGGGATGGGTTCCTCCTAGTTTTCAGTATCCATGGTAACACCATCCTGCCCTGCCAGGATCTGTGTCAGTGGTGCTGAGATGGGCTGCAGAGAGACCGTGGAGGGCATAGAGGGACTGAGTAAAAAAGAAAAGAATGGGTGGGAGAATGTAAAGGGAATAAAAGTGGAAGGTGAAGCGGATGAGGGGGGGATTGAAAGGATGTGTAGAAGGGAGGGAAAAGACCGGACATGGAGTGGATTGTGGGATTGTTGTCATTGAATAAATGGAAAGAGGGCGGCGTGAAGAAGGGACACTTCTGAGGAAAAACTGACAAAGTTCAATGACTTGTGCAGTACCTGCGAGTTTATTTTCAATAATGTAATGCTTCTTATATCCCTGCATCGTCTACCCACATGCTCAAACCCCCACACCCCCCCTCTCTCTCTCTCTGGCAGCAAGGCCAAAACTGGCACTAAGCATTTTGGCCGGAGGGGACGAGCTGTGACTTCCTTCCTGTCCCTACCTCCGTTCCTGACTACCTATCTGTGGGTCCACTCTCCCTGTCTCTCTCAATTGTGAGAGTCAGATTGAGTTTGCCAAGCAGCCAAGCTGCTTATTGATTGGAAAAAGGGTTCCAGCGAGAGGCAGACGAAGGAGGAGATCTATAATTCAATACAGCCTTAATGATTTGATTCTAATACGACAGAGGGTGGAATATATGTTGATGTAAAAAGAAGGTCTGGGTATATTGTGTCTTAGGTAAAGGGTTTTTTTATGTGTGTGTGTTTTGCATGAATGTGTTGTGAAATAATATGGATGGAATGCCAGAAGAGGAAACTTGTCAGCTGTTCCCGCTGTGCTGGAAACAACAGGGAGACAGACAGAGACAGAAAAAGAGACAAATATTGTGTGTGTGACTGTGTCTGTGTGTGTCTTGTCCATTTGTGTGATCACACTGTGTATGCTTGTCTGTGATTGTGATAAATGGATTTAACTGCTAATTTCTGCTTCTGCTCAGTAACCATAAATGCGAGTTCTGTTATACTGAAAAACAATGAGATCCATATTCCACTTGTGCTGCAAAAAATGAGATGCTGAATGGAGAAAATGATGTCTTTTTTTTCTAGGATAGTTAGACACAGACACACTCTGCTACTCTTAAAAAGAAGTCATTTCTTTGCCCTTTATTTACGAACAGAACATCTTTTCTCTCTCTTTAGGGCCTTGATTTATTCCAATTACATTAATATTTTTCATCACAGCACTTGATCGCACCACTATGCACCATTAGATCTCAAACAGCTATGGATGACAGAGTGGGAAAAAAGGCCTGTGTGCTTTGCAGTATGTCTGGCTGTTTTAGAGATTTCAGAAAGCCATTTGACGTATCTGGAACACTGGACTTCCTCACAGCGTGCGCTAATGGAACCACATCGGAATCACTGTGTGACCACTGCACCGGTTGTGATATTAAAAGTGAATCATTGTCCATGTACACTTCACCAGAGCAATACATCCATCATTAATTGACGGAAGAGACAAGAAAGAGGGAGAACTTGGAAGGACAAAGTGAGATGTGGTGGAAGAGAACAGACAGGGTCAAAGTCAGTCGATATGAGCCTTTATGGTGCAAATCATTTTAATGCAGCTTTTCCCAGATTCTGTAGTATGTCCCTCTTTCTTTTCTCTGTCTCTGTCTCTCTGCCTCTCTCTCTGTCTGCCTTTTCCACAGACAGACACATTCAGACACAGTCTGAATGTAGGGCTGGAATACAGTGGTCGCACGAGAAGCAATTTCACAGCCCTTGGCCTGAAACACCTCAGCACCTGCAACTTCATTACAGTATACTAGCACTTGCCTGCTCCACATGCGCGCACACACACACACACACACAGACACACACACAGACACACACACACACACACACACACACACACACACACACACACACACACACACACAGACACATGCATAACACGGCACAGTGGAGTGCAACAGCCTTTGTTTTGGCTTTGAATGTGACACTTCATGCTAACAGTAGTGACATGCAGAGTGCCCCAGTCATATTGCCAGTGGTCTGGTAAACAGCAAATCGTTTTGTGGAACAGCTAAAGCCACAGAATAATGAGTGGTACTACAATGCTGGACAGGTGGAGATATACAACATGAAGCTAAAAAGAATGCAGAGAAAGAAAACAACTAAATATAACCAGCACACTTTGTAATAACACAATGGGTGACACATGCTGGTTCCACATATCTGAAATGTCTCCCTCATCTCAGTAAATTAAGTGATTCACATGGATCTGGCAGGTGTTACCACTGGCTGGAGGAACAACTGACCAATCGGAGCTTGGCGAGCAAGATAAAGAATGGTGACATCTATCTAGCTATCTTCATCTGTGAAAAACAGTAACCAAAAAATGGCCACAAAATACTGACAAGTTTGGATGACGTTGACAAAGCTATACATGTTGCTTTAAGTCACCTTATAGCAGGGCATAGGGCTGCTACACTTGCTATACTTAAAGGGTCTTTAAGAAATCTTGCAGAAATCTTTTCCAAAAACTCCTAGGCTGACTGAAAATGATGTTAGTGGGACAGAGACGTCCCTCGCTACTGATTGGTCAGGACAAAACAAACCCCCGTCCCTCGCAGCAAGAAATCTGCAAACACAAACACAATGTCAGACTGAATGAACACAGTAAAACAAATTGCAACATATAGTCTGATTGTCATTGACTGTGGGTTAACACATGTAATGAAATTCAGCACAACATGAAATTACAACAGCACAACACAATACGAACATGACAAAACACAGTCACAGTGGAAATCAGTGTGACATAACAGAAAACACACTGATACAACAGGACAACCCAACAACGATAACCAAAACTGCTCATCAAAGATTTGTGCTAACAACACGACTAAAAAAAGCTAAACACAGCCTCTCTTTTTCTTCTTCCTATATCTTTCTGTCTATTGGCCTCTGACTGTTACAACATCCACCCTCACTTCTTACAGGCTCCTTGATCGGTGTCAGTCAGACTCTGGTTAAGTGAAACGCAGTGTGATCATTAGACTGACTGCAGCTCAATGGCTGGTTTCTCCCCTCGTCATTCACTGTTCACTGTGACTCGTTGCCAGTCACTCCCTCTTTTTCATCACGCTCCTTCTATGCTGGCCTCTCATTTCTTCTTCTCATGTGAGGTTCCTCACTTCTGTGCCCCCATCTTGACACTGACAAAATGGATACAGCTTATCTCTCCTCTCTGTCAGTCTATTTCTTTCTCTGCTCACTCCTCTCTCTCTGTGTCAGTCCACCTTTTCTGCCGCTTTTCAATAACTGTGGCTTTAAAAAAAAAAAAAATCCTAATCTGTTTGGACCTGGCCCCTGAATTACAGCATAGATTCTTCCTCCTTTTCTTCTTCTTCTTCATCTCTCCTGCCATTCCCTCCGTTTGCTCACCTCCACGTTTCCTCTTTCTCACGTGGCATTTTGACCCTGATGTGTCTCGCACAAACTCACTGATACAAGAATATATGTCACATCTACCCACTTTCCCCTCTTCTCTCTCTCTCTCTCTGCCCCTTCTTCTTCTTTTGTGTTCTCACCACCACCTCACCCACCCTCACCTCTTATCTCTCCCAACACCTACCTCTGCTTCCATCTTCTCCACTCTCTACCTAACCCCTTCCCTCTTCCCCATCTCCTATCATGCTGACATCAGCCCCCCCCCACCACCCCACCACCCCTCTCCAACCCCCCCGTCACAGACAGAATGGCCATGCCAGTGTTGATTAGACCCCGCATGGCCAGATACTCAGCTAGGCTTAGCAGAGGCCTGTGGGAAAGAGAGCTGCTTATTCTAGCCTCAGGAGATGGATTGAAAACGACGGGAGCTAAAACAAGCAAGCATTCTCTCATTACGCTTGCACATTCAAAACACCCGCACATGCGCACAAGTACTCAAGTGAGCCTGTATTAATACACAGCAGTCTACTCAAGAACAAAACAGATGCGTGCACAAGCACATTGTAAAAACACACACAATTTTTTTTCCCTTTTTTCCTTTATAGTCTTATAGCTTTAGTTTCAAACAGTTCATGAAAGGTTGCTCTGCGTGCAAAAGAATATCCTGCGTTCATTATCATAAAAACACTACAAAATACACATTTGTGACCACAGTGAGGGATGCACTGACCCAGACCGCATCAGTTCTATACCAGTGCTCTCCTTTTCACAGATCTGTATACCTTGCTGCATGGAACTTATTGGGATGATATTTGTGTAAGGTAAGATGATGAGTTTCAGATCGGTGCATCCCAAACTACAGGTGATAAATGCAACGCTATACACACCATTTTTATTTTATTCCCACTTTCTCATATCCTTGGATATTCTCCGCCAGAATCAACAACTCTGTTCCTTTTCTCCTTCTCACACTGTTAATCTCACTCACTCTATTACATTTCTATCCTCCACTCTTCTGACTTTCTGGCTTTTTGACAGTCTTTATTTATCCTTTTCATATTGCAAACTGATTTACAGTTACTTGCCAAGGATACGCGTCAGAACGGCGAAGTGCACTTATGTCGATTTCCTAGAAAGCTGTTAATATATGAAATGTTGAGGCGGGTGATTTATTTTTTTGAGGGGTTTTTAGGTTTTCAATTAAATTTTATATAAATCAAACAGAGTACATACAGAGCTGAATGAAATAGAAATGCTACGGTTTTTCTCTATCTATACTCTTCTGGACATTATATAGCTGCAGTCAAATCCATAAATTAGATTTAAGTCACTCCATAAACCTGAGTGCAACCTGCCGTAAAGTCTTCCATCAGGATAACAGAAATCCCATTCCAGATCATTTCAATGAAGGTCTACTCAAGGTTACTGAGTTGAAGGGTCAGAGGCAGATAACTGATGCAGTCATTGATGTTGTGAATGATTATAGATCTTTGAGTTACATCATGTAAACCCAAACACTGTGAAGATGGAAGTTAATGTGCAAAGCAGCCTGGAAAGGCTGTTTTAAGTTTGAGGCGTAGATTTACAGCATTTTATGTTACACAGTCTCAATCTACTAAAAAACTATAATCTGTTTGCTGTAAATCTGTTAAAATATTTATGTAAGCTGTGCCTCCTTAAATCCGCTGCATGAATTTCTATGAAAGTAACCACTGAGGAGAAAATATGAGCCAATCTTCAAAGTGTAAAGTACTTTGTTTGCCATTTTTAAGCAGGTGGATGATACAATACGTGTAGTTAAGCCCTAAAGAAAAACACTGGCAGGCTTGTTATGCAGCAGCTTTAGTTTGCACTGGGTGAATTTGTGCCTTGCGTTAGATTAAAACAAAGAATCCCGGTGGTACTTAACAAATTACGGGGTTTAAATAAATGTTCCACATGTATCTGTGGTGCTTATTAATGTTTGGCGTTTAACAAAGCTTTTTTTTTTTTTATTTGTTCGTTTCATGGTTCTAATTGGATGACATAGTGTGCATGATGAAATTGTGGGCAATATGCCTCAGAAGTCTTCACTCTGAGTCTTGAGTTTATGAGTTCATGATTCTTTCTGTCTGTCAGCTGACTGTACTGGGTATTTGCATGCAGAAATGCTGCTTATCGTGAAATGTACACTTAATACAGAGTTGGGAAAGCTTGGTTTGCTCTGCACTGGGTTATCTTAACCATATTTGCTACTCTCCTCCCGTCTATCAGACTGAATGAGAGCTGCTGAATAGAGGTGGAAAAGGTTGGGAGGGACTGAGGGTTTTCACAGTACACCATAGGAGAACCCCGATCTGGACTAGTCTGCACTTGTCTGTATTGTGTTTTTGACAACTGTCCTCCAGCCTGCCTGTGGAAAAGGTTGGTTTGGACTGAGGTTCAGTCTGTGGCCTAGAACTGTCTACAAAACACCAGCTTATAGTTGCTTGTTCTGTATTTTGGTCATTTTGTAAGAAAGTACTGCAGCTATGGAATAATAGGACAGAACATAAGCTCTACTGACCCGAAACTACACACATTCACACACACACACACACACACACACACACACACACACACACACACACATATTAAGTTGGTACTGTAAAACAGCTCTGTTACTCTGTTATTGCCATTTGGTTTTATACTTTAAATCTCCCCTAAGCTGCAAAATGCTGAAACAAGTGGAAAACTAATTTTGTGTGTGTCACATAGAGAGAGAGAGGGAGAGAGCATTAATGTGTGTGTGCTGGCCCATACTCATGCACACTGGCTGCCCTCCAGGTAGATAAACCCGGTGTTCACTTGCATAAATGGTTCCTCCCCTTGACATGATTGCATTTAGAGGCAATGACCTCACCCTTAATGTAGTCAACTACGTGGAGGTGGCATTGGTCATTGTGGGTCTGGATCAAGCATTGAGTCACAGTCCAGTGCTGTTTACCAATGCACTGACTTGCCCAGGACAGGCTATCTTGTGAAGGTCATTGTATATAATATCGCCCATCTCTGAGATTAACATATAGTGTGCATTGTTTGCTGTATAGGGTTGCAAAGGTACTTGCTTAAGGAGAGAGACCAAGGAGAGAGAAGGGTTAAACAGAATAAGAGAGGCACTCACAGTGACATTAAGTAGATAAGTGTGATTGAGATGGAAGGTGAAATGGCTGTGCTGAATCGGTTTTTAACTCAAGTGCAGTTCAGTGTCTGCTCTGTCCTGCCTGGGTCAAGAGCAAGACCAGAACAAAGCTAGATCTTCTTTTCTGCACTCCAGTCTGGGTAAAAGTAGAGTAGAGTGGCTAGTCAGGGACACTGTCTATAGGGCTTCAGATTTGCTTTACTCTGAACTGATAGAGTGCCATGTTATCTCTGTATTACAGTGCCGTCGCTTCATTTGCCATTTCCATATTTTAACTCACGCGTCCTAAACTCTTCCATCTGGATTTCATCAGTACATAAAAGCATCTAGATCATGTCTAGTAAACTCAGTGGAAGTGAGAGGACAGACCAAATGGCCTCTGCTGAGAGGCTCATCTCATCCATTAGATGAGATGAGCCACAGAGACACTTTAGGGCACCCATCAAGTCCATTAGACGTTCAGTAGGGAGCAAGTTCATTTGCCTGAGCCAACCACTATTTACTGTCAATAAATGCAACAGTCATTTATTTTATGTTTCCTTCACACATACAGTACAAATGAGCTACTTTATAGAGACATTATGTTCACGGTGATTAACTGCAATTACTGTCACCATGAATAATGCTATTTTGTTGCTGACTCTAAACCAGGAGATGAAAGTTTGAAAGATGTCATATCGCATATCAGACTTTGTCCAATGAAATACCGTAAAGAGCAAATAATGTATTTGCATTTTTAAAAACAGGAAAATTATATTTATGACATCAGGAGTTGTTTGGTTGTTTAAGTGAAACAGACCTTTTCAAGCAGGTTGCCTCGTGGTTCAGCAGAAGGGCACTGAGCAAAGTCATGCTGATTGAATAATCGTGACACAGAAGCGTCTGAGAAGCAGTGTTCAGAAGTATATTTGGTTCTACACTGTGGAACCAATTCTCAGTGTAGTATAGTGACTACACAATAGAAAATGTATAGACTGCACTGAAGTGTAAGACACTATCTGACCACTGACATGCACAGAGTGGGCACATTATGTTATACGGGTTGCATTCGTTTGGATTCAGCTTACACTGGAGCCTAGTTTGTCTCAACCCAAGTCGATTATTAGTTTGTGATTAAGTGTTTGTTAAAATATCTTGCCTAAACTAAACTGTTTTGTAAGCTTTTAATGTGACAGTTTGTGAAAATTTTTAATTTACATGTACAAAGTCAGTATGAGTCCATTGCAGCAGTTCAATACAGTTTGGTGGTGTGTACATAAACCTGTTCTCTGAAATTAGATGTTAATATGCTTTTAAAGGACAAAACTCACTGTCTTGATGGCAGAGTGTGTGTGTGTGTGTGCAGATGTCTTTACAAAGCTGTAACATTCATGCACAGATATGTGTATACATGTGTATGAGCTTCTGTCTGTATTTCTGTGTGTGTGTGTGTGTTTGTGTATTTGTGTTCCTTCCTAGCAACAAGCAAGTGAGTAAGTAGAAAACTATGACCTTGCCATACTTACAGCTTGCTCATAGGTGTATGTGTGTGTCTGTGCTTGTGGTTGATCATGCACACATTCACACACCTGCTTCTGGTGCCTCGCAGCATCTGGACAACAGGTGCACTCCTCTAAGCAGAGTCTGTCATGACAGTGAATACATTAGGATTTCATTTACACCAGATCTGGGTGGAAGCAGTTTTGTTTCTGGTGATTTCGCTTACATTCACATTCTGTTGTCGGCGCATGTGTGTGAGGTTTACGTTAAGTAGGATTACAGTTTTTGGAAAGTACATTCTCTTTCCTTTCTGTGTTTTTTTTTCTGCTTGTGTATTGTTAGACTTCATTTAGTTCAGATTACAGTCTTATGTTCCCAGTTTCCCCCACTGCTCCTGCTAATTAAACCTGGTCTGTATTATCTACAGGTCCATTAATCCCCTTGATGAAAACAGGTAGGAAACTACTTAGGAAACTTATACTGTAAAATAACATCAGGAAAACTACAACTGCAAAAAGCCTTGTTACATAAATGTGTGGGGTGTGTGTGTGTGTGTGTGTGTGTGTGTGTGTGTGTGTGTGTGTGTGTGTGTGTGTGTGTGTGTGTGTG
>JBBMJY010000024.1:16260194-16289283 GCA_037833715.1 Toxotes lorentzi | reverse complement strand
GTGTGTGTGTGTGTGTGTGTGTGTGTGTGTGTGTGTGTGTGTGTGTGTGTGTGTGTGTGTGTGTGTGTGTGTCATTTAGGACAAAATAAGGATGGTGAGCAGGCTCGACGAATGTCATGTTGCTCCACCTAATAGGCTCTCTTGCCATTCAGACTCCCTCTTCTGTCTTGGTCTCTGACAGAAACGTGGGTGAGGGAGACGACACGCTCTCTCTCTCACTCACTCACTCATTCACACACACACACACACACACACACACACACACACGCACACAGCCTGACAGTCCAACTTTAATTTAAATCTAAAACAGGTGAGGTGCTGATGAGAGGTGGAGGATAGCAGTTAACTCTGTATGCACACAGATTAACATTTTTATATTTTTTCACTTGGCTTATACTCCTGTGTGGAATTATAGTTGGGAGGAGATTGTGAGAGATAAGTAAAGAATAGTTTAGTAGGGTTCCAGGGTATGGCTAGTGTGTACCTTCAGCACTGTGAACACACAAACACACACACACACACACACACACACACACACACACACACACACACACACACACACACACACACACACATATACACATTCCAGCAGTGCTAATAGTCAGAGAGTAGACCAGTTGCCCGTGGACAGGGAGGTGACCTGATCAGGTTCATTTAGTGTCTTTTAGTTTTTAGCCAGGATCATGCTTCTAACACAACTGTCAGCCTTGATTACGACGGCCACAACAATGCAGCCCATCACAAAACACAGGTGAGTCATCAGACGCACAAGCTTCACAGTTTTTGCTCTGACAAAGCTTCTTTTTAACCTCAAGACTACATTTTAATTAGATTCTTTCCAGTTTCATCTCTTAGCTTACTTTGCATTGCTTTATATTTCCTACAGTAATTCACTGATTTGGAAATCAAAAATGTGCTGTGTTTAAGAGATAATGGAATATTTTAATTGTCTCGATGTTTGTGTCTCATGTATATGTCTAAATGCTGCGTTTGAAAGACATATCTGCTTTTTAAAATAACTTATCAGTGTTTGCATTAGTATTATTTCATCTACTTCTTTTCATTTATGATGAATAACTGGAAGTAAGGAAAAAAATCTCTGTAACAAAGATTGACTCAGTTATTTGCAGCTTAGATAGAAATAAGAACTAAATAATCATTCTCTTCTACTTTCATTACTTGACTGGCAGTTAAACTGAGTTTGGTGTGAAGCAAGCAAAGAGTTGTACAAAGAGAAGATTAGGAAGCAGGACAAGAGGAAAATGATGATTTAGATTTAATCACTTTTCGGAACAGATGTACCAGCAAAACAACGAGTGTTTTCATACTGTGACAGTATGTACATGTACTCTTGTTGAATGATTGAGTTTATTAACTCCTGTCAAGGAAACTCATATTTAATAGTAAAATATTCTCCATGTAAAAGTGCTACAGGCTGCCCATATGCCCACCTCTATACCCATACAAGAGCTGAGTCGTTCATGTTTGTTAAAAGGAAAACAGAAGAAAAAAAAAAAAAACGAGACAACACAGAGAGATTAGGCTGTTGATTGGATATGGTTCTCAATTCCGCACCCTGCCAGTGCCAATAACAAAGAGGAGCTACAATAGTATAGGAGGGAGAGGGAGAAAAGGGTGGTGGTGGTGGTGGATGCTGAGTGTAATGGAGTCAGGACCCCTAACAGGCTGTCAGATGCTCCTCACTTGCTGCACAGTCACTCTTTACACACACACAAACACACTTGCACAAGACACAATCCAATGTTTTGCTAGACAGCTGGTGTGTTCGTGTCGGTGTGTGTGCGGGCGCATGTGAGTGCGCCCCGGTGATAAATCTTAATTACACAATGGAGTGCAGGCCATGTGCCATCTCATCATACCATGTCAAATCTCATAAGCAACACTAGAGAGCGTGAGAGGAAGAGTGGGAGAAAGAGATGCAACTGTATGAGATGGAGAGAGTGAGAAAATGTGTATATCGTATCTGTTAAAAATAAATAAATAAATAAAACGGAAAGGCAGAATTGAAATGGGGCAGAGCAAAAGATGGGGTTAAAAAGTGAAAGAAATCTTTGGCCTTGTTCAGGCATATCCTTGTATCCGGATTGATTTAAGAGACTCTGGACAACAAAAAAAAAAAAAAAAAGAAAAACAAAACGCATGAAATGCGATTTTTGCAAGTTGGAGCCAAACCACACGTGGAGATGGTTTGAAATGTGAATCCAATCCAATCCCTACAGGTGTGTCTCAGTCTGGATGCTCTGGCTGCTCAAATCGGATTTCAAAGTGACTTTGGAGTCACTCGCAACACGACACACAATGACTACGTCAAATCTAGAACGACGATAGCAACGTAGTTACTGACGCCAGCAACCCGCGTAGATAAGCTGGTGATGTCTGGACACACAAATCCGATCTGATCACTTACAAATAACAGTGTTGACAGTCTGTCCTTAAGATCTGATTGGAGAAACAAATCTGATTTGCCTTCAGTCTGAACAAAGCCTTTGTCTTGGGCACTTTGGGGTAGAGGGACCATAGTCCCTCTTTTAGGGGTTTTCTTAGTGAACATAAAAGGCTTTTTCTGTTGTGTGACTGTTTTTTTGCCATCGGCCCTGTCAAAACTTATCAAGTCTGAAAACCTGTGCTGCCGCTACCACTGAAAGGATCTAGTTTGTGCAAGGATGAGCTGGCGGATGAATACATGGTTTCACCATGTCAGAGAAAGAATGGGGCTGGGGTCGTTGTTGTGGCCTGCTGAGTCATCGTGGCCAGGGTGATCTCTAAAAGCAGCCCCCCAGCCCCCCAGAGTAATGGTTAATCGTGGGAAGTCTGGTGTTAGGGTAAGTGTGCCTGTGTGCAGGCTCAGCCTGTTTGTGGCTGGATGCGGTGGGTTTTGGCGTGCCGTGGTGTGACAGGGCCAGTCAGGCGGATGGGGCGTGTGTTTTTGTAGTCGTGACTGTGGGGAAAGTCCTGTACAAGCAGCTGTCAGGTCTGCTGGCTGGGAGAAGAGCCGGGGCAGCTCTCCCAGAATAAAAAGCACGAAAAAAAGCTCTGTCCTTTTGTTTTCACGGCTGTTGTGTTCCCTCTGCTGCGGGTTTGGGAGTCTGGTCTGTGTGTCCTCCTGGTTGTCCATGAACATCCCGTTGCAACATTTGGCCCTATTCTGGACCTCTGGTGTTCTGCTCTGTCGCCACAAAACCTCACACAGACATAGTCCACTTCCTGGAATGGCGGCATCAACCCAGGAAGTGCAACCTTTGAACCACAAAGAGCTGAGTCAAAAGTAGTGCATTTAAACGGCAGAAGGTAACTTTCTCATAATCACAGAATGCAGTTAATCAATACACAATAACACATGATAACACATTAATCTAGATTGGCATTAATAGGCAACCACCAAAATGTGGTTGCCTATTAATGCCAATCTAGATTTCGAAGTAGTCACTGCAGTTTGTGCATTTCCTCTTGTCAGCCTTATCCTTAAAGGCACTTGTCTTAACGATGCAGTAAGTAAAATTTTAAAACTCACATTGCAGCCCAGCAGTTCCATTTCTTTAAAGTTAAAAACCCATTCCTATTTTTGGCCTTTAGTGTCCTGCAATTTTCAGTTACTCAGTGAAGGAGAAAACTGAAGAATGTATCTAGTTTGTAAGCTTCCTGCCATAATGACTGTAATATACTGTATCACCTAAATGACACCAGTAAAGTATTTATATATATACATGTAGTCGGGTGTCTATGTAACGATTATCCTTAGCAGCAATCTGTGATAGAAAGCAGACACACATGCAGGCGGATGTCACCACAACAACATTGTTTTCTCCAGCAAATGTCAAAGACAGTTCAGTTGTAGTATTTCACCGTGACACTGCATGGTACCTATTAGCTAGCTTACTCTTATCTGTAGTGAAAATGCAACATTATTACTTACAGGTCACTGTAAACTCTGCCAGGGACGGTTCAGTGCTGTCACAGCTCCATGGTCACAGATAAAGCTCACAGAGTCACAGATGATAAACAATGCCCTGTTAACAAGCAGACTTGATATTTTCCTTACTTTTATCATAAAACTCTGGATATAGTGTCCTTCTCTTATTAGCTCTGTTTTTTGCTACATACATTCACCTTGTTGCCTGTTTGGATCCCTGTTTAGATATATCAAGGATTCATGCATGTATGTGTGGAGACATCTCTACAGATGTGTATTAGTCTCTAATCCTGTGCTGCATGTGTATCCCAGACTAGCTCTGTGGCTCCACGGTGTCTTTCTGGTCGTGTCTGTAGCAGGATAATTGGCTCCAGTCAGTCATTCTGTCGCTCAGACCTGCAGCTGATGCGAAGGCAGAGCTTCGCGGTCTCACACAGGCACCACTGGCTGCATTATGCAAAGTCTTTTTATACTGTATACAGTATAAGAACAGAAAGCACATATAGAAATACATACACACACTTTCTCATCCAAATGTGCACACATACACACACACACACACACACACACACACACACACACACACACACACTGAGCTTGCTGCACATATGAGTGTCTTAAGACTGGAACTCTGACATAATTTAATGCCTCAGTGGATTTAACATCCTCTTTCTCTTCATCTCATCCGGTTTGAACTGGAGTCACTGAAGAACATTAAACATTTCTGTCAGTGTGTCTTAAGTGTGTATGAATTATGTGTGAGGGACTCTCTATCTAGTGTGTGTGTGTGTATGTGTGCTGGGTGTCTGTGTGTTTGCCATTTCCAAAGCGTTGTGATTTGTGTTTTTAAAGCAGGTTTGGATGTGAAATTGCTGATTTTTACATTTCTGAATTTGTCTTCATACTTTTGAGACCTTAGGTTCAACATCTCACAGTGTGTGCTCTGTTTGCCATCCTCCAAAACCAGACTGCTGCTTGGAAATGTGACTCTGTGACAGATATGTCTCTGGATATTGTGTCATTTTATGCAACTGACAGCTTCTTAGCAGAACCCTTCTCATTTCTTGAAGGACACAAAACATTTTCTTTCACAGGTAAACTCCACAGTCAAGCACAGGGCTAGTCATGACATGAGCCTGTTCTTGCTCTCTGTCTGCTGTCACTCCTGCATGCTCAGGTTACAGCTCCATTATCTGACAACGACTGACTGTGTTCTTCTGTCTTCATTTCTGCAGGCACAGAAATCGTGGATAGAGAGAGCATTCAGCAAGAGAGAATGTGTTCATATCATAGTGAGCGCCAAAGACCCCCATAGGTGAGTAAGAAAGTAAGGAAAGTAAAGGGAATGAAAACAAATCTCAATGTATGACATTATTGTGTTAATTACATGGCTTCATTCTTAATTTCAGCTGGTCATTTATATTATAGGGATAAAGAAACTATGTTCAAGTCTGAGAATGCTTTATATTACAGAAGTCTATACATTTAGGATTCATCTGCTTGATTATTTGCTATAAAAGCTACAAGACCCTAATGAGTGAGTTAGCTAAGATGATAGCCTACCTCACATTTAGCAGATTAAGTGCCCTGTTTAACTATTGACCTTTTAAAACAAGCCTCAGAGTAATATCACGCTGGCCCTTATTTGCATCACAGGTAGAAGCTCTACACTAATGAGCAAAAAATACGGACATGACACATTTTGAAACCACAAATAGCAAGTTTAGCTGCTGACATTTGTGAAATCCAGGGCTAGGCCAGTTCACAAAGATGGTAAAATATCCCACATCATTTTGAAAAGACTTTGTCATGGTGACATTATCAAAATCGTTACTACAGCTGATGTTGTTGCTTGAGGGGACAAACTCAGAAAGTCAAGTCTAGTTCCTGAAGTACAGGCCATCATACACAAACACACACACGCACACACACACACACACATGCACACACACACACACACACAGGAAATGCCTCTGTTGGTGAGGTAAACAGAATTAGCATAACTAGAGGAAAGCAGGTGGAAGCTATGAGCAGGAGGACGGGAAAGAGATGTTCCTTAAGATCAAATCAGCTTTTCTCTTTTTAGTCAAAAACACTTGTGTTTGCGCAGAAGGCAGAGGGGGGCAAAGTACCTTTGGTGAGAGCTGACGGAAACATGAAGTGAAAATCAAAGCTTCCTGACTCCCTTTCCTCCCAGGGCTCCCACTCCATCTCGTAAGGTTAAAACACAGTATGAAAGCTGCGTTCAGCACATCTGAATATGTACACGTGTAGGAATACTCCAATTCATATAACTGTCACTCCGCTAACTCTTGTCTTGCCGAGAGGGAGAAGGAGAGAAGAACAAGAGAGAGAGAGAGACAGGGAGGTATACAGAGGTTTGTGAAAAGCAGAAAACAGAAAGAGATGGAGTCAATAGAAGATTGCAGGGGCCCACAGATCCTTCTCTTCCTCTCCTTCCAATCAGAAGATGAAAGTCAAATGACAAGCTGTCATTTCAGCCTTGTCCGCCTCCTACAGCTTGGCGCATGACTACAGCAGCTCTCACACACTTTTTCTCATTCTCTTAGTCACACACACAATCTCGCTTTCACCCTGTCTCCTTTTTCCCTCTCAGTGCTACAATAGATTTGCTCGGGGCCCAGACCTCTTCAAGGTTTCAATTATTCTCTGTAAAGGAGCACATAATATACCCATCCTAGATTAACTTTTACTTTCTCCGCTCATCCAGGTGCTGCTGTGGTCGTCTGATAGGTCAGCATGTGGGCCTACCTCCGGGCATCTCATCCAGTCAGAATGATAAGGCAGAGCGTCTGGCCAAGAATGACAGCCTGTCGGAGAAGTGGTCGATCAGCAAACACACACAGCTCAGTCCCACTGATGCCTTCGGCACCATTGAGTTCCAGGGAGGAGGACACTCCAACAAAGCCATGGTGACTCCCATAACAAATCTACTGTAATGCGTTTGGGCAGTGTCCTGCACTGCTTATCAAGATAGCCGATGATTGCCAAGCTTTTGAAGCGCAGAAAAAATTAAAAGGCATCACGTGTAGAGTGACAAAATACATCATGTCAACATGGCAGAAGATAACTGCAAAATCAGTCAAATGAGTATAATTATTATGTAATTACACCCAATTATTGATTTAAACGACTTAAGTGTCTGGAGATAAAATTCTGCCTGATTAATTGATCCATCCCAAAAGCAGTCTGATTGTACGTATTATTCACACAGTCACTGGTGACACATTCACATCACATGTGCTCCGACATTCTGGGACTAAATTATGTCTGATTTATTCCCAGTGTTAAATTATTCATCCAGGCACGTGTCTGTGGGTGAATTAGATAAATAGACAGATGCTCCTAATGCACGTGGTTCCTCAGGCACAGCAAACATCTGTTCAATACTTTTTCTAACATGAAAAATGAACAGCAGGTCTGCAACACTGGTTTTAATTTCATAATTTTACCTGCACTTCACAAATTTGTTTTACATTTAATGCTCTTGTAGCATGTGTTCTGTCCACATACCGTATGTGTGTTCCTGTTTGTGTGTCTATGTCTCAGGCACATGCACATCACTGACAGATTTCCTTACTGTTTACAGTACGTGCGAGTGTCTTATGACACCAAGCCTGACCTGCTGCTCCACCTGATGACCAAGGAATGGCAGCTGGACCTGCCCAAGCTGCTCATCTCAGTCCACGGGGGTCTGCAGAACTTTGAATTACAACCCAAACTCAAACAGGTCTTCGGCAAAGGGCTCATCAAGGCTGCCATGACAACAGGAGCCTGGATATTCACTGGAGGGGTCAACACAGGTAAAGCACAGCACAAATAGGCCAGTTTATTTTGAAGATAAAAAATTAAAAAAAAAAATCACTGAGACATTTCATTTGCACTTCTTATACAAATTGAATGGCCATGTTCTTGAGCTACAGAAGGAGTGTGATGACTGTGTTCAATCTTCCTCATAAGTTATCAGCTATTAAATAACCATTTATTAAGCCCCTCGGGACTGTAAAGCTGTTGAACCACTGCAAAACAGCTTTTTGAAGTATATTATGAGCACTTAACTCTAGATAAACACACTCAGGCAGGTGAAGCGATAGCTCTCACATATTATTTTATGCATCTTGAATGAAAATAGGGTCAGGTGGAATAAACTGCATATTGAAGTCAACAAATGGGTGTCACAATTAGATCAAAATATGTATTCAGTTATACGAACTGTATTTTAATCAGGGAAGACTATTTGAACATGACGTTAAAGACTGAGGAGGAAATTAGGGCCCATCGCGAACTTGACCACAAACTTTTTCAAGGAGTGTTAACCTACTGAAAGTAAAGAGGGATTTTTCCCCTGGATAGAGTCTAGAAGAGTCAATGGTGTGGAGAAGATTGGCTTAAGACTCTGGTCGACTAAGAAGATTTCTTCCTGGAGACACTGAGTAGCTGGATGGAAATGGCCTGGAGCAGGATTTATGAGGAGCTCAGTGGACTGTATCTTAAACATACTGTAGGAGGTGGAGCGTTGGAACTGTAAAAAGCAGTCCATAAATAAACAGTTTCAAAGTCTCAGAGCAGCAAGATGATTGGGCAGCGGGGTTTGTGGCAAAATAAAATCGGCTGAAATGAAAACAGGGTAAACCGAAACGTCAGCTGAGAGATTGACAGCACATGAATTATGCATAAGTAAGGAGTTATCATGCATATGGAAAGTAGTGTGTGACTGAACTTGAGCTCCACTGTGTTATTGATCTTTCCAAGCTATGGATAGTGGTGTCAAGTCTTAAAATTGGTAAATACTCTTATATATTTCTGTAAGTGTTGTATCCTGAAGTATGATGTCGACCACAGAGTTCACAGTTTGTATTGTTCTTCTATTGTTTCTAGGTCACAAAAAGAGAAGCATTTTTGGTAACTTCTAAATTTAGCAGGCTCGAAATAACAAAAAAAGATGGGACAATAATGTCTAATAGGAGAGATGAGAAAAGATAGGAAGACAGGATATGTCGTCTGGTGCTGTAGAGAGCACTCATTTGAATACAGAAAGGAATAGAAAGTAAGATTTAGTGACAGAATGGGTGCAGAGGCAAGAAAGAGGAAGAGAGAGGCCTGAATAATGGATGGAGGGATGGATTGGAGGGACAGTTGAGGGTGGAGGTGGAGAAAGAATGAATGTCAGCAGGAGGGAAATAATAAAATGGCCTCCAGGTCTGACTGCTGCTCCCCTGAGGACAACAACTAGAAGCCTGGAGCGATGACCTCCTCCGTGTTTGAAGCTGTGTGTATGTGTGTGTATGTGAATGTGTGTGTTTGGGTTTTCGTGTTGGCTGCCACACTGTTGTCTTCCATGCCTAACAGATTCTGTTTATCTTTCACTGCAGAGTGTATCATTATCTAAGTTTAGGCTTTGTATTGACCGTGACACACCTGATTTGTTATCTGTTTCTCTGTGCTCCTATCAAACACTCTCTTAAACACATACCTACACACACACACACACACACACGCAGGGGTGATTCGCCATGTGGGTGATGCGCTGAAAGACCACGCCTCCAAGTCAAGGGGGAAGATCTGCACCATTGGCATTGCTCCGTGGGGCATCGTGGAAAATCAGGAGGATCTGGTCGGCAAAGATGTAAGTCTCCGAGAGCAAACACACCGAACAATAATGTAGCAGTGAAAACAGCAACAGAAAACAGTTGCAGAGTGGGCGCTTGTGTGCTCTAGCACTTGTTTCCATGTTTATATGTAAAAATTGTCACATGATGTCCACAGTTGCCGGAGCCTGTAAATTACAGTTGACAGCTTATTAACTGAGGTGCTGAGTAAGCTCATCCGATCTGTGATAAACACTCCTTCAAAGTGAGCTGGACAGCTGGTGAAACCACATGAGACCGCGGAGCACATGCTGACTCGTTCAAATCTTGGGAATCAATGTTAGGTTATAGTTAAAATTTCATCAGAATGTGCTGCATTTTGTCCTCCTGAATAAGTCGGGCAGAGCCGATTAATGCTGGCGGCTGAAATGAGATGATTAAGTGCTGAAGCTCTTTTTTTTCCCTGCCTGATTGGTCTCAACTATATGCCTAATGGCCAGATGAGTTTACTTCAGATTGTCAGGCGCTGTCCCAATAGACCAAATCCAAGCTCTGAGAAACTGTCATTAATGTTGTATAAATATTCACTCCTTTGTGTGTGTGTGTGTGTGTGTGTGTGTAATTTAGTGTAACTTAAATACCAGTACCAGTAATGAATGCGTTGTTTAAAATGATGGATTGCGTGAATGCATCAGGGTAATTTTGAGTTATACTTGCACTAGAAGTTGGCATGTAGCCATTGAAAATACACAGGTTAATAAAGATTCTATGAATTTTTGTAATTATTTACTGAGAACCAAACAACATCTTTCATCACCTTGACAAAAGCTCTCTCATTAAATGTTGTACCACACCTCCGTAAAGTTGGAGGACTCACAAGAGACAGATTTTAAAAACAGCTCTTAATCCTGGTGTAGCAGAGGCAGAGATATCCTGACTTTTAGCCCTTAGTATGGGTCAAGCTCCAAAATGCCGAACCCTACGTTTCCCATGATGCAACCGGTAGCATCTCCTCACTCGTCTTTGTCTGTCTGGTAAATGCTTGTGCCTTTCAAACTCTATGTCCCAGTTTGTAACTTAGACATGCCATTAGAACATCATAGCCTCCAAGCCCCTTTGGAAAGCGCCCTCCAGAACCACAAACAACATTACACAACTGTTTTACAAAGCTGAGTAGTATCCTCCATGGCAAGTACCGTATTTTTCGCACTATAAGGCGCACCGGATTATAACCCGCACTATCAGTGATGGTGTTTATATTCATACATAAGGCGCACCGGATTATAAGGTGTATTAATTAAGTGAAACAAAACGGTC
This sequence comes from Toxotes lorentzi, assembly GCA_037833715.1. NCBI lineage: Eukaryota > Metazoa > Chordata > Actinopteri > Toxotidae > Toxotes > Toxotes lorentzi. The sequence goes on along the minus strand of JBBMJY010000024.1, from coordinate 16,278,426 downwards.
AGATCTACATGCGCCTTATAATCCGGTGCGCCTTATAGTGTGAAAAATTCGCTAAACTGAACTTGAACTTGAGGAGTAAACTGGTGGAGTACTCCTTTAATAAAAACTCCTAATTCATTTCTTTACTTCCATTCATCACTTCCACCGCCTTGTTATCAGTAATCCATCCATTTGTCCTTGGTCAAGTTGCCACATACTCCTTTCAGCCATGGGCGTCTCTGATGTTTGCCTAATTTTTAAATGTTATCTACTCTCGACCAGGTGGTGCGTCCATACCAGACCATGTCCAACCCGATGAGCAAGTTGACGGTTCTAAACAGTCTCCACTCCCACTTCATCCTGGCAGACAATGGCACCACGGGAAAGTACGGCGCCGAGGTCAAACTGCGACGCCAGCTAGAGAAACACATCTCCCTGCAGAAGATCAACACACGTGAGTGGAATTTACTGTATATGTCCGTCATTGCTATAACCTGACTGACCTACGTACCCCAAATTAGAGATGGTGCTTTAAAAGTGTTACAGCGAGTGATAACAGCATAATGAAACCGTTATTCTTGTTTTATCAACGAAACCACTGTGGGTTAATTGGGTTCATAGGCTATTTTGTCGCTGCAACCAGACAAAAATTATTATTACCTGCTTCGTACTGAACACATGCTGTCAAGTGTATTTTTAGCCAGCTGTGATATAACCCGATGAGCCTTTGAAACTTGTCCCTCCCTTCAGGACGGGTTTATATTTTCTTTCTAAGCTTCTCGGCAGCTCGAATTAACTCTTTCCTCAAATGAACCTGCTCATAATCCTTGTCTTACTTTTCTGGGGAAGTGCACACAGCTACCAAACAAACTAACAATCATAATGACAAGCACACGACCACTATGCGTGTACGTATACACACATGTAGTGAACTGCAGACACACAAAGTAAGTACAGTTCAGTTGTCCTCAGGTACGCACACATAAAGGAATGAAAGGTATATCAGATTTGTTTTTGCTAGCATTTTTTTTTTGTATTTTTATTTCATTTGATACTTGATAGAACATGTTTTTCTATATTTTGACAGACACATGAACAAGAGGACATTATAACACTTCTGTTCAAACTTTGTATTCCTGTGCATCACTGTCTTCATTTCAAACTTTGTTATATCAGAAGTACATTATACTCCTAAAAGTGCAGCAAGAGTGTATTTGAATGCCTATATGTGTGTCTAAAGATGTACACTTCTGTGGAGTGTGTGTAGTTTAATGTGTATTTGTGTGGCGTGTTCATCCACCATCGAGTCCTTGTCACATTTCATTTCTCCGTTTTCAATTTCCACATTATACTTTAGGTGAAAACCAAATGGATTTGCATGAATATAAAATGCATTTCTGTCTTTTTCTCTCACCCACACCCAGACACAAAGACACAAGCACACGCAAACCTCTCTGATACCGTTTAAACACATTTCTCAATAGCATTTCACAGAATTGTTTAGAATGTGTCAGAGCCACTAACAAACCTGAGTCAGAGGAATCTTGTTTGCAGCCGTGATTTATTTGTTATTACCTTCTTTTGTTGTCAGCATAAAGCCGTTTTATAATAATTTCCTCACATTAACATCAGCGCTTGTTTAAAAAAACTGTCAGGAAACAGGTGTTACCAAATGGATGGATTGTTACAGTGCCACAAGCAATATTGTGACTCAGACTTTACCTTTGTCAGCACCGTTTTAGTTCACTGTCACTGATGTTCGCTGATAGAGACGTTATAATAGAATATTAAATGTCAGCCTCAGTATGAAACACACTCAGTGGAGTGTAACTCCTTGACTTCAGGGATAAAAAAAAAACTGTCCTTTGAGTTGACAGGATACACAAATGTACCTCCATGTTCAGCATCCAGCCATGTGACCTATGGACTTCCCTTTGTCATCCTATGCCTGGACTCATACAAAAGGGGCTGGGAAGGCAAAGGGACGCCCAGTCGTCATACAAGCATCCAATATAAGACTAATTTAAATCCATCATGTGATTTTCTGTAACCTATATTTGGATCCAAGGTGAGCACTAATAGTTACGGGGATCTATAGAAAGTGATAGGTAACTCGATGTAATATATATCCGCTGCTGACCGTCCACAACACAGAGCCATCACCCAGACTCTCTCACATAATGAGACATAACCTTAACCTCAGCAGCATTGATTACAGCTTTAGTTTTATAATCTTATCAGCATAGGTTGGCCACAGTTTCCTCTTTAAGATCAAAATCTATAGCTCTGATCAAAATCATTCTAATACGTGTATTTGTATAGTATGAAGTGATCTGGTACTCGTGTGGCTTGTAAAGTGTGTGCATTTCCACAAGTTTACCTTCTTTTGTCTGGGCACTTTAAATTAAATTTAGATCATGATATTTTAACTATTCTTGTAGCCCAGGTTAGATTGTTCAGAATTTTGTAGATTTGCAAAACCTAGACATCACCGTAAAGATAATATAAGGTCACCCCACTGGTTGATTCATCTACTGGCCAAGGCAAATGAAGTACTTAAAATCAAATAACTTTGTATTGTTATAAACGTGGGAAACATACACCAAAAAGAGCGAACATACTATTGGCAGACTAACCACAAATCTGTTCATTTGTAGTGTGAATTTATATTGCACAATATTTCAAGTAAGTGTGCTTCCCCAATGTTCAATTACTGGATGTTTTGTGTCTGTATGACGCACTGTACCTTGTTATACGTGTGTATCCTTTACTTCCTCACTCGCCGCTGTAGGGTTCGCAGACACGGGCCATTTCTTGATTTGATTACCTGTCCACGGTGAATTGAGGAGTGCATCAATTTTCCTCACAGCAGGGCTCCGGTGGGATCCAAGTGTAGCCTGAGGTCCTGTCAGGGAAAGGAGGATAGAGAAAGTAAAGAGGGAAGAACGCAGTTTGGTTTGAATGTCCTAAGATGTGGGTTACAGACCACACATAATCACAAGTTCTTTTTTTTTTTTTTTGAACACAGTCACACACACTGCGCACAAACACAAGATGGAAGAAGTGTGGTGGATAGATATGCGTAATCTCCCCCTGTGGTATTTTTGTGATGTCTGGGCAATCCTGTAGCTAATCCTACTGTGCCTGTGTGCAATTTTCTGTGCAACGGCTATCATCGTGTGACTGCTGCAAAAGGCTGTAGCAATCAAATTGGCTCCACAATATTATATCACAGTTTTTAAATATGGAAATCAATTCTGTGTAACAAATGTATAGGTGTCTTGGTCTGACTACCCTCTAGAAAAATAAAAACTTTGCTACGTTTTGATTTCCTGTTGCCACAAGATATTGGTGGTCATTTGCACATTTCCATTGCAAGTTATGCCAGCACCATTGGCATCTATCAAAACCCATCATTGGAGCACTGTTGCACTGTTGTGCAGTACCTCTTAACACCACCCTCGGTGACAAGACTTGTGTATTCCCTCCATACTTTTTCCTGCAGTCTCTACTGTATATTTGATGTTGCAGAAGGTGTCACTTTCTATGGTTTTGTAGCCTCTTCAGTGGAAAATGGACAAGAATATCTAGGGGACAGCTCTGCCCGGGTGTAAACAAAATAAATGTCTTAAGACAGGAAACTGGGGTTGGCAGGAAGTAAATAGGGTGGATGGAGCCAACACATTCACACGCTAGAGTAAATGCTTGTGGCTTTGCCCTGCTGTACATGCGTGCCCCTCTTGTGACTTGTTCAGCCAGACATGGTCTTGCTTGATAGAATGTTTACAGAGATGCGGATGCAAATGAGCCTGGATTACCGTGACAAGGATTCAGCTCAGGCAGCACATGACTTAACAGTGAACAGAGGCACAGACAGAGCTTAAAACCAGTGATCGTAAACATTCATTGCATGATCATACACAAATCTAATTGTTGATTTAAAAACGTGTTGTGTATGTTTCTTTTCCCAACACACTCATTTATGGTCACACACACACCTGGTTACATTTCTTTCCTTTGAGCCCCTCCTCCCTCCATCTCCTGAAGCACAGCCCTTTTGACATGTCTCCAGCAGCGGCTATAATGCTTCTTAATCGCACACCAGCCTCAGATAAAGGAAAAGTAAAAGAGGAAGAGAGGTGAGTGAGAAAACGAAAAAGCATGGTTTGTGGGTGAGCAGAGAGGGAGGAGAATTATGTGTGAGGCAGCTGACGAGGATGAAGGCAGTGCGACAAGATATTACCTTGAGGTGTCTTCACAGAAAAGCGGGATAAAAAAAGTGAAAATGCGGTGAGAGGAAGGACATAATAGGCTTTATCCATGAATGTTTTCTTATTTTTCTCTGAACAAGAGAGAAATGACAAAATACTGAATCGTATTCCTTCACACTTTTGTTTTTGCACTTGAGAATTTAAAATTGGAAGCACATTCCAGGCCCAAAGAGGAATAAAAGTTGTTCATTTGTGCAAGTTTAGAGACAGTCTCTGATAATGCACGAGGCACCTTGCGTGTGCCCTCTTTCATTTCACCTAAATTACTTGGAATATTAACATGGGCACATAGTAAGTACTTTGTATATCGAATGTGTGCAGAAGTGGAGGCATGTGCGTGTTTTAACTCTGTGTTTACTGTGTGACCTTCACTGACCCTTCTATAGCAGTGGTTTCATTAATCACAGCATACGTAAAAGGTGAAGTAGCTGGGGTAATTGAATCCAGAAGCCATAAAACCTTGTGTTGCAGATTAGCCATGACACTGTGACCTCCACCGTGGAGCAGCGCATACAGAGGAGCTTATAGTTAAGCTATGGTACATGGGAAGTCAAGAGGCACCATAAATGCCTGGACAAACTTTAGATTTTTTAGATAAAGCTAATATATATATCATGCCTTTTTAATGTGTGACCAACTGGATTACTCTGGCTCTTGTTCTTTGACACATACCATGCTACTACAGTGTCACAATTGGAACCTGGTTTAGAAATGTCACCCTCTGCTGAAGGTGACTGTATCTCCAAAACTATCAACGCCGTACGTCACATAAATTAATTAATAAATTAAATAAATAAATGAGCCCTGTGGTCAGTGGGTTTGATTTCTGTGGTGGAGCTGCATTGATGAGTGGTTAAATCAGTGGGTTGAACTGAGACAGTGAGTGTGGATCAGTAGATAAAGTATTTTCCGTCACATGAGAATAAGTGCACAGAGACAATGTGGGGGACAGTCAACGTTATCGTGGTGTGTTCATGCACGAATGGATACAAAAAAAAAAAAAACATGTCAAAATGATAAACATGAAGCACCAGAGTGTTGAACCCTGTGGTGGGGAGATAACAAAGAGAGAGAGAGTCAATAGTGCGTTGGTTACAAGACTTGCTCCAGGTATGGTTCCAGGTTGAGGATGTGCATGGATGACAACATGTTATGTAGTGTGGAAATAATTTGAGTGCATGATCAGTAGTGTGAACTGTGGCAAATGTCTTTGGAAGAGTGAGAGTGATAAAAAAAAAAGAAGAAGTGAGAAGTTCAGAAATGTTCTGGTGAATGGCAAAGTTTTACAGGTTTTTTCTGTCTTTCTGTTTCTATGTCTCCTGTTTTTTTTTTTCTGTTCATACTGTTCATATAAGTGTTACAAACCCTTCAGGATTTTATCTGTCATTATAAGCAATACATATAAGGGTCAGCCCTACTCCAATCCATAAGGAGGTGGTAATGCACCTTCACTGCCTTTCACACTGAGTACAGATCCTGGAAATGGCTATTTCCATAGACCTCTTACTGACATAGATACACGCGGGAGGACTAAAGCTTACGTATGTGTCTTGAAGAGACAGATGCATTTACACCTTTTGAGCACTCGAGGTGGTTTGAGTAGCTACATGTCAATCCCTTGCAAATGCTTCTTGGATGCATTTACTCTTAGCATTTTTTTTAATATCCAATCTGTCCAAGATGCATGAAGTGACTGCGTGTAAATGGGGTCTAATATTCTAGATCGCTGAGTCACAGTTTAACTCATACTTTGAGAGAGATTACACAGAAACACATTTACAGACTCACATTCACAAATCAATGGGGTAAAATTCCTTTAACTCCAATTTCCCAGTTGTAAATGTCTTTTATTGGTCAATGACACCGTTCATGATTGATTGGTTAAGCCTTGGTTAGCGCCACAGCTGGACTCGTATTACTGGTAAAAAGGTTGCGTTGGTCAACTCAATCAGAATTCCTGTGAGTGGGTCAAAAACGACAGGATATCTCAATGTCACAACGTGACTGAAAAAGCAAAGTTTGAGCGAAGATTTGCCCTTTAAATGTGCCGGACCCCCTGACCTTTTGTTCTATAGCCTGTCGAGTCATGTTGCCTTCACAGATCTGATGTTTCCTGTCTGCTTTAGTTATTGCTAGGATAATGGTGTTTATACGTGTGTGTGCGTTTTTGTGACCGTGTTTTTATTCTTTTTTTATTTTTTGGGGGGCGGGGTGGGTTGCGAAGACAATGACCCACATACTGTAGCACACCTCCTCCAGTCATGCTGATACTAATTTGACACGTACAAGGACAAACTCGCAGACACTCGCACACTCCCACGCACACACAGACACACACACGCAGAGGATGAGTCATTGCTGGATCCTTAATTAGGACCATTTAAGCATGTTATGTGTGTCTCGCTTACACGCTCCTCTTTCCCTCCCTAATTCCTTCTGTTCCTCGTTATTTCCTCGTCTCCCAGGCTGGATAAATATAGAAAGTTGGCCATGGATTCTCATCGACCACTTCTCTCCTTCTCTGCTGCCTCTTCTGCTTTTTCACACTTTTCTTCAGGGTAGTTTCCCTCCTGAGAGATAAGGTTTGGGCACTAGGTTAAAACTATGGATGAGATACAGAGAGAGAAGGAGAAAGAAAGGGAGTGTAACAGATTGACAGTTGTGTTATCTGATACATTTGAATGTGTAAATGATGCATGGATACAATCTGTGCAGGAAAAGGGGTGGAAAGGGATGGGATGGGATCACACCAGCCACTCATTGGTCATTACTATATTATTACATGAGTACTCATTATTCATGGGTCGGACCACACTCATCTTCAAATTCAGCCTTCAGCTACTCACCTGTAAATTCTTGTGACTATATCTTGCAAAGTTATGATGCTTTTACTGTGACAGACAAACATAAACACCTTCCACAGTGCTCAGAGTGTGGGAATTCCTGCTACAGCAGGTGTTTCCAGGACCACATTTTGCCATGATGACACACACAGACTCACAAGGTGAAAACTATACCTGCCACACTGTTGCAGCTGGTAATGACTACTGAGTACTCATGGGTCCGGTGTGATCATAATACAACACAGCCTCTAGTTTGACTTCAGATGTTAGAGTGGACAGGAACGATTGAAACTGGGATACAGTGACTTAAAATGAATGTGGGCCAGGGGGTAGCTTCCTAACCCCCTACTTCCAGCGCTTTTTCTCAGACCACACCGACCTTCGAACTCTGCCTTCATACAGATCTCAACTACACTCCTGTAAAGTTTTGTGACTGCGTTTTGCATGGTTGTGACACTATCGCTGTGACAAAATCTGTGAACAGACAGATATATAAACACCTGAGTAAAATTGCAAGTTCAGTAGATGCAGCAGTTTGGCAAGGCACCAACACTGGTAGGTTTGAGGCCTCATTTCCCACACAAGCCTACAGGAAGAGGATTGGAGTGTGTGGCAGTTTTTTAGAGGTGGCCCCAATTGAAATTCAGGTCACATTATGTCCATTGTGCCAGAAAACCATTTTTTTCCCCCTGTGCATACATTATAAAACAATGTTGTAAAACTAAATTATACTAAAAGTTTCCTGGGCATCACACATTGAGAGAGTGCTTATTAAATTATGACAATTTAAACCAGAAGTTCTTAGAAAATTTATAAGCAATAAGAACTGAGTCAAAATATGATTTTGGTGCCATCATTGGTATCCACAGTTGGAAACAGGAGAAACCTTTTCCGTGTATCAGCTTTAATTAGAATGAATAGACCACCATGTTTGGTTCCCCCATTCATGTTTTAATGCATCCACATTCCCACAGTTATAAATACAGTAGATCAAGCTTTTGCTAATTAGAAAAAAACATCTGTGAATTGGAGGTGGAAAGCCGTCCTAAAATATGCCCGCTGTTTTTGGGTAATCGGGAAAAAGAGAAAATTGTGTGTGTGTGTGTGTGTGTGTGTGTGTGTGTGTGTGTGTGTGTGTGTGTGTGTGTGTGTGTGTGTGTGCTTGCGCACGTGCACGCAGGCAGAATTTCCTCCCACCAATTAGCCATGACACAGCTGTGATTTCCTCTCCTCATCTGCTCCTCGGTGGGTTTCAGTTGAACAATAATCTGCTTTAGATACTGCGGCATTGCCTCCAAAGCTCACTAGTCATCAATATCAATGCTTGATCCGACACAACGGCAGACTCACACACACATACACACATGCATGTAACAACGAAAGTAGACATCCAAAAACAAATGGAAGAATCAGACATAAAATGCAAGTCATTAGTCTGCTTCTCTCTCACATTCTGCCCTGCTGATGTATGGTCGTGTGATGTATTGTGGCACAGTGACGTGTTACCTCTTTGAAGTAGGCAAGGCCCCGAAAATATTCTCCTTATGTAACTGTCCCTGTTGCAAGGCCGCACAAGGCTGTGTGAGGCAAAGCGTAATGGTGGTGGGTATGTTTCTGAACGTCTGCGTGTGCTTGTGTTTGTGTGAGTGTGTACATACAGTACGTAAGCGCGCATTTGTTTCTGCTCGTCTCCCTGCGTGAGAGACAGACTATGCTTTCTCCTCCCTGAATTATGCAGGCCAGGATGAGCGTGCAGGGCGGGGAAGATCCGGCAGTTACACAGCTTTTGAATTAGAAGAGTCAAAATACCCAACAGAAAACACAACCACGTGAAACAGAGTGGGAGGGAGAGGATGAGAATGAAGTGGCTGTGAAAAGAAAAAACTGTACAGGGGAAGACAGGAAGTGAGACAGAGAGTGGGAAAGGACAGAGAGAAGGGTTTAGGAAAAGGATTGGAGTGAGAGCACTAAAAGAGGAAAGAACATAGGGTGGCAAGAGTAAATGGGGCTCTGGAGTTTACAGGGTTCATGGTGTCTAAATTTGATGTTTAGTGGTATAAAGAGAAACAGAATTCGGAAAAAGAAACCAGAAGCCAGGATGAGAGGAACAAGAACAAGCCAGGAAATTCCTTTGAGTGTTCGGCAACAACTTTCATCCATAGTACCTTCCCTTGTACGTAGCCTCACTGCATGAAGAAAAAACCCACCTGCTAATTATGCATAATTTCCCTAAATAGCCTGTGATTAGCAGGCAAGGAGCCATTTTTGTGTGGAACTGTGGAGGGTTTATCAGTGAAATGCTCTGTCTCTCACACTCACACACACACATGCCACAGGAACACAGCACGAAGCTCAAAGTGGGCTGTTTTTTTTTGGTACATGTGCTTTAATACAAAAAAAAAAAAAAAAACTCTCTACCATAATTAGAAAGTGTACAGTGTCTTGACAAAAGAGTCGTGAGACTTCACAGGTCTCACATTTACACCTTGTCTGTAACAAATTTGGATTGAGTTTTTCTATTTATACATCAAGTACTGCTGATGTAATGAAGCCTGCTCACTGACTCTCCTCTCTTTTTCTTTTTCTGTCTTTAACTTTTTCTTCTCCAATATTCTGTCCCTTTTCTGCATTGTTCATCACCTCATTTCCGCTGCACAATCACTCCGTCACCCTGTGTCTCCTGCTCCCATTCTGTTTATGTGCAGGTATTGGTCAGGGTGTGCCCGTGGTGGCTCTGATTGTAGAGGGAGGTCCTAATGTGATCTCCATAGTGCTGGAGTACCTCAGGGACACTCCTCCAGTCCCTGTGGTGGTGTGCGACGGCAGCGGCAGAGCCTCAGACATCTTGGCCTTTGGACACAAATACTCTGAGGAGGGAGGGTATGCACTCACATGTGCACATTATGCTGTATACATACACATAATACACATTTTATACAGTGTGAAAAATCAGTTATGTTGTGGAAATTTTCCTCCTAAGATTGTAATCAGTTCCTTAGATCAAACATAACAAACATACAGTTTCATATATACTTAATGCTGAAGCGACTATGTACTTCTGCAGCTGTGCATTTTTGAAGAAACATCTGGTGTTAGGATAAGAACATGAAGCAATGCAATGTCTTGATGCAGTACTTCTACTCCTAATAACACACAAGTAGACATTTTTATTTGTATTATATTTCTCATGTGACACATAGTTAATTCAGAATTGCTTTCACAGCTTAATTTATCCAGATGAAGAGAAACTTGCAGAATCACATCTCACCAAGGACTCAGAGACAGTACTGCTGAGAGTCCCAGTCAACCTTGGTTTCACTTACTGCCAAACAAATCTAATTTGCTCTCTTCCCCCTCACTGTTTTTCTTCTCCGTACCTCTACCTGGCCCCTTCCTGACACTCTCATGTCTTTCTTTTTTCTCCACACCTCTCTGCCTCTGCAGCATAATTAATGAGTCTCTAAGAGACCAGTTGCTGGTGACCATCCAGAAGACATTCACCTACAGCCGCACACAGGCCCAACATCTGTTCATCATCCTCATGGAGTGCATGAAGAAGAAGGAGCTGGTGAGTGTCACTTTCATACACGTCCGCATACACATGGCGGAAAACACATATGTTTACATACATATATTTGCACATGCATGGGTACATTTGCAGATGCAGAAAGAACAAACGTATAAACAATACATACACGAAACACTGAGGTACAGACAGGCTCACAGACAGACGCAGACACTCACACAAACAAACCACTAAACCACTAATAACAGCAGTATCACAATTAAGCTTTGAGGTTTCTGCTGTATATCGAAGCCCAAAAATGAAAAACATGTGAAGGAGAAACAAAAGGATTTGTCAAATGGAGCTTTCTCATCATGAAACTTTTATTGAAGCAATTATTACTCCATCTTTTATGTATGACATGTAATGTTAAGTGGATGTAAATGTATTCGGATGAAGTTCAGGACCAAATGGCCTCCACCTTGAGAGTCTTTGGCAAGATGCACAGCTTATCGAGCATGGCTGTCACACACGTCCCTGTCCCCCTGGGGAGGAGTTTGTGTGTGTGTGGGTGTATGTGTGGTAATCATGGCACATTCGAACACAGTTGCAGGGTGTATGATGTTTTGTTACCACAGTCAACAAAGTGGTACACAGACTGTGTTTGAAAGCGTGTACCACAGCGGTGCAAGCAGTGCAGGTGTGCCCACACACAATCTTACACTCACTCACAAAGTAGCATTTTAACATGTCCTCTGTGATGCAGACAAGCAGCTTTTCTTGTATTGTGGTTCTGAGGCAATGCTAATTTATTTACTGCGTGGTTGCTCTTGCCTCAATTCACTTTGAACACGGTGTACTGTGTCTTTCGAAAGCGAGGGGAATATTTGTCAGATTGGTGACTATTGGTGCTGCTGGCTGCCAGTGGCATTTTGCTAATAAATTTGTAATTAGTAGCCTACACACACACACACACACACACACACACACACACACACACACACACACCAACACAAGCACACACCCAAACCTTATTTTATCATGATAATGGCTGGAATGTTTGAGATGACTCAGCCAGGTATTTTATCATGTGATAGTCCTTCCTTTTAACCTACAGTAAAAATACTGTAGGTTAAATCATTTTATTATGTGTTTTAGTTATTATATTAATCCCAATGCACATAAAGTCACACAAAGATATAAAAAGCTTGTGCACTCACAAACCACACACATAGTACACATCATATTTTTTTCAGGCAGCCCAGCCTTGGTCATGGTTGTGCAGCGTGTAAGTGGATTGATTGCGTCCTCAGTGGGGTTCCAGTGGCTGACTGATGCTCACACTGATGGCTCCTCTGAACACAATACACCAGAGCAGAACAATGGGATGTGAATCATTCGGCAGAGGCAGCTGTAGAGGCCAGATAATCTGATGATGCCTCGCTCTGAACTAAAAAAAAAAAAAAAAAACACAACTGTTACCACTGCCATACTGAAACTGAGAAAATAATTGTATTGCAACATCACTGAAGTCCACAAACCCTGTTTCACTCTGGCATTAATATCTGAATCTGTATTTTACATGCCAGTTAGGTTTTTTCTTTGTTTTTTTCTTTTGATGATCCATTTACTTCCAAAGGAACACAATGTTCTCCTCTTCATCCACAATTCAAATTCATTCCATAGATCAATAGGGCAGTCCAGTAGGTGAAGCTAATAGTTTATTTTAAGAGCTCCCTCTGCTGGGCCACAAGGAAGTCTACTGCAAATATGTATTTTTCCCATGTTTGATCAAAAGTTCAAATTTCCAATAAACAGTGACAGCCTTATTCTCTACAGCACTCTTCAAGTTGAAGTAGAGGGGCAATACAGCTTGTGTATAAACTTGTGTAATTAATACTTCTCTATGATCATAGATTGCAGAGTAAAGAGGTCAGAGGTAAATCCAGCAGTGGGATGGTGTTCATATCAAGGACACGGTACTTCATATTCTATGTATGAATGCAAAAAGAAATACTCATCTTTGGCTCATAACCCTAACAATGCCATAAAAAATGAATCGGTTACATAAAACTTTGATAACATACTCCCTTATAATGTATTCAGTAGAAGTAATCCACCTTCTTGTATGTCTTCCATAAAAAGTCAGGCTTTTCTCAGAGGACACATACTGTAATCATTAGTGCCCATGCACTATGCGGAGAGTCTCAAAAAGCCAAAGCTGATTGTGGTTGTTTGAGAACGAGAGAGGGAGATGGATGTCTCATCTCTCTGCCGTTTGGCACCTTTCTCTCTCTCTCACTGAGGTGATTTCACCAGCTTCCTATTCATCAGGCTGATAGGCATCACAGGGGTTCCCTCTAGCTCACACTCAGAAAGCCACACAGGGTATATGTGAGATTGGAGGAGTGTAACAGTGAAGAAAAAAAAGAAAATGAGAATAAGAGAGAGTTGCCATTGTTCCATGCAAAGCCTGAAACACTTAGTCATGGCTTGGCTCAAGTCTCTTTAAAAAAATAAAAATAAAAAAAGACAGGAAAAACAACATTTCCCTCTGTCGTTAACTTACTTTATTAGAGAAACATCTAAACAAGTACGGCTCATCAGCGAAACTGGAATCAGCAAAACTGGTGTATTGTGTTCAGATCAGGAGTCCTTCAAAACACCTGTTTCAGACCTGTGGTGAACAGTGTGTTTCATTTTGCTCTGCGAAGTTTCTTCTTTGCTAGTTCACGAACCTGACACAACCTTTGAGATGAGGCCAAAAGAAATGTCCCCCGGTGTAATAATTGGTGGCGGCAATATTTACATACCACTAAAACTAAAATCTGTGTCACAGAAGGTTTTGTCCTGCACTTTGGAATAACTAAAAGACTTGTACCAGAGAATCTTGAGGGGCCGTCGTCGTTCATACACTGGAAACATGTCAGACAAGTAGGCTGAGACGTTCATGAAGTTCATGATCATGAAGTGTTTTGAAGACAAGCAAAAGAATCAGTTTGAAAACTGGCAAAACTTGAGGTGTAATGTATTTTCTCCTCTTGATGATACAGTGAAACTATATGAGCTTCTGCAGCACCTGTACCGTAGTCCCATGGTGATTATTTAAACCTGTGTTTACACTTTTATACCAAAGCCAAGTAGTGTCAAGCCCTTGTTAACACCTAGGTCAGGAGCTGGGTCACAAACCCAGGTTGGATAAGATGTGTTGACCCATCATCACTGGCACCTAATGAGGGTTTATCCTGGGTCGGTGCATCTGTCTGTGTATGAGGTGTATGAGAGAGAGGGAGAGTGTGTGTTTGTTTCTGTGCCAGTACACCTGTGCTTTCATTTTTCTGGCTCTGAAGCAGGAAAGCCAAAGAGTAGGAGGAAAAGAGAAGGACCAAAGATGACTGGCAGGGATAATATACAGCCTTTTTCATGTGTGAACTCCAGACAGTGTCTGGACATGATTCTCTGGACATTGCCTTTTCACACATGCAGCATACAGCAGAAGATTATCTGTGTGAAATGTGTTCTTACCTACTTGGAATAGGTTGTTTCAGGCGAGGAGTGGAGGCTGGGTAGAGCGAGCAGGAGGCAGGATAGAAATATCATCAACATGCCCACTCGCTCGCTGTGAATTCTCCAGACAATGACCTGCTCTATTCACACATCTGCTCAATCGGACATTGCCTGGATTTTGCACTAGGGAGCTGGCAGGGTAAAGTCCGTTTAATGTCCGGTTCAGCTAATTTGGACATTTGCTTTCACACATACAGCTCCTCCGGGTGATGTTTAGAGAAGTTCAGGGATGCAGTGCATGTGTGAAAGCAGCTTATGAATAGAGGAAGTGAGTTGTGTGTCTGCTTAAGAGGGCGAAAGGGTAAAGAAGGAAAAACAACAAAAAAAGGCTTTTTCCTTATGTTCAGCACGTTGGTTTATTCATGCAGACAATTAGAGCTTCAGCTGTTTCCCTGTTGCCTCTGTTGTGATTTGCAGTGATTTGCACAGACTCAGACTTTGGAGTAGACGAATGAAGAGGATTTATTGAAAGGGTGGCAGGGAATGGAGGTGGAATTAGCGGGGAGGTAGCTGGACGAGGCAGAGGGGCAATGAGCAATGGCAGGACTGGCTGGGCAGGGTAAATGTATGAGGGAGAATGGCATAGGCAGGCTGGACAGCAAGTGGTAGTGGATTGGAGAGCAGGTAAGCAGGTGAGTAATGATCCTGGGGCACAGGAAAGAGAGACAACAATTAACTTGGATCGCAACATGAGGAAATAATTCACTAAGAGCACTGGAACCACTGTAGCTGAAGCAGCAATCTGACGAAAAGTGAGCGAAGAACCAGAGTAGATGTACTGCAGGATGATGAACCTGATGCAAGGCAGGTATGCGTGATCAGCACGGAGCAAGGAGAGTCAGGGAAGGAGTGCCACACAGAGAAACAGACAACTGAGTACAGGAGACACAAGGGAAGGGAGAACACAAGGAAAAGTAAGGGAAAACTAAAGGCATGGCTGCAGCCATGACAGCTTCATTTATCATACTCGGTGCTGTTTATGTATTTATATCTAGAGGCAAAAAACTCACAATCCTTAATGGGTGCACATTGAAATGTATTCTTTGTGTTTTATGTTTTTAATCTTTGTTTTACCAGAAGCAGAGCAGGCAGTTGTATTCAAGCCTCACAGCCATTTTTTTTGCTTTAATCCTGCAATTTCATGATGCCACATGACAGATTTTACCATTAATACAATGCTGTGAAGTGTGTCAGGGTTGTGGGCATTGTGGACCCAAATGCAGACACAATGAAAACAAGCTAACAGGCAGACAGTTGGACAAGATGGCAGGCAGGTATTCAAGCAAACAACTAGATGCAACAGGTAACAAAAAGCAAGTAGCAGGAACACAGGCAAGACACATGGAAGCAGAAACACAAGCTCTGACAAGGAACAAAGGGAGTTAACTGGTGCCATTAATGGTGCCAGTCTGATTGTACAGTGTGGTGCAGGGCTGACTGACTGTGGATGGGCAGGGACAGCCAGGTGAATAAGAACAGGGAGGAAAGTCTGAGGACAGCTGTGGGGTGACAAGAAGAAGGCAAGACTGGGGAGATGAGGGGAGAAACATGGCCTGAGAGCAGTGAGAAGAGGTTGGAGACAAGGGCTGAGGAGAACAGAGAGGCAGATCGTGACAGTTAGGCAGTAAATTATAAAACTGAGAAGTGTTCACTGCTGCTACAAACAATAGTCCCAATTATCTGTTTAATGCTGCCATTGGGTTTAATTTAACAGTGTGCTGGCTCATGTCCCAGTAAAAAAGAAACCTATCTAGGTTCCAAGTCGGAAAGAGAAGGGAGGGGAAATAATTGCAAAGCTAATCAATGAATAATGTGCAAGCTCTTGAGTTTTACGGATGGATAACAGATGTATATTATATAGATCATATGTTAAATACATGCAATGAAAGGGAATACTAAAAGAAAGCATAGGCCACATTTGCATCAATGGGTCTGGATGATGAGGGTAATTATCTTCCTCATATATGCGCCACACTTATCTTGTTTCTTTTATCCCTCCTACTCAAAGATGGAGCAACTTCGTGTGCATGTGTGTGAGAATCAGTGCATTTAAATATAATCAGCACCTCTCACACAGCACTTTTTTGCTAAAAATGCATGAATCCAATTCTAGGTCTAATTAAAAGAAAAGTGCCTCTTTCTCCATCCCCCTCCCTCTCCTTAGATCCCTCACTGTTCCTTCCTTTGGGGGAGGGTGGGGCAAGATGACTGTCCTGGTATCTCCCAGCTTGGTATGAATAATTGAGCATAGAATAGTCCTTATATGTTTAATTCGGATTAAATATTGAAGAGGAACCACCAACCCACAATGTTCCCCCACCTCCCTGACAAGAGAAACTAAGAAAGAGTAGGAGGAGGACGAGGAGAGCGAAAGAGTGACTTAAATGGACCATGAGAGGGAGAGGGAGAGGGAGGTAGGGTGGAAGGGAGGGACAGATGGAGGCAAAGAGTGAGGGTGGGAGGAAATGAGGAGAGAAGGGAAAAACATTGTGCTTTGGATGAAGAGCAAATGTGAAAATGAGGTACAGTAGAGAGTTTGAGCCACAAGCAGGGAAATTTGTTAGGAGAGCAACATTTCTTTGGTTGATTATGAGCAGTTTATCAGTTTAAAATTTCATGAAGAGAGCAACTAATTTTACTCTTCCCTTTGTTTTGTCTGTCATGCTGAAAACTGCTGGTTTATGGTTCATCCAAGAAAATAATAGATACACATCTAAATATTTTATGTTCAAATTCACAAAGATGAAAGCATCAACAGAGTTTCTGTCAGATCTGAACTGCTGCCATTGCTATGTATGTATAGATTGTAGAAGATGCTTTGGAAACCTCTGTGGACTGTGTGTGTGTGCGTGTACGTGTACGTGTGTGTGTGTGTGTGTCCGATGTGTCTTGCATGTACATGTAGCAGCATCAGCAGGGTCTTTGCCTGTTAAATGAAGATGAATGTTTTGCAATCAGCTTCGCTCACTGCAGCGTGAAGAGCAGTTTTCTGATCCTCTATGCGTGTAGCTTAGCGTCTCTGAAGATGTGGGAATCCTCCAGCAGAAGCCAGTCACACTGAGAAAGATAGCACTCTCTCTCTCCTCTTCATTTCTTGTATCTGTCTTCAATTTGTCAACACTAAATCTCCCTCCTTCTGTCTTCCTTAACTTTACACATGCTTTCTTGTTGTCTCACATCTATCTTCACGATCCCTGCCTCCACTCATCTCCCTCTCCCTAGCGTTCCCACTCTTTTCCTCTCCCCTGTATTCTTGTCAACAGAGAGATGGAGTGTGACAGACATGAATCAGTGCCCTGTCTCCTGTATTTTGACCCCTGATGTGTCAGTGTAGAAGCAGAGGGATGTCAGGAATGCATTCAGCTTTGAAGCTCAGAAATTTCAGTATTAACCAAACACATCTGTCATCAACGTTTCAAAAAATG
This sequence comes from Toxotes lorentzi, assembly GCA_037833715.1. NCBI lineage: Eukaryota > Metazoa > Chordata > Actinopteri > Toxotidae > Toxotes > Toxotes lorentzi. The sequence continues at coordinate 16,260,836 of JBBMJY010000024.1, read as the reverse complement.
AAGAGCACAGCAGATGGGTGAGTTTATGCCATGAGTAAACGAAAACCAGAAGAGCTGTTTCATTAAACTTGTTTGCTCACAGTAAGTACTCAAGAGCACCTTTGCTTGTACAAGATGATGAAAACAGATGTCTGTGTACCTTCGCACACACTTATTGATGACTCTCTGGGATCCTTGCCATTAAATTAGCAGCCTTGCATTGTCATAGAGGTTGTGTTTTGCTCAGCCTCTGTATTGGAGAGCCTCTATGATAACAGGTAGAGCATATCCTCAGGGTCACCTTGGGGGTGTGTTTGGAGGAAGGGAAGAAGGAGGAAGAAGCAGAGAGGAAGCAGGCAAACATGATGGGGGTAGGGGGCGGTTGGTGGCGTGCCAGTGGGAGGTCGCTGTGAGATTAGTGGTTGTAGGTGAGGGTGGGGGTGGATGGGGTTAGAAAGAGAATGGCTGGAAGAAAGAGTGTGGAGATGAAGGTGCAGAGTACTGAAGGGAGAGGGGAAAACAGAAACAACATCTTCTATAATCATCATCTTTCCTCTATCAGACCATCATCCATCTTCAGTCCTGGAATCGTGTGTGTGTGTGTGTGTGTGTGTGTGTGTGTGTGTGTGTGTGTGTGTGTGTGTGTGTGTGTGTGTGTGTGTG
>JBBMJY010000024.1:16230335-16260094 GCA_037833715.1 Toxotes lorentzi | reverse complement strand
GTGTGTGTGTGTGTGTGTGTGTGTGTGTGTGTGTGTGTGTGTGTGTGTGTGTGTGAGAGAGAGAGAGAGAGAGAGGTGGACAGTATGTGTGTAGGGGAACTCTCCATTCAGCTATAACGAACAAGTGGCTGGAATCGGAATCTGTGCTGACTGGGTGAAATTTGGCTCACACTATAACTAAAGGAGCCAACAAGTCATCAGCATATGGTGTACAAAAGATGAATGGGCCAACATAATAGATACTGTAAATCATCAGTGCGAACTGAATTACTTTTGTGCCTTTAGATTGTTTGAAAAGCGAGAGAGGGATAGAGGAGAAAGACAAGGGTTAGCTTACAACATTGCAGCATTGCCCAAGGGAAAGCAGCAGCAGCAGCAGCAGCAGCAAAGCCTGCAGATTCCCCGAGCTTCACGAAATGAAGCCATTTAGAGGGGGGAGATGGGAAGAGAGGTGGGCTGCAGGGAAGAGAGGGAGGTGGGAGGAGATGGATGGGTGGATGGAAGGATTAGAGGAATAGCTCGTCAGGCATTCAGAACACGCATTCTCATGTACGCGGCTCCCACAAGGTGCCCTTCACACGTGCACACGTGTGAGCATGTATGCCCACACACATATGTTAACACCCACATATGCATATATATATATGTATATAGCAGGCAAAGATGATGAGGGTAGGGTATATATCAAGCACTGTGTGACAGAAAAAAAAAGAAAAATCCAGAAAAGCTGCCCCATTTCTCAGATTTCACTCTCAGTGGACTTTGGCTTTCATCCATTGCACAATTAGTTCATCTCACTCTGGACATAAAAAATGCCACTAAAACACACGTCAGTACGGTTGGGTGGGTCGGGGGTGGGACGTGAGCACTTTTACAAATCTGTGAAAAAAAAGTAAATAAATAAATAAATAAAAAGACACTACAGACTACAAAGATAAAGCCCTAAACTGGCCTCAGAGTAAAATATTTTCCTTAAAGCCTAATCCCAAAAAATGTTAGATAAAGCAAAAGAACAAAATGATATTTGGTACTAGAGAGCACCATTAGTCCATATTCCTTTGATCTCCCCCTTTGTTACGTTTTTGCTCTCATTCCCCACATTATATCAGAGTGGTACGTCTGCTCTCCTATCCTCTTCCTCCTCTGAGCACCTCGATAGCAGTGTTTGCTTTTTTGTGTGTGTGAAGTAGTTTAATCCAGCAAATGAGAGCACTCTCACTCAGGATGTGACTGAGTTTCTTTATGCTTTAAACCTTGATGCATTCAAGCAAACAACAATAGGATGGCTCAAGAAAAAAAGTCACTTTCAAACAGTTTGGCTTGTGTAGAATTAATGAACCTTTCTCTCACTCTCTTTTTCTCCGTTTCTCTCTTTCTCCCTCTCTCTCTCATTCTCTCTCAGATAACAGTTTTCCGGATGGGGTCAGAGGGTCATCAGGACATTGACCTTGCCATCCTCACTGCATTGCTCAAAGGTGGGTGTGTACATTCATGTGTGTGCTGGAGCATGAGTATACTGTAAGTGGCATCCATTTCACTGCCACCCTCCAGGGATGTTGTTATTTGGTAGTTTCTGTACATAAAAGGAGGATGATATCCTTTTAGAAAGCATTCCTCTCACTGTCCCAGTTTAGGTGTATGTTCACAGAACACAAGTATGTTTTTATTTTTACAGTTCATAGCTGAGGAATAAAACATAAACATCTTTTTTTCTTTGTTAAAGCTCCATTAAGCAATTTATGATCACTGAAAAAGACTCCAATGCAAATTTACAGCGTTAAGTCTTGATATTATATCATCAAACATTTGTTTACCTACAGATTTAACAGAAACAGAGTGATGTGGGTATAATTCTGGAGTCTTCTTACCGCTGAATTTCGGGGATAAGTCCAGTTTTCACTGGTCTGGTTCACTAACTACTCACATAAATATCTGAATCTTTTTGGCTTGCTGAATATTTTTAATTTTTAATTTTTTTCCCAGCACGTCACATCATGTCATTTTTCCTCTTCAGTTTCTGTCTAGATTCAACCAATGACACATAACATTTTAATAAGTGAGCTTTAGGGGTGCTCGTAGACAGATACTGTTTAGCTTTGGAGAGAGCCAGGCTAGCACATTTCCCCTGTGTCCAGTCTTTGTGCTGAGCTAATCTAACCAGCTGCTGCCTTTAGCTATGTGCTTATTATACAGTCAGGGCAAGAAAGCATATAAGTGTATTTCACAAAGCATCAAGCTGTTTCCTTTAAATGTGTGGAGGCTGTGGCTCTAGTAGCGTACCAGCTGCCAGTATTAAAGTCATTTCAGACAAGCCTGCAGTGAATTCAGGTTTCCAACTTGGTATGCTAATAAAAGCCTGATATAAAAACACCTGCAGAATAATCCATTAGCGTGAACACAGCTGCTCATTAACTCTGTGACCAGAGACAAATAATTAGAGGAAGACACTTACAGTCACCAATGAATTATGGAATAATGGTGCCAACTCTTTTGTGCCATGTCTTTTGCAGTATATATTTTACAATTTAATTTCAATTTATCAAATTCATTTCTAATGAGGCCAATAATGATTTGGCTAAATGGCCTAACCATATACTGTAATACCACTTGAGCCTTTTATATCTCAAAACTGCTTAAGTGCCCACATTGTGGTATTGTTTCTTATCTTTACATGTAAATAGCATAGTGTATTATTGTCTAGTATAGTGTGGTCTTGTAAGGCATGACACAGCAAAATATACAGGAAGATATATGGTTGGCAGAAGCATTTGATGCTTATGCTGTAACAAATTGTTATGCATTTCCCAATAAGGGCATTAAACTGAACCAAACCGAGTTCCAAAATTGAAAATCTGTCAAGTGCAGACGTAGCAATTAAACTAAGCCTCTGTTGTTCCCCATCCTCTACCCTATTTCCCACATCACTGTTTCCCATGCCCCCCACCTCTCCTACCCACCCCCACTACAGCACTCACACACACACTCATGGATCCATGCTTTCAACTGGTTGTTCAGTAACTTGTATTGATCAGGGTTGCGCTTGCCTCTTCAAGGAATATGACGTTAACGAGGCCCACTGGAGTTTGCATGCATACCCCCCCCCTCTCTCTCACACACAAACACACACATACACACCTGTACATGTGAACACACATTCATGCATGTGTGCAAAGACACAGTGAGTCCTATGGGACTGCTTAGAAAATCAGAGCATATGATCAACTATCTCAGGAACTGTTCCTAAGAGAAACATTTCATTCCACCACGAGTGAGGAGGAGACTAAACTACAGCGTTTGGAGAGGGAGAGAGTGAAAGAGAAACACGTTTTACATCATTTATGTGCAGCAGTCAGGATGCATGATTTCTTTGGTCCATGCATCACTCCCTGATCTTTATCTTGCTCTCTTGCTCTGTTACGTTTCTTACGTACACATCTCACTCACGTATTCCGTTGACTCCATCTGTTGATCTGTTGACTTCTTCATCCATTTCCAGTGCCTTTCTTTTCGCTTTATGATAGTAATGGCATTTAGATGAAGGAAGGAATTGAAATCGAAGAAAGAGAAGCCAAAATGTGAAAACAAGGAAGTGAAGAGGAAGAGAGCAGGAAAGGGAAAGGATGAAAGAGGAACACTAAGGAAAGGGGTGAAAATGCTTTATGGTAAACAGCATGAGGGTCATTCTACATGCAAGTCTCATTCAGTTTCTGAGTGAATGAGACGCGTTAAGGCTTTTAGTGTAAAATGAAATCAGTCACATCCTGCCTGAGAGCTTTTTAAAACACTGGATTAGACTCCTTCGCCGAAGAACTAAGCTACTGCCTGAAGCTCAACAAAGCGCAGCACAGTGAAGAAACACAGTGAGGGGAGAGCAGGAGAAAGAGAATAAAAGGAGAGAGAGTGTGTGAGAGAAAGAGGGAGAGAGAGAGAGAGTGTGTGAACAGATAGAAGACGGATGCTGCAGCTAAACACATGGTGTAACAGAGGGGGGGTAGTAATTGATGGTCTGCTGTCAAAGGTAGTCAATATCCTGAAGATTGGGTCCATAAAGTCAGCTGGCTGCAGTTCCACCTCCCTGTAGGCAGACAAAGTGAAGCTGCAGGCCTTTAATAAAGCAAGGCCAAATACACATATCTCCACTAAAGCTCTTATTAGTGGGCTCTGCATCTTATTAGCAGGGCTCTGTCTGAACTCACACCATTAAGCTCTGGTAATGCTTGTACAGACCTTTAAGTCAGAGAGAGCGCTGTGTAAAGCAATGATACCGGTGTGCTTATTAAAAATTGCACAGTCTTGTCTACGAACAAGGGATTATTATTATACTTTCTATTACACTGGATTTCCAAGATGAATAGTTTTCTTATCTTCCTCATTTTGGTTAACTCCTCCCAGTGAACAGGTCAATTATCAACGTGAACAGCAGACTGTGCTTTACTGTTCTCTTCTTACTGGTTAATGGTGTTTGAAGTGTGCCACTTAAAAAGTGAACAGCTACAAATAATCTCTCACAAGCTGACTATGAAATGCAGTGAATGCAGTGAGAGCATATTTGTAATGTATTACAGTAAAGCTGTTTCATATTGGAACATGCAGATGAATTGTAAACAGTTTAAAGTTTATTTTATAAAGTCTGTTTCTGTCCTGGCTTCATTTTCTGCTGCTTCCAGATTTTCTTCTTTCATTTTTCTCCATTCCAACAAATATCCTCCTACAAGAAATATCCACAGATGGAATTGTTGCTTTACACGCTGCATGCCAGCCCTGTCAATCAAAAGTACTCAGATTATCATAAAACCCATTATTTCTTACATGTGCAGAGTGTTTCCCAAAAATATTCTGACTTAAGATGATGTGGAAATGTGATGACACAGTACTGACCAGGTGAGCAGTAACGGAAAACAAGGAAGGAAAGGGAGGGGGATGACAAACCACAGACAATAAATTATATCTATTTCAGTCCCTAGGCCACCAGGACACGGCAGCAAGTATTAATTTAATAAGATCTTACAACGTGAATTTCCTAAAAGCAGCCCTGCATTGCGAATATCTCAACAGATTTATGTCCATCAGTCTGTCCTTTACTGAACAGCAATGACGTACAGCAGAGCTGTCACAGTGATGAGAGACATGGTGTGCTTAACTTTTATTTCATCCTTATTGTCAGTGTGCCCTTGAATCTTGTAAACATGCCTTTTGCCTTTAGTCTAAGAAGTGTAATACTTCCTGTATTACACTGAGCAAATTAAATCTGTCCACAATGCCACTGTCTTTTGTTTTAATATATTTTCCCTTTTTTGTCTTATCTGTTTATACACTGTAGTTCTTCATCTTCTTCTGCTAATTACTGTACAGTCATGCTGATGTTACTAGAAGACCAGAGTACAGTAAATGATGTTCACTGACACAGAAAATCAAAGGAACACGGTTTTAGTCCACATTTTATGCAGAGATGAGGTGGAGCGTTAAATTACCTGAAACATCAAAGAACGAGCTGTCAGTCTCCCAATGCAAAGATATCTTCTCTACAGACACATAACAGGCACAGCCAAAGGCAGGAACAGAGCAAACATGTTGTCAGTAGACAGGGTGACACGGTTTGCCAGTAAAACCAAGAGCCACCAAGCCTGAAGTTAGACGAAGGCCCTGCAGCCCACAAAAGAAGCCCTCAACCCCAACATCTGCTAATCAATAAATATGGGAAGACTTGTTAATAATAATGCTACACAATTGGAGAAACTCCAACCAAACCACATAATATATGTGACACCACTAGGTACTGTTCATTGAATCTGTTTACAGAGATGACAGCAGAGATGAGCATTGTGAAATACTGTATAACACAACAGAAAATATGTTTCTTCACTGCCTCTCGAGATAAGAGATAAAACGTCATCATATCAGACTTTTTCTGCAAGAAAAGTATTAGCATCCAGCAGGGTTAAATAAGAGTAGAAGAATATAAAGAGAAAATAAAATAAGCACTGCCAGTCTTCCATCATGTGAAGCCACCATTTAGTTTTGTTCTTCTAATGTTTTGGGTCATTATCTCGCTGCAGGATAAAGCCCTGACCAACCAGTCTGTTTTCCTTTGTATTTTTCTCACCATTCTGATAGAAATATACTGTACGACTTCCTGCAGTACATTTTTTTCCTAATAATGGATCAGAGGGTTTAGTAACACAGTTTGTTCCAACACTGCCTTTGTACAGACAGAGGGTTTGTAAGTAACCTTTAGGAATTGTTTGCATTAACTTTCAAGGTTTTAATTACTCCCACTGCTGCTGGAAAAAAAAAAGGTCTGGTTTCTGTTAAATTTAATTTTTTTTTCCTTGGTACCTTTTATTATTCACTTTAACTTGAATTGCTTAAATTTCAATAAAAACAAAAAAATGTGGGTGTTCTAAAACTTGTCGTGTATATCTAACAACTAAAGAAACTACTAATAAAAATCATACTTGCAGGTAGCTCTAAAGTTTGGATCTTTGACTATTTATCTGTGTTTAAGAAACCGTGTTTGTCAGAAATATGACATTGTCCATGGACTTGCTTGCATCAGGTGCCAACGCTTCTGCTCCTGACCAGCTGAGTTTAGCTCTGGCGTGGAACAGAGTGGACATCGCCCGCAGTCAGATCTTCATCTACGGACAGCAGTGGCCTGTAAGAACCATAAACCTTAAAATAAAAAAAAAGAAGATACTGCAGCAGAAATATTGATTGCATTCACAGTTCTTCTTGCATTTTCACTGGTGTACTGCACTGCTTAAAAAGGTCTTTTAGCACATGAAAAGAAATGCAGCTGGAAGTGAATGTTGAAGTCACCTCCTGTAATTAATCCTTTTATAGTTTTAGTGCATGATGATACTCAGTCTCTGTTTATTTCCTTGCTGTGTTCTCATATACTGTAGTACCGCAGTGTTTCTCTGTGCGTGTTACTGTCATTATGTGTAATCTCTATTCCGTGTGTCTTAGGTCGGTTCCCTGGAGCAGGCGATGCTGGACGCCTTAGTTCTGGACAGAGTGGACTTTGTCAAGCTTCTGATTGAAAATGGAGTCAGTATGCACCGCTTCCTCACACTTTCCAGACTGGAGGAACTCTACAACACGGTAATAACGACTGCGCATACGTAGACTGTAAATATAAGTTGTATTGTCCTTTTGCAACACATCAGGGAGGCGCCTCCTTTAGCAAGTAGTGACGATGGTGAGCCTTTAAAGTACAGTGACAGCTTACTTGCACAAGAAAACATTGAGCTGGTAGTGAACAGTATAGCAGGCATGGTCAGTTTTAGCCTGAGAAACTGCAGATGCTGTCAGTGATGATAATATTCTTATGTGATTTTTTTTTTTCCCAACAGAGACATGGACCATCCAACACACTGTACCACCTTGTCAGAGATGTCAAAAAGGTATGAGAATCACTGCCGTGCCTTTTTAGCTCTGTGGCTGTTCAGGCACACTGTGTGGGATTGTTGGCTTGAATGTGTATATTAAAGAAGACATTTTTGACTCCATAGCGTTTCAGTTGCTTTTTTTTGCAGTGTGTGTGTGTTTTGTTACTCTGTTTGCATCAATTTGCGTGTCCACTTTTTGGTAGCCCTAGTTGCTGTTAACTGCAAATAGAGGCCGGCTTTTCTCTTTCAGCTGGCGTTGCGGGCTGCAGTGGCTGCGTAGTGCTATGCACGACTCTCATCCCTCTCATGACTCTTTAGCAATTTACTCTGTTCTTTCTCTGAGGCACACACCACCATGGTTAACAAACAGTACATGTATTAAACATTGTTTTATCCACAGAACTTGAATATGAGAGAACCGAGACCACAGTGGAACTGCTGTAAGGCAGATAAAGAAGAACTTTGCAGACCCACAGTTTATTTCTGTTTTTATTTTCAACACCATTATAAAGCGTGGTCTTTTTGATGTGCAGTATCAGTTGTTCCTTTGAATAGAGATATTGCAAAATCCCTTACATGAAATAGACTTTACTTTGTATCCAGACTGTGTTTATTTCATGTGTAGGTGATGAAATAGTGGGATCCTCTTTCAGTAGGCTTTGACCGCACTTAAGCAAAAAAATTTCCACGCTGAGCAGTCTTCATTATATTTTGCTGCACATCTCCTATAGCAGCTTAATGATTGCTGGCGATCAAAGAAAACAACCTAGCATTTCACATTCACCACGTTTCCGCACCAATTACGAGTGATCCCACTGCTGAGAGATTATGGAGAGGTCAGCAACACCACCATTAGAACCGAGAGGTGTTCATTAATTAAAGTGTTACTGATTACGGTAATGCCACATTCTCTTCTGGGATTTGCTGAAGAGGCTCTGTGTTTTGATCATCCCTCCTTTACCTCCACAACTCTGATCTCAGGGTGGTGCAGAGAATGCAGTTTACAATACTGGACACCTCACTACACCATTTCACAAACACACACACTGTAGTGCATGGCATAACATCCCCATTTTCTTTTTGCAGAGCTGTGTGTAACTGCCATAGTGTAGCTTAATGTTTGTGCGTCCTTGCTGTATCATAGTATGATAGTAGATTTACCTACTATACCTTTGGTTGAGCTACCATGTCATTGCTATTTCCTGTTTTTTGTAGTTCTCTGTTGACTGGTGAGCCATGCTGGCGGTTCTGAAATACAGATGTTGTCCTAATAACAAGCTGCGAGGGCTGATGAAGGCTGCTCTCAGGTTTAATCTGGTCCATTCATTAGATTGTGTGAAAGTTGAGCCAGAAAACAGGACGAATCACAAAGATTGGCTTGTGGACTGCAGCTGCCAAAACAGAAATTGGTTTTCCCTGCAGAGTGAATGAACAATGCAGTTGTGTGGCCAAAGGTTGGCAGCAGCACACCTTGGGCTTTCAAGTCTCACGTTTTCTTTGTTAACTGAATGTATAAGAATGAGCCAGAATATTTGGGTGGTCGATTTGTACTGTAGGTTATCAGCTGACATGAGAACATGAACTAGTGTACATTGCATTATAAGATGCTTCCCCATTAGAAAGTCAGCCAGAAGTCAGACTTTACTAATTACTCTGGAGAATTAAAAACTTACAGCGGGCTGTTGCTCTTAGTGTGTATTCACACAAGGTGTAAACAAGCAGTTATTAGCTTGAGCCACCACAGGGAATTAATACCATAGGGCTCGGCTGACCGCTGATTGGTGCATTTGAACTATATATACGAGTAGAATGAGGAGGTGAGGCTTTGTGTGCTTTGAACCTCGGATATTGAAAAAAAGATGTGGTATCTGTGTCTCTCTGTACTTCAAAGTCGAGCAGTTGTCACCACAGGGGTTTGTCAGCACTGCAGCTCACCGCCAGTGAAATTGAATCTTTGGCTATGAAATCAGGCTAGGGATGAGTGGGACGGAGAGGATTTCTAGGATCTCACATCTGACTGCAGATGGGGAGGGGGTGGGGGGGTGATGGTATCAGGGTAGGTGCAAAGCTATGTAAGCTAATTGGTGCATCTGAATGGAGCAGTGGGGGTCAGGATAATGACTGCAGGTTCTGGGGTTGATCATGAGGGCATGAGGAGGAGCAGCAAGTGTTGACATGGTTATAGTCTTCATGTGAAAGGACTTCTGTTTCAATAATGATTCTCCCCTCCAGCATTAATAGCTGTCTGTCTTTCTGTGCTATTGCCCCTCTCTTCAAGGCTAATGAGTCATTACTGCTTTCCTTCTCTTTTCATCTCTTCAAGACTGCATTGAACCTCACTGATAAGATCTCATTATTTCCCTAAATGCAAATTATAACTAACCATTCAATTTTTTATAATGCTTTGTCATTGTCCTCACATCTATAAATTTTACTGCACCTAAGTTTTTATTCTCCCCTCATTTTCTGCTTCAGTATTGAATTTAAGAGAAGAAGTTACGGCTTGGTGCTTCAAAGTTTCACATTCGACAAGTCTGTTGGGAGTAATACCATACCTGAAACTATGTCCAGTTTTTGGTTCAACCAGTTTTTTGATTACAATATCAGTGGAATAACTCAGAGTTTCTACTTTCAAACCAAGATCTACATAGTTTTAAAGAATTCAAAATCTAAAAACATAAACTGAACCACAGTCTAGTTGAGATAGCAATTTATTAAAGAGGCTGGAAGAGAGATCTTGCCTGAGTTTCTCTGTACCTCATTTCCACTGCTCTTGCTTATCGTGCGGTTTACTCACTGACATTGTGTGTTCTTTCCAAGCGAGAATATCCAGGGTTCAGTTGGATCTACTTCAAGGTGAATCCGATAATCACGTTTTCTTTTATAGCCAAAAAGAGTCTCATATGGATTTTGTAGAGTGTGTATGACTGTGTGATTTGTTTTGTACTCTTTGTTTCCCTCTTGTTTACCTTTGTTTGTTAATCAGTTGGCGTGAGTTGTTGCCTGTTAACACTGTCTGGTTTTCTAGGGAAACCTGCCCCCGGACTACCGCATTAGCCTCATCGACATTGGACTGGTCATTGAATACCTCATGGGTGGGGCATATCGGTGTAACTACACCAGGAAAAGATTCAGAACTCTATACCACAACCTCTTTGGACCCAAAAGGGTGAGTGGATTATTCTCACCTTCATTAACATCCCACCATTTAATGCACTTCAGCACTAATGTCTGAGAATTTTTAATGTCATTAATCAAACAAACAGTATCACTGAAATGAGCCTCGTGATCAAATTTGCCCTGTAAGGGCAAGATGGATAATAAGAGCAAATTATATTCCAATAATGAAATGTTAATTAGGGATAGTGCACTCAAGGGTATACTCCACCTTTCTGATGCAAGTTGTTAATTAGCATGTACATATAAATTACTGGTTTTGACATGACTGAATGAGCAGGAAGTACATGAAACCTTAGTCTGCAACAGGCTCTAAGCATGCTACTTGATTTTTGGAGCAAGGATGACAGAAGTCTTTGCGATATACTGTTGTGTAAGTCGATTTCAAGACTTCAGGTGGATTTCCATGACTCAGATGATTAAGTTTCAAACATATGAGGAAAATGCAGGACAGAAGTGCTTTGTCTAGGAAGTAAGCCCAAATAAGTAAGTAAAAGTTTATTTATATAACACTTTGTTTATTCATACTGGCCAGGTTTGTAAACCAGGTTTACAATGTGCCTCACAGCGAGAAAAAAAACAGAATTGCAAATCCACTAACTACTCTGTTTGCAAGTCAATATATAAGCTTTAAGCTGGTTGTGCAACTGCTAGCTAGTGAAGCACAAGGATGGGATATACTGTAAGTCTACATATTGTTGCCTGACTGCCCAAATGAAAAGGCCAAGAATCCAAATAATATTTAGAAAAACTCAACATGATGTAAAGGCATTTATTGTATGGTTGTGGAGTTCTCACTAAATCCACACAGTTTTGTGATCTCATGCAGTCATGGTGCTCCAGCAGAGGTCAAACATGAGAGTCGTCCTCCCGTTATTCTTCATTTCCACATCAAGTAGAGTGGCTGCACAGGCTATTGTTAGCCTGATGCAACAAATCATCCATCTATAGCAGTGGCTATTCATCATGCGCCATCATGAACCCAAGAATAAACACTTGTCATTGCAACCCCTGGTGATACTCACTTCACTGATTAGCACACTTTGAACAAAAGTGGAGAAACTGATCATTGACATTGCGCTATATGGTTTTGGTGGTTGTGTGTTTTACACACCACACATACATGTTCATATTCTGTTTATCTGATGTGATTCTCTCATTCTGCCTCAGTAGTTCACACACTGTCACAGGTGTGATGAAAATAGAACTAGACACAGCTGTGTCTGAAACAACATATTTCTGCTTGATAGTACACCTTTGTGTTTTTGAGTGTGTGCGTGTGTGTATGTGAGTCTTCATGTGCCTGTTTATATCATTGTAATTCTGCCATGGCAGCAACAAAGCAGCTGGAAAGACTTAGATAAAGCGAAAGCAAAGAAATGGGACAGAAACTGAGCAGAGGCAAAATGAGAGAGAGGCAGAGAGAGAGTGAGTGAGTGAGAGAGAGAGTCAGTTCCAATTTAACTGTGATTTTCTAGATGAAATGAACATGCGATCACACAGTCGTGTGCATGCACACAGGCGCGCGCGCACACACACACACACACGTTAACTAAGAACAAAGCCTTGAAATAGATGCAGATATCAAAATCCCCACAGGAGACCTGGGCTATTTTTACCAACTCAGATGATGGCTCATGAATGCATAATTCATACATGCCCTGCTTTAGTACAGCTACACGGTACTGTACCAAATGCACAAATACACCCTGCTTTAATACAGATACACATTACTGTACCAGATGCACAAATGCACTTTGCTTTAATACATGCAGACATACCAAAATAAGAAATTGTAGCTATATGATTAGTATACTGTCAATCACACTGGCACAAAATGCTATCATTCAATGTTGTTGCTATTTTAAAGAAAACCTTTCAACTATGGGTGACTTACCATATTAAAGAATACTCTTGGTCTCATGTACGTGAGTCTGTTTGTCTGTCAGTCTATGCTGTGTTGTGCTTATAGAGTAAATTGCTCTAAAAAATACATCCGACAAGGTCTTGTTCTGCTTGTTTATGTTTTTGTTGCTTTTCTAGCCCAAAGCCCTGAAACTGCTGGGGATGGAGGTGAGTGTTGATCTCATCAAGGCTGTTGTCCAGTCCTTCCTTCACTGTTCCTCTCCTTCGTCTAAAACACAGTCCTCTCACTCGTAATACATGTTGAGTGTACAAGTCAGTCTGCAGGAATCTTTTTAGCGAGAGTCGTTCAGTGTGTGCCGTCTTTGAAAGAGAGACCTTGAGGCATATTTAATTTGTTTTGCTAGCGGCCTATATACACTTTTGAGCCGATTGAAGGCTCGTTGTCAAATGAAATTATTTGACATTTCACACAACACTGCACAAGGTTATTTTTTTTTTCGATTTACATTTTCCTCAGATTAATGAAAATGAAATGAAATTCCCATGACCACATTAAGTCTAATGGCTCCAGACAGTTTAAATGTAAAGGCCTCTTATGACGCATGTCAGAGCAGCCCAGTTACATTTAACTGAATAGGTAATGATTGACCTTACATAATAAATGGTTTGTGTACTCAAATGTATCCATGGTGTACACACCATCGTAAACCTTTTATCTCAGCATGTGTCTACAGTTTCCTCAGAGATATTTATATCTTAACGTGTATGGCTGTCCATTCCTTTGTATGTCTGCCTGTTTGAAATCTGTCCCCCTGTTGGTGTGTGTTCCTTGTTTGTTTGTGCTTGTTGAAATCTACTTATTTTCCTTCATGCTTTGTTCCCCTTTTCTGAGCCAATTTATCATTTGATCAATCTGGCAAACTGGCCATGAAATAGACTATGTAAAATTTACTGCTGTTAACCCTGGACACCTGTAATTATTGAAGAGTTAAACGTATGGTGCTCCAGTCATTTCTCCAGTCACCATAGATTCACACACTTACTCTTTTATAAATGGACATCAATGTGTGTGTGATATTCATTGAGTGTCACTGTCTAAATCATTTGCCGCAGATGTATTATTTTGTCTTTCTTTCTCTAGATAATCTCTCAGATCAAGCATCAATTCTAGTAGCACTGAAAATCATTTTTCAGATGTATGTAATTGGCCAACTGTCAGTAGCCCTCAGCTGTTAGAATGTGAGATTATTGTCGATCAATGCAGCCTTGCTGACATGCCATTTAGGCGCTAACTGGCAGTGTCAGTCTCTCCAGAGACAGTGAGCAAACCTGGAGACACTGACTGTGTATAAAATATATATGGGGCCTGCTGTGTGTCCTCTAAATTGCTCTGTGTGTAACACTTTGTGCCTCCACCTGTCTGCTGTGTGTGGAAGGTGCACACCTTTTACACTGTGCGATACGACCACTTTAGACATGTGTCTAATGTGGCCAATCCAGGAGGAGTGCTTCAAAGCTTTAAGTCATGCATACAGTCCAATTTTCTTGGGTGCCACTTATAATCACCATTTAGAATCCAAGCATTGACCTCATACAGTGCATCCATAACCATCTCAGGATCAGCCTAAAACACTCTTCAAAAAAATATCCCCTGAACAGTCTCTGCATTGACGCCTCTGTCTTTCCACACCATTCACTTGTTCCTGATCTCCACCAGGACGACATGCCTATCCGCAGAGGTCGCCAGAAGACCACACGCAAACGAGAGGAGGAGGTGGACATCGATTTGGACGACCCGGAAATCAACCATTTCCCTTTTCCCTTCCACGAGCTGATGGTGTGGGCCGTGCTCATGAAACGTCAGAAGATGGCGTTGTTCTTTTGGCAGCACGGCGAGGAGGCCATGGCCAAGGCCTTGGTAGCCTGTAAGCTTTGTAAGGCCATGGCGCACGAAGCCTCAGAGAATGACATGGTGGATGACATCTCTCAGGAACTAAACCACAACTCCAGGTGGGTGACATTAATGACACACACGGACAGATGCAGCCGTCTATGCTTGTGTGGTTTTTAGCATGATATTCTAACACAGTGGGATTGTCCTCAGTGAGTGTCCCAAGCAGGACTTACTTCATGGAAACATTTCTGTGCTAAATAATTAATGCAAAGTTGAGTAGGGAGCCTAGATGGGAACGTCTACCCCCAAACCCCAACACATATAGGCAGATGCACACACACAAACACTGCCGGGCCTCTCTCCCTGTAAAGGCTGCCCTGTTTCAAACAACTACAGGCTCCCACAGGATGTAAGTGACATACATACTGAAATCTAATAACATGCATCATCGTTAGTTAAGGAAATTCATTTGAGATGAAGGTAATCACCAAGAGATTAAATTGCTGGCTACGGAAATAACAGTTAATTAGAGGTAAAAAATTTTAGATACTACAAATGACCACAACCCCAGTATACACAGACACAAATGCACACACACAGGAGTTTGTTCAGCTATCCTTATTAAGACATTGCATTGACTTCCAGTCATTGTGGACAGCCTAACCATAACCTAAACCTGATTTTAACCTGAACCTTTAAGCCAAATCTCAATCAGGCAATGAGGACCAGCCAGATTATCCTCACTCCGTAAGGTCTATAACTCAAACTGGTCCTCACAAAGTTAGAAATACATGGTTACACACACATACACAAAGACAAGAACACATTCACAAACAGATGCAGTCACAAATTATGTAAAGATAACACGAAGATATAAAATGTATGTAGTTAAATGAGCTCTTCGAAGGAAGCCAGCCACATGCTCAATGGAAAGTAACCCCAAAACATACCAGCTCTGAGGCTGTCCTTTGAAAAGATGTGTAAGTGTGTGTATGCATGTGTGTTTGTGTATTTGTATAAACTCAAGGGATATTTGTGTGAACTACAGTTATTTATAATGTGTGGAAGTACATACAGTATTGCTTAAATTCTGTGGGGAGTTCTTACATTTTAAGGCACTGGCAAACAAGATTTACAAATAGTGTTAGTGTTAGTATTCACCCTTTGTATGTTGCAGTTCATGAAAGTCATTTGAGAAGCACCTCACAGAAACAGAATCTCATTCATCCATTCATGCAACACTGCTGAAGTGTGTCATGAAGCTGGATCTCCAAGTATTGATCTTTTTTATTGTTTTGATTGTCTGGAAGAGGACACATTAAAATGCTGGTGCAGTGGGTGGTGCTTTATGTTTGACTTGAATATTTTAATAACTCAAGGTTGTTGGGTGTTGGGTGTGTGTGGATGGATGGACGTGTGTGCCATGTTACATTCCCATATTTCCACATTGTTCTCATATTTTTGCCTCATTCTCAGAGAAACATTTCGCAGTAGCCCCATAATTCTGTAATCATGATTTTGTAATCTGCTCAGAGCAACTGTTGTTATTATAAACTTGAACAGCAAGCATTCCAAACCACTTCACGAGAGATACAGATA
Organism: Toxotes lorentzi; assembly: GCA_037833715.1. Taxonomy (NCBI): domain Eukaryota; kingdom Metazoa; phylum Chordata; class Actinopteri; family Toxotidae; genus Toxotes; species Toxotes lorentzi. The sequence goes on along the minus strand of JBBMJY010000024.1, from coordinate 16,244,167 downwards.
TAATTTCCAGTGAGGAGTGCCCCCCCCCCCCCCCCCCTTTGTTGGATGCATGTGTGTGCATCTACTAAGGATACTAGATATGCTGCTCATGTAAGCCCTTGACCATGTGCCGTCTTGATATGCAAAATGTTGTTGTATCTGTGTGTGTGTGTGTGCATGTTCAAGTGTTTCTGTGCAAATCTGATCTCCTTCAGAATCTGATCAGATGGTCGATGATTCCTCGACCAGTTTAATTACATAATTACAGTTTGGACAAAGTGTATTACTGTCGCTGTTCATGTCCCTGTGTGCCTGTATATGTCCTGCATATAATCTCCCAGAGAGTTTGGCCAGCTGGCAGTGGAACTCCTAGACCAGTCCTATAAACAGGATGAGCAGATGGCCATGAAGCTGCTGACGTACGAGCTGAAGAACTGGAGCAACGCCACCTGCCTGCAGCTGGCGGTAGCGGCCAAACACAGAGATTTCATCGCTCACACCTGCAGTCAGATGCTGCTGACCGACATGTGGATGGGACGCCTGCGCATGCGCAAAAACTCTGGCCTGAAGGTAACAGAAGTGGGCAAGATGTTTGAGACAACATGGGGGTAAAGAAAACTATACTTGTATTACATAAAATGTCTGGACTTCACGGGGACTTCAGGCTTTTGGTGGTAGGGAGGCAGGGTTGGTCTGGAATGCTTGAGTCCCCTCAGACTACCTGAGAAAAGTTTGGCAGGAAAAATAATAAGAAACCTTCTCACCTCCTTGAGAAACTATTGTAGAGGTGGCCCAAATCACTCCTGGGGACCTGCTGAGTGGCTTACAGAAAAGTCGAGAGTGGTTGTATATTTTACACTTATGGAAATGTAGGAATGTGGAGGGAGACGATTGCTAGCTACTTTTCTATAGAGAGTGAAAACTGTAAGTTGCTTGAGGCATAATATACCTATATTTGAAGCAGAGCCACCCAGTATTAACTTATTACAAATATATTTGTACATTTACACTATCAGTGTGTGTGTGTTGGCAGATAAGTAGCAAGAAATTACAGTATGAAATGACCACTGAAGATTAAATGACTGTGAGTTTCTCCGTCATGTTCCAATTAGATATAATGCAGAATGATGTGCAGTGAATAAGAAGATATTCAGTATAATACTCCCTGTCCCTGTAGTAGCTCATGCACCACCAGTCTACTAGCGAAAAAGTGGCCGTCAATTCATTTTACCATCTGCTGTACGATGTACACCTATTTATATGCTAAACACAAATGACCCAAACAGGTGAAATAAGGAGCTTTTATTAAAACGACATTGTAATAAGGAAGAATTAACAAACTAAAGTAGGGAGCACACTAGTGTGGCTGGTTATAACTGTGGTTTGGCCACGATGACTCATTCCCAAGGCTGTGGAGAGCGAGCACTGGACTGTGAAAAGTAGACATGTCACCACTGACAGTTAAAATACTTCATCATGTAGTTTGTGGGAGCCCTGGACTCAACACATCCTCCTCCGAGTGCAGCAGAATTAGCCTGTTTACAATTAATTACATAATATCACACTTAGGGTTTTTTTTTTCCCCACTGGATTCTAGACAAAGCTAAATCCTTTAATTTGATTAATAACAAAAAGTTTCTTAGTCTTCCAGGGTGAGAGACAACACAATGCCATAGACCAACAGGACCATGCATAGTAATATTTTAATAAGTGATTAATAATGCAGGTGGGTTTATATAGGTGAAATGATGTTTTAAGATAGATTTTGATACTTACAGCTCAGCCAGCCAGAGGAAAGAGGCTTGCTGGACTATAATATTTTAGAGCGACATTATGAGTATGACAAGTGTCAAGTGGGTGATGTGGCCCTCTTGGATGAACTTCCTCCACAACTTCATTAGTATAAGCCTACAAAGCCTTTTCTTAAGCCGGAGGGGACAGAAGAACTGACCTTAATTACTAAAAAAAATCCTTGAAATTGTGTCCCACATACTTTACACCGAGGCTCATTTAGTGAACATCCTTTTGAGTCGAGTGGAGAGGTTTCAGTTTAGACTGGTGGTTGAGTTTTTGTGCTCACATGGGTTTTCCAGACGTCTGGGGGTAGGTTACGATAGGAGGCAGCTGCTCAGATTGGAGAGGTTAGGGTTATTTATAATGAAGAGTTGCCCTGGGAGTTGCCCTGGGAGTTGCCGAAGGGACGGCCGGGTTCACACTCATTCATACACGGAGCGAGACAGGATGATGGGTCTGGCTGGCGAACCTCTCAGAGCAGGGGCGGACTGTAAGTGTCTTTCAGTGTGGTTGGGCCTTTGCAGGAGGGAGAGAGAGGCGAGCTCATTGGAGAACAAGGACAGAGAGGAAACCACAAGTGGAACAAACAAGATTCAGTGCCCTGAGGAGATCATGATATACAGCAAAACAATGTTGTCAGAATGTCGTCGAAATAAAATGTGTTCACGTTTTTCAGTTGCTTTAGTTCTTTCAACCGTCCAGCGCTCTAACTCTAACTTACTGGAGGCTACAGCTGACTATGAATTCCAAAGATGAGTACATTGATTTCTTCACGCATCAGCATGTCTGACAAACTATTGACATCTTTGCCTTCGACCTCTTGACATGACTGATGACGAGAAGCCGAGGCACTGCTTTCTGTGCTGTGGCTGTAATTGTTTTTCTCCCTGGTCACTGGTTCCTTCACCCTGAAACTAGTCTTTTCATAATTTCATCATCTAGGCAACACATGTAGTTATCTAACTTCCCTGACACCTTTGCTTTTAAATTATAATTATAATTTTTTTTTTTACCATTTTTTTTATAACTCAGCTCATCACAAATGAATGGAAAGCAAACTTTTAACCTTTTGACCATCAATTCAGTGAAAACAGCTACATTTCTCTCTGAAATTAGTTAAAGGCAGCTGCTTCCAGAGATAAGGGGACACTCTATTACACTGCTCTCCATCTTCTTCTCTTACCCTTCACCGTCGCCCCATGCTTACAGCCTCGCTCTTGCTTTTCTGGTTTGACTATTATGTATCTGAAGTGTTTACAACACACCTGCCTCCTTTATCTGCTGTGGGTGTCCATACCTCAGATCCATCATGGCAGCACAGTACCCTTGCTGCCTGTCTGGACTAATGCTTTTGTAATTGACGAGAACCCTTGTCTGATCTGTCGTAAATAGCGAAGCTTTGTCATTCAGACGTGCTCAGGCCGGGCACGATGGGGAGGCATTCAAGAGGGTAAATTTATATTTATGCCGATTATATTTATATTTAGGACAATTTTGAAGGCTGGTTTGTTCCAGATGTGTGTGTCTGAATTTCCGCAGCAGTGCTCATGAAACTGTACGACTTTGTCACATCTGCGGTTTGTCGCTTCCAGCTCTTGTCCCTAACTTTTCTCCGCCTCTTCGTCCTCTCTTCCTCATCGACCAGGTAATCTTAGGGCTGCTTCTGCCGCCGTCCATCCTAAGCCTGGAGTTCAAGAACAAGGACGAGATGTCTTACATGCCCCAGGATCAGGAGGCCTACCTGCAGGAGAAGGAGGAGGAGGAGCCTGAGAAACCAGTCAAGGAGAAGGAAGAGGAAGACATGGAGTTCACAGTAAGATCTTACTGTGAGGCGCAGTACAACTCCGTGGTGAGAGAACCCACCTCAGCCCCGCACCTCAGAACCTATACATTTATTCAAACTTTAAACAACACACACATGCATTGTTCAGATTATAAAACTGATCACTGACCTCTGTAGTTATCTCTTGTGGAGTAGTTTCATGCAATGTTGTTGCTGTCCACAGGGAGATGATGATTTGCTCAAACATATGCACACAGTTCTTCATACATACACACATATACACATACTTGTTTCTCTATTCTGGCCAACTGGACCCTTCCAGCCAAATCGGCCTTTTCCTGTTTCTCGTCGTCTCAGCAAAGACATGGTCGTGGAGTTGTAGCGTCTCAGTCTGTCGCCGCTTGTGGGTTCCCTCGTGTATGTTTCTTCTTCCATCTATCTCTTCTATTTCTCTGCCTTTCCCTTGGTCCCTCTTGTTCTCTGCCCAGCTCTTTCTTTGCTTCTTTTGTTTTTTTTCTTTTATTTCTTTTTCTCTCAGTCTCTGGTTCTGCAGCTCTCCCCGTCTCTCGCTCTCTTTCTCTCTTTCTCCCTCTTTCTCCAAGCTCAGTTCTGATTGAGGTACAGTACTGTATGCTATGGCCGATTGCTGCCCCTCACTCTCTCCCATCAGTGATGGCTTGCTGCAGTATACCACTCAGCATGTCGGCTGCTGAGCATGGGAGGCCCAGGCTTTTGCATTATATAACCGTGTCCGCCTGCTGCTGCAGAGCTTAAATCATGCAGAGTCTGAGCACCTTCTCCCGGCTCACAGTGGAAGAGTTGGTCCATCTGCATAGACATGGATGTACAGCAGGATTAGGACTCGTTCCATTTCAATCCAGTCAATTCTGGAGATGACACTCAAGATCCAGTGTGTGTGTTTAAATCAAGACTGGAATTTGAAAAGCGATTTAACGCACAAACTGGATCGAAGGTCGTACCATTACGTGATTGAACTGAAGTTGAACGTCTTTCAGCACCACTGTACATACTCTCCATCTGCATTGAGCACAGCCAGCAAGCCAGCGGAAAGATTCACGAAACGGGCCATTTTACACATGCAGTCCTTGAGGCGCTGTAGTGTTAAACAAAGAGTCCTGCCGCCATAGGATGCATTTGCAATGAGCCCTTCCTGTTGCCCTGGCTTCTGACCGTACAAATGCACCCCCAGATACTTATGAATCACATAACGATTCATACAGATACACAGACTGCTACACCACAGAGGGAGATTGTATTGTCCTATCCTCAGATGCTTTAGATAAACCACACTGTGATGAATGTAATAGCTTGTGTGATAGCCTGTGTCCACTTGCTGATCGGATAACGTGCATGTTCAGCGCAGTAAAGGCATGGTGTGATTTACACACTGGCATCTGAATCTGTTCACCTTGAAGGCCCTGTCTGTGTGTGCCTTGAACAAAACCTCGGCTGTATATGTTTTACATATTTAAAAAAAAAATAGAAATCCCTTGATCCCTTACTGATGGTGATTTCTTTGATTTCTTGCTGATTTCTTAGCAATGGTTTTATCACTATTGTACCGTGCTCAACCACCTGGGAAGATCTCATTGCATATTCCAAATATCTGGACAGACTTTCAAAGATTTTATCTTTGCCCAGGTCGACTTTACTTCTTGACATACAATACAATTCCATGAATGAACTCCCTCAGAGGTCTGGTGTTGCTTTGACATTAAGACCATGACCCATTAAAAACAGTGGGCTCCGAACCCTCTCTCATGGATACGGAAATGTGTCACAGATTGAAATTAGATACCTACGTCTTACTTATCTTTTTCCTTTCCTTGTTTTTCTGTCTTCTTTCTGTCATTATCTGTGTTTCTCCTCTGCCTCTTAATTGTTGTCTGAGACACAATCCATGAGTGTCTGTGTCTGCGTCATACTGTGTTGCGAGCCTTCACCCAACACTCCACCTCAAACACACATTTCACATTTTGGAATGATGACATTGCCTGTGCTTGCTTCTTTGATTATGATATTAAAACTGTGTTGTAGTCCATAATGTAACGCCTCTCCCCGTTCTCCCTTCTTCTCTTTTTGTCTTTGTTATTCGGTTCCTCCCATCCCACTTCTTCCCTTCCACTTTCTTGTCTTCATCTCTGTCTTCTCTCTGCACCCTCCCACTCCTCCTCCTCCGTCTCTCCAATCCATCACACTTCCCTCTTCCCACACTGTCCATCCCTTTATCCCTCACACCTTCCGCTCCTTCCTCCCTTGCTTCATGTGGGGTTTGCATTCGCCCAGGCAATGCTGGGCAAGGTAACCACGGAGACATCCAGAAAGAAGGATGTTGAGGAGGTTCAAAACCGCCACCGCCTCATCCCCATGGGACGGAAGATATACGAGTTCTACAACGCTCCAATTGTCAAGTTCTGGTTCCATACGGTCAGTGTCGGCTTCAGGAACACCGCCTACAAACTTCCCGTTGGCACTGTCAGTGCTAACTGTCTCTGCAGCAGCATCAATTTTTGGTTTCCTGTGGTTAGCTTCTACTTCCATGGTGCTTCCATTGCCATTAACCTCCTGTTCCATCCTGTCGTTACCAGCTTTACTAGGGTGGGAAAGGTCTGTGGGAAAGAGATGGGGAAACGGATGGAAGCACCATGCTGAGAAAAGTACAGGGGTGTGAGGAGGAGAAGTGAGTCAGAAGGAGGTTGTTGTGTTGACCATATAAACACACACCGAGACCTCTGAATCATAGCACATTTCTGCTTGATTAGATATTTCAATAAGTAAATATGATTTGAAGCTTTAGAGTATTTGCATATGAGGGAAAGTATGTGTTTTGTATGTTTGTCTTGACATCTCTCTATACAGTGCCATTTTTCTAGATTCTGCAACTGTAGATGTATTTGAAGTCTGTGTGTAGCTCGTGTTTCGTACAGTATCTGCCTGGGAGCGTGTGTGTAACGGTTTATAAAAGCTGATCTTTTGTTTTCCGTAGCCCGTCTTGGGCTCCGTCAGTTTGCTTGCCCACCGAAAAACATCTTTTTATCACAGGGATTTCACTGTTTATTCATGCTGAGAAAATATTTTGACTGCCTTTTGTTTCATCCCATTTTCTCTTCTCTGGCTGTTTACTCCTCTTCTCCCTCCCCACCTCTTCTTTCTGCCCTTCAGGTTAAAGAAAAATATTCTTCTGTGAATTTCATTAGTGCACTTGTGGAACAGATGCTGGGTTTTCTCATGGTCAGAATGTGGTCTTTACCTCGTTACCAAATTTGCATTCATAAACGCCACACGCTGTAGAGAACTGAACTTATCAAAGTAATACTAGTACATGTGGGACTGAATTAAAACATTATTGTCACACATTATTGAAATCACTTAGTTCAGTGTAATGTTTGATTTACAGCCGAAGAAAAGTAATGGTCCCAGTTTTTTGTTATTACTTTAATCTGCAATTTAAATATGATAAAGCTTTTCATTATTGTTCCAAATTTAAATGAAGAAACACTTCATGGCAGCTTTATATATATTCATATTTAAACAGTCCGAAAGAATACTGAATCACTAATAGCTGAAAACCATTAAAATGTCATATATCTTATTGAAATCCAGTAACCCAGGACCCATGAATGAGAAATAAATGTAAAATTGGATGTTATATGCATAAATGTGTTAAGCCTTCCAGGCCTAATGTGTAGATGGTTCGACTCGCATTGTGATCGAAATTTGATCTAGTCTGGATCACAGTGGGCCACAGTGCACAAATAGGTGCAGAAAAAAATGACAGTGGATTTAAATAGATACAACCCCAGGAGACCAGTAAAGGACATTTTCAGTGTGGAGGCACAGCAGTCAGGTGTCTTGACATCAGATCTCTATTATCAGAGATAAAAGGGAGCTGTAATGAGGGTCAGTTATTCACTAATTTGTTTTGGACTGAACTGAATTGGCCTTTATTGATGTACACTTTGCTAAAGTGAGGGAAGCGAACACACAAACACAAGCACATAACCATAAATGTGTTCTTGCTCATTTCCCTCTGCTGTTGTGTTTTTATGCAGATGGCATACGTGGGCTACCTGATGTTGTTCAACTACATTGTCCTGGTCAAGATGGACCTGTGGCCTTCTGCTCAGGAGTGGATCGTCATCGCTTATATCTTCACCAACGGCATTGAGAAGATGAGAGAGGTACACTAGATCCTTGCAATGGCTGCATGCAAATGTGTACAGGGAATGTTGGACCAGTAAAGACACAAGGCCTGTCACCATAATGTCGCCTGGAGCTGAATTCTTTGAGTTCAAAGGTTGGAAGGCAGAGGCTAAGCATCAAACAGCTCATAGTGAATATGGAAATCAGTGTTGGGATCACTGAGATGGAAGCAGAAGAGAAAGTCAAAGGGAAAGAGAACGGAAGGGGGAGAGGGTGGTGGAAATGAAGGCAAGACATAGAGATGGGAAAATAAAGTAAGAGAGACCAAATAGAAACTAGAAAAAGCAATTTTTGAAGAAAACGCACTGGAGTTGCTGACTTCTGAAACAGCTGACACTACTTTTTAGCACCGCTGGCTGTGATGTGTGTTTTTTTATGGACATATATATCCTCACAATTACCATAATTTATTTTGGTTTACATTGTGAAAATCTCTTGAACTGGAGTCTAAATTACAGAGAAATCGCAATTTGTGCGAGTGTCTGTAAAGTTCAGTCAATGTAATGTTGTCTGCAGTGATCTACACATTACTGTGTGTGTGTGGAGTCAGCTAGAACCCACCAGCTGAAATGAAGGGCCACATGTCTCCTGACTAAAACTGTGCTGAAACATTTTTCCAGTGAAAACTGTTGAAATTTGTGTAAATCCATGTGTCTTGTGTGTAGTGTGGAAACGGTGTGTCACAGGACACAAATTCTAATTGTCTGATAAACACCACAGACATCAGAGAAGTCGTCTAATCAGCTGATCTGAATCAGCTGATCTGAATGAGCTGTTTGTGCACTCTGAGGTTGCCATGGCGATTTTAAGTGCTTAGTCCCTACTGCATGAGACATGGCTGAGAGACACCTCTCAAACTAACCAGGCTGACCATAACTCCTATCACCTAAATTTTTATATTGTGAGAACATAAATCATTTATTTGTGGTGTCAAAAATGTGGAAATTGGATCGAGTTAAAAAAGAAAAGGAGAAGAAGAAGAAGCAGAAACTTGCCCACAATCTGGCAAAAATTTGTGGCTGTGAAAACGAGTTAAAGTTAAACAGAAAATTTGCAGAAGTTTAACACCTTCACCCACTCCAGCATGAACATTCCGTCCATTCGTTTATCTGGGGAAAAATTGCTTTCAAAATGTTGAATATTTTGCAAATTATGAGAAAAGATATTCCCATCATCTCCCGATCAAGCTGCACATTTTGACTTCTGAATGGAGTTTCGACAAATGGTGCGAGCTGTTATGTGCCAAAAAAAAGTGAGAGGAAGATAAAATGATAAACATTTTTGGGCTTAGAAGAACATAGACTGCAACAGTCCCACCAAAATACAGATATGTGGCCAAAGGAGACTATCTAGTGCTGTCTCACTCTGTGGCTGTGTTTGTACTGTAAGTGTAAGAAATGCATTAATCATTGTGTCACATCATTCTCATAGCCGTGCCGCCTCAGACATCCCTGACTGGTGAACTCATACTGCCCTCTTATGGTGGTCATGATGTAGTGCATTTCTATTTTTCTATTCTTTGTGAGCTCACCTCGGTTTTTCCCTTTCATTTTCTGTGTTCCAGACACTTCTTTCCATCATTCCTGCGTTTTAGCATCCATCTCTTGTTTTCCTCTCTCTACCGATTTCCCTCCAAACTTCTTCCAGATTCTGATGTCAGAGCCGGGGAAGTTGTTACAGAAGGTGAAGGTGTGGCTTCAGGAGTACTGGAACATCACAGACCTTATGGCCATCCTCATATTCTCGGTCGGCATGGTTCTGCGTCTCCAGGAGCCACCGCTCATGAGCTACGGCCGGGTCATCTATTGTGTTAACATCATCTATTGGTACATCCGGCTGCTTGACATCTTTGGAGTCAACAAGTACCTGGGTCCCTATGTGATGATGATTGGCAAGATGGTGAGAAGAGGCAGGGGCGATGATGATGATGATGATGATGTGTGTGTGTGTGTGTGTGTTTGTCAGTCTTTCTTTTCTATCTACAGTGTGTCTCATATTTTTTCTCCTCATTATGTATTATTCATTTATATCTGCCTGTCTGTACATTCTGTCTTCACTCAACATGATTTATGGTGAATATGAGTTGTCTGAGTGATGATTACACAGGTTTAATATGTATGTGGTGTGCAGGCCCCCGTCCTACCAGAACTTGTATGCCTCTAAACCTTATTGTTTGATCTCAGCGAGCACAAGATCAGAGCCTCTGATACATACATGAAGACAAAACTAGAGAAGGGATCAAAGGCCCAAATCCGTATCTGTCAGATGTTTGACTGGCTTTAACATGAGCTGTGTATCACTCTGTTTGATATGAAAATCAGCAATTACATAGAGAGAGAGGGGGAGATTTGGATTTGCACTCAGTGACTTAGTCAGGTAATTGGCATATATAATGTTGCGGCACCGTAAGTGGATTTGAAATCAAAGCGGTTAGAGAAGAGAAAACAAATGCTGCATTGTAAATACAGCTGAACTACCAGCATACTACTTACACAGAGGGTTTTCTTTCACCTGTCTTTCTGTAAAAAACTGAAACATTATAATGTCTATTTCCGCCAAATTAGTATGCACCTCATGATTTTAACGAAGTAATTATGGCTAGAGTGACAACTGTATCTCCATTCTGGCTTTAAAAATGTGTGTATCTATGATGTGTTTTAGCTTTCCAGAAAGACAATAAATGACAGCCTAAATTGAAAAACACACTGTGTGACAGAGGCTAATGGAATATAAACTCGCCCACAGCAAGGGTTTTCCCCCACTTCAGCACTGTGACTTCCCTAATCAATCTGGCATTAACCTAAGTTAAGTGCATTTTAAATACTGACTTCAGGTTTCATTCCAGAACAAATTGAATTGAGGTTTGATTGACCAACCAAGACTCTGGGAGGGATACTAATCAAAAAATGCAATTCAGACCATCATTCATCACACTTTTTTTAACCCGCTTCCAGCTGTAACAGATCAGCACAGTCCCTTCCTGATCCCCTGTCTTGCCTCATTGCTGCTTTCTTCGCTTTGTCCAGTCCTTCTTGTTTTATCATCGTTCCTTTCTCTAAACATTCTTACCAACTGCTCCCTATTTTTTTCTCCTCTTAAACCACCCACCCCTTCCCTTCTCTCTTTGACAACCCCCCGCCCCCTCCCTCTGTCAGATGATCGACATGATGTATTTTGTGATCATCATGTTAGTGGTGCTGATGAGTTTTGGGGTGGCGCGTCAGGCCATCCTCAACCCTAATGAAGACCCATCCTGGATGCTAGCAAGGAACATCTTCTTCATGCCTTACTGGATGATCTACGGAGAGGTGTTTGCCGACCAGATTGACCGTAAGTTCAGGGCCAGAGTTTCAGAGCTATTGAATAAACATTATATTTGTTAATTCCGGAGAGGATATTTTCTAAGAAGCAAGTACTGTAACTCAATGCGCGCTTATCTCAGAGCAGAATTACTAATTTAATTTTCAGTCATTCTCCAACAGGTTGAAATGTTTCTGGAAGATGTCTTTTTGTAACACATACACTTTAAAAAATTCTTTAAAACTACAACTGAAATTGGATCCGTAACCACAGAGATTGTGAATAAGCGAAATTCTTGACAAATCTTGGTTCTACACGATCTTAACTTCATAATCTGTCTGTGATCTTACTTATCTTCTTACATTAGGACATTAATGTCTACTTTCATTTTGTCTTGACCCTTTTTTTTTGTCTCTACATTATTTTATACTGTGTAGATAGTGACATTTTAACTCAATAAATCAAAAATAGACTGTGAGCAGTGTCTGTGCGAAAATGCCCAGAGAGTGAGACTGTACTGTATATGTGTGCTGTTCTGTTGTCTATATGTATGGTAGTATATATGATGGTGTGTACAGAATGTGAGGAGTGGCCCAAAGAGAAGAGATCTGAAATAATGTTTTCATTCTTTGTTTCAGATATGCATAGTAGGAAGTTACAGCAAAGGCTGAATGAAAAACTCTGGCTGGTCGAAAATTACTTTCGAACTCACGGAACCTGGCGTAATAATGGTCCATCCCACATTGCCCAGTGCAGTCAAAATCCCAGTAAATCTATAGATACAGACCTCAGTTTAACCACATCTACCTATCCCACCTCTCCATCATCATCCTCACATTACCACCATGTCATGCCCACTCCTACCACTAGAGGCCACTTGAGACAAAAGTGTGCATGCGGCTCCACAAGCTCTAAGGTTAAAGTTGCCTTCATGTGTTGGTATCTTGGGTCAGCTACTGTACAACAGCAGCATTTTCTGTAAATTACAGAGGTTCAAGTGAATCTGAACTAAAAGAAGGTCCGGCTCTATGGGACAAACTTTCTTCTCCAAATCTTTGATTGAGACGAGTAGCTTGACCTAAGGCTGTGTCCTGTAAGCAACTTTAACCTGACTAACTTTGGCACTGGCTGGCAAATGGCACTGTTACATGGCAGTAGCACTTTTCAAATGTGTTCTAATGGTTTTTTGTACTTATGTTCAAACAGCAAGAGGAACTATCAAAGTTTTCAAATTTGATATTCCCTTGATGTTTCTGACCACCATTTGTTTTCTCTCTCAACTTTCAATTAGTTTCATTTGAAGAAGTGAACCTGCCATGTTAACACCGTCTGTCACACAACCCATATCACCCCCCTTTCTTACTGGAGCAATTGCAACATTTGCCAAAATTCTTCTACTAACGTAGCTGACATTTAACATAAGTAAGCATTCAGAATATCACATCATACAGGAATAAAACACAAACATACAAACATCCACAGCAGAACATATTTATCAGCCACCTTTCATCATCTATAATCTGTTTTTTCACGTGGTTCAGTTGTCAGAGTTTTTAAATCCAAAATTTTTTAAGGTAAAAATGTAAAAACAAACAAACCAAAAAAAAAGAAAAATAGAAAAATTACTTCAGTTCTCTGTCTTTGGGCTGCATTGTGTGAAACAATTGAACAAGCAATGATGAGCATGACTAGAATGAATCTCAAAGGCAAACAAACAAAACCAAAAAAAAAAGCTGAATGTTCCCCAGACAAGCCACAGCAACTGAACCATCACAGATGGAAAAAACATACTACGTTTCCTAAATACATTTCAAATGATTCAGAGCAATCAACCATTGCTGAACGAAGCTATGGCACACATATGTGACAATATATTTTAAACATCGACGACATGTTTAAATATATTGGAAACACAAATTGTGATGATACATGATGAATGCGATTTTTTTGTGTTTTGCTTTCAGATGCACATTTCTGAACATGAGCCCCTACCATTATTGTGTCCACTTTTTTCAGTCCCCTCTTTAAGAAAAGAAGCATAAAAATAAATTATGCTTCTTGTTTGTTTGCAAAATATGTAGTTATGCATTTTTGGGTTTTTATGCTTTTGGTATTTTCAGGTCTGCTTGTCTCTTTGTTTTGTGGTCTTGTAACTCAATGTACTGTATGTCTCTGAATGTTTTCTCTTTTTTTTAAATTTTGCTTAGTTTTTTTTTATAGGTTTTATTTTTCTTGTCTAAATGCTTTGTCTTCTGTTCATTGTAATGTGTCCGCATGTCTTTCTTATTTGTTGTGCATTTAAATGTTTCCACTAAAATATTAATATATTTATTTGATGAATGCAAGTCTCTATCTAAAGATGCACTTCACCGCGTATTAACTTGTATGTGTTTGTGTATTTATTTGTGACGGTTTGCAGCCCCTTGTGGGCAGAACATCACCACAGAGGATGGGGTTGTGGTGGCCCTGCCTCCCTGTAAGACGGGTGCCTGGATTGTCCCAGCCATCATGGCCTGCTATCTGTTGGTAGCCAACATACTGCTGGTCAACCTTCTCATAGCTGTGTTCAAGTACGTAAACTCTTTAATCTTTTTAACTTTTCCACCTTTAACAAACTATAAAAAAGCAAAGCTTTACAGACAGACCTGAAACACACTTAATTTAGCAGCATGGTGATAGAAATGTGTGTGTGTGTGTGTGTGTGTGTGTGTGTGTGTGTGTGTGTGTGTGTGTGTGTGTGTGTGTGTGTGTG
>JBBMJY010000024.1:16172915-16230328 GCA_037833715.1 Toxotes lorentzi | reverse complement strand
GTGTGTGTGTGTGTGTGTGTGTGTGTGTGTGTGTGTGTGTGTGTGTGAGAGAGAGAGAGAGAGAGAGAGAGAGAGAAGGAGAAATAGAAGTCTCTGTTTGGGCTGCTGTTAAGCCACAGTCATTACAGGCTGGTTGCAAATTGTATTATCAGAATGGGATGGTGTTTCTCCCGCAGAGACATTACCATGCTAATGATCTGTTATTGTGCCTCTGAATAATCCATGTAACAGCGGCGATCATCCTCTTCCTCACATTTATCAGGGTAATTACCAAAAAGTGCACAATGGAAAAAAAAACAATAGTTAAATTGAAGGTTTAATCACATTACGCAGTGCAGCAAACATTTATTGTGTAGGGCGTTGCATTAATTTCTGTCTCCACGTACTCCGTCTGTGTCTGAATGTGGCTCTGCTAAGTGAAGGAAGTAGTTCATCCGTCAATCAAATCTGTATATGCATGTATATCTGAAAAGGTCATGTTGTATGATTTGCCCACAGTGAGTTAATCCTTGGTTGGTGTGGCATATTTTGTCTGTGATTGTCCGTCATCATAGTAATACATTCTTCGAGGTGAAGTCCATCTCCAACCAGGTTTGGAAGTTCCAGCGTTACCAGCTCATTATGACCTTCCACGAGCGGCCAGTCCTCCCTCCACCACTCATCATCTTCAGCCACATAACCATGGTCCTCAAGCACCTGTGTTGTCGCTGGCGCAAGCATGACGACGACGAGAGGGACTATGGGCTGAGTGAGTGACAGATAAACAAACCATTAACACGGCCCTTAAACATAGGATGGACACAACAATGTCAACAGCAATACATTCACATGACTGTTAATTATTTTCATTTCATCCAACTCTAAATAGTTTGCATATGTTTTGTAATCTGGGACTTTTGCTATTATTATAAAACCAGTCAGACAAATATGACACTGTTCATTGTCACTCTCAAACCCTCTCATCCACAGAGCTTTTCATCACAGAGGACGAGCTGAAGAAAGTCCATGACTTTGAGGAGCAATGTATTGAAGAGTACTTCAGAGAGAAGGATGACAGATTCCACTCCTCAAATGATGAGCGGATCAGGGTCACCTCTGAAAGGTGGGGCACAGCTACACTGCAAAATGATGTCTATATTCTACCTAAGGCTTTCAGCCTATAAAAACATTTCATATAAATAAGTCCAGCGCTCTGTCTGTCAGGTAGAAAGTGGATGTGACAGAGAAGAAATATAGACTCCATATGATACAGTCCACATCTCAAGTGTGTCATTTTTCCTTACTTCTCAATAACAACCTCTGTGCAGTATTTAGAATTTCAGTGCAAATACAGAAAACAGAAGCAAATATACACTGCAATATGTTCAAATGAAATGCTGCTCTTTCTTTTTAAATGACAACAAAGACAGTGACTGCTTGCACACACTGAACAGAAACAAGTGCCTATTTGCCCTATCTAGAAAACCAGTTATCAGCGGCCTAAACCATGAGCCTTCATTGTATTTAGATAAATACTTACTGAACTAAGCAGAGAGTTTACTCCAGTTTTGACACTCAGTTAGCATGATTGACAGTACTTCTATTTTTTTTTCTTTTTTACCAAATACCACAGTGTATGCAGTCATTTGTGTCCCTGTAAACATTTCTGTCATGTTGTGTGTGCATTATAGCATTTTCTGTATTTGCTTATTTTTTTATAGTTCTTTGTGTAATTGCAGGGCATTAACCAACTGTAGCATAGTGTATATGTTGTGACTGTTGTGCTCCCTCTTTTAGGATTTGTTCGTTTGTTGTTTTATTTGCTGCCATTTTGTCTCTTTCCGCCACCTTTATTCTCCACCTCTCTGCTGCTATTCTCCCCTCTCTGGTGCTTTTAATGTCTTTTCTCCTCTTTCCTCTCTACTCTATCAGGGTGGAAAACATGGCAATGCGTTTGGAGGAAGTCAATGAGAGGGAACACTTCATGAAGGCATCACTGCAGACTGTTGATATACGTCTAGCGCAAATGGAGGAGCTCATTGGGCGAATTGCTGTGGCACTGGAGCGTGTGACAGGGGTTGAACGTGGTGAGGTCAACAAAGCACGTTCCAGGACTTCATCTGACTGCACAGACTCTGCATACATACTCCGCCAGGGTGAGTGCCCAGAGGCTGCATACATCCTCCGCCAAAGCAGCTTTAACAGCACAGAGGGGAATGCCTACCGTCTACAGGAGGCACTGGAGGGAACAGCTGAGGGCTCCATGTCCCCTCCTTCTCCTACTGGCATGGCCACACGGACAAGGAGCCACTCGTTTTATGTTGGAGGTGCTCGTGGTGTTGAACGCGCAAGTGGAGCTGAACGAGCTGAGAGCTTCTTCAAAGAGCGCTCACTCAGTCTCCACCGAGCCAACAGCTCGCAATCTGTGTCCTCAGCAGCCGCCCCCAAGGAGTCTAAGCCCCTCCCCCTGGCGACACTGTCGGTCTCCCAGCAGCACCGTCCATCGTCATGCATTGATATATATGTCTCAACGTCTGAGGAGGTGGGGCCTGCGGAGGTCTTCCTGGATCCCATCCGAGTGGTCCCACCCCTCCAGAGGGACTCCTCGCTGCAGTCTGATATCATAGAGACGGTGCTGCCGGGAGGCCGGGACTTCAGCAGTGCTGCCACCAGCGGTTTGGGCGACAGGCACTCGGAGGGTGGTGTAGGCAGCAGTGGCACAGCTGGAGCTATGTTTGACGACAGTGCAGCTGCTGATTTGTCAATGTGCTCAGCCCATCTCTTACCAGACACCACCTTACCTCCTTGGGACATGGAACCATCCCCACCTCCATCAGCAGGGCTGCTCGAACGCTCTAAGAGCAGTCGCTACCTCTCTACAGCAGGCACAGCATTCCTGGATGAGCCTCCTTTGGTCAAATCCCACAGCCTCATGTTCACACCAAGGGGCTGCTACGGTGGACTGGGAGCTGGAGTCCAGGTAAAAGCTGCAGAGTACACCAGCATCACTGACTGCATCGATACACGCTGTGTCTCAGCTCCATACACTCCTGCAGAACGCTCACACTCCCCAGGAGGATCCACCTCATTCCCCTTTGATAAGCCGTCAGACATTGGTTCCTCTCACCCAGAGAGAGAGGCAGAGCTTAGTCACACAGAGTCTGATCCGGAGGACCCTGAGGACCTGATTCCAGCCCCTGATACCCCTCGTCTAGGGGGCCTTGGCGGGCCCAGTGGGGCCCCTCTCTGCTCCCCCTTCTCCAAGCTGGAGCGAGCAAACAGCTGCTCCTCAGACGACTCCCATCCTTCCCTCACGCTGGCCCCTCCGCACCGGAAGAGCCTGTCGGTGAGTGAGAGGATGGAGAGGGGACCGGGTCTGGGGGCAGACAGGGGGCCTGGGCCGGGGGGCCGGGGTCTGGCAGGAACCAGAAACCCTTTCCTCAGGAGCAAGTCTGGAGCGCGGCCTGAAACAGCCAAGACTGACAGCCTCTCCATGAGGAAGCTGGCCACTCCGTCAGCTTTCCGCAGCTTTGATAGACAAAACTATACGTGACAAGGACACTGCTCAGCACACTCACACACTGATAGGACCAGAAAGGAAAACTGAAAGGGCAAAGGGCAGGGTGAAAGCAAGGTGAAAGCAGGGTGAGGTTGCCCATAGATACTAATCTGGACCAGATCTACAGTTTTTTCTCTCACGTTTTAGGTTAGAAAAGGTGGTAAAATTTTATTCATAGTACGTGCTGAAGGGCAACTTTACCCTGGATCATGAATCAAGGGAAAGGGATGGGAGATGTAGGGGTCCTACTGTACACCAGTCAAATACAAAGAGCTATGACTCTAGACTAGTTTTTACCTCCTCTTGTAGCTAAGTAACTCTCAATGGGGTGTTATGGCAATGGAAGGTGTATTTGTACTGTATGTCTCCCACTCACCCACCACCTTTACGTCAAGTAGACATCTGTCACTGTGCTGCATCACATATCAGTCATGTTAGTCAGAGAAAGTATACTGTTACTCCTAGATGCATTATATGGTAGAAACTGTCAAGTCCGAGAGACAAGGAGCGATAGGAGAAAGAGAGATAAAACAATCACCTCATTTTGTCATTTTTGTCATAGAGGCATTTCTGTCACAAAACTTTCACTTTAGATACATATTAAACTCTCTTCATATGAGCTAACATTCCTGGCTGCTTCATAAAGGAGTCAGTGAAGTGTTTGGAACCCCTCGTGGTTGCACTGGAAAAGATGGCTGTAACATGGCAACAACTTACCTCTGGATACACAAATACACCTTTCAAATAATCAATATTTATTTCTTTTCAAAGGAATATCACATTTGTCCTTTCTTCACAGATTGTAGCGTAATTTATCTACAAAACTGTTTTTATTTCTTTTGTCAGATCAGGTAGAAAGTGAAAGCAGTGTTTGAACATACTCCAGGCAAAAGGTCATTACTCTGTCACGTATCTCCAGCCTTGGCTGTCCAGTGTCAGTAGTCTGTTTCTGCAGTGAGTGGGAAAAGTAAAATCTGCGTTTCATTAGCCACGTGATAAGACTGATAAGCTAAAAGCTATCAGGAAAAAGTGAGAAAGAAAATGTGACAAGAAGACTGAGATCAGCAGGTCACAATATCCAGTGTTCACAGCTCATGCTTGGAGCACAGATTCCAGGCATGAGTCTATATATATATATCAGGAAGTTGAATGAGGGCAGTCAGTGTGTTTTGAAGGCATGCATAAGAAAGGAAATGACATAGATCTGTTTTGTGAAATGCATGTTGACATTCACATGCATATTATCATGTCTACACACATACATGGCCAGTGAAATCCTTCATATCGCTTGGAATCAAACTTAACTTCAGACCTGATCCCACAGAGCTTTAACAAGTGCAATTGCAAAAAATAGGGACAAGGGGGCGCTGTGAGCCTATTTCAGAAGCGGTGCTTGCTGGGTGAACCTGGTGTGAACCCTTCTTTGCCTGCACCTGACACCAAAAATCCTTCCATTCAACTAATCATAGCTCTCTTGCAGCCCAGCCCTCCTCCTTCAGGTTTTGGCAGTGGCGTTATGTTGCAATGGTTTTACATCCACCTACACTTCCGTCCTTCATCTGTTCCATAACTGTCATTCATTTGCTTTTCTCCTTTGTTATTTTTGACTGCATTCAAAGCCAGCTGCTGCAAAAGCAGACTTTAAAAGAAAGCAGTTGTCCCGTGACTAAGGCCGTTATTAATCCCATACAGGTCAAGAAGAGGTCCTAAAGAAAGAGCTCATTTAGGAATATACTCCTAAATTTTTTTTTTTTTTTTTTTGAGAAAAAGCTGTCAAGTATATGCATTATAGCTGAGATTTAAGAAAGACGTGCATTTTAAGTGACACATAGGATGAAAAATGGGAATAATATTATTAAAAGATGAGAGCCAGATCAGTGTTTTAAAATGTTCTCATTTTTTTATTCTAGTGGAAGAAGTCCGGAGGGGAAGAAGATGTCCTTCTCTGATAGCTTTGTAAAGATAAGATAGGTGAAATTAATTGAATTCTTACTGATTTTTTTATGTTTATGTTTTATATTTCCTCACCACTACAGTTCATTTGAATCATGTTGCATTTATTTTGAGATTGATTCTATTTATTGATATTATTTTTTGCTCATTGATGATTACAGTAAATGCCTGTTTGAATTACAAAATTAATATTTATATCTTCTCAGTAATATTTTTGTCGAATTTTAAGTATTTTCTAATTAAGCTTTTAAATTTAATAAAAGATGACCATCTACATGCACTAAATGCTGATGTATTATATTATTTATTAAATATAGAATTGTCTGATATACTGTACATTTCAATCATATTTAAAGTATTTAAAGTAGTTTTTATTGTACGTTTTATCAAGCAGCTTATGAGAATTTTCTAATGTAAAATTGACATGGCAATAAACAGTTGCCAGTATACCAAACTTAGGGTGCCTTTTGGGCATCGGTGGAGTATGTGGGGACTGAGGTGAGTCAAAAGTCTGTGAAATTTCTCATCTCTGGTTTTTTTTTCTCTCGCTAATCACAGAGCCCAAATATCAGTGATTCTTTTCAACACGTGGCTTTTGCATACTCTCATAGACCTTTGTTGTTCTCTGATGTACAGAGTAGGGAGACCGCTGTTATTATTAGACTGTATCATTTGCTTGTATGGACATTTATTTGAATCTCAAACACATCACGAGATTTGACTGAGAACGATAGTTTCATAGCTGAAGAAAAACAAAATCTATTTGCACATGAAACTTAGACATAAGGGTGAGGATATAGCATCACCATAAGGTTGGTGCCATTGCAGTAATTCTGTTTACTTGTTTGAACTGAATGCTTTGACGTATCTCTTTGTCACAACCCAGTCTGCTGGATGATCCAGACTGTTCATATGCCCACGAAACCTTACCTAAACCTTAAAGGGGTGCTCCAGTGAGTTAGTACTGTACCTCCATAAAGTTGGGGGACTTATAAGAGACAGATTTTGAAAAAGAATTGTCAAAATCAAAGCAGCAGAGGCTGAGATGCCCTTATTCCCAAGTATGGGTCAACCTTCAAAAACACTGGATTCTGCAATTCCCATAATGCAGCTCAGTAGCATCTTTTGAAGTGACCTTCCCTGACTGTTAGATGCGCTTGTCTTTCAAACACCTAGTCCCCAGTTGATAACACAGGTTATCCGTGAAATATTTGAAGTCTCAAGCCTGACCGCACATCAGGGTTATTTCGTCAGACTTAAGAAAGCTCCCTCCAGAACAACAAAAGATACAAATGCGTTCAAAGGCTGAGTAGTGCTCTCCATGAACACTAAACTGACCTTTATTTGTAAAATCAGTGGAATGCCCCTTTAACCCAGTAAGTCCAACACCAACATAAACTGCATCCTGGACACATGGTCAGTATGGATCGCATAAATCGGACACATTGTCAGCATAGCACACTTAAATACCTGTAAGATGACAAATAGGATGTTGTAGCTGGTCGATACGTACAAAGGATCTTATCTGCAATTTCCTCAGCAAATATGTAGGTTACAGTCGGTTTTAGAGACGAAAGGTTGACCCCAAGTCAGTGCTCAGGGACATTACCCAGTGATGCAAGGTAGTAAGTATATCATGGAGTCATGGTGGACAGAAACAATGGAAAACAAGAAAGAAAGAAAGAAAGAAAGAAGGACACAAGTTTGTCTTCAGCAGAACGCTTCCAGTATAAACACTGTGCTTTATGAGTCTAATCCAAAATCTTTGGAGATCATGGAGAACCTATAGATTTTGTATTTTATGTCTTCAGAAATGGCAATAGTATATGAACGAATGTCTTCATACCTGATTGACTTGTTCACCCTTAGAAGTTTAACTTCCCAACAGTACAAACAATAAGGAGGGATTTTTATTTTTTTAGGTTAATGGAGAATTGTGTTTTGCTAGAGAGGGCTTTGGTCACACACAGTTGGCCCTTACATATTGAACCAAACCAAAATTTGCCAAACCAAAAGGAAAGGAGCTGAGCTGTGCTCTACTGACCTGTTGTCTACACAGCTGCATCACACAGCATTAACCAAGCAAGCTCAACCCAGTTTTGCGTGGCTAAGTATGAAAACAGATGACTGTGTCAGACTGAAAGTTTAGACCCTCCCGTTTGGCCTGTTGTGATAGGAAAACAAAATGTTCTTTTCTAATTTCTTTATCCTTACCGTAAGAAATATGAGACAGCGTATATGGTTTTGTGACATGTCGACAGGTTTTGACAGGAGGTGTGCTCGTGTGCGTATGTGTGAATGTGCGTGTATATGAACTGAGCGCGAATCCAGACATGTAGAAGACACTAATAACAGGGAGGCATACCAACACAACCCGACCCAACAGAATCTCAGTGTACAGTATTTTTTAAATATTTTCCTATACTGTATCTTGCAGTTTTGTGGAATCATGATTATCATATGATGATAATCAACAGATCTGCTTCCCTCCTATGACGACCTGTGACTCGTAAGATAAAGAGAGTTTCACACATGTTTTTTCTGCAATAATTGCTGATGTTGTGCTTCTACAACCGAAAGGGACGTACCCCACCCCCCACCCCAACTGGTCACACTTTATTTAATGTCCTTTAAATGCATGCAGTTCTTCCACTCAGAGTGTACAGAGACGACCTGTAAAGATGACTGAGAGAAAGATAGAGAGAGATTATAACATGAAATCAAAGTAGTGAGTATTTGGATGCAAATACAAATCTGTATTCTTCAATGTGAATAGGATCATGTCTGGCATGCATTGTTAAATAAACAATTAAATAGATTGGTACTCGTGTCTGGCCTGTTTTTACTTCACCCGGCTTGTCAACCAATCAGTGACAAAGGTGACTCACCATGTGTATGACAGATGAGAGAAATGTGTGTTAAGTTAGAAGGGTGTTCACTACTATCATATCTGTTTTAATAGGTTAGAGTAATGAGGAAAGACAAGAGAGCTGTTTGTCATAAAAGTGACAAATAAACTCATGTTGCTGATGATGTAAAAGCTGTAGGGCTAAACATCAGGAACATCTGCATTTCTTTGACTCCCTTTACGATGTCAGCTACAAGCTGGGGGGCGGGAGCTGTTAACTTCATCACTGTAGAACTCATAAAACAAAAAGGCTCGCAGTGTGTAAACCATCAAGTAATGAGCCACATCACACAGGCTGTTCTGCAGTTATAGCAGCACGTCGGACTCCCACTGCTTGCTGCTGGTGAGATGAGTGGGACAGGTGCTGCTTAGCGAGCTGTCATTTTAAAAACTTGTCCCACCACCATGAGCCAGAAACACAGCCTCAAATCAATCCCACAGGGGAAAAAGTCTTTGTGTTGTAAAATGTGATGAACAATGAACAATTTTTCCAAGACATTTGCCTGTTTTTTGTCCATTGGAAATGATTGTTTTTACACTTCACAGTATGAAATATGCATATTTCCTGCAGTTTTATTTTTGCTTCATGAGGCACCTCTGGTCCTCTGGAGTGGCTTCTGAAGTCTGTGTAACACCAGGTAAACACCCCTGTGTCTGTTAAATTAAAAATATAGTGCACAAACTCAAAACGACCACTTCTGCATTTGTCTGGGTGTTACTTTGCAAACACTTTGCTACATCCTGCTTTGTGGACACAATAACATTAACATCTGCACTACCTGTATTACACTACAATCAGTGCAACAGCCCTGTGATACATGTTTTCTTTGTAAAGCGATGTTCCATTTTTGTTGATACTGTACCAGAAAAGATGTTCATTCACCCTTGGCGCAATATCTCTTACAAATTTATGAGCTTTGTATTTTCAGTGTTTTATTGAATTGTACTATCCTCATGGATACAGCTGTGGAGGAAACACTCAAGCTGTTAACTAAAGGTAAAAACAACAAGCTTTAAAAATTCTGTTTCTAGTAAAAGTCCTGTATCTAATATTCTGCTGTGTAGTACACCAGCAAAATGTACTTAAAGTATCTAAAGGAAAAGCAGTCCTTACATAGAACAGCCTCTGTGAATATTATTATATACTGTGCCTACAGTGGTAGTACAGTATCTGAATTATTGTTATTGGTGCATAGTCTACAATTACAAGCCTGGAGTTTTGTTTTGTTTTTGTTTTTTTGTTTTGTTTTGTTTTTTATCCACCAGTTTATATACTATTCCTTTTTCTGTTTAGTGACTTCGCAGCAGCCACAGGGTTATTAACCCAGTTCAGGCTTCACACCGCCCTGTTGTGTCTGTGTTTGTATCGCCATTGTGTAGCACTGCCTCCTGTTCCCCACTGCGCTGACACAGAAGCCCGCTGACTGGACTGGGTCTTCCAGTCCGTCCGCCTGTGGGTTGTGTGGGGAGGGTGTTCATGTAAGGGAGCGGGGTCAGCGCTGGTGCGTCAGCTCATACTCCGCACGTGGAAGGGAACATTCTGTACTGAGATTCCGCACGTGCCCCCTCCTTCTCCCAGCGCGCGCGCGCGCGCCGGTGCGCACACGCACACACAGAAAAACAACTTCATCTTTGACACAATCGCCGTATCTTGTCAACACAACAACACGATCCAGCCAGATGCGCCGTGTACTGTTGAACTCTTGCACCTTAGTGAGAAGGGAAGTGTGCGGAGCAGCAACAGCGGCAGCCGCAGAAGCCCCTCCTCTTCCAGGGAGCTGTTTACAGCTCTGCTGAAGGAGGAACAGGACAGCGGCTGCAGGCTATACGCGTCCGGCCAAGACCCTAGTTTGAACTAGATTTTTTTTTCTTGGAAATCTGGGGGGTTCTGCCACCAAATCGAGCAAAGTGGAGGCGGAGTTCCAGTGCGGGACGATCCGGGATAAGGGCGAAAAGTCCCTGCACTGTTTGAGCTTATACAGCATCTGTGGTGCTCAAATAGGAGCTTTGTGTTGTTATTCCTGCAGTCCTCATGCACCTTCCTTCCTGCAGGCAACATTTTGTTTCTCATACCGTGAGCCGTGGACATATAAACGAATATCAAACGATAAATCTGTTCTTAGGCAGTGACTCATTGCTGCAGTGCAGACAGGATTTAGCCTCAAGTGAAAGGGTTGTTTTTGCAGTTGAGGAGAGGAGTGGCACTTTCTATTACTGTTGTGAAATGTTGCCTCACTGACATATTCCCACAGTTTAAAATGTATATAGCAGCATCGTGGCCACCTCAGCATATATAATGATATATGTCTGGGAGAAGCAGAGTGGCACATAACGACATTACTTTGCTTGAGTCACGTGCTATAAAAAATGCAAGGAAAACACCTGTGTGTGTGTGTGTGTGTGCTTTAAACTCATGAATGTGCACATATGGTCTGTCAGACACAAGCTAAGCAGGCTGGCTTAACACTTGTCGTTAGTGTAAAGTTACTGTATTTGATCGTGCTGTGCACTTAGTGACCTTTGAACAACTTGATTTTATTATGTTTTTTTTTTAATTCACAGAACAAACACTCATTTCTAAAGCCCATAAAATGTACTTTATATGTATTTTATTTGGAGCAGACACAAAGGCATTAGGGCAAGCCATAACCACACCACACTCTCCACCCATCATAGTTACACAAAGCACAGATGCTTGTAAAACATCATGCCATTTTATGCATAACCCATAAAGCAATTACAAGTAATTGTGATACGTGCCATTATATAGTCATCTGTTGTTACATTCATGCTTGTAATGCTTTATGATTGTTGCTATTAAACATCACAATGCCTCATCAAGACCTCTTACAACAAGGATGTGTGTGTTGCAGTGTATGTGATGCAGGTCTCTACACATTAAGTAGAACGAGCTACTAAAATGTCTTTTTCAGTTATTCTTGAGGGAAATGGAAGACAGGCCGCATTCATCACATGACCAGCTGACTGTTACAAGGTGATACTAATCTAATTTTATGTTTATTATCATGTGCACATTTTCACATCTGTCCCTGTGGTTGAATTTGAAAGAAAGAAAAGCAAAACACCAGTTATCATACACAGTATAAACCGACCCAATGCACAGTGTGAGTTTGCATTGGCATTGAAAAGTTCAAGTGTAGCCTTGAGGACAGTTGAGGACTGTGCTAATTTAGGCTCAGACCATGGTTGTGAAACTGGGGCACAAAGTGAGACCTGTCTACAGCTAACGCATTATGGGCCACAGTAGCTGGGCTGGTTTACATCTAAGAAAGCAAAACACATACCTCTCTCTTCATGACACAGATGCATGTGTCCTCATCTAAATATGAATCTGCCAGCTCTGGTTGGATGCCACTGCAGCTGCTAACATGTGGATGTTACCCTGTGATGGATCACTAGTCATAATTTTTAACAGGGCATTATGGTAATCTGCCTTTAAAGCAGACAATTACGTGAAACATGAATTACATCCTCATAAAATTATGCAGCTGCTTAAAGTAACATAAGCATTTATATAAGGACTGGTGTAACAGCCACTACATTACATGCCTCTGCCTTAAACGTGAACTGCTCGCACGCTTTGACCTTCACTGATAACGGCAGAGCAAATAGTTTAGGAGCTGTAGGCGGGACACTCAGAAACAACAGCGACCACTGGCTTCTTCAGGGAGACATCATCCAAACATCGAGCTGCAGCCCGTGAAGTAATAATAAATATTTTGTTCCGTGTGTCCAGTGAAATGATGTTGCAATGCATCTAACTGAAAAAAAGACTGTGCAGACTGTGGCAGCTGGTCGAGAAACTGCATGTGTACATGCTCCTGAGCAATCCTAAAGTCTGCTGTTGTTTCTTTTTTCGTTATTTCGCCGCACAAAATGAATGTTCATTCCATGCAAATCAGCGTGATCTTGTTTATTTTGGATCAATCACTAAATGTAAATCCACTAATTCGCCCACTAGCAAGTTGTTATTCAGATATGACACTAAAAACATATGTAAAATATGGAGGGGGAAAAACTGACTTCCACAACACACAGCTCTCTCCAGCATATAACGTTCACAGTAACGTAGAACAGCGTGGGATTGGGGGCGTGCTATAATGTGGCTGTGTACCCACCTACCCTACCCGCCCCTGTTGTCATGCTGCATTCGAGAGCCTCTTTAAAGGACGTCGAACACACGACTTGTCTATGATAGGAAAAATGGTCCCGGCTACAGGAGCTTTTAAGTAGTAAACAAACAAATATGCCTTGAGTTACTGTGGGGGAATGAAGAGGACCAAATGTACTGAGTGAAAAATATAAAATCAACATGATAAGAATCTTTTTTTTTCATCTTTCCTTCCTTGTACAATCAAGAAACAGCTCATAACTCTTCCATTAGTAACATCAGAATAAGAAAGTCCCATGAAACTAAATATAAATAAAATTGTAACTCTACCTCTTTTGTTCCAAAACAAACAATACACAGTAATATCTGTGACGATTTGGCACACAGACTAAATCCACACAGCAAATAAGTGATGTTTCCCCCCTGATAATGATGCATTTAACATCAATTTGCAAACACACCACTAAAATATGGTTATAGTTTCAGTCGTGATCAAACACACACACGATTCTGTTTGTCCATATTTAATTCAAACTCAACTAATTCAAACAAATTTTAATGATTAAAAATGTTATTCATATTTTAGATAAACTTATTCCCATTTCTAGAGCTGAAATTGAGCTGAAATTTCAAAATCATTTTCTTTTTATTATTATTATTACTGTGGTGCCCATATTTCCCGGTCACTTTAAATACTTAAAGGCAGCATCAGTCTGGGTTGGCCTTTTTTTCCCATCTGGGATTGGTCAATCGTCCCATCAGTCACTCCTGCGAATAGGCGATTCCATTTAAACGAGTCACGTTTCCTCTCGGCCAATCACGGCCCCGTTTTATTATGACACCGCGGGATTCCGCGAAATTGTTTCTTGGAGTTTAGAGAGGTGCTGCTCGCTGTTAAATAGGACAAGTTGACGCGTGTGTGGGAGCGCACATTACGGCGGAATAAATGCAGACACAATAGCTCAGTCGGCTGTTTTATTGATCCGTCACTTAGAAATTAAAAGGGCGTCTGGAAGGAGAAGGAACGAGGAAGAGCCGGGAGACGACTGAAACTGCTTTCTTTCCTGACGGGGTGTTTATTTATCCGTCCTGCAATCTCAACAAGAAAACGCAGCCTTTGCGGAATAGTCACATTGAAGACGACACGTGTGGATGGTTAACCACATGTTTTCTGGGAGGAGGACTTCTGCCTGATCACTTCACTGCATCCGTTTTGTCGGATTGTTTTTGTTTTTTCTTCTTTATTTTAATCGTATAGCTACTCTCGATACGTTGTGTCTTTTCTCCACCCGGATCTGTTACAGTGATGTCGGAGGTTGAGGTCTCTGCAGACTGTGTCCCCAGCCGATCACCGGGGCGGACAGAGGACATGTTGAAAGAGAACCAGGAGAACAGGACTTTGCTGATGGTGGCAATGATTTTACTGGACTTGAACAAATGCAATCCTAATGCTATCAGCACTGGAGCCAGCAGATGCCTCGGGGGCAGCGACACCGGTACGCCGGAGAAGGTAGAGCGGGGAGGTTGCCGGCTAAACGCCGGGGACAGCCGAGGCTCGTTGGCACCCAAACAGTCCCGGAACAAGAAGGCGGCGGTAGCGGCGAGGAGGCAGGAGTCCGCTGAAAAGAGACACTGCTGCCCCTTTACCGGCTGTGGGAAGATGTACGGCAAGTCGTCCCACCTCAAAGCCCACCTTAGGGTCCACACCGGTAAGTGTTGGCTCTGCGCTGTGTGGGCTAGTTGGGAGACACGCCTACGAAACTAATGGGCTCGGTTCAGTTGAGGAGAGCGAAACCGCTCTGCGTCACTTCTATTATTTTTAATCTTAGACGCATGTTGGCGTCACTAATGCAACCCCGGCTATTTCTAGGAAGTCAGATAGGAGAAGATCAGTCATATAGTATCTAAGATTTACTGTAAGATAATAAAGAAACAAAAAACACTGTTGTCATTATAAAGTCATGATTTGATTATTTAAAAATATGATATTTAATGTCATGGACCAGACCAACAGCCCGTGTTTTGTGTGTGTGTGTGTGTGTGGTCTGTGTAATGTGACATGAGGAGTGTACCCTAAGTGAGAGACCACATGTTGTTGTCAATGAATAACAGATTATGGGAAATGTGGTCCCATGAATTCGCCCCTGCTGGGGGTGTGTGACTGACCGGCCCATAGCGGGTCAGAGGCTGGCTGAGAGGGGAAGAGAGGCGTGTGTGAGAGGGATAGAGGTGTGAGTGTGAGTGTGAGTGGGGGGGGGGGGGTGCTGTTAACACGCACTCTGACAACGAGCTGGGAACACCGCGTGCCGACGCCGCCCGTGTTTGTGATATATAGCAGATTGTTCAGTTGCGATAAGTCAACTACCCATGGCACTTAATGTTATCCGAATAAAAGAACCGCTTTTCATCGCGGGTTATCACATTAAGGATGCACCCGTGTTATTTTTAGTTCACGTATGTCACTTGTATTGTAATAACAGCGAGTGACAGTATAGTAAATATCGACATATTGGCTTTCTATTCACATGCAGGTCACTGCGACACTGTTGTCCCCACATGTTCTTGTCCGGAGATAACCCTCCCTGCACCACTATTTCCTCATACGTCATCACCCCCTCCGCTCCCCTCACGTCAGCTTGTAAACAAGAGCAGACAAGTGGTTCAATGGAGCACGTGGAGAAGGAGGAGGAGGTGGGGGTGGGGATAGCCGAAGTTTTTTTTTTTCCCCTTTATTTTTTTTTCACGAGGCTCTTATCATGACTCACCATTTCCCAATCAATATGTTCTGTTATTGTTCCTTGAAAGTACTGTTTATATAATACAAAAAAAAAAAAAAAAAACAATCTTATGGTGAAGCTTCTGCTCTGTACTTTCTCCTTACTGTAATTTCACTTGGTTCATTTTGTATCCGTGTTGTTTGTCTTTGCCAGTCTTCCCTATTTTTTCAAGGACACAGAAAAAATCACAGTTTTGGATGAAAATGTTACGTAGATTTAGTTTAGACTGAAGATTATAGCACAGCTGTTTGCTCATGCATCTCTGCTTAGGATACCATACAATATGCCTCTTTATCTGAGAATGACGTTTTGGAAAACAAAATCAATATATTTGTTCATGCATAGTATGTGTAGCATATTACACATGGAATATTTTTGTATTTTGTCATCTTAATCAAATGCTGTAAAGGGAAGGGTTGCAATTTGAATGCTTTTCTTCATATTTGGTTTTAATGAGGTCAGACAAAAAGAAAAACCTTTTTTTTTTTACACTTATCAGTGGTTTGTGTGGACCCCCAAAACAATGAGGGGTTAAGGTTTGAGCTTATTATATAAATGCAGTCAAAGTGTAGTAATACAAAATGTGTGTGTGTGTGTGTGTGTGTTTCCTCAGGTGAGCGCCCCTTCGAATGTACCTGGCCAGACTGTGGCAAGAAGTTCTCCCGGTCAGACGAGCTGACGCGTCACTATCGCACGCACACGGGTGAGAAGCGCTTCAACTGTCCAATGTGTGACAAGTGCTTCATGAGGAGCGACCACCTGACTAAACATGCCCGACGTCATGCAGGCTTCCATCCCAGCATGCTCCAGGGCTCCAGTGCAGCTAAGAGACGCCGGTGCTCTGTGTCTGTGTCCTCTGACTCTGGAGACCAAAGCCCTGTAGGGGTGTGAGACACACCAACACACTGTACATATACACATAAAGGTACATATAGTCGACACAGAGGCATGCACATGTGTGGGGTGTGCACCTACCTACACACAAACAAATCCCTTCAAGTCAGACAACCCCACCAGCCAGGCACATTGTGCAACAGCAAACAGAAACATTTTGAACTTGACTGTAATGAAACTAGAGCTTCCCCGTCCTATCCCCTGAGGTGACTGGTATTTATAAAGGGTTATTCAGGGTCTGTCAGACAGGTCGAGTTGTTTTGCCATTTCTAATTATTTTAATTTTCATTGTATGAGGTTTTTTTTTTCAGGAAGAACGTGCCATCCAAGTGGTATTCATGAACCAACATACTGTAGTTTTTTATAAACATTACATGTTTTCACTTTTCATCACAGACATCAGGAAAAATAAATCTTATGACATGATGATATTCCCAGCTTGTCAAAAAGTTTTGGGAATTGTCCTTTAGTGAATGTTACTATTGCACACTTAAACATATACTTACACTTGTACAGTTATTCTTCAGTGCAGAACAAGGCAAATATACAGAATAGCAGTATTATCATGTAAATAGATTAAACAGAATACCTTTCAGATGGAAGATATACTCAGTATACTGTAGTTAAGTGTTATTAGAGAGTAATAAGACAAAGCTATATTATAGAGAATTACAGATTTTGGGTATTTAATTTCATACGTTTGGCTATGGACTTAGTAAATCAGGTATACTGTGAGCTTGTAGGTGTAGACAGTGTGTTTCATTTGTTGAAACATAAATGTTGCCACATGATGATAAACTTGCAAATACTTGCACCAAAATACCTTTAAGGTACTTTGGAAAGGCCATGATACATAAGCAAACCTCACGGGCAAATAAATGTCATCTTTTGTGTTGCTTTCTCTGGCTTGAATTCTGTCAGTAGTGCAGGAAAACACAACAGGGCAAAGCCTTCTACAGGTAAAGTGGTAACTTTACTTTTTCCCCTCTTCTGTGTTAAGAACACATTGATTCATGTTTAGTAAAAAAAAAAAAAAAAGTGTGCAAACTGTAAACAGGAATGTCAACACTTTTTATGGGTTTTGTAGCCGAGAGGAATTTCTACACTTTCAACCTTTGGAAATACTACCTGAACATTGTCAGATTATTTATGTTGATATACAATACTCTGAATATCAATGACTGTCTCTTATATAGATATATCTATATGTATACCAACAGTGCCAGTTGCTGCACATTGAAACTAACTTTGTTTACTCTGTATCTGGACTGCATTTTATCAGGGAATAATGTGATGCATGGTTATTTCAATTAATATTACACCACCTGGTGGTGACATGGAAGCACAACATTTCTCACAACATTTCAACAGAAAGTCATAAAACCTTTTTTTTCTTTTTTTTTCTGTCCTAACATTTGAAGGCACACCCTCTTGATTAGTTTGTTTATCAATGAATTCCATCATGTAGCATGTTTGTATGTATTTGTTTGGTACAATGTATTTTTTTATTTGTCTGGTAATCTTTTGTAATATTACTAATGGGATGAGAGGTCTTATTCGTACACTACAGGAGCCAGAAACATGATTGATGTCATTACTTTTCTTTTTATACTTGCCACATAATGCATTAAAACATCCAGACAGAGTTTAAAGTTATGTGTAGTTAACCTCGTAGAACGCAAACTACATACATTTGTAACATGAAATGCTGTTTTTCTTTTCTGGCATTATGACAACTGTGATTAGATGTTGGTGCCTTTCAGGTCGGAGCCCTTACTTCTGATGCTACTGTACTGTAATCAGGGACTGTCGGTGCAGACCCCATGTTATCGCAATATACATGCAGATGGGTGACAAATTAAAAGAAAAAACTGAATAAATGAGTGGAGAAGCATACACATAAACAATGCAGGTGATCCCACACAGGTGCACTGCATGGTCCAATTAGGCAGTTAACATCCACTCGTGCTCTGTGTCGTGTATCAAAAGGCTGAGCAGGCCCAGGTGATTCTGATTTTGTATCAAGATGGAAAGAGGAAAAGACCTAAGTGACTTTCAAAGAAGGTCCATTGTTGGGGAACAGATGGGAGAAACTTCAATCACAAAGACTGATCAACTGGCTAGTGTTCCAATATGAACAGTGACTGAAGTAACATCAGCATTTAGATCTGTTGGAAAGAAACTTAAAGGGAAGCGTTACTGCAAGTAAATCGATACAAAGTTGTTCTGAGCGATCAACTTTATCCTACGATGAATCATGTCTATCCTGATGGAGTGGACTCTTCTAGGTTGACAATGCCCCAAATCATTAAGCATGATTGGTCACTGAATGGTTTGATGAGCATGAAAATGATGTGAATCACTTGCTGTGGCCTTCACGGTCACCAGATCTCGACCTAGTTGAACACTTATGAGAGATTTTGGACTGTTAGACGGTGCTCTCTACCTCCATCATTAAAACACCAAATTACGGAACATCTTTTAGATGAATGGTTTTCCTCCCTCCAGTAGAGTCCAGAGATTTGTACAATCAATGCGTGTGGTGGCCCAACACAGACACTTTATGTTGGTTTTTCCTTTTGATTTGTCACCTTTCTGTAGCTGTGTAATAATTACTGCTTTAAAGTTTTAACATTAAAGTTATTTTTTCTTTCTAAATGTGCTCATTACTTTCCCACACCAATATCTGACACTACTAACATGGAGTTTACTGTATTCCATAAATAAAGAACTCCTCTTTCTTAATATTATAAATTATAATATACAGCAAAGAAGGTGTAAAAAAAAAACAGTTAAAGCACAGGGAGTGCTCCATTAGCTTTGTGTTTATTTGTTTTCATACACGGCACATAACAATAACATTGTTAAATACTGTAATGGAAGTGTTTACAATACAAGAAAATCATAAAAAAAAGAAAACCAATGAAAAACAATTATCACCCGTGTCTAAATGTAAAAAAAAAAGAAGTATAATTTCATAGACAGTAAATGCTCTTCAAATAATCTAAATTATCAAGATGGGAATAAATACACATCTTTTAAACGTCTCTGTACTTAAGGCATACTCTAATTGCAAATAATCAACTGATTTAAGGGAGAGAGAGGTTGTAAATGAAGGATATTAGTGCTCAAATCAATGATCCTTGATGTCGCTGTTAAAAAACAATTCCCAACCTATAAGTCAAAAGAGACAAATAGATGCCATCGCCATCTTTGTTTTGGCATTGTATGTCCGTGTGCATGCATCTTCATATGTGTGTGTGTGTGTGTGTGAGGGAGAGAGAAGAGAGGGTAAACCTTTCTGTCTGAACCTGCGTGCTCCCTTAATGATCTGTGGTGTGACGATAGAAATGGAGAGGAGGGCGTGTCCAGCGATCATTAGGTTCTGTAACACAAAAGATACAGACAATAACACAATAGACTGTGCTGAAAAAAAAATCTATCTAAAAGCCCCCCTCCGGTCCCTTTGGCCTTGATAACATAGGTATCATGTGAGGGTCGGTGCAACGATACGTGGCCTGTGCTACATAACAACCCTGTACAGTACAGTGGAAACAGTACCAAATATCCTCTCTTTGGGGTACCAAGACCGCAGTCCACACTTCTCAAATATTACCACATCAACACATACAAACATCCTGATCCCTCAGTATTAAAAAAGAAAGCATTGAAATAAAAATTAACTAGAAAAATGCAAAAAATGCAACCCAGAATTCAGACAAGCAGATCTGTTGAGTCAGCAGTTATGATAATGTTTCTTATTCTTCAGAGAAACTGAAATCACTTTACAGCATTAAGTTGACCCTTTTGTTTTCTGTCTACTAACATCAGTGTGTTAAGTTACAGCATGTTCACGAGGAGAAGGGCTCTGAAACACAAGTGCATGTCCTACCATAGGAGGAAACCACCACTTTGAATCATATTTTAAATACATTTTCAATATTTTCACATATGTTCCTTCTCCTAGATTTTAAACCAAAGTTTCTATATGTTAATTTGATTATTTGTCATTGTCATCATAGCACTTAACTGTCATTACAATATTCTACCAATGTTTCACTGTCGCCGCTCTGGGCGAAGTAAACTCATGAAGATCGGGGGTTATGTTGTGTAGAATGGGACAGGGACGGGGGAGATTGGGGGCAAAAGGTCAGAGGGGTGAGGTTACTGTATTTGACAGGTGGTGGAGGAGGTTGCCTGGCAGCACATGCAGGTAGGGTTGACTGATTTGGGTGGGATCAGATCCAGGTCCTCGTCGTCTGGGATCTCGTCTAGGCGGTAGCCATCTTTCAGCAGCTGGATGTTCAGATCCTGATTAATTTGCTGGAGGAGGGAGGACAGACAGGGATTTAATGGGTTGCAGTAATGTCTCCCAACACCCTGGCCGGGTACGAGTACCAGGCGAAAGAGCATTTGCTCCTGGACCATGAGAATAAGACACGATTCTGCATAGTAATCATACAATTTATTTGTTTAACTTGTACAAAAACGTAAGTTTATAAATAACAGTTTGCGGTGGGTTATGTGCCTACCATTGCTTGCCTGGTTACCAGTGACTTCATGGAGTCTCCACTGGTTGCCTGGCAACTGGTCCAGTAATTATCAAAATGTTCCTTTGCTGACCTTTTGTGCGTGTGTTTTAATTTCAAATAAAGTGCAAGCGTGATTTATTTAGATCATAATGGATCCTCATCTGCTAGTCCACAACAACAACAACAACAACGGTTCATGGTGCAAATACGAGGCTGGGAACCTGTGTGTTGGAGAGAGGTAAAATAGTGATGGACACACAGCGACAGGTAGAAACATTAAGGCAGAGAGAAGAAGACAAAAACCTCTGTGGATCTGAAAGGCTTCATTTACCAAAGACCTGTTCAAGAAATCCACCTGCTGAACTAAATGACTTGTGTCCCTGTTTCGTGACAACAAAGACATCTCTCCTTTGACTTTATCAGATTTAGACAGCGTACAAATATTAAGACTGTGCTATAAGTTACCTTGGTAACCATGGCAAAGTGAATTACGGCTCTTTCACAGATGGCCCATCACTTGGAACTCATAAATGTGATGTATACTCTGTCCTAGAGTGTTTTTTTTTTTAAAGCAAAACTATTCCTTTGTTTGAAAGTAAAACAGAGGGAATATCTTCATTTACAATCCCAGCATTCACTTTTTCATATACTGTCTGTAAATACACATTATACTGTAATGTGCTGTGTAAACAACAACCAAAGTTGCTGTGTATTAGATAATTATTCCTAACAATATGGTGACATTAAGGTCTGAAGATTGGTGGGCGTAAATATAACCTGCAATATATCTTTTAGCCTGGACTTGTTAGTGACAGAAAACTGATGCAGAGGGAGAGAATGAGAATTCCTCAGGGGAATAAATATCACCACGTGATTTGCACTTATATTTGCAGCAGTGCTGAAAACAGGATTTGCAGGAGCAGACACAGAGAGATGACATTTCATTCCTTTCCTGCTTTGTGTGTCATATGTGTGCAGGTGCGTCAGCAGTGTAATCATGCACTTGCAGGGAGAGCAAACGCCTACAGAATTAACATGGAAGAGCAGGATGGATAAAAATGGGATTGCTTCAAGACAAGTTTATGAAAGCCTGACTCTTGGCCCCTTGACAGTCGACGTGGATAATGGAGGGAAGAAAGCAAAGGAGGGTGTGAATGAGAGAGTGAATGTGAAGTAAAGAAGCAGAGTGCACAGATATCTGCTCTGTCACACAGCTCACCTCAGCAGAGGAGTATCCCGACGATGAGTATCTAGACATGTCAAAATCATCGTCACTGAAAAAGACAAGCATGAGTTAGCATATCATATGTGTGTTTATGTGCTTCTCTAGCAATAAATAAATAAATAAATAAAATAAACAGAGGCAAGAAGTATGTTTATGTGTCTGTTTGTGTGGGTGTTCACCTGTCTGTGTCTAGGGCCACCAAGGGCTTCTCATCTGGGCTCTGGTCTAAAGAGGAATAACCTTTATTGGGCACTACCAACCTGTGGGGAGGGAACAAAGAGAGAGGGAGAGAGAGGAGAAATGATCAGAGGAGCAGGCAAAGGGTGTAACAGAGGAACAGGTGGTGGAAAGAGTATAGATTCATAAACAGGAAGAGGTAAGTGAGGAATGTTGAAATAAAAAGGTGGGCCTGGAGACAAAGTCACAGCTGAGCTGAGTAACAAGAGAAGCGTGAAAGAGGTCTAATTCCTCAGACATCTTAAAAAACCTGAATCAATAAAGCAATTTTTCTTCAGAAACATGATTTGAATTTTGCTCATGAAAGTTTATATATCCAAAAGCCTAATTTAAAAAAAAAAATTAAATTAACCTGTGTTTGGCTCTCTATCTGTGGCTAACCAAATCATTTAGATGAATGAGGACTTAAAGTGAATTTATTACAAAAAAACCAAAATCCATTTTAGTATCTCTCATCTCTCTGAAGGACACCATCAATCAACAGATGGATCTCATTTTCTCCACTGACTGAAGACCACAGCGCTCACTGCTCACCGTGTTCTGGCCATGACGTTGTTCTTCTTCGGCTGCTGGTTGACTGGACTACCTACAGTGTTCCCGTTCTTCAACGAGCCCTTCCTCGCGAGCTCTCTCTGTTTCTCTGCACAAGATACACAGACACAGGAGCACACACACACACGTATCACTTCAGCTTGAAATGACACAGGAGCTGCACAAAAAGTGACGGAATAAGGTTGAGTCTCTGCCACCGACTTAAATGTTGCAGTTTTGCTTATAATAAGTAAGTAAACCAGGGATCATTTATAATTTACTGATGCCATTGCTAAGAGACATAAAATATCATGTAAGACAAATTTATTTCTAAATGTTCCACTACATGTCATTTTGTCATTTTGTCACCCTGCAAACGGTGTGGAAGTCTGCTTAGGTTGTAAGTGTGACGTTCAGAGAATTGGCTTTATTTCCACTTGAAGTCAGTTTTCACGTTGAGAGGACTGTGACATCCTTTCCTCCTGAACACAACATCAGGGCAGATCAGTTTCTGTTTACCCAATGCAGTGGGCAGTGTCTGAGGTGATTAAAATCCTAAAAGCACGAGACAGTAGATTGAGAAACAACAGAATCCTGATGTGACATTAAACACTGTCACTTCCCGTTTGCTCATTTGTTTGATTCTCATCAGTGATCAGATCACAAATGACTAAACTAATGCTATTAGTGTAGTCTGAGCGAGCGATGAACTACAATACAGTGCATTAGCGACTGTTGTAAAGAGAAGGACTGGCACTGGAAAATGTTTTATTTAAATTATATTGTGCCACCAGTTAATGGCATTGAAGCTTTAACCCAGAAAAGAGTTGTAAAAGGCCATTGAATGTACATTTCCATCTCAAGGTCACAAAGGCAAAGTGACTAGTATAAAAAGCATAATTAAAGGAAAATGCTCAGATTATATTTTAAAGATAGATCTACACATCCTAAACAGACTATGAGCAACCAGTAAGATTAAACAGCATAATTTTAAGCACTCCTGTGGTCATCACTGTGGTGGTCAGCATGCAGGATGGATGAAGAATGAAAAGAAATCCTACGGTTGCTGTACTGCACGTTTGTCTGCCGGAGTTACATTTTAAAAAAGGATCATTTTTAGGCATTTCTGTCTCTGAATAGTTTACTCCTTTTGAATATTCATGATTCTTAAAGGCTTTGGCAAAGAAAGTATTGCAGCAGGAGTAAAAAGATAAAAATAAAAATAAAGAAGTGCTGCCGCTACTGCTAACCGCTGGTCTCTGTCCAAGGTGCTGAAATGAAACTTTAAGGACTGTGGCTTTTCATAAACACAAGAGACTCAATTTTCCAAACATGAAAAAAAAGAGTGGCTGATATTTTTTCCATAAATATCCATAAGCCAAACAATAAAATGGATTAGAGCTGAAAAAAATAGAGTCTATTAATTTATTAGTTGATTTAAAACTCTTCGACAATAACTTTGATAATCGAGTCTGTTTAATATCATTGTAAATTGAATCCTTTTTGTTGTGTGGGAGTGTTATTAAGAGGCAAGAAAAAGCTACAGTATTTGAAGGCATCGCATTGGTAACACATAACTCTGGGAACTTGTGATTAGCATTTTCACCAATTTGTGACATTTTATAGACTAAATGATTAATGGACTCATTAAAACACAATCAACTTGATGATGGAAATAATAAGAGCATAACAAGGATCATTTAAACCACAGCACATCACCACATTCTTGGAAGGTTCTCTGAAAATTGCTTCCCGTATAATATCTTTGTCTTGTCTAGAGATTTTAACAGTAGTTTACTCTTCAAATTAACAGACGATTAAAGGATAACACTGATTCCCACAGGCAGACACTTGGCCTACAAATGCTGTTGCTCCTACTCACCTATTTTCATCTGCAGTGGTGAGGGCTTGTAGTTGATGGTGACGGGCTCCCCCTCTCTGGTGTCTGAGTCCGCCTCTGAGGCCGTGGACGAGGCAGGGTCCTGGTGAAAAACGGGAAGACAGCACAGACAGAAAGATGAGCAGAAATGTGCATTACTGAGGGATCGATGAATAATTTATGTCTTTTTGTAATGCATAATAGACCTTTGAATGCCCAGACAATGTGAATGAACAGTTCATAAATAGATAACACATGTGAGGAAGAGTCCCCCTCTATCTGATGAATGCCAGTGTATGAAGCATTATTTGGAGAGCTTGTTTCAAAACCTTTTTCAACAAACTAGGTTTTGTCATCGTTGCCTCCAGAGAACGAAACTGTGAATCGGGAAAGCTCTCACACTTTCTCAGTAGAATAAATTTTAAGTGAATGCAAAACTTTGAACTTTTATTCAGGTTGCTCTGGGATCCTTTAGTCCCTGGATCCCAGTTTAGAAAACACACCTAAAAAATGAGCATCATCTATCCAGAAAGCAAGGAGAGAAAAGACCTCAGTGAATCAGTGGCCACATAAGGCGGGAGGACTTGAGGAATGGGGACGCCTGGAGACAGTAGGTCAGACTACTCTGGGTCTAGTCTGGCTCTCTGGCGGCCCTGGCCGTGGGCAGCAGAGGCCGCCCTGTAGGCTGCAGTAGCCCAGGGCCCCGCTACAGGCCACGGAGCGCAACGCCAAATCATTTCCACTGATTTTTTTTTAAATTTTTATTCTTAATCAAAAGATGGTGGTTCAGTGGGATATACAAGTATATATTCGCGATTTAGAGCCGCTCAAAAATCATGTTAAAGCCGCATAAGTGGCGTCGAAGCCGGAGCAACTCAGCTGCATGGATGCTGAGGATGTAGCAGCAGTGTTGGGATGGGATGCTTGTTTTCGCCAGACATGACGGATGCTGCTCACTACGCAGCTGACCGGACGCTGCTTGCATTACACAGAGGAACAGAAACGCTAATATATGGGCAAATCAACTATCCTCTGAATTGTTAGGCTGTTGTTTTAACGTGTTACTGTTTCCTGGTAGTCGAAAAAACTTAGTGAAAACGCTCTGTCGGTACATCAGCCCAATATTACGCATGGCAGGTGATGGATTTGTTGGGATCCCAAAGCGTAACACTGTGAATGGCAGGCCTGGTAAACTAAGCATCCTGGAGTAACAGTGTCATTTTAAAATAAGAAGACAAGAGCAAAACACTGATCGATCATCATCTGTTATCAACAGATAACAGCCGACAAATCGGACTTACCAGCGGCTGCATCTCAGCCTGCATCTCCGCCTCCTGCACGGCACTCGGCACTTGAAATCTATCTATTTCTTCCATCATTTTGGCAACGCGCCTCTTCCCTCCCTTCTCCTGGAAACTAAACGGGCCTAATGGTAACTGGGTCGCTTCGACGAGTTATCGCCGAGAGTGCGAGAGATCTCAGATTTGTAACAATCTCTGTAGTTCTCCGGTGGCGAGCTTCATCCCAGCAGGCAGTATGTCGACGGTGGTGTGACTGGTTGGGTGACGGTGACTCCACCACCCACTTCCGGGTGGGGTATCCCAAGTTGTGGCCCGAGGACCCAGAAGTGGTCTTTTGAAGAGGCCACGGTGGTCGTCAGCAAAGTGAGTAACAGATGAATGTCAGTATAGTTTCGTTTGAGGATACGATTTGAGAGAATCACTGTAATATCAATATGATTATTTATGTGAGGATTTCTGTTTCTCTAACGCACATGTGGAGTAACAAATGACTCTCAAATCAAAATTAAGAGAATAAATGAAGTAAGAGGACCAGAAGATCAACCATTTCCATTGTTACATCCAGCTGAAACCTTGCAGACGAGTGAATACTCACGACTTTCCCTTATTACAAAAATACCAAAAAAAAAAAGGAAAAAAAAGACCAGAAACAGACCACTTTAACAACTCACCACTTGGAAATTCAATAGCCACTATTGTGGAATTTCAATAAAAACGAATTAAATTACTCAGTGAAATGAACAACTTGGAACAAATTACTTACAACGCCAGAAAGTCTTATTTGATCACAAATTATTTGTATGATGAAAAAAAATAAAGATGTTTGGAATGGTCAGTGACAGTGAATATAGTTCAAATGATTAATTATCTAATAGCCTGCAGAATTTATTTTAAATTCTTACTTAAGTTTAACATGTTTGGTTTCCATATTACATCAGCAAGTAGGTTTGCTTAAATTACTTTAATCAACTTAAATTAATTCAAGATCAAGAAGCTGCCCTACAGCCACGGCAGCTCTCTGCCTCATGGAGTCACTCGGCGTCCCGTTTGTTCTGAACATCACTTTACTACTCCCACTTTTTGCTTCTTAACAATTCAACTCAACAACAGTGTTGCACTTTTTAAACCACAGTCTTTATCTGACCTCTGTATTAACTCATAAAAGCGTGTGATCAGCTCATAAAACATAATGCTTTGTCAAATATTACACTACCCAACAAGCAACTCAGCTGACTACAGTCTGTCTCCATGTTCATCAACAACAATATTCAAATTTCTTCTTCCTCATAATGAGAGCCCCAGCCTTCTTCCACTATGGGCCATGAAGTCGAGAGTCCTGTGGCTCTCATTAGAACGGGAGACATGCTCAGACATGTAAACACTAAATAAATAAATGCAGCAAAAAAATAATACAGTATATATCCATGCACCAGTAATACAACTGACTTTTGATAGGGTGTATGTCTACACTGTAGTGAAGTAAAGGATCTTAATGTTTCTTCTTCTTCCACCATTGAACTACAGAAACTATGACCTAAGATATGGCCACAGTGTTTATTAAGTGAGTCTCTGAAAGTGTGACAAAAAAAAAAACTTCACAAAAATAGGATTTATTGCTGGACTATTGCACTATCCATCCATTCCTTGTATTTCCCTGTAGGGTGTCCACCTTGCAAAATATTACTCTCCACATTATAGTTCTGTAAATTAATTATAAAACTAATGAAATTACAGCGGTGCAGAGTATGAAGAAAAAAACATTTGCTCTCATCAAACGACAAACAGCAAACCCAACAAACCCCCCGGCCAACAATTGGCGAAGAAGAACAATCGCGACTGTGTGACTTGTTCTCATTGAAACTCACTGACACGTCAGAGTGCACATTGTCCTTACCTGGAAGGACCAGCAGAGAGCAGCAGTAGCACGCTCTGCTGCACAGTAATAGAGAAGATTCTTGGCAGCAATGGGCCTCTGCTGCAGCGAGCACCGGGTGGTTACAGCTTGAGGCAGCACATATAGAGCCAGCAGGTGGCAGTCTAATTCTACACAAGAGCAGGGACAGATGGATAGATGGAGGATGAATGACAATGAGATGAGTGCAGGGTCAAGAAGGTCACAGTGTTTCAGTTCTCTAAAAGCAAGCAGTTTGAGGTCCACACTTCTGGTCATGCATATGCATTAGATGTGCATAGAGCAGCACATCTGGACTTCAAGCTCTCTGTGGTTGGGGAATGTGAGGCACTGAAATTTTGAAAAAGAAAAAAAATGTTTTTAAAGAACAGAATTTTCTTCAATTTTCCCATTCTTCTATTTGTCTATATCTCTCACACACACACTCACAATGTCTCTTTCTCTTTTCTGCTCTCATGCATACTGATGGTTCTCTTATCACCATCATTATTTCAACTTGTTTCATGCTATAATCCGACTTCTGTTGACAGAATAAATATTCATAGTGACTAAATTATACTGAATTATAATGATTTCGATATCAGAGTTGCACTG
Source organism: Toxotes lorentzi (assembly GCA_037833715.1). Taxonomy (NCBI): domain Eukaryota; kingdom Metazoa; phylum Chordata; class Actinopteri; family Toxotidae; genus Toxotes; species Toxotes lorentzi. The sequence continues at coordinate 16,201,915 of JBBMJY010000024.1, read as the reverse complement.
TTATCGAATTTGATTTAATGACTGTGTGTCTGCGTGTGTTTTAACTGTGATCAGTGCTTGTGACTCTACAGGGGTCCTGGTATGAACATTTGATTGAGTGTGATAAGAATTTTTGTCATTAATTATTCATATGCAAGGATATTAATATAACAACACACACATATATCCCATCCTCTCTGCTACTCTTCAGCATAGACACCTGCGTAGTTCTCACAATACTGCAAGAATTCATGCTTAATCACAGACAAATTAACAGTTGTGTGTGTAGACTCATTGTCTCTCTATCTCTGTTACACACACACACACTTGAAAAGCTTTATTTGGAGCCACTAAATTAAATTCTAGATTACGTAAGTTGCAAATATGTTTTTAAAAATTGCACACATCTTTTAGACATGTAGTGGTCAAAACACAGATTAACATTTGATCCCTTAGAAAGACACACACACACACACACATGCACACAAACGCTGCCCATGACTCAGTGTGGGCTGATGTGGGTTATGCAACCCCTCCAGCGGTGCAGATGGAGCTGCAGATTACTGGCCCTTCTTATGTTTATTAGTAATCTCTCTGTCTGTAATATTTGTTCTGATCATTATATAACACCGTACTGAGTTCAGTGACGGTGTTCCATCTCAGCTACCACTGGAAGACCAGGTAAATTGCTTTGCTGATGTGTAATGCATTCCCTGAGTTGGGAGGGATGGAGCGACTGATGATGAGTTCAGTAGCCATGGCTAATCTCGACTGGATGAAGGAGCAGTATACATAATCCAAACTATCTCGCTCTCCCCTGAGATGGAGGGATCAATACAAGAATGATGGACAGGAGAACAGATGGATGCTTATTCCGTGTTTTCTTTCACTGGCAATTAATAAACTCCTTCAGCTGTCTTGAATGGAAGATCTGATTCGAGAAGCACGGCTTTCAGACGAGTGCAGTAGTTCATAAACTGTGTGAGTCAGAATGTACTGACCTTCACATCATAACAGTTCACTGTAGAGTGGATCACCCGATCTGTGCTAGCCAGTTTCCATGGCTTTGGCACTGGCCTGGCTCGATGGGAATAGAGAAACAATAAGAGGAAGACAGCCAAAGAGATAGAGAGAGAGAGAGAGAGAGGGGGGAAACTGGCAGGCAGATAAAGAGAAGGGAAGCAGATAAACACTAGACAGCTGTAGAGCTGCCTTTCTGACGAGCAGTTTCAACTCAACAGCCCACCAAAGGTCCAAATCATCTGTCTCATACGTGCTATAAACCACTATTTCACACATGTGCATAAATGTATTTGTACTGTTTATGTCACACACTCTCACAGAACATGCAGCTGATTTATCTCTACTATAAACAAACAAATAACATTACACGGTTCTTTATCTCACCGTGTAAGAACAGTGATAAATCCAGAACTCTTACAATCATTCACCTCCGTAGGACCCTAAAACAAATGAAATCCAATGAAATCCAAACAAATGAAAACCATTCTCATTAATAAAATGATCCTGAAGTACAAATAAATATTACATACAAAAATAAAGTTATAGTATGTAAATATTATCAATGATCAGATATCCTTAAAGTATTATATTATTATATATTATATAGTATTATTATAAGTATATACGTATTATAACTAAAACTCTTCATTATGCAAGCAGAATGCCCCCTTCTTCTTATTATTATTATTGTAATATGTATGCAATGCATCAGTGTCTAAGCTGCATTGTTTATGTTGTAGTTGGTCAAGATGGAACTGCTCTTGTTTATTTTACACACTGTTGTGTAGTTTGATCTGCCAAGTTCCTGTATTTCATAAGATATTCTCATGTAAATCAAAATACATGTAGCATCTACAGTAACTAAAGATGTCAAATGGATTCCTGTGAGATGTAATGGAGTAGAACTATAGCCATCCGAAAATTGCACTTACTATAAGTACAATGTACAATGTGAGTAACAGTACAGAGTGTTCAGCCTTTATTTGTACTCAAAACAGAGAGTGAGAAATAAAGAATAAATCTATTAAACTCTCAAACAGAGAGTTTGAGAGTTTTCCACCTTTATAATGATGGTGGAACGTGGTTAGCAGATAAGAATTACATGCTCCTCGCTGACTAAGAACAGGATGTGGGTCACTGTTGAGGTCAGTGTGTTCCACATTGATTACTTCACTGCAGGAAGCTGAAGTCAATTGTTAATGCTAATACTCACCAAAGGGGCATGGCAACATTGATTGCAGAACACAGTAATTAGAAACAAAAGGGAATCATTTTATTGTATCAGTAAAAAATAAACTGTCATCAGGATCACAAAGCATAGAGCACAATAGCAATTACAACAGTGCCACTCAGGTAAACTATTCTGTTCATTTAATCCATAAAAATAAAAAATGTTTTTTTTTAAATCAATTTACAACAAAATGAAAGTGATAAAAGCAGCAAATTGTCACTCTTAGGAAGCTGCACCTTAACTGTGACTTAAACTATTAAAGAAATATCAGACTTGTTATCAACTGATTTTTTATTTTTGACAGATTCATCTAGTTAATAGAATTAGCATAGTCATGGACTAAAAGAAAGTAAATACCTAATACCTGAGATTAGATTTCAACTCATGTTTCTCCAGCACAAAAACAAGAAATATTTCAAAGCCCTTTCACTAAAATCAAATTTAATATAAGAAAAAAAAAACATACAAATGTGCAGCTCTTTTTATTCCAATGATGTAGAATTGAAGTTATGATTGACTCATCATATCTCACAGTTAGTAGCTGCAGCACATTCACTACAATAAACACAATATTCCCTCGTTACTGTGACACAGTGAATGTTCAGTCAGTCTGTCATATGTCTGGTGAAGGCTGCCTATAAAAATACCATTCAGCTTTTAGTGGAGCTCACAAAATAAAAGAGAGGCACACCGGGACATGAGTAACATTTCTGCTCTTACTTTTAATCCTGTGGGAGTCGGCTCGGTGGAAGCAGAGACACGTGCGTGTCAAATGGGGAGCCTTTTGGAGTCGGGGCCGCCGGCTCCTTTTTTCTGTAAACAACACATCAAAGCAATTCTTCCCCTGCACTTTATCATCCCCACCAAGCATCTCTCTCCTTCATGACTCCCTCTGTTTTTTGGTTTCTACCTGTTGCTGCTCTTGTTTGCTGCAGCTGGCAAACATCAAGCCCAGCTACAGAGGTGCATTTTCTCTTCTCTAACATGTTATTGTGACTCTCAGCCAACCCTGTCACCCCAAACTCTTCTATTCCGATTTCCTTTGCTCTTTCTCCTCCATATCCTTTCAGTTTTCTTATATAAAGGGATAAAAAAGAATGGAGTAGAGGAGGAGATCATGGTCTGCCTGTGCAGAGCAAAGCAAAGAGACTGACAGATGGACAGTCCCATTGACGCACAGCAGAGATAAGAGGATTGGAACCGCTTGTTGTTGTTGCTGTCGGTCTTGCCACAACTCTCAACGCAGACAGCTTTCTCTGAGCTCCACTGACTTGCATAGATGAGACAGGGCTGATGGTGCAAAGACGTAAACAATATGTAAGACAAAAGGAGACACTCAGGAAAAAGGACAAGAGTGGTTGAAGGGGAAGAGAGTCCAGCTGGTCTTTTAACATTCTGCCGCTCAGTGTTTGACCTCTAGCAGATCCACAAAGAATTTTGTTCCCATCTCAAATCCGTGTCTCCAAGTCATGATTAGGCTGCAGTCAGCAGGTACTTCTGCTCCTTGCTCTGCTGCGATTCCAGTGTCAAAACTGGCACTTTCTCTTGATGTGACGGCACCTTGCAGGCCTTGTAGAGGATGACAAAGAGGATGAGGATGAGGACGCCCACCACAGAGTTGCAAACTATGGCCACGATGGCCCACACAGACAGGCGAGTCCTTAGATCCTCCTCCATGGTCGACTGGACAGCTGCCTCCGCATCAGACCTCAGAGGATGGTCTAAAGGCTGCAACTGGTGCCAAACTGGTCACTTCAATTCCACCATTTATCCCTGAAAGGAAAGACAAATGTCTTGAACATGTAACATCCAGGCACATGCTCACACACACTCTGGCATACTTGGCCACAGTTATCCTGCATGTCACGTGGGGTCTGCTGAGTACACTAGTGAGGTCAGCTCAGTAAAGATTACTTTCCCTCTGACAAGGTAGTCACTAGGCCAAGGTGGCTTTATCCCTGCAGAAGCTAAATATGGAGGAACCTAAAAAAAGTATGTCCAGTACCTGCGTGAGTAAGTTTCATTCTCAAGGGGCAAGTTCTATTTCACTGTCAAACAGAGTGCATTATAAAGGTCTGTAATAAAGCTACACAATGGAGCATTATTATAATATTTCAATACTAGTAATGTACCACAAAGGTGTCAGACAGATACGGAGAAAAAAATCATTTTAGGGACTTTGTTATGTCTAATAATCAGTGGATGATAGGAGAGTATTAGAGGACAAGAAAGTGCCTTTTGGTTGCAGTTGCATGTCGAAGCATTCCTTTTTTTAATCCACGGTTCCTTTATGCTGGCAGAGAGCAATGAAGTTATTAAACTGATAAAGAAGGTGCCAGTAAGCACTTTTTCTCGCTGAATTATTTTGAATGAGTTTCAGCAGTAATGTGTTTTCAGGAGGAGCATGTGGGAATATAGTTGCCAGTCTTGTGGCTGATATAAATGGGTCACTGAGGTGCAGCGGTGTGTGTGTGTGTGTGTGTGTGTGTGTGTGTGTGTGTGTGTGTGTGTGTGAGAGAGAGAGAGAGAGAGAGATTGACAGAGAGACAGAGAGAGAAGAGAGAGAGAAGTTAGTTCAAGCATGAGATAGAGTGTGAATATTTTCCCTCTCAGACTTTAAAAGATAAAAAACTCGAGCCCATCTCCTTGCTTCTATACCTCTCTCCCTTCCCTTTAATGCATTTCTAATGAGACCACATATTTCCTCCTCCCTCCAACTGAGGGATATATTGCAGCAGTCCAAACCTGCTGTTGAGAACTCATTTCAAGTTATCCTTTCCTTTATGGGCATTTTATGACCAAGTCAAATAAAGATGGATAGCTACGAGTCTGAGTAGGTGGCAGTGATGCATTTGATCTGCTCTCCAACTCTATGCAGTCGGTCTCTGTTTGTACCAGATGGGCCGCTCTCAGGAAGTCAGTGGCATCACTGTGGGGTAAAATCCCCTCATAATCACAATCTGTGGAATACTGTCAATAAAAAGTGCCCTCACAGTTTTGTGGAATATTTTCCAAACCATCCTGAGGAACTTTTCCGCAGAAGTCAGGCGATACCAAATTGGACGTATCAATTTTTTTTTTTTTTTTATAATTTCAATTAGAGCAAAGGCGAGGAATGCGCGAGCTATTACATGACGGAGAGATGTGATGGGGGAAGAGTGTGCGGAGGCGAGACAGAACTCGAATGAGCGTGAGCAATGTATTGGAACAGAGGGCTATTTGCGTGTTTTTATTGATTTCAGACAATCAGTGGTGCATAGAACAAGAAAACACACAACCTTCACACTAGCTGCTCATTTTCACCAATTATACAAGATTTTCATGACTTACACTTTCCAGAGTAGATGACTGTGGTTCATATCTTATTAATGACAAGAATAATTTGTTCTCAATTGCAATATAAATGCATTTATCTCTGAACACTGTGATGACTGTGTTTCAATTAGTGACCACTCTAGAGGAAACCAAATGTGCTCAAAAGTCAAACAGAGCATTAACAACCTAAATTAGAATTAGAATTTGTGGTATCAAAATGTTTGTGGGTCACAATATTACAAATAAAGAAAATCCTTTTCCTTTGTGCATATGAATTCTGACAGAAATGGTAATGTGTCAATGCTATTGACAAATAAAAGATATTTGGTGTCATTGCTCTGAGTTCAGTTAAATGAATCAGTGGTTTTAATGAGTGTTTGTTTTGGTAGATTCAGAGGTTCAAAGATGAGAATAGCACATGGCTGACCACTGACCATCACGCAAACACATACATGCACAGACTCCCTGAGGCCAAAGTCAATACAAAGATAAGTTCAGTGTATCTATTACGCAATGATTCTGTGCTGTAGCAGAAAATAGTTAAGCTTTAGGTCTGAAGCAGGAGTCGTTCAACAGCTAAATGCAGCATGAGTGTGTGAGCTTGAGCCTGCATGTGTGTATTTGTGAATGGTGTCATTGATCCACATAAAGGCCTTTTGTGCACAAATGCAATCTAATGTAAATGTATGTAAATATTAAATGTGCCAAAGAATGCAGGCATGTGGGCACTGCATGCCAGGACACAAGCAGACACACAGACCAGAGCCTGCAGCAGTGACCACATGGAAAACAGGCGAGTGCTTGTGCATAATGCATCACCTTGCACTGGACTATCAGAACAAAATGAGTGGCCTCCGTCTCATGTGACTGCAGCTGCCTCCCTTCTTCACCAGCTCATTTGAAAACACCAGCCACAACTTCACCATGAGTTGGACAATCAACAGTGTTTGAGACTGCTGACTCTGTTTGTTATACTCCACTCTTGCAATTGGTTTTCTGTCAACCTGGGCACGGGTCAAATATTGAATTACAAATTGTCCTTACAGGGTTAAAAAAAACACACACATTAGCCTTAAGCTGCTTTAATTGTGGATATTGTACATAAAACCCATACAAGCACTTTTAGTTAGAGATGAACAAAATTCACGTCTTATGTTGTGCATCTAGAAGAAATATAAAAACACCTAATCACGTCCAGAACTCAAGTCCTAAAATGATACTGTGGCCTTTGTCCTGTATTTAACTGCTCTGCTTACTTTTTACTCTCGCACTCCAAGCACACAACCGTCTCATACAGCAGCCTACCCAACTCTTCCCTCCGGTGTCCATGCGTTGGTAGTATCGTATCCTCCGCGCCTCGGCTGAGGCTGCAAAACGGGTTGAGCTAAAATATTCAGAATGAAGTAGGTCACCAAAACTCCCACCGACCGTTTGACAATATGGCTCAGCAGAAGGCGCACCGGACCGTCACTGAAGTCAAGCAGGCGGAGTTCCCGTCCGGCTCCCAGTGACTGCCGACAGGCACAAGGGCGACAGAGCGGAGATGCTGCTGTCAGTGTGGCTGCCCATCATCCCCCGGTCCTTCCCCCACCCACCTGTCACCCAGCCCTCTCCCTCTCCCATTCTGTTACTACTGAGCTATTTATGTAAAGACGCTCATGGAACATCCCATCAAGGGCTTTTCCTCTCACCTCTGTGAAGATCCCGCGGTCAGGACTTTTTTTTTTTTTTTTTTTTTTTTCGCATAGTGCAAAAGATCACTGCAACAATTCAAACAGCAAAACTGCAGAACAGTACAATAAAAGAAATGGTACATCGTGCATTTATCAAATCTATTTTTAAACCTGGAAAAGAAAGAGACGTTAAACAAGCAAAAAGTGAAAGAAAAAGACAAAAGAGATGTAGAGTGCATCCATAAATACGAACTTGATCCTGAATGAGTGTATTGGATTCAGCTAAAGGCACCGTCCAAATAATTCAAAAGGCTTCTCCTCCCTACTCGTCCACCCTGTCATACCACACTGAGTAAAACCCTTTCACATGCTCAGAACATACAGTATGTAAGAGGAATGATTCAAAACAAGCAGAAATGTGTGAACCCATGTGAAAATGCATTGGTTAATCTTTTTTCAGAGTAAAATAATAGGCATTCTGCAACAATGTGAGTTCTTTTCTAATTAAATGCAGAAAGAAAACACAGCATTAGGAGTATCTTCATGTTGAAGGTGCAGTGAATAACAAACACCTTCTTTCCTGCAGCTACGCTTAGAACAAGTTGCACAAAGCTGAGTAACAGCTGCACAAACTTCAGACTTGTTGCCTCCTCTTTTCCTCATTGGTATTCAGGGCAACAGCAGGGTGTCCCAGGGGGAGTCTGCTCAGCTCCCTCTCTTTGTGTATGAGTGTGTGATGGGAGTTGGGGACCCTGACCCACAGAGTTCAGGCAGAGACAAAGCGTTCTTTCGAGGCCTCACTCTGGCCTCAGACAAAAGTTTTGCAGGGCATCAGATCCAGAGAGCAGCAGTTTAATCGTAGTGCTGCATACGCTGGTGCACATGTTAGCAATAATTCAAGGACTGAATTATTTAAAAGGAACGTGATCGTAGCAACTGACAGTGTAATAACTGCCAGATGATGTAGTAACTTGATAAATGTAATTAAATTCAGTAAGAACAAGCCAAAAATGTAATTAAACTTGCCATCCAGTTAATGTATTACATGTAATTTCTTCTATCAATATCAGTGATTGAAATGTAATAATTATAGTTATTGCATTTATCTTATTCTTACAAGTTATTACATTTGGTTATTATAATGATTTCAGCGCTGGGTAGAATATGTCATCTTTTAGTCCTGCAGAACCTGGAATGATGTCAAGATATAGCAAGTTTTAATTATGTTTTTAACCTAGTTAGTTTATTAAATTTTGATGAATTACTGTGCTCGACATTAAATTATTCAGTATTCGTCCAGTGTTACACTGTCAGTTCTGTGCACCGTATCAAAGCAAAGGGCTGTATTGGTTTTATTTTTATGGATGCAGTTTAAAGTAGACAGCCGGTGCACATGGATCCCTTTGCTTTTTGTCACAATCAGACCGAATTTGTCAGGGAGCAGCACTTGCGCCGTAGCCTACAAGAGAGCTTAGATGGGATAGATGTCGCTGATCACAGGCTGACACTCCTGAGAAAGCTGCTTCAGAGGTGTGATTCATCATATCAGAGTGAGTGAACTCAAATACAGCCTGAGAGAATCGTGGAGACACAGTCGAACTCCCCAAATCTCTCTGCCTCTCCTTCTGTCTGCTCTTACTATATGTACACACACACACACACACACACACACACACACACACACACACACACACACACACACACACACACACACACACAGTCATTATTACCAACCCTCACAGGACGTGTCATGTCTGATCGCTGCCTCTCACATCAATAAAGACCCTTGCACACCTCCATTACCCTGTCAAAACTCATCAGTGTATGTATGAGTGTCTGCGTGTGAACCTTGCAAATGTGGCACAGAGAAAGGAGAAAGAGGGAGATAGAAAAGAAAGAAATCAGAAGCAATTTAATTTCTTTCTTAATTTTTCCCTCTCATCCTCATCTCATCTCAGTGTGGAAAAAAAAAACTTGACAGAACTGTTAATCTCAATTTTTGCCATTCTAGCCTTCTTCTGAGTACTGATAGACTCACCTGAGTATTGTGGCTTTCATAAAGCCCTCCTGTTGAGAGCGCGCGGAGACAAACCAGGTCAGTTTCATGCAGAGATATTAGATTCATATTCTATGTGAAGGATCTCTTTCATAACTATACACACTCACACATACACACCATTCACTCTAATCATACAATATGTAACTTGGTGTCATTTGACCTTTACAGGGACAGTTTTGTCTGAATCACCTGCTTGCTTTATGAGGGATATTTGAAGTAAATCACATGTATCTGTTGGTGCTGTTTTCCAGGGAGAAACATTGGTCATTCTGCACAATGTCCTGTTTTGGGGAGCTGTCAGAAACAATTCCCTCTCATGAGTGTCTGAGGACACCTGCTGGACATTTCTTGACATTGTTTCCATTTCCACCAAGCCAAAGGACAGGGACAGTATCAGTATCAGTTTCTGTAATGGTGGCTAAAAAAGGCTGATAATTAATTTACTGTTCATCAGATGTGAGTCTGCTATAATTTGTTGGGCATTGAAACACACAAATCACACATAAGAAAAATGCAGTTTCTTGGGTCTTTTTTATTGACTCTTCACATCTTCTTTAGTTGCTCATCATGACCTGAGAAGACAAAGATTTAGATATTTGAAAAATGAAACAAGGAAACAACATTAAGCCGACTTGAGAAGTTAATTTAAAACAGTGCTAATTTCTGTTTTTGTATCTTTTTTTTTTCTTTACCTTGTCAATCCAGTCGTTGAAAGCAGAGACACGGGTGAAGACGGTAGGTTTCTTCTCATAGTTGCAACCAAGGCCAGAGACAAAGCTGGCAATGCCGTGAACCTCCCAGACACCTTCGGAGTTCTTGCAGTTAAGGGGGCCACCAGAGTCACCCTGGACACAGAAGGAGAGGCTTATGTTTTATTCACTTGGTGGAGGGATACTGGCAAGGCACAACTGTGAGAGTCACAGTCAGAATCACTGTTTCTCCAAGTATAACTGGAGCGCATGAAATATTGTTTCTTGGTAGCTTGATAACACGTGAGTGAGATGAACAAAAAAAAAAATCCCCTCTGACTCCTCGGACATGTCTTCATGTGAACACATGCATTTATATTCAGATTTGCTTTGGTGGCATAATTGAGGACAGTGTTGCCAAAACTGGTTGTACTAGCTTTGTAATCTAAGAAATAATTTATATTTTTAAATAAAAAAAAAAAAGAAATAACTGAAAAAAAAACCCTGAAAATAATTTTCTGTTTGCTCACACTCACAATCACACACAGAGAACAAACTTACGTTGCATCCAGCCACAATTCCATCACCACCGGCGCACACCATGGTGGTCCTGACAGCAATACCCCACCAGTCAGGCTGGGAGCAGGTGGCATGGTCAGCCACAGGCATCAAAGCCTGCTGCAGCTTATCAGCAATGGGGCCTCCAGCTAAAACACACCAGCAGAGTCTATTACCATCATCCACATATACTACCCATCTGTCAGATATGCTTTACAGCATGCCCCCAAACGCCAAATTCATGGTCCGACCCAAAATGTTCAATTTAGGAGTGACCCCCCCACCCCCTGCCAAAAAACAAAGAAACACATGCATGCACCAAAAAAGACAGATTCAGCTAAAATCTCGTTCATGTGATTTTCCCTGTGCAGCTCCGATCTCGCACACACTCTCACACTGCTGGTTATAAATCCAAACATCACGCTTGCACACAAGTTGAACTCCCTAAAGGACATGAACATGAAGACATTTCAGAGATGCTATGCTGAAAAGAAAAATTACAATGACAGGCACATAAACGCAGCCAAGTCTTCCACAAACAGTGACTCACTGTACAGCCTGCCCCATCCGGTGATGTAGCAGGGGTAGAGGTTGGGCAGCAGGGAGCCAGCAGGAGGGATACATGCCAACTGCACCTGGTTGCTCAAAGTCACAGACTCTGACAGTTTGATCAGGGCAATGTCGTTTCTGCAAGAAAGACAGAATAAGAGAGAGAGAGAGAGAGAGAGAGAGAGAGAGAGAGAGAGAGAGAGAGAAACTGAGTGCAGTCTCTTTTCACATTTTTTCATAGTGTTATCAAGTCTGTACACACAAATACATCAACTTAATGGCTAATCTTATCTCTCTTATTTTCCATTGTGAAAAAAGCCCAGCTGCTTATTTGAGCTGTGAAGAACATAGTAATAGTATGATTAAAAAGGGGCCGCTCTTATTTATGTTCTCTTTATTTATGGTGTAGAGGACTTTGAAATGGATGAGAACTTGTGTCAAAGGCATGAGTTGGACCGAGGTGAATAAATAGAATTTGAGCCTCAGCGCACCTCGACACAGAACAGATGAGATTATGATGGACTGTTTGTCACAGCGGGAGAGCCAGCCTGCTTTTTGCACTGTATGGTGGTGCTTGTCTTACCCGAAGGCCACGAAGATGGGGTTCCATTTCTCATGAACAATAATCTTCTCGGGCAGGATGGCCTTGGAGCCAGCTTCTTCCTCAACCAGGTTGTATTTGCCCACAAACACCCTGTAGGAGAACTTGGTGCTGCGGGACAGAGTAGACTTTTGAGCCCCAAGTTAAACCAGACAGAAGATTTGGTGCAGCGTTGAATGATTTGATGAGTTTGAATTGATGATTAGTTGTGGTGGCAGGATGAGGATTTGAACTGTGCAGCAGTCCAGATGACCTTGAGGGTACTTTTTTTTGTGGCACTTTTCTAAATCTGAGGACTTCATGACTTGTCCTGTCCTCATTTCTGGTTAAGATGGGTTTAGGGTGTAAAATAAGGCAAGTAGTGTGGTGCAGAGTAAGTACAGTAGAGTCAACAAGAGATCTGTTTGTACATGATGTGTAGATGTGTGCACTGGTGGTTGTGTTTTCGCATTTGTGTGTTTATGTTCCCCTGCTGTTCGTACTTGATGCAATGAGCAGCAGTCATGACCCAGTTGGCAGCAATCAGAGATCCTCCACAAGTGTGCCTCCATTCACCGTCCCTCTCGTACTGCAGAGAGATCTAGAGACAAACACAGGACAACATAAAGGATACAGTAACAAGCAGGTTGTGGAGGTGTAGATGGATGTTATAATGTGCTGATTAAATTCAAAAAACAAGCATTTAAACACAGAATTTTCAATAGCCACTGGGTCCGGCATCTAATAACCAGATGCTGGACCCATAAGGTTTGCCAGTAAATATAAAAACATTGACAGATGTGTACACATTAGCATACCTGCCAGGGCCAGCTGTAGGGCTTGGCATCCACTCCATTGACCACACGGGAAGTCAGGGGCTGAATGGGTGGGGTGCCGCACCCAAGGGCTGAGGAAGGAGGTGACGGTCATGAGTGCGATGGGCATGAGGGAGGTGGAAAATACGAACAAAGAAGTTAGTTTTGATTCCCACATGGGGCAGAAATTGCATCATTTTTCTTTTCAGGAAAAAAAATATCAGCAAATTGAGTTCCAGCTCCCTGTGTGGTGAGCGTGCACACTCACTCACTCACACAAACTTGAAAACACATAGAAACAATTACACACAAAATTAGAGATTGCCAGATGTTCTTACCGCTAGCAATGAGCACTGAGGCCAGCACAATGGGGATCATGTTGATTGATGCTTCTGCTGAGGGACAGCAGGACACACACACTCTCTTTTAAACCTTCCACCACAGGCAAAACCCGCTCTGGATATGGGAACACACGCTCCTATTGGTTTGCCGTGGCCTCCAGGGGATGGAGATGGACCAATGGCAGTGAGGGTCAGTACAACTGGTTGGTTGACAAATCACACAGGTGTGTTTTCTGGAACATTTCTCATGACCTTCATGCAGAGCTACGATGCATGCTCCACAACCATGCATCTGACATGTGTGTTCAGCAGCTCTCAGGTGTATACATGCAGAGTATGTGTATGTTTGTAAATGCATCAAGCACATTCCAGACAACCTCCACATCATAGTCTGCATTTTAACTTACCTTCACGTCTCTCCATCACAAAGTCTCTTCCCTGAAACCTGGAATTAAATGCTTACATAACAGCATGGGAAGCAAACATCTGGATTACTGGCACTGACCTGTTTTCTCCGATATGTAAAACAAAAATCAAACTTAGAGGCATTGCTGTGATAAATAACCCAGACAATGAGAAGCAGATGGTGTCACTGGGGCAGAAAACGTTGACAGCTACACCACAATCTTTTTGGCAACTTGCAACGTACACAGTTCTGCAGTGAATTCTGTAGTGCCAGTGACGTGAGACATATTGTATGACCATGTGTATGATCAAACACGTCACTCAACATATTTTATATTCAATCATTCTTGGTATTTCTCTATGCCGTGTGTTTGTCAAATGTCAAATGTACCACTCAAAACACTGACCGATTGTATCATGAGGTTGTTAAAACAACTTGAATGAACAGAACTTGAATAAGTTATGAGACTTGGAGGACACAGACACAACTCCTGAGGTATGAAAATGTCAGAGTGTTCAGGCCTGAGGTGACTCAGCTTGCAGACATTGTAAATCTGTCAAAGGCTGCTTGGGTAATATTCAATGGCACAATAAAGGTTAGGCGTTACGGTGCAGTAAACATGTAGAGTCAGTAGAAAAGGTGTCGAGGCACAGGCAGTATTTGAACACAAAATTCTTGTATATAATGACCTTCGAGGTGTTTCTGATGAAAGAACCTGACATCAGTTTAAACAAATGCAAATCAGGTAATTTAGGCCAGATTTTTTTTTTCAGATGTTACAAGAGCTGTGATCTCTTTAAACTAATTTTGTGCTGCAATACAAAGTATTTCAGAAGTGAAAAGATGATGTTCATCAGATTGCTTCAGATGACAGACTGGACTTTTCATTCATGAATCATTTAGTTTCCCACTTCACCACTAGATGGGACAATTTATCTGTTTAGACACCAAACTGAGTTTTATTCTTTAACAAAAGAGAAAAATTCAACGCAATATTTTGTGTCTGTTTGCTGCAAGAAACTACATCCAAACTACATCCAGGTCAGACAAAACTTTGACATCGAAAATGATAGTAAGAGGCCTTCATTCACCGCAGAGAATACGTTACAGTTTATAACAACTGAATCTACAGAACAAGGCTGTTTTTTTTTTAGTTTTGCTCCAAAGTTTGGTTAGAGCTATCCATCCATAGTTTACACACTGGAGAAAACACTTCACAGGATGAAAAAAACACTTGAAAGGCAACTACAGCAACAAAACAAGCCAGGCATACTCAGCCTGTGTGTGTGTGTGTGTGTGTGTGTGTGTGTGTGTGTATGTGTGTGTATGTGTGTGCGTGTCTAAATGTACTCATGTGTGCACACATGTATCCCTGCCGTGCGTGTATGAGCCTCTCTGCAGCTGCTATATGCAATTAATTGAAACCTAATTAAAATTACTCTTCAAAACTGTAAAACATTGTTAAGCTTATTACAGGGCAGTGTCCCTTTCCCATTTTCTGATTAAACCTCTTGTATTCATTAATTTTATAGTGGCCAGATGACACAAGATAATGAACTGAGGTATGCACTGACCTGACATAACTACATTAAACAGAAAAAAATAATAGATTAAGTAAAAGATCAAAGTTAATGCAGTTTTTGTTGCAAAACACATCAACCTGACCTGTAATATCACCAGCCATTCATATTGAGTTCAAAACCTCTGATCTCCAAAATTTGCTCCATGCTGAAAGTTTACATGCAGTCAGATGCAGTCTGTCATGTTGTGAGATGAGGCTTACTAGTTCCATGGCTGAGCAATGACTGAAACCCCCCAGGGGTTTGTAACAGGTACACTTCAGCTTGTTTTCCCAATCAGAACAGCAGCTGAACTCTGAATGACACTCCGTGTGAGGTTTATGGTTGGTTTATATCACTTTGGGGCAGTAAACACTGTTCCGGCCGTTGCCATTTCCCCATGTGGAGCAAAGGAGAGAGATTTTGCAATAATGTATAAATATTATTGTGGCAGGTCAGAGCTGTTGGCTGCAGTCAGCTGTGTGGTTTCTAACTTGCATACCTCCTTGTATCCAACATCACCAGCAGTGGTATGTGGTATGCCTGAGCAACAGTGGGCTGGATCTTTTGGTTTGTAGAAACAGTCTAATGTTTAGCCCAGTCTGAGCCCACTAACGTCCATGTTGTTAAGCTGTTTTGCCTTTAAAAAATATACAGCTTTATTTTCCATGTGGCTGCCTTATTTGCCACAGGCAGTGTGTTGTGAGCCGGAGGGCTGAAGTAAATCCAAACATCGGCCGTCTGCTGCTGATTTGCTTTTATCATTATCCTTCCTACTGATGTTAACAGAAGGTTTTCCCAGCCTTCACTGTTTGATTGTTAGTGCATATGTTTATTTCGTTTTAATGTCTTTGTTTACTGTGGTTTTAATTCACTGCTTCTCAACATTTTTGGTTTGTCATCCCTTAGAAACTCCCAGGTTGGGAACTACTCATTTAATTAAATCTCATAAGCACATCATGACCCAACTGGTCTTCCTACAGGTCTTGTATGTACTTGCCAGTTTTCCATTTCTTTCATGATAAGAGAGAGAGAGAGAGAGAGAGAGAGAGAGAGAGAGAGAGAGAGAGAGAGAGAGAGAGAGGCAGGGGGGTAGTAGGACTAGGTGCAGCCTGTCTCACCACATACACCCCTACAGTGCGTTAGAAACTGATTACTGCTTGAACATGTTATTTTTCTGATTTGGTGTTTGTGCCTTTGTATGATCATGTAGCAGTAATCAACAGTCACTGCACAGTTTCTGTTTTCACTGGACAATATCCTCTCTGTGTTTTTCTATAACAAATACATTAACTATAAATTAACTCAATTTGGCAACCTCAAGAAATAATACCTATTTTCATCCTTATCTCTATGTTTTGCCTCAACTTTACTGTATTTTAAATCTTAATACCTCAGCCAAACTAAACATTTATAAAACAATTCATAGGTATTGGAAACCTACGTCTCAGTTTTTGCCTACTCTTTATACTGTCTTGTCCACAATTGCCATTTTTCTTTCTTTTTTATATATAACAAAAGCGTTGCTTTATTGTTACTTCAGTTTGCATTATTGTGTCTTTTTTCTACAAATGTATGCTCTCCCTTTTTGTATCGTTCTTCTGCGCTGAAACATGTCTCATAGTTATACTCAAATCTCTGCAGAGTTATTCATAGTCATTTGGTTTTGGAAACACCACAGTTATTCCAGACTTATGGGGCCTGTTTTTCCTATATGCAGGGTTACTTGGGGACTTGGGCAGCACGCAATGTCTGGGAACTTGGAAGCAATGCTTATCAGAATTGGACACATTGACAGAATCTGGCACAGCCAATTAACGCTGAGTGGTCTTTGAAAAAAAAAATTTTTATTACCTTTGTTTATTTATACGTATATTTTGATAGTAGTTTAGTCTGATGCAAACTCTCTTTTGATCACTCAACATAAATGATGAATTTTCAGGCTGTACGTGGGCTAAAGATATTCCAACAGCTCGGCACAAAAACTCTGCTGATTGTGAATGTTTCAACATTTACAAAATTTGGGACGTTGTGTATGATTTGATTTGGAACAAATGTGTAGAAAGCATGATGGTAGTGTGACACACACAAGCTGTGTGAGACACACTGTAGTGAGATTAGATAACATCTGTAAATCTTTTGCAGTCTGTGTGGACTAAGTGCTGTATGTAATCTAAAGGTCAGAAATATATACTACTGTAGTATATATATATGTAGTTTGAGTCTGGGCTGCATGACTTAGTGATTCTTTTAATTCATTTTCTTCCAGAATAGACATTGGAAGAATGTTCAAAATGTATATTTTATATGGCACGGTTAAGAAATCCACACTAGTGCATTATGCCACATTATGCAAACAGTGACCTGCATCATGAAGCAGTGGCCACCAGCTTTCTGTCACTTTTATTATTGGTTTAAAGATATAATCAACAATGTGCTGCAGTGTTTTGTGCCAGAGGTTGCCTCCTTAACTTGGCAAGGGTCCAAGGGTTCAAAGGTTTTCCTCGGGGCTCATATAAATCCTCTGCTTTTGTCTGATCAAATCCGCAGAACCACCAGTCATGTCCAAGACCACAGAGTCCCAGACACACCGTGAGTAGAAGCCAATTTCTGATGTTTTTTTTTCTTTCTTTCTTTCTTTTTTTAAATGTTATTATTGATTTTGGGGAAAGGGCATGATTATCTGAATCAACATTTCATTTATAACTCGAAAAAAAATCAAAGTGTAGTGAAGCATTGCTGTATCTTTATCTCTATCTGTATTTGCTTTTAAAAACTGACTATTCAGCAGCATCTAAAACTCTTCTAAAGACTTCCACACAGAAACACCCATGTACACACAGATGTGCATTTAGATAGTGTGGCTTCTCTTGCTTTTGTTTTAGTCATAATGGCATTTTGTTGCATTTCAAAATCGGAGCTGCAGTTACGATAGAACATGTTGGCATTTTCTATTGTTCCTGCTCCAAGGTCTCCTGTTGAATCAGAGCTGGTGAAAGAATATGCACAATGTCTCATTAACAGCTTTTAGTCATTCTCAGCTGTTAACTAAAAGAAGAAAACTGGCTGACAGGTCCCTGCACAGCGGAAATGAAAAGAACAGAAATTAAAAAGATGTGCAGGGACATAAAAGCTTATTCTAACAAGGTCATTTACTTGTACACTGACATTCTGTTGGTGCCACAAGGAAAACAAGTCGTTAAAGCAATAGCTGTTACAAATAAACTACTGTTGCAATTGTTATTATCCAAAAATGAGAGATAAAAAAGCAATACCTGAAGCTATTATCCACAACAGTTTTGGGCTCCTCAGTGTCGCCGTTTTGTTTTCGGGAGGCTTGGTTTTTGAATGCAGCAGAAGGAAACTACATGAAATGCTGTGCTAAAAATGACAGCACACATTCAGGCATCATTTGCAATGCTGCAGTAATCACAATCAAAACTCACAAAGTCAACATGGTAAGAGATTGTTAAAGCCTACAGCGGTTATCTCTCTATTGCACATTCTCCTTTTTTATTGTCTGTTGTACTAGTGTCATGGGAATGAACAAAATTCTGGCTCCGCTGATTGGCTGCAATAACAATTCACATAGTCAGAAAAACTCTGATATTGTAGCCTAAGCTCAGCATGGGGGCTCCGTGTTCAACTGCAATGATATGCCTTTGCTAATCACGTAACTCTCGTACGTATTTTACAATCTCCATTATGTGTGAGATATTAGGTAATGAAAGTGAATAGGTTATTGGATAACAGATAAGACAGTAGATAGTGCGGGTGTCATTCACAGTGCATGACCCCAGAGAATTATGAGTTCACGCAGGCGGGAGCTGTTACGGTACATAATGTCTCCTACAACAGAACAGATACTGTTTATCTCACAAGACCTTTTTTTTAAATCACTTGTGGAGTTCGATTGTTTTATTGAGTGTTAATTGCATGCAGTCACAGACGTGTGAAGAACCACAGGATACACAGAAGGTGTGAAAGAGTGATTTCCTGCTTTTTTACAACATAGTTATCCAAAAAAAATAGACTACTGATTTACAAAGATAAAACTACTAACAACCTTGCTTGTTAGCCATTGTGTTAATACAAGCAGAGCTCACTGACACTGGCAGCCTGTAATGGTGGTTACAATCTAATGTGTCACCTCCATGATGAACTATGTACTAACTAACTGTAGAGTCTTTGATCACATCCTTATTCATGTTTGATCCAAGTTCCAGAGCAATAAATGCTTCAGATATACTTACGTACACGTCACACCTCGGTGTGTGTATGTATGAGACAGACAAAGGGAATAAGGAAGAAATGGTAGGAAAGGTGGGGAGGGTGTGGAGCTATGGGGTCAAGAGTTCAGCTGCTGCTCGCTATCATGATTTTCTCCCTGCTTTATCGTCATAGATTTTGCAGCCTTCTTTAATCAAAACTCTCCTTCTCTCCTCTCTCAGGATCCAGCAGGCAGCGATGTCCCCAGGCCAATGGACTGGAGAGCCTGGCGTCTCTGGTGCGTTCTGTGGAAGAAACCCCTGATCCCATCCCCACCACCATCAAGGGAACAATTCCAGCATGGATCAATGGGAGCTTCCTGAGAAATGGTCCCGGAAAATTTGAATTTGGGAAAGACAGGTATTTGAGGAACACTGCAGAAAAAAAAAAGATCCCAGAGCGCTCATAAGTTCACTGAACTGGCATGACAGTTTACAAAAGGTAAAACTAGGAAAAAGGAGTTAGAGTGTAAACACATTAAATCAGTAAATGATTCAAAGAACAGGACTGAAACTTGCTGTTACTACCAAACTGAATTCACAAGACAACAATTAAAACAACATATACATATTTCTATAAGTCATAACCACTTGAAAGTCAAAACTGGTCATTTTTGGTGTATTAGATGATGTACTATGGTCAAACAATACAGACTGGACAAATGACCATAATAGTAGTAATTATGTGCAGTGAAAAATTACACTTGAACTTTTATAGTGCATCATCATGTCAGCAGAATACCAACACAATAAAAGAATATGAGTCAGCAGACTAAATGCCACCAGTGTACAGCAGCTCTGTATCTGTGTAAATGTACAGTAGCTGGATTGTTCAGGATAAACAATTGGACAAATGGAGAAATTCACTGAATTATCTTAAGAGGCAACATAAGTATGTGATTTTCTTTTTTTTTCTCTTAGGTACACCCACTGGTTCGATGGCATGGCCATGATGCACCGGTTCCACATCTGTGAGGGCAGTGTCACATACAGCAGCCGCTTCCTGCAGAGTGACTCATATGTCCTCAACTCAGAGAAGAACCGCATTGTGGTGTCAGAGTTTGGGACATTAGCAATGCCTGATCCCTGCAAGAACATCTTTGCACGCTTCTTTTCACGTTTTCAGATTCCCAGTACGTCTGTCTGTATTGCATATTCCCATGTGTGATCCACTTCAGCGCAGCAGAATGTGGGACCAGCGATGCCACATGTTCACTTTATTTTTGCACATATACTGTAGCTGACAAGGCAGCTGTGCCAGATTACCAGAGGTATATGCAAGGGTGTATGCAAGGGTGTGTGCTTGTCTGTGAGGGAAAGTTCAATCTGAAGGATGACATAAAGCTTCTGAAAAATTAAGAGGGAACAAAATTGATTTAAAAAGTTTTTACCAGTGATGGCTGTGAGAGTGATGAGTTTTGCTAAAGTGCTATATTTCAAATGTTCCTGACATTTGTATGTGTGAACAGAGGCCACAGATAACGCCAGTGTGAACTTTGTCAAGTACAAGGGAGACTATTATGTCAGCACAGAAACCAACTACATGAGACGAGTCGATCCACAAAGTCTGGAGACAAAGGAGAAGGTGAGTCAGTGTGTCAGGTTTTAAAGTATCCTTTGAACATCAGAGCTGATAAAGAGTCAGAGGGTAAAGACGAGGAAGATGGGTGACTTCATAATGATGTAGACAACAGAGCTAACGATACTGTCCATTTAAGGTGGACTGGAGTCAATACATCGCTGTCAACTCAGCTACAGCTCACCCGCACTATGACCGTGAGGGGGCCACGTACAACATGGGAAACTCCTACGGCAAAAGCGGTAACCTGCCCTCACTCCTTGCTTCCTTATTTCCCACTAGTCTACACACCTAACCTACATATGCCTGTAATATATTTATGTAAATATGCTTGTGCTATCCATTCTAAGACATACTGTCCAACATCATTTGTTTTTTGGGTTTCCTCAGGTTTCTTCTACAACATCATCCGTGTGCCTCCTCCTGAGGACAAGGCATCAAAGGAAGACTCCGCAGACCTGACTGGGGCCAAAGTGATCTGCTCCATCCGTGCAGCTGAACCCAGGAAACCTTCCTATTATCACAGCTTTGGTGAGATACACACTGCAGCATAACAAGCAGGCGACGCCTCCTTTAAGTTGTCTGCATGCTGGATGTATACTGAGGTGGCATTAATGAATTCTATGGGATTTTGTTTTTTGTCTGCACTGACAGGATGAGTCTACTTTACTGAAAGAGAGCATCGCGTTTTTTTTCTTCATGCTCTCATTAATTGCCAATTTGAATTCTAGTCTTGCCCTGATTTTTTATTTTTTTTGTCAATGACAGTTCCTTTGTCTCTCTGTTCAGCTCTCACTCTCTTTCTCCGTCTATAACCTCTGCCTCTGACTCATGCACAGAGGTGCACACTCTCTCGCTGTTACCACGACACACATAATTTGTGTAATAGTGTTTTGATGTTTGTTTATGAATCAGGTTGTGATTGTATATGTCTACAATTCAGTCAGCAACACTTCAGTCAAGAACGGATCATTTATAGCAAATGTGGCAGGTTAGAAATTCAGATTTGGCAGAAAAGGCTTTGCTCTTTGAGGGAGCTCTCACCAGGAACATGAATTCTGCTGGGAGAACTAATCCCCTATAATAAACAAATACATGAATATTAGATCTTAGTACAGTCAAAGCTATCAAAAGCTTAGCACATAATGTGTAGGTTGGGGTGGAGGGGGGAGCAGCAGCAGTGTTGGCCTAAGCGCATCAGCAGAGTAAAACAAAGAAGAGCCAGGATGTGGTAGTCACACAGTGCACTTCTACAAGTACGAGTGGATGTTATGAATCAGCTGATAGTCAAGCGGTTGATGAAGAAGCCATTGATAATGAAACATTAAGCAAATGCCAATCAGGTAACTCAAGCACGACTTCACCGCTCTGCCTGATCTAACAGTGTTGCTCCATTTGGTTTTGTTTTTTGTTTTTTTACTGCACCAGTTCCCTGATTACATCTCAGTCTATATTTCCAGCAGACCACCCTTGCTCTGCCAGACTGTCTGGCACCAAGATATCTCACAAGTAATGCAGCATTGTACACTTGTACTGGTTATACAACTAGTATACAGAACCAGCATCGCACGGTTACACGCTCATCAAATTTAAATGTATTATCCCACTGTGAAACAGCAGGTCTAACAAGATCGAGAAAACTGATGTGTGATAAAAACATGATAAATAAGAAGTTTAAACTGTGTGTGTGAGTTTTTTAATGCACGCTTTTTCTCCTGTGTGTGCCCTCCAGTCATGTCGGAGAACTACATTGTGTTCATTGAGCAGCCAATCAAGCTGGACCTGCTGAAGTTCATGCTGTACAGAATCCAGGGGAAGAGCTTTCACAAAGTCATGTCCTGGGAGCCTCAGTATGACACCATCTTCCACCTAGTCAACAGGCACACGGGCAAGGTGGGGCAAAATTAGCCTACTGCACAGCCACGCACTTACTTTATACAAGAGAGTGTGAAGTGGGAAACATAGACATCCAGCTGCTGAATAGTCAGAACAAAAAATGGAAAGCTGCAAGCTAATCTCTTCACGCATGATGAAGTTTTTTCCTTATTTATTTTGATGGTGTCACACTTTGATGGTGGAGCTTTTTCTCATACATTGTTACTCTCAATTTCCTCGTCTCATTACACAGCATGCCCATTAAGCATACAATAACAAACTTTCAAAATGTGAAGCTACAATGCAATAACAACTAAGGAGGGACACTGTCTTCAACTGTTAACAACAACACACTAGCTCCTTCTTGTTTGTCCAAAAGTCTATTAAGATCTTATGATTCCTGAGTCCTGATTGGCTGATGTGGCTGGCCCAACAGGAGAGCGAGGTGAAGTACTGTGCAGCACCCATGTTCACGCTTCATCAGATCAACGCTTATGAGGACAGCGGGTTCTTGGTTATGGACATGTGCTGTGGGGACGATGGCGAGGTCATCGGAGACTTCACACTGGAGAACCTCCGCAGAGAATCTGGAGAGGAGACAGACAAGGTAAATGCACAGAGTTTGACTCTATGTGCAGACACATACACATAATGAAATGTGCCTAAGATACCTGACATGATGTGTGTTATTAGTTTGTCATCAGTGAGCTGCTCAGACTGAAGTGCTGGCTTTTACAAAACTATTTCAACCAGTATATACTTTAAACAATGTCCACAAAACACAAAAAATGTAAAATATGAACCAGCGAGCATTTAGAGAGCTTTTCGCTGTTCTATGTGAAAAGGACATCTTTATTCACCAAGGTCATTTCCCTCTCTCGCTCTCTCTCATTTACATTTTTTTTTTCACCAAAGTCCATCTCTCAGGCAGAGATAGTCAAATTGCATCTGATAGTCTCTTATTTTTCAATTCAAACTTATAAATGAAGTTTCTTACATAATAAGCTTTTGAACTGTCAAACATGTTGAAATGTGTTTCTTTAATCAAAACTTACTCACCCAAAAATAATACAAAAAGGCCTCCAAACAATATTGCCCATCATAAAAAACACAAACAAACATGATTTTGTGTCAGTATTCTGATTCTTCCTGAGGTTGCTTTGCACCTTTCAGCAAAGGAGTCACTCTCTGATTTGATTTGGCAGTTTTACAACTCGTTGTGCAGAAACCTTCCAAGGAGATACGTCCTGCCCCTGACTGTGGATGAACAAACTCCTTTGGACCAAAACCTTGTCACTCTGCATAACTGTAAAGCCACAGCGAAGAAGACAAAACCAGGAGAGGTGAGACTGAAGAGAGTGCAGTGCAGTCTTTATATATATTAAGAGTTATGTTTAACTGTACATTACAACAGTTCTGGTTTTACTGGAATCAAGTAAAGAATGAGGTCTATAACAAACATGATGAATAGAGCCAGTTCACTCCCACACATTCACGCACCACACCGCAATTATCCAGCATGATGAGACACTGAAGGTGCTGTCTGAAAGATAGTAATTTCATGACTTACAGCAGGTAAAAATATGAAAATGAGAAAAATATGGGTTTGTAAATGCGACTGAAGGTACGCATACAATATTTTTAAAGTGAAATGAAAAGAAAATGATTTCTTTTAACAAAAGTTGGAAGTGAATGTGCAGAATCCATTTACCTTTTTTTTTTTTTTTTTTTTTTAGAGAATAATGCAGTATTGATTCCAGCCCTTGCAGTTCACAGTAAATCAGGTCTGTTGGTGTGCACCAACCGGCAACATTCAGATCTTTGTAAAAGCCTTACTTTCTCCTGTGACCCTACAGGTTTACATGATCCATGAAGAGCTTCACGACGATGAGCTGCTGCAGTACGGTGGCCTCGAGTTCCCTCAGATCAACTACGACCGCTACAACGGCAGACCGTACCGCTACTTCTACTCCTGTGGCTTTGGACACGTCTTCAGCGACTCTCTGCTCAAGATGGATGTCCACACCAAGGAGCTTAAGGTTCTCTATCAATCAAAGACTACTTAGAGGGAGACCTCGTTTTAACTGGGCTGGGTATTATCACATCAAAGTTGTTTCTGTTGCTGTTTCTCTATCATTGAGTGGGAGCAGTAGGTTGGGAGTTGGTTTTGTAACATAAAAAAGCTCGGAGTAAAGGGGATGTTTATGTAATCTTCCCTGTCTAGGTGTGGCGTTATCCCGGCTTGTACCCGTCTGAGCCTGTCTTTGTTGCTTCGCCCAAAGCTACTGAGGAAGATGATGGAGTGGTTTTGTCAGTCATCATCACACCCAGAAAAGCAAGTTAACAACTTCAAAACAAACAAACAAACAAACAAACAAACAATAAAACTAAGATTTATACAATCTGTTTATAATATGTAACACAAACAGTCATAAAGCTTGCAAAGCAGACTTTTTATAGATTTTTAGTGCAGCTTGACCAAACATACTGTACATGTTTTTATTATGCAAGTAGAAGACAAATGGTTTAGTACTTTCACTATCATTATTTTGAAAAGGGTGTTCTGTGACCTTTTTTCTTTACATAACATATTTAATCTCCTCTGTTTCTCTTTCCAGGAAAAAAGTACTTTCCTGCTCGTTCTGGATGCCAAGACCTTCTCTGAACTGGGCAGAGCTGAGGTCCCTGTCAATATCCCATACGGCACCCACGGTGTATTTAATGAGATGGGCTTGATGTGCCGCTGCTTGCAACCCGGTGGCAAATTGCTGAAACTGAACCAGCAACCAACCACGTTATCCACACAATAGAATATCACTGTTGATGTCATTGCCTGTAAAACCCCTGAACTGTAAACGAAAGATGAAAAGAAATAAGAGCTGGGACAAAACTGCAGACTCATGGTATTTGTTGGTGCCTCCTTGACAGAAATAGGTGCATGTCCTCGGTGTGTGCTGCCATTACAGTCAGAAAGATGGCAATCGTTTATAGACTAACAAGACAGAAAGCCCAGCATAGCGTGAGCACACTGATGAAGTTTGTCCTCTGTGTGTTCTTATGTGCTCTTGTAAGATTCTGAAACAGCATTTAGACCATGACCAGATTGCCATGCAGATGGTGCTTCCTTGGAAGGACCAATACTTTATGTGGAAACGTTTAGAAAAAAATACATGAAAGTCAATACACAGATTAAAATAAAATCCATTTCTCTTTTTTCTGTTTAAACCCAAAGTGTTTTTGCATCATCACGCCACTGGAAACGCTATACTCCCAGTGAGGACGGAACAGCACTTAGGATACATAAAAATGCATCAGAGGAAATTCAATTTCTGTCAAAGTAATGTGATAGAAATGGACAACGTCTGAAACGCCTGGAAAACAAATGGATCTAACTGGTCGATAGCCACCGGAGAGTCTAGCAGAGGTCACATCAGAAATATAGTGCTTTTTATACGCTGAAAACAAACCAAAACAAAGTTGACATACACATAAACACCGATACGTAGGACCTTGTGTGTGAACAAGAGCAGCCTGTTGTTTCATTGTATTAAACCGTGAACAGTGCAGAACAGAAAACACAGGCCCTTCCCAGAATGTGAAGTAGCCTACAGCTGCGCTTGTCACTCCACCGTCTCCACAATTTGAGCTGACTCCGGGCTCTGCACCTGATACAGGCTGTGTGAAAGCTGAGAGGTTTCAAATAAAATATGACCCATATATATTTTTTACCTTTTTTTTTTAATGTTCCAAAATTGACTTTTAGTCAAGAGTTACAGTGGGGAGGTTTTACAGATATTTTGCAACAGCAAGTCCCAACCCTCAATAATTTATGACTGCACAGTACACACAGGCAGAGGTTTTATCTTTAGCTTCTCCCCTTACACTGAACTGAATAAAACAGGAGGGAATAGAGCTGTAGTTTACTGTTTGACTTAATTTAATACTGTAAATTAACAACACTTATGTTTTTGCCATGTTCTCTGTTCAAACCGGGCTGTGTCTCCTAATGAGTATGCTGTACAGGTCTCCCAAGATACACATTAATTAGCCCATAATTCCTAATCTAATCAGTCATGCTTAACCTCTTTGTGTGTTTCCATGTGTGTCTCTACGTGCGTGTGTGTGTGTGTGTGCACATACACTGCATGCTCAGGTTGATTAGTACTCTCTCCATCGGGCATGACCAGCAGAGAAAGATACAGCGACCTTTGCCCTCAAATATCTCTCAAGCTAAATTTTGTTTTTGCAAAACTGTGAGGTGAGGAAAACCCTTATCAGCTTCATCCAACACCTTTTTAATTTAAAGTATTATTGGATGAGACATTAAGCGTGTGGATCAATGGTTCGTTCAAGGTGTTACCTCAGATAGTTAACACTTTCCTGGCTAAATGTGTTGGATTCACCTCGGTGGATTTCGAATAATGGCCCAAACACACTGAACATGCATACACAACATTTGTATGCAAGTTTGTCTATCTTGCTTTCAAGGTGACAGTTTCAGATTGGTTAAGCTCTTATTTGACCCATGAGAGTAAGCATGAGCTCACTCTCAAACCCTCCAACCCCCCCGCACTGTCTCACTAAGCACAAGTTATTGCACTGAGTCTTAACTTTGACTGTTATCTGTATCATTATTTCGTATCCCATGAATTCATAATGATATCATCTATATTCACCATATTAGACACACTTCTCAGAGGCAGGGACTGATTTCCCTCAATGGTGAGAACAATGTCTTCTATATCCAGATTTGTCATTCCCTATCCTCACAGTCTTGAGCCGTCTTGTGGGAGTGTGGTTATCTGACATACAGATTATGTGCATCTGTGTGCGCATGTGTCTGCAGGCGCTTTTGCCTGTGCACATAAGTGTGTGCTCGTTTATGAAAGAGTGTACGAGAATAGAGCCACGTACGTGTGTGTGTGTGTTTCACTGTGGGCTCTCTCTAGTTGTACATGCAAGAAATCTGCAGATTCTTCATGAAGTCAGAGCAATTAAAGACCCACGGAGAGGCTGAATCGTGCAATGTCAACAAGAATTAAACCACGGACCTGACAGCCTGACTCAAGAAAAGGGGAAAAAGATGTGAGGATTCAGCCATGTTGCATGATCATGGATGGAAATAATGTGATGCCTGAAAAAAATGAAAAATAATTCACAAGGCAAATTTTGCTGTTTTATTCACCGTGTTTGCAGCTAATGTTTCGCTCTTGATTTCATGCCTTTTGGTGTTAATACTAATTTCCTCCTCCTCCTCCTCCTCCTGAGTCTACTGGTGAACCAACTGTATAAAGTTTATGCAGCCGCTTCAATGAGAAATTACTTGAATAACTTAATGCCTTCTTTGTTATCTCCTAAAATAAAAAAAGAAATTGGTTTAGCATTACAAAATATAGTCTCGAAATATGCAGTTGAAATATGCTCTTCTGTTTGAAAATAACTGAGGACTAGGATGTATCAGTCACTGCCGCACTAATCCGGGACAGATACATTGATGGCAGTGGATGATGCTTTACAGTGTCCTAATAATGACAGAGGCTTCAAACTCTGAGGGGAGACGAGAATAAGCTCGGCCCAATATAGGCAGAATGAGGCTGATTTTGCCATTATAACAGCGAGGTCTTCTCCCTCTTGGATGGAAGCCTGGGCTGACAGTCAAACATCATTATGAGCAAGTGGCCTTGCAGTTTGTCACTGTCAGAGCCTCTAAATAGCGACTTTGTTTTCAAGATTTGTAAAGATTTATGACATTCCGGGCACAATTTAAGCGATGATGCACAACAAAGTCATTTTGTTTTATGTGAAACCACTTTGAAAAATGTCAGAGTTTGTGGGTTGTTGGCTTGTTTCCTGTGAGCACAAATATAATGCTAGACATTGTGCTGCTTTTTTTTTTTTTTTATCTTTCTTTCAGTCGGAGGAAACAGATGTAACGTGAAGTGTTGGAATATTGTTGAAATGAATGATGACATTTTCATCATCACTGTTGAGTCCACCTTTGAACCTTTCCCCTAAAAATCATTTGCACATTTCAGTGGGTTGTGGGAGAGAAGCCCCGATGTCAGCCAAAAATTAATTGGCCCAGTGGCCTTGCTAAATACTTGAAGAAAAGATTCACTATTTGCCGGCTGCCTGGATATTCTTACTACGAGAGCACGTAGCCAACATCTTTATTATTTCCCCTCTTGACGTGTTCCAGTTGTGGCATCCTCACGCCTACAGCTGCATTCAGAACAGAAGTGTAAAGACCTCCTCATGAAAGAGGCACTTATCATGTAGGAGGGATATTACACATGAATCACAGAAATTGTTGTTTCACACAATGTATAGGCTTTCACAGAAAATCCTAAAGTAATACTACAGGAGGCCAAGGAAATACCACATAGGCCTAGTGAGGTCACTGTAATTTAACTGCTCAGGATTAGGGGTGGGGGGGGGGGGGGGGGGGGGGGGGGGGGGGGGGGGGGGGGGGGGGGGGGGGGGGGGGGGGGGGGGGGGGGG